>JABSSW010000011.1:0-600000 GCA_018902385.1 Physcia stellaris | reverse complement strand
TGCCGGTGGTCTCTCTCGCGCAGCCCAGAACCACCCTCTCGGATCTCCCGCAGCCAAGTCCCTTTCATCTGGTGCAGTCGCCATGATCTTCCTCTTTACAGCAACTTTCGGTGCTACCTGGCTCACCGTCCCATGGTTGTACCCCGCTGAGATCTTCCCTCTCGAGGTCCGTGCCAAGGGTAACGCCTGGGGTGTCGTCGGCTGGTCCATGGGCAATGGCTGGCTCACCCTTCTCTGCCCCGTCATGTTCAAGGCTCTCAACGAGAAGACCTATTACATCTTCGCCGCCGCCAACGCCATCACCATTCCCATGGTCTGGGCTCTGTACCCCGAATCCAACCAGCGCACTCTCGAGGAAATGAACCTGCTCTTCGCATCCGACAGCATCTGGAACTGGGAGGCTGAGCGCAACTTCAAGATCCTCAAGGAGCAGAACCCCGAGCTCGTTCAAGCTGCCCAACGCGGTCACTCCGTCCTCGATCCCGAGACTGGCCTTCCCGTCCGCAGCGGCAGCGTCGCTCGCGGCATGTCTCTCGATCCCAATGCCAATCGTCATATGGATGATGGTGCCTTTGAGGAGAAGCAGACCTTCAAGCATGGCTAGATGGGACGTTAGAGGATTGCATCACCTCAAAAACAGCGCTCGAACTTCACTCTCGTGTTTCTTGTCATTGTGAGCAAAGGTCGCGGATTTTGTTACCCAGCAAGGTGTTGAGCTGGAATGGTGGGTCTGGTGGAATCATTGTCCTTTTTCGCTTGGTTTGGAATAGACTCTCATAGATTACGACTTATCATCTACATACAGCACGCAATCAAAATAGACAATTTGTAGTCACTTGTTTTCTCCTCTTTGATATGTGACTTGCTCATCTCCTATCCCACTCTTGGTGAGTTGTGAGTTGTCGATGGGCCAAACATTTTGGATTCACAAGCTGCAATCGTCAGTTTCATATCCGCTCTATCTCGCCCGCGATCGTGCTTGAACTGCATGTTGCGTAACCAAGGCGCAGGAAAGAGACGCAATTGCCATCGCCCCTCGCCACCGCCTCATGTTCTCTCTCATCGTTCAGTGGCTCGGGCGGCTCTTGCCGTCCCCGAAACGTGGGATTCATCCACTCACGTCGCCAACAAAAGTCTTAACATCTATCTTGCCAAGATCGTCTCGTCTCAGAAGCATGTCCGGATGCGACCTGAACTGTATAAAGTCGAGCTGCCAAGTACAACTCTCGCACACATGGCCACATTCGGACTGTGGGATATCCACACATTCCTTGGCATTTTTCCGTCATGATGGATCATCCGACTCTTTTGCTGTCGCAACGCTCACAATGTGTACGGCTACGGTGGAGACATTCCGTCTTGGAATCTGCACGGGAGGTCAGCTCAGAAGCGCTCTCCAAAGAATTGCTCTTATCAACGCCTGGAATCAGTCACGGTCCCCATCGAATGACGCGTGGATACTACTCCGTTCCCTTCTCAAATGACTTGGATAAATGCCTCTCCCGCTCCCACCTACCTCTCTCCCTACTCACTGGTCGTAGCTGTCAATGATGCATCCCCTGTCTCTCTTTCCTGTCCTTTCCCTACTGGTTCTCCCCTTACCAACTTTCACTATACCTACCTGCAATGCCGCCCTCTACGGCACGCCCCCATACCAAGACTGCCAGGACATCTTCTTCAGCCGACCTGGCAATAAGGGTCTCTCATCCCTCGACAAGAAAAGCCATTTCTTCGGTGCAATCGGCAGCCCCAGTCGCCGCCCCCATGATGTGTTGTGGAAGGAGTGGGGCATGAGGGTTGACTTACCTCGCACGTGGCACGATCGTGCGTTGTTCTACCTCTTCTTCTCTATTATTAAATATCAGAAGAACATATCGAGATATGAGATAGATTGATGGTACGACGAAGGCTGACGAAGCATGATTGGGTAGATGAATGCAGCGCGCTCCTGAGTCCGAACCTCCATCCGAATGGGCAGCCGATGTATGATATTGGGACGTATGCCGATATTGCGGAAGGTGCTACCTCAATTCTTTTTGAATGCCTCACGCCTGCGACGCTGCCCCTTGGATTACTGGAAGGGGGTAGCTTTGATGCGGGTACGTCACACTCGATCCGGTCACTTCTTGCTCTTAAGATTTCTATCTACTGTTTCCATGTTTCCATGTCCTCATACTCCCATTTACCCATCCTCTTTCTATCTCAACAATGGGTCTTCCACAGTTCAAGCCCATGGATCGTGGTCTCGAGCTGATTCGTGATTACATTGGCTGGAACAGTGGGCGTACACTACCGCCTCACCCTAATCCTCTACCATCCTCTCTCGCGCTTCGCCGATGTCGTCCGCGCGGACGTGGCCGCTGGGCGAATCATGGACTATGCCTCGATCAACATCGCTGGACCTACCTCTCAAAACACCAATCCTTTCCTAGGACCTACAGAAGAAAAACCCGTGGAAGGAAGCCAAGCAGAGTCAAGCAGTTCTGGTTCCAGGCAGAGAACACGACCCGCAGCAGCGGCTCAATGTGAACGTAGCCCTTACTGTTCAAGGGCAACCGATTGCAGATCAGAAGGGTGCAAGTGTGTTGCTGATAAAGGGATCGAGTGGTGGAGTAGTAGCTGTCGGATGCCACTCGCGGACCTGGCGAGTGGTGCTGGACGTGGGCTCTTGGAGAGTGGAAGCAATATCACTGCTCTTGCTTCGGCTAGCTCCAACAGTAGTACCACTGATGTTGAAGGGACTCGCAACAGCAACAGCGACGCAGTGACTAGGTATCTTTCCAACCTTGCTTGCCCCTGCAATTGTACCTACATCTCGAGGAAATGCTGCGTGTCTGAGTCAGGCGTCGTGCATGAACATTCAATGTTCCGGCTAGGGGGATTGAAGGCGCCGACTGAGCAGATGGAATGTGATGAGAGTAATGGAAATTGGAGGGAGAGGGACTGAGGCAGGACGACTTAGTCTGGGAAAGCAACTACGTATCGACATACAAAGAGTATCATGAAAGTTCTATGATTACACCAGATTCTTCACTCAGCTGATTCATCCTACCTTTTCTATTGCCCAGTGAACAGTCATTAATATTGTAACGGCGAAAATAAACACACAATGCACAAACTCAGCTCAAAAAATTTTTATGCCAAGCAATTGACTACGTAAGCATATCCGTTCGCACTGATTGGGCAACCATAAATCTCGAATTCTCCACGACTCTCCAAGATATTATTGCTTCAAAAATCATACTGCCAGCGTCCAAGCTCCCTCCCACATCTCACGCCCACCATAACCTCAAATCAAATTTATCCACCACCTCACCTTCCACAATGGCCACCCGCGCCATGGCAACCCACAACGGCCCCCATCAAAATCCACCAACCCCCCAAACCAAACGTGAGTCCCTCCCACCCTCCTCCTCCACCCCTCTTCCCTTCCCACCTCCTCCATGACCCCTTCACTAACCCCCCGTCCCCCCAACAGACTCTACATAACCTCCCTCCCCCCCCGCTCCCGCACCCTCCCCAAACCCTCCCTACGCCTATCACTCTACACCCTCTTCAGCACGCACGGCCCCGTCCTGGACGTCATCGCGCTGCGCACCACAGCGATGCGCTCCCAAGCACACATCGTCTTCCGCGACATCCGCGACGCGACCGCCGCCCTGCGCGCCGAGAACGGGCGCGAGTTCTTTGGACAGGAGCTGAGGGTCGAGTATGCCAAGGGCAGGAGCCATGTGCTGGGGAGATTGGAGGGGACTTTTGCGGGGGCGGAGGCGAAGGGGAAGGGGGGGAGCGAGGTGACGAGTTTGCAGCAGGCGATTTTTGGGAGGCCGCCTGGGGCTGGGGTGGGTGGTTTGCCGCCTATTCCGCCGGCGCCGGCGCCGACAGGGGGTTTGGGGGCGAAGGTTGATGGGGATAGGGAGGGGGAGGGGAGGGGCGCGAGTGAAGGTCCGCAGGGGGTTAAGAGGCTGAGGGAGGAGAGTGGGGATGAGGATGAGGAGGGGGCGCCGATGGAGGAGGAGAGCGATGATGATGTTGAGATGGAGGAGGAGAGTGGGGATAGTGATTGAGGGAGGGTGAAAGGCTTTCAGGTCCAGGAAGGATTAACAGTGCAAGCATGGCAGGTTTCTTCTGCATCTTAGCGAGGAGTTCTGGGGGGATATAAATGGTGCCATTCATGTTTGAAGACATGAAGGCTGTCGTGCTTGAAGGCGTGGTTCTCTGATTAGGAGAAAACATCAATGAGATGCGTGGCGCGGACGCTGAAGTGCCAAAGGCAATAAACTGTCACCTTCACAAGTTTGATATTCCCAAAGCTAACTAAGATCCCTCTTCCTCTGCTACTACTCCGCGCTCAAGGCAAATTCCTTGGGCACGAAAAGCCCAACGCAGCTGCCCACCAATCCCAACCAAATAAGAAGATACTCAAACGCACCAACCGCCCTCCCTCGAAGGAGCTCGCCCATTGCTTCGGCTGTATTGCAAGGATGGATAAAGAAGCACGGGAAATCGGTAATTGGATGATTCTGTAATTTCACATCAGTCTTTGTCGAAGGCTGTGAGGTGTTAGATGTACTGACAGCCATGCTGATCGCACCCATCACACCGAAGCTCTCGAGATCTTGCCTCGTTTCTTTTGGGGCGAGCAGTTGATAGACCGTGTCGAGGCTGTTTGGATTGTACGTCGATGGTAGATTTCGAAATGAGAAATAGAGGACTGGGACCTGGTAGGTGGGGGAGTGGATGATGGAGTAGGCTACTGAGGTCTGCGAGGAGGTTTGGGAAGGGTGGTGGATCGCCGACTAATTGTGGCATTAGAAATCAAGTGTCCTTTGGAGTTGGGATGAGGAACATACTTGGTCATTGTCGCCTTCAGCATCTTCGTCTTCTTCTTCTTCGTCTGGACTTGGTTCGGTTGTCGCGGAAGGAGGGCAATCGATGCTTCGGATTGTGGTAAAGTACTTGGTTCCTTGCTGTAAATCGTGAGCGGGAACTCAGCCATGTGCATTCGTTGAATTTGTTGGAGGCTCCTTTGAAGATTCCTCTTCATTTCTAAATAGCAATGAGACAACATCTTGTACGGTAAGAACACAAATTAAAAAGAGAAGGTAAAAATGTCATGAAGAATCTATCAGAGGCTGCAAGCTACATGTTTGGATAGTGGTCTTTGTGATCAACGGTGAATTTTCATATTCGAGGACGTAAAAATCTGAGTTATTCGACTTGCAGAATGACATAGGTTAGCAGTCGGGGTCTTGCCTCCCTCCTCGATGTAGTCCAAATGGATCTAGGCTTCGTTCGGTACCCTTTCTCACACGTTCACACTGAAAGCCTGTGAAACCTGTGTAGATATCCCCATACAGACATGTATCGGCAGCAGAAAGAGATACAATTCTTCAAGTCTGCCTAGACAGCCAAAGCGGGGTTTCGCCTGCCGGGAAAAGAGCATGAAGAAATCAATCGTCAATTCTTGACATCTTGCAATTGAATTTCACTTAATTTGCGGTGGTTTTCAAGCAGCCTAAATATAGAAATCCACTTCATACCTCATGACGAAGCTGGAAATTCAATTCAGGTGTTTCTGATCCTCTACTACGCTCCGCTAACATTTGGCAGGCATCCACGTAGGCTTCATCCGAGAGGAAGCCAGAAGAGGGAGGATCCATGGGATACAAACTAGTCTATTCAGAACCAGTCGGCTCATTTATACTGCGTTGTGGTGGTGTTCGTCCAGCGATGAATAAGGGCAGACGCGCGTTCATGCATAAGTTGCCTTGGCTCTTATCAGCCTTGCTCTTATCAGCTTTCACCAAATAAGTCGATGGCAAACACCACCGGCTCCTCTGGATTATCACCGCCAGGTACGAGTAGCTCGTAGCTATCGAATGTACTGTCGTTCGGTGACCAGAGCCGGAGCAAGATGGAGTTCTTGACAAGCTTCGACGCTAGAGAATAAGGTTGCCATGACACTCCAAATGTTCCGAAGTTCAAATGTTGAAGTACGGCTCTCTCCACTATGAAAATATGCATCTATGTTCGAGTTGATACCTTATATACACACGAACGAGATTCTGGTGTGTTCCCAGAAGAACGAGATGGCGTGACATAACGATCGACGAGATGGCCAAGCGCTTCTCGCAGACTGCAGTTGCGATCAAGCACAGCCACAAATCAAATCCGGTTTCACGGACTGTGCATCGAGCCGCGTGGATCTTGATTCTCGAACATGCAAGTCTTGTCGATCGATGTGAATCGCTCCAGTAGAGTCGAGGAAGCCCAAGCGAGCCAAGCGAATCTAAAGATCGTCAAGCCACATGCGCCACACTTTTGTTTACAAGTACCTTAAGGTACTTCCCCGACAGCTTCAACACCTTGCACGAACTTCCTGCATTTCCCTAAAACCCAAAGCCACTCTAGCCTTTCCTTTCCTTCCCTGACACTTCCACTCGCTATTGTACACCTTCCGCCTTGTCGCCGCGATTCAGACCGTATAAACTCTGTTCCAAACCTTTGCTTAGCGATATGAGCTCAGAGAATACTACATGCACGCCTCGGTGCTTAACCTGCCCTTCTCCGAGACCCTCTTTCACGCCAGCCTTAAGGTTGGTATAGCCAGTGTCCGGAGCCGCTAGCTGTCATCTACCTTGAAGTTCATCATTGTCCACATACAAACCATCTACCAGACAACCAGTTGATCCCACTGGATTCAAATAACAAACATAGTCTCCTTTCACTGGCCTGGCTTGTGGCCCCGACTCTGTTCCAATTGCTATATTATTTCAGCTCAGCACTCTTTCTCCATATGATTAGGGCCAACATGCCAGGCAAAATCTGGCCAGCCTGCGATGCTCCTACACAGCGACTTTCGAAACCTCGAACCAACACCTCGGGCTCCTCTTCTAATCTTCTAAGCCTCTCAGACCAGCAGAGCCAGCCTTCCTCGCCTATCGTGCCTAATGAGCCAGCTTTGTCTGGTGAGAATGCAACCATCATAGCAGCTCAGAATGGAGAACGCAGAAGTCGGCGGAAATCACGGTCGAAGATTCGGGAATACCTGCATGGTCAGTCGTCGGACGACGAGACAATCCAAAAGCAAAAGAGCAGCAAGCGTGGCGTCAGAGAAAGGCTATCGAGGAGTAGCTCTTCTCTCTACCATCTCACCACGGGCAAATCCTCCACAATTCAACTGTCAAGTCCCTCGAGTCGAGAGCTCGACAACGAGCACTCTGAGCTTATTCGCCAGGAAATCACACATAAAGCATTCACCGACAGCGTCGCCGCACGCAATCATGTGCCCGAGCCGGTTGATGAAGACAAGCATCCTGATGCAATGAGATCTCCGATCAGGAGACGCTCACTCTACACTCCTGGACTGGCAACGCGATCTCCTGACGACTTGCTCCGAAAGCCTCCGCAGCCGGGACAAGAAGGTGAAAAACACTGGTACAACATGGATGAGCCATCCTTGTCACCCTTGGATAATCTTGCAGCATTGGCTTCATGCCGAAATGCCGCAATTGCAAGAACGGACAATGGAAGATCAACTCCTACACACTTCAACCAGCTTGGAGGCCTTGGTTTAGGTACTTTAAGGATTACAAACGATACAAGCTCTCCGGAGGTCAATGCCCCTGCTCCCGCCCATGTACAAACCCCAGGGTTCGGATACGCTAGCCATGAAGACGTTGAGTATTACACAGCGTCTGAAGGGAACAGAAGTGAAGACGACTCTTCTGTTTTGACAATGGCGAACGTCTCAACGAATGTAACACCCAAACCTCACGAAAGACGCGGCAGCCCTCTGAAATATGAGAGAGAATGGGGAACTGTTGCGAGCCAACGTCTTCCATGCTCCTTGCCATTGGACGAGTCTGATGCAACTCAAGATAACCAGGCTCTTGGTAGCTCGCAAGCGCAAAATGGAGATTATTTCTTGCAGCCGAACCAGCGCTCACAGTCACCAGACCGTGCTTTCGTCTTTGCACAAGACTACATGTCAGAGCTCCCGCCGAGTCCATACAAAGCGGCGCCTCGTAATACAGATTCATATCACAACAGCGGAGAGGCTGCCGAAGGGCGATCCCTGCCATCGGCTCAAGTGTCCACTCAGGATGAAGCGACTCGGGCTTCAGGGACCCATGTAACACGTGGGGACGTTTGGCAGACTTTCGTCAACGACGAAGCAGCAGGCCGGCATGCTGATAGCAGTACTAAGGAAGCTGCCTATCGCATTCTAAATGGTGAGGTCGCGCCAAGAAACTTAAGCCAAAGACCACCGAACAACCGCATCGACTTCTCACCCGGTGACCGAGGCAGCTATGACCGATACGACTCACTTTCTAGCAACACCTTGTCAAGGTCTCAAGGATCCTCTGGATCAGAACGCGCAATCAACCAAACACCTGACTACAAGCCTTCACGCGCCAACTTCTACGACAGCGGTTATACTTCGAGGGATGATATCGGCCAGCCCTTGCAGGGCGAGCCAGAGGTCGACCATGCATCTAACCACTACGACCGATGGTCAAAGCAACAAAGTTCTATTTCGAACCTTCAGGAAGCACCGCGTCAGTCACTACGCGGCACCGTGGCTTGTGCAGATCCTTCGAATGACTGGTCTACTGCGGACATTGTCCGGCCCGCCCTTGAGGTTGTACCACGCCCTCAAAGTGCAATGACTACATGGCCGCATCAAGCCCAACTGCCTCTATCTCAATCGTCGGTGCCGACAGTTATTCATGTATTCCCAAATCAGTATCAATCGGAAAATGCCACCCCGAGCTTGGCCACATGTTCCCACGAATCCGAAAATGGAGATAGACAGGTAATCTCAGACAAACAGCCGTCGCCTCCCCCAGAACAGCTGTCACCTCCTCCAAGCGAGATATTCCCGACCAAGTTTAAGAAATTACAGAAGGCTAGACGAATACCCAAGTCATCTAACGTCGATATGACAGCCACCCAGGAATTGAGCAATCTAACCAATCTGGATATTCCTATCATCCCACGAGGCCTAGTTTCCAAGCATGCGGAAAGACTTCGTAATTTTCCAACACTGGACCACACCTATCCAAACCCTCAAGATGAGGATTTGGAACGGAGTAGCTCTTCAAGTGGCGAGTTTCATTATGTTCCTATTCGCTTTCCCTCTCCTACCAATTCCATAGACAAAAGGAGCAGTGCCATCATCACCGCAGATTTATCTTGGCCAACAAGAGCTTCCAAGAAGAAAGCCAAGGATGACAAGATCGAGCAAGCAGACAAAGCGAAGAAGCTTGATAGCCGTAAGAGTCAAGGGGACTTCTCATCAGCGACTGCTGACTTTGGAACTGTGGCCAATTCTCTTGGGAAAAGCCCGTACGATATCGCAAGAGACCCTTCGAAAAAAAGATCTGTGAGCCCAAACAACGCCAATAGATGTCATCCGCATCAGATGAGTTCTGACATGCCGCGGCCGAAGTCTATGGTCGGCATGGATGATGCTGCAGCCGCAGAAGCCTCCCATTTTCGCCCCGACAGAAGAAGTAGTCCGCATCCTGATAGGCCAAGGACCCAAGCCTACTCAAGCTCACAACATAGAAACGACTCCCCTGGCCGCGGCAGCCGTCCTCAGAGTATGTTTGTTGGAGAAGTACCGCCAGTCTTGGATAGATTCTATTCTCGCGATTTTCCTAGGGACCCTGGCCATCAAGAGTCTGGAAACAACAAGTCACGTAGCGCAGCGGTTCAAACGCCGCCAGTCCCAGAATTACCATCTGCCAATGAGACACAGCATCTTGAAGCAATGGCTCGAAGAGATCACAGAGAGAACGCTCCAATTGTGCGTACAGCGACATCAAATAATCGTCCAGCAAAATTAATTCGACCAAAGAGCATGTATGCTTCGACGCCGCCTGTTCCGACCCTTCCGCCCTCACAGCAAGTTTCTCTCAAGCACCGTCCCATCGAACATGAAGCGCGTGACGACCAATTCAGCAGGACACGGACCTTCTCAGCTATGGGTCCCAACTCTCACGCTACTAAGTTTGAGCCAAGTACACAATCCAGCCCGCGAACGAATGTTTGTACTTGCAAGCACGGCAATGAAGCTATGTCCTTACCTTCTCAGTCCAACCCCGAGAAGCATGAAAGAATGATACCTATCCTTGATCCGCTTCCCAAAGTAAATAAATTGAAAAAGCGACATCCCGAGTCTGCAATTCCGGATATATGGAAAACGGATTCCCTGCGGGATAATTCTTTAAAGGACAACTCTTTCAGGGACGATCCTTCGACGAGTGACTCTACAGGAAACAAAGTCAAACGACGGACTGAGGACACACCGAAAAGGACTTCTCCACAGCAGAAATCAGATGAGCAATCTGATGTTGACCCTGAGTCTTTCACCCAGGTGCTGGCTGACCGACGATCAGCCGGTGACTTCTTGCATGTAGGTGGCAAGCGTCCGACAACTCGGCTCTCCCAGCCTGTCGCTGCACCGTCACTACATGATGCCCTTCGGGTACAGAAAGAGAAACGTTCCAAGTTCATCGACATTTCTCCCATGATCAGCTCTGCAAACACCCCCAAGGATGTCAGTCGTAGTCCGGTCTCACCGTTATCAATGATGCACGACGATCCATCCTTCGCGGCCAATCAAGAATCCTATTTTCCGCTGGCACCGACACGCAAAGCTCCTCCTACTCCACCCAAAGGGGATAATGGCACCTCTACGCCGCGATCGCTGAATAGACTCTCATGCCCGGTAACAGAATGGGATGGATTGCCCGTTGGCGACTTCGAAGTGGCATATGACCAATGCCGTACTGCCGGGGGGGAATCCAACGAGAAGAAACAGGGCTGGCTTCGCAGAGGTAACCCATCACCATCGCCGTCTCTGCCGAAGACACCGAAGCAGAGAACCAGCCTGGATCCGTCGCCTCCTAAAGGTAGTACGCCTACTATCAGTAACCCCACGGCGAATATCGCCGATTCATACAATTCGCATGCTGAGGCCTCTCCAGCTCCTCCAGCCTTCTCGGTTGCTCGTAAACGGGTTTCTAGCATCAATTGTTTTAGCCCCAAACCGTCCGCTCGTTCCCTCAAGCCTGTACGACCCGTGAGCGGTCCAGTCTCGACCACCGACACCTCTCGACGGGAAAGCTTCATCTCGGCTTCAGTTTCATCGCAATACAACACGGCTGAAACTACAGCCGTACCGACGACGCTACCTACACCGTCCGCAAGCAAGGTCTCCCTGCCGGCACTGGCTCATCAATCCAACAACAGCCTCTCCAAAAACACTTCAAGCTCCTCAAGCAGCAACGAGCAACAAGCTACCAGCACCCCAACCAAGAAGTCCGCTAACTCGTCTTCCACCCATCTCTCAACCCCACCCAAATCCTCCAGTTCCGCCTCTACTTCGGCTCCCATCCCACCCATCCAAGCCCCCCTCTACCCCCTCCCGCTTCGAGAACCTCTCAGGCCGCTACCAGGGCGGGCTGGAGTATGGCTATGAGCCGGGGGTTGGCATTGGAGGTAGTGCGGGCACGAGGGTGCCGAAGACGGGGGCGACGAGGAAGAGTGTCGATGTGGGTAAGGTGTATGGGATTGATTTGAGCGATGTACCGATCTTTGTGAGGCAGGGACCGCTGTAGTAGGGGAGGGGGCTTCGTGGTTGCAGCTTGATTTTTTCTTTTACTTTAATTTTCTTTGTGTATAGAGCAAACGGATTGGATCTTGTGGGGGTAATGGGATTATATAAGGTAGCAAAATTCGAGCAAGTATTGAGGAGAATCCAAAATATTGGGGTTCTTGTAGATAGATGGAGAGCCTTTAATAGGGGATAGGGCAAAAGTTGTCAATATGACGAGATTCGACATTCGCTCGTCATCTCATCTTTCAAATCTGCTCCCACTTCTCTTCCTCTCGTCGCTCTCCAAATTTTCCTCCCCCCCCCTCCTTTTTTTAATGTTGAAGTATTCGTTGGTGTTTACTTCGTCTGACCTCTCCACGCAGGAACCTTGCTTCTCCTCACCGTTTGATACTATTCCCTCCGGGTCGTATACCCAAACCCAAACCCTCAGCGAACTTGAGATCCCTCATCTGGACAGCCTGGCCGACAGCATCGAGTGGTCGAGCTTAGGGAGTCGCGTCTCTCGAGCTGGCAATTGAGGCTGCTTTGGGCAAGCCAAGTGGGTTTGGAGTGAGGATGGCTGCGGCGGCTTTGATAAGGGGAGGGTGAGGTTTCGTGCGTGTTATGGTGGGGATTGGAGGGAGGTTTGAGGTATGGAAGGAGGTTTGGGTTTATGGATGGTTGGGGCGTGAGGACTGGCGTTTCTGGATTTGTTCCAGTCGTGTGTAAGGAGCAGATAAATTTGTTGACGGCGAGAGTTCTGTACCGTCGGTGTGTGTTTATCTGTAGATTCACACTCCATCGACCAAGCGCCTTCCCTTCTCACCCAGAGCCCAATTCCTCCTTTTCTTGACCAGCTTCCTCGGCCGCCTCGCTCTCCCCGCCCCCTCCTCCTCACCCTCAATAGTCCTCTCCCCATCCCCAAACAGCCCCCTAAAGAACCCATCATAGCTAATCCACACGCCCCTAAACACCGCCCCCGTGATCCTCACCATCCACGGCGGACTCCTCCCATCCTTATCATGAAACAACCGCCCGAGCGTAAACAGCGCGATGATGAGCGGGTACCACACCAGCATGAAAACAAACCTGCCCAACCGCTGTCCATTCGTCGTGATCGTGTACGGTTGCAGCGCGCGCAGGTACGCTTTATACTCCTCCGGGATCCCATGCTCGTCCGCGCCGTCGGTGATCAGCTTCAGGTACCGCGCCGACGCCTGTGCGTACTCCGGGTCTGGGCGCGAGAGTCGGCCGCCGGGTGGGGTGCCTGGGGGCGAGACGGGCGAGAAGAGGGTGTGCGCTTTGAAGGAAGGGGAGGTGGGGTGTAGGGGCACTTCTGTTGCCGAGGGGGGGAGGGCGTGGCACGAGATTAGGATGTCTTGGTAGGAGGCTCCGCCGCCTTCGGTCGCGATGATGTGGGCGAAGTCGGTTTGGGTGACTTCGTAGACTACGCCCACGAGGCCTTTCGGCCAGTGGGGGTTCGTGTATTTGGGTGGTTTCGAGGCGGCGGGGAGGAGGGATGATTTCTCTGAGTATGCGGGTGGGGGTGAAGATGGAGCTGGAGTGGGCTTGTCGAGCGTGCGATAGGCGGTGTTGGCGAAGCAGGGCTCGGTGTAGGGCAGGCCGGCGAGGTCGAAGGTCATTACTAGCTCCGGGACGACGACGTTGACCTGCGATAGTGGCCGTATGCCGCGTTGGCCGAGGAATGTTCTGGCTGCGAGATTGGAGCCATAGGCAAGGTAGAGGACTGTTTGAGGCTTCTCGGGGTCGGAGCTGAGGGAGGTGTCGAGGGGTGCGGAGAGGTCAATGGGCGTTTCGGTGAGGGAGGCTCGTTGCCGTGCGATTGAGGGAGCGGCGCAGGGGAAATTGTGTGGCGGCTTGTGTGGTGAAGGTGTTTCTGTGCTTTGGACTTTTGACAGGGCTGCGACAGCCTTGTGGTCAGGTCCGAGTCCCTTTTCGGTACCTGCATTGGTCGAGAAGGGCATTGTTGTTTGTGTGAGATGGTGGTGGGGTGCTGCAAGACGCAATTTTCAGGGTAAATGGCGAATATACTCGGTTCATATATGGACAGGGAACAGCTGCCTGCAGCGTCGAAAGGCAAGATTACACAGCAGCTTTGTGGTGAAGTGTTCAGTCAGTTCATCTGCTTTGTCATGGGTTTTGCCTGAAGCTCATCCAAGAATCGGCCTCGGCTCAATTCTTCGGTCCAAGTCGAGGCTTGGCGTGAGATGTCGGTGGAATCCGCAGGCTGACTGAGACGCTGGACCAGCCATCGACCGAATGTCAGACTCGAGTCCGGCGATGCGCTTATCAAGTTCTCCTTTCTACCTCGACAATGGATGATGTCAAGATCTTCCGCTGGCTCTTGGACGTGGAACACATTTGGCGCGCACCAGATCATGTCGAACACAAACCAAGCTCAACAGCGCTTTGGGCCAGCGGTCCAGAAGTAAAGAAAGCTCTTGACCTCTTGCCTGCTCATGAGCAGGTTAAAGCGCTTCGGTTCTACCATATTCGCGATGCGAAGTTATGCTTAGGATCCAATCTGTTAAAGCACAAAGCTATCGTCGAAACCTGCAACGTTCCTTGGAAAAACACTACGATTGGCGAGGACAGTAATCGTAAGCCATGCTTCAAGCCCACTGTTCCCACGAGTCAGAACTTGGAATTCAATGTCTCGCACCATGGAAACTTGGTCGCCCTGGTCGGATGCGCCGGTGAGAAGACAAAGCTCGGTGTGGACATAGTGCAGATGAATTGGGAAAAGGATTACCCGATGGTGGTCAAAAACAGCTTCCACAATTGGGCCAACACGTACGAGATGGTTTTCTCCTCACGTGAGGTTAAAGACATTATCACATACTCAGCGCCTGGTTCCAACGATCCGCAGCAGGACATCCGCGTAAAGCTTCGCCATTTCTATGCCCATTGGTGTCTGAAAGAAGCGTATATCAAGATGACAGGCGAAGCTTTGTTAGCTCCGTGGCTTAAGGACCTTGAGTTCAGAGAGGTGAAAGTCCCTGAGCCATCGAAACCCGGACAATTCGGTCAGATATGCAGTGACGTGGAGATATGGTTTCGCGGCTCGAGAGTCACAGATGTTAAGATGGAGCTTCAGGCATATGGTGAGGATTACATGATTGGAACTGCTTCATCGAATCCCGAACCGTTGTTATCTGATTTCGAGGAAATACGCGTCGTTGAAGATATTTACCCAACGGCTGGTATCGCTTGATGTCACTGTCCGCTGAGCCTGTCAGGGTCACATTTTCTTTATGTGGATCAAGCTGCCGGCGTCGTACAGATATCTCTCCACCTGCGATACTGCGGACAATCACGGGCATGTTCGATTCTTCCGCTTTTACTCAAGGATTGGGGCGACCTGACATGTTTGGATGATAAAAACATCTCAATGTCTGTAACTCTGCCTCAACAAATAATCCGAGACCTACTGAGCTACCCTCGGAGAGTATAGCTCAGCCCTGCTCATGCAGCGGTACCTAGCTTTCGTTGGGTAGAACATGGTATTGGAATGCGAAGCGATGTCAAGGGACGTGAAGGCTTGTCAACCACCGGCTGCTGTGCCCTTGAATTGTTTTCTGGTCAGAACAAGCTGTGAAGTTTGCTACGGGAATATCTTGCCCGTTGGATCAATGTGTGAAGTTAGGTAAGAACAGAACTTCCTCTAAGCCTCGTGTCATTTTATACCAAGTCCACCCTTCCACTTCACTCGTGCTGGATCAAGTACCCTGCAGCTATGAATCACCTACCACCGATTGACGCATTCATACCTACTATATCCTGTTTTTACTGGCTTTCAAACCTAACAAACCCTGATACATACTCAAAGTCAGAGCGGTCATGCCATTGACGTTACTATACGATGCCGTAGGTGAATGTTAGTGTCTTCGACAAGGAAGAGTCAGATCCCTTCATTCACAGGCTAGGAATAATCGATGGCACGCGAGTTACTAGTACTACGACCTAGGTACAACGATCACGCATTCCCACCTACCGTTCATTTACCTCTGGATTCAACGCTACGACCAATAGGAATTTTACGATCACGTCGACTTATTCAAACACCGTGGCGAATGTCTGCACTATCACCTGCGGCACTATGATGAAGCTATATGACGGCGACAGTGACCCAAAAGGCTACTTCATTGGTCCACTATATACGTACAGTAGTTTACAGCCTCGGCGAAAGCGGTTGCATGAGTACTGCTGACTGTGATCACACATTCGGCGACCGCTTCCACATCACTGGTCCCGATAGTTGGCACGCAGAAATAAAGCCATCAACGATTACCACGTATGATTAAAGAGCTGGCAAGCTAATGATCAGATCAATCAATTGGTCTTTCATCCCCTAGTGATGGCCAGCTGTTGTAAGACAAAATGCCTTACCCGGCTGCGTTTCTATACTGAGAGGCTGGTTTTTTACGGCACCTATGCCACCACGGGTGTAGGAACTATGTCAATGCCAGCCAACACCTCTATGCAGCCAGAACTACAAACCTGCTGGCGGACTGCGCAACGTGGATCAAGCAAAGGTTAGGGCATTCCTTACAAGAGTTCCGGTAAACACGAGAGTGCCCTACATATCATAACGTTGGCTCATCTACAACTCGAATTCATGTCCATGCAGGATAAAAGATCAACTCGGAGCCGAGTAAAACACCTGCGGTCGTGTAGAGTCGCTGGGGGAATGAGCTCTACGAAATGAATATTCCTAGTACGCCTCACCGCCAATTGGTCAACTCATTCTGACTTCTCAGAGTGTGTCGGTGCTGTTCACGGACTGTGCTCTGCTTTGGTATGCACTTCAAAGATACCCTCTCAGGGCGTCTGGATTAGGTAGAAGCAAACATGAGGTTGCTTGCTGAGTTGCTATCTCCACTCTGTCTGTCGTCCGGACGCTGCATTGGCCATTGGGTGCTATGGTGACTTGCCCTTTGAGGGAACGGCGAGTTCGGGAGCCATGACAAATATTGCCCTGGTTTCTGCAAATGCTAATAGAGCGAAGGTAAATACAGATTACTCAAAACATGTGAGGAAATCTGGATGACATGAGCGAGAATTATACCTCAACCAACGTTGCCAGTAATGCTGTTCTGTGGGACCCTTACTCTGTGTTTCTTTTGATGGGTCTTGCGCGGTATAGCATCATGACTGTAGGAAAGGCCACTGAAGGCGTCTTAGTTGGATTTTCAGCGAGAAGCATAGATATCTCGGGAGTTTTGCGTTGAACTGAGTACTCTAGGTAGCACTTCTTGACATGCCGATGAATCCTATCCATGGGTAAGAAAGCAGAAAAAGGTGAAGTAGGTGTCGCTTGACGTATCAGCACGAAATCACAGTTTCACGTGCCCGGTTCAGAGGTGACGCGAGATAAGGAACATTTAAGGTACCAGTTGTCCACTTCCATCCATCATTCACAATCACAACCGTCCTAATCATCCCGCCTGCTCCGATTCTACTTGATACTTGACAACGAATCTATTTCATTAAGGAATGCACCGCCTCTGGTCATCTACTGGCGACAATGTAACTTTGGAATCTTGTGCTCTCAATAACCACAAGCCTCATTCCATCTCATTTGGCCGAGGGTCACTCGTCTTCATCCGGGTAGAAGATATCTTCAACGATGGCATCGGCAACGCCTTCCCAACAATCCACCGCTGTTGCCAAATTCGTGGAGGTTCTTCAGCAAGCTCGTGCACGCCCTGGCTGTGTCGCGTGAAGATCCTCTCTCCACCTCATTTGAGCAACCGCTAATATTGATCTACCCAGAGTCCCTCCCAATCTTCAGGAAGACTTCAAGCTTATCTTCAGGCAAAGAGACAACATTGAGGCAAAAGACGTTGAGGCTGTTGTTGCCATGGTTGACAGCGACGACGGAAACCTCTTTAGACGTCTCGACGGAAGAAGTCTTATGCTATTTTGCGGGATTCTCAGATTGTCAGTCGAATGTCGTGGTCAGCTTCGAGGCTATTGCCTACTAGCAGTTTGTCCTCTCATACACGATTGTGTCGAACTCCCGTGTTAATTCAAGTCAGGAATGCCTTCACGATGCTCCTGCTGCGGACGGTCCAGCGAGCGAGCGGATTTGTGCAGATAAAGCGGCTCTGGGTGTGAACCACATGTTACATGCTTTCTCCAAGTTTCTTGACAGCAATAAGTCCGAGCTTGCCCGACGAGCTGTACGTATCAGGTCGGCTACAAGATGGAACTTTCTCTGACCAATCATTGTAGTACGGTCTCTTCGTCCTCATTCTCATTATTGGCTGTCCAGCAAACAAGAAGCAGATGCAAGAAAGATGCAAAGACGTGGAACTGTAACACCATCTTCTCTCAGATGAGTGCCATGCACGAGCTAACATCACATAGGCATTCGCTAGGTCATATCGTTCTTGGCCAAAAATCCGAAATCCTCAAGTTCACTGCTGCCTGCATCATCCGTGAGATTGTTGGGCAAGAATTGCCAGAGGACAGGCTTTGGGCGGCAGATGACATGCCGTTCAATATTCCGAACAGCTTTCCAAAGTACCACACCTCTGCTCAATGGATGTGGGACCTACATTCCTTTTTTGAAAAGACAAATCTGCAAGATCTGGCGAATGAACGGTAGGTGGTTGTGGCCGTTTTGATCTCTCATGTACTGATATTAGAGCCACAGGCGTGCTGTCGGTGTCTTTGCAAACACCATAGAATTTGCCGGCAAGACTTTTGATGTTGGGAACCACTCTACGATCCTGGTCACTGTCAATACAATGTTGAGCATCATGGTACCTGCCGCCAACGCTCAACCTACCGTCTACATAGACATTCCTCTTGATGCGATATCAAATTTCGAGTCACATTTCAAGACCATCGAATCAGATTCCCTATCTCAAGGCCGTCCAGAGCATAGTCAGTCTCAGTCAAGGATAGTAGGCTGTCTCAACGTTACGCTCTCAACCTGTAAAGATAATCAACTCATGAATTATAAACCTTGTCATGCCAATGCTATAGCGATGGTCTTCGACTATGAGCCAGATGTAAGGACCGTAGAGAGGGCCCTAGAAGCTCGAAGATCACTACCAGCCAACACTATATCTCCTAGCCTGCTGGAGTACGAACCGATGTCTCTACCTTCCGAGGCAGCAACAGCTCGGTCTGATGAAGCGGACGGTTCCTTGAACAGAGAAGTCAGTGACTCTACAGATGATCAACTAACGAGATTACAAGAGCTTACAACTATTGCGTCTGATACGATCACCTGCATGGCAGATGATGAAAATCATTACGATAACACACATATCCTCGGCGGAAGGCACACAAGCGCACCTCGCATCGATGGAAAAATGTCGTCAGATGGTATTATACAGCCAACTTCGATTCAGGAGAAGCAGGCAGCACCAATTCAGATTCGAAACAATCAAGTCTCCCATGATGACCCGAATACTGGTAATGTCAAGGTCCATTCCACGTCGATCAAACAACCTGTAAATAGCAGTCATCCACGAGGATCACAAGGATTGAGTTTAGAAGGTAGGATTCAAGGGCCCATCGATAACGGGGAATCCAAGGCTTCAAAGGATACTGGAAGCAGACGTAAAGCGGAAACGTCGAAAGCCCCAGCTGTAGAGATATCCGCTAAAGACTGTGCTCAACGACAGCCTAGCAAACTTGACCCGTTGTATGCTCCGAGCGCAGAACGTTCAGAAATTAATCGCTTACCTCCTGTCAAGCTACCGTCAGCGCTTGCTGCACCGCATGCTACTCAGCAACCTAGGGCACCTGAAATTCGAGGTTCGAAATTGAGCAAGCAGCTTCGCGATCTTGATGGTCGCGTTGTGGAACCCCAGCTGGTGCCTTCTCCCGATCAGAACCAGTCGCGGAACCATACAAGTAATGCTAGAAAGAATTCTTCGGTAACGGAGCGATCAGCTTCGACCAAGCGGTTAGCAGAGCCACAAGCCATGCCAACTTCACGAGGTGATAAAAATCGCGGTCTACCAAAGGCACCAGCAAAAGTGCGGTTCGAAAATGAGAAGCGTCAGCCTAAAGGAACTTCTGATCAGGATGGAACCGAATCTCGCACGGTTCAGGCACCCGAGGCATCTATGATAGCTAAGGCAAAGCACAAACAAGCGTCCAGGCCAGGGCCCACTCCCGCAATTACCTCCAATTCTTCACGCCCACGTCCTAAAGCAGAAGTGGTCCCGGCTAAAGTATCAAACCATGCGAGCAAGCCGGAAACGAAGACAAGCGATTTACATGATCAAGACGAGCAGGTTGACTGGTCTGAAGCCTTCCAAACTGATGACGGTTCAGACTTTACGTTGCCCAGTACCAAGATCAAAACTACAAAGAAGCGCAGTATGCCTGCGAAGCCCAAGAAAAGTAAGACTGGTCTTAGCCAGCACATGGAAGCCTTATCCACAAAGTTGACTCCAACTCCGACAACGGGAAAGCCCAGAAGAGCTGCAGCTCTTAAGGCAAATAAAAGGATCCAGGGCCTTGCAGATTCCGCTGATGAGGATCACCACACGCCAAAGAAGTCTCTTGTTGAGAATGCTCTAAACGCAAAACATACTTCTAGACACGCAAAGAATCAGATAAAACCTTCCGAAACATCTAAGAAAGCATCTTCTGAGCACCAAAAAGACCATCCACTTCGACCTTCCAATGGCCAACCGTTGGCTAGAAACCCGAAAGCTTTCACTCTGCCTGATAATATGCCAAATGACGGCGATTACCAAAAAGAGCAAACCCCAGATAGTGTGCAACGCCATCATGTTTCACATCATGCAGCCTTGGTTACAGCTGCCAAGTATGATTCTCCGCAAGGAGAGACCTTGAATTCGGACATAATAGCGCCTACTGGATCCACCAAGATCGGCATTGCAGCAAGGCCTGAAGCGATTGAGGATACGGTAACTAACACAGACCGACAGCAGCCGGGGGACGAAGCTCCCCGGGAGCAGCAGGCTACTAACAACCTTTTAAATGATATCGCTGAAAATGAATCAAACATCCAACATCCCTCCGATCTAAAGCCCAAGGCTTTGACACCTCAAACCGCACAAGCCTTCACGGTATCTACCATTAGGCATGAAACCGGTCCAGGTGATGTGGTCAGTGTTTCTGTCAACGTCCCCACAGCAAGTGCTCAAATCGAGCAAAACAATAAGGGAGTTTTGCTCAATAGGGAAGCTGAGGGCGATCACAGCAATCTAGGACATGATGTCTTTGGTGACTTCGAAGAATACGAGGAGCTTGCGCTAGCACAACCTCTTCTTCCGAACATAACACATCATGGTCATTCGCTATCAGAAGAACCACATCTTTCAAAAGGCAATCGACAGCAGCAGCAATATCAAGGGAGCAGAGAAGAGGAAACTAAAGCACCTCCAGCACCTACGAAGAAGCGCTCGATAGCTAGCAAGCTAGAAGCAGCATTATCCCCAATACCTGCTCTGCAGTCACGGGAGGAAGGGAGGGGGCCTAAGCGCAAACATCTTGCAGCCCAACATGGCCAGGACTCTGGAAAAATCTGTGCAGAAAGTCAACATCTAATTGCCGACACACCAGACGAGATCTCGAAAGAGAGAAATTCGAAAGGGAGGCAAAAGAGACCTTTGCAAGAAGCGGACCCTCGGCAAGCCAAGAAGAGCAAGGTCTTAGAGTCGGAACCTCATGCTGGTCCCGACATAGCTGGAGCTGAGATTCAAACACCGGACAAGAAACTGCTTACAATCTCAAGGAAGCCTAATCTAATTCACTTTGACGCGAGCGGACCGAGAAATCAAGGGATACGGTCCACAAAGAAGAGCAAAGCGCCTCCTCAGACAACAATTCCAAGTCTCCATGCAGGTCCAGCATCTGAAGCAAGCCAAAGCATGAAGAGGAAGCTCCCAGATATAGTCGATGACAATTATTTGGCTCCACGCCAATCTCAAAATGGAAAGCGCTTAAAGATATATGACAGGAATACAAGGGTAGCCGAAGATGACCTTGACATGCAGGTCAAGAAGCAGATTGTATATAATACTAATGGGCAAATGCGCGTCCACAGCTCACAAAGCTCTCGGGTTGATGAGTTCGGCAGTCCCTTGCCTTTCCACCACTCGCGAAAGTCGAGCCTAGCGATCCCAAAAGCTACGGCCCCTATTGTCAGGATATCTCCACCTCTCAGCGAGGTCTCCGAGACTGACGGATGGCTTGACTTTCCAGTCCAAGTCAACACAAGTGGTGAGCCCAAATTACCCGTTGCTCAGCATAGCGCCCAGCCAACAATTGCCGAATGCAGACCTGTTGTGGCGAGTAACAGAAAGCACAGACCAAGCTCACCCAATGCCCCTGGCAGTATCATCACAGACATGACAGCGCATACGGTTCAGCCCAGTGGACATTTTGTTAGCTTACAAACCAATGCTATGGTGGTGCCTCAACACCCCAAGGATCCATTCATCGAGATGGCTCAAGATCGACCTGTAAGCAAATTTATGGAAACATTACGCAAATCCAGCATTACCCATGTAGAGAAAGAAGAAGCTAGTCGTGACAAGCAAGTTGGTGATGAGAATACTAGGGATAATGACCCGGATAAGACTCTCATAGGCGAGCGTGGGTCACCAGGAGACGATGATTCCAGCACGACATCTGGATCGAGCCCAAGCTCCCCTAGCTCCAGCTCGCAACAAAATGCCGAGAGTGAACCGTCAGAGGGTGAAAGTGACCCCGGTGATGCATGGAGCAAAGCGCTTAGATCTGATCAAAGAGATATCTTCGTCCAGCTACGCGAAATCGGACATGTAAGCGCAAGCTGCTGAGGCTTTTGCTTTATTGCTGACTTCTGCATTAGCAACTCACACAAAATCTGGTCGACAAGGAAACTGCAATTAGGGATAAGGTCAAGGATTACCGGAATCAAGGACATTATATCATTGATCAATTTGAAGAAGGACGTCAACGCGAATTAGACTTTCACCGATCGGAGAGAAGCAAGGCAACCAAAGAGCTTTTAGAGACCTTTCAGTCTGCAGCAGAAGATTGTGCGACCAGAATCAACGAGAGCCAAGCAGGGATCATCGAATTCAGATCGAAGATGGAGACTAGGCAGACCAAGGAGAATGCTGCAATGGAGGGGCTGCTGGCACTGTGTGATGAGAGCGAATGATGTTTTATGGAGGGAGTTCTATGATTGGAGCTGATCTTCCTAAGCGCTGTGTGCATTGCTGAAGCTAGCTTTTGCTTGTCCTGCTTATTTGTCTCGTGCTATGCTTGTCGCTTGTGCTCAAACTTTAGACAAATTGTGTCCAAACTATCCACAGAGACGCGACGTATATAGGCAATAGCTTTCTAGATCTAGCATAAAAGCTACTATATCATCTGCTTTTTCGTAGCTGAGTTCCCTCATCCTGTTCAGCTTCGTCATAATTACGTGCTGACTATCACGATCCGTGTCATGACGCTTCAGCCACTGGACCTTCACCTCCTGGGATAAGCTACTCACAAGTTAGATCGTAGACCTCAATATTGGATAAAAGGAGAAAGAAGGAAAAGCGCACCATGCAAATATTATTACCGTTCAGCAATATCTTCGGTAGCTTGGTGTTCGAGCCGCTGTAGTCACTGCGAACCCCGAAAGGTTAGCAATGAATCACCTCATGTCGCGACACCTCAAAATTGGGGCTCATACAACTCTGTCACATCTTCCAGCACCATGTCTGTATCCCCGTTAGCAATCGTCTTCATAGGCGTATCATATGATAAATGAAGCGGGGACGCGACGTACTGACGTAGTCATCGAATCCTAATAACGTCCCTGCGAATTCTGGAATAAGAGTCTTTCAGTCAATTATTTACCTGTATCTACTGTCCTGATCTTGACAAATGGCAGATGCGAGGCGGAGAAACGACATAGATGTGGTGGATTCGAAATACCTTTATCGCCTTTCATGACGACCCATATCCGAGATCCAACGCATTTGTCGATTAGTTCTGGATATAGACAGTGAGTTGGCTGGGTGAGGAGTGGGGGCTTGCTGGTACGTACCGAGTGGAAGCAGTTGGGATGCCATGATTTTCTTGTGCTGATTTGTGGATTTGGAAGAGCGAAGTGGTAGGATAGAGATGCTTATGCGGCTTGATTGAAACGGGGTTTGACCTGCAGCGGGAAAGCGGGAGCTAAAATGGCGCCCGCTTGCGGGAAAACGGCTCCCGGTTGACAGAAAAATTGGAACGCTAGTCCACATTGAGTTTATTTCACCCAAAGTTGTACCTATGTAAACGCTTCCTTTCACACTTGATCTATCAAACTGTTCAAATTGCTCATGGACTTCAAAGGATATTATTAAGATTTTTTATTTCGGATTTTCAAAATCGTAGATTAAGTAAATCATATGTGAGAGGGAACGTTCGAATACTGCATTTGATGGGGCTGGCCCAATGTGGACTAGGCGTTCCAATTTTTCTGTCAACCGCGAGAACGGGTAGAGTAAATCGGCGAGACCAGTTGCTTCAGTTCTCTTCGCCAGTCGTTTCTCAAGGTTCCATTTCACATGAAACGCGTTCAGCGCGCTCCCATGAATGCCTGAGGGCTTACTCCTGGCGTTATAGCAGTCATACATACAGGGTCATGGAGTTCGCTGAGGATCATGCTCCTACGCCAACGGTTGACCTCAGCACTCAACCACCGTGGTCATTACAGTGCTGGTCTGGCCATGTCTGCCCTCAGTGCTGGCGGGTCAGAGAACGAGACCTCAGCTGCTAGTCCACCAGATCGCAGCTCGCCCGTGTATGTACTAGAATCTAAGGTTTCTCCTACAGTCACTGACCTACCTCAAGCCTTAGATCTCCACCTGTGACATATCCTCGGAAGACTCCTTTTAATATTAACCCGCCTGTAGCAGGTCTGAAAGATCAGAGATGGCAGCCTTCCCAGAGTATTCTATTCAGCCCGGCAAGAATAACATCTCGCAATGGCATTCCGACAGTGGGTGATACGCGAATTCAGGACTTTTCAACCGTAGCACGACAGTGCCAATCGCCAGCCTTAGATCCAACGAGGCCCCCACCCACTACATCGCAGCAGCCGTGTTTCAGGCCATATTCTACTACGCAATATAAGGCACTCAATCTGTTTGGGCCCGAAGAAGATGACGATGATAGCTTTGGAGTTGATGACGAGGAACTTGGCGATATCCTAGCGCAGTGCATGTCTTGCGAAGATACATCTAAGGCACCTTCGCCTGCAGAGACCCAAACTGTACAGGATCCTCAGCCGGCATTTGAACCAACGGCGATCCGTAAAGATCCTGGCAGGATCAAACCTCCGCTCACATTGAAGACTCCGTCCCCCAACTCCCAGGTAGCATCCACGCCATCTAAGCAGATAACAGCTCGAAAGCAACCGTTTAATACCAGTATGTCTGAACACAAGCTTGCGAAACCAGAATCCCAAGGCGTACCAACGCTCGCGTTGGTGGCCCCATCCCGTCGCAAACCCCAGGTGAAATCCTCGCCAATTAAGCAGGGTATAGCTCAGCAGCCACCAGTGTCTGAACATAAGAGCGCCGAACCACGATCCCAAGGTATCAACTCGAAGTTCTGCTTCTACCTGTGCTTTGCTGTGCTGATATCTCGTTTAGTATCTGCGAAAACTTCCTCTACAAATCCGGCTTCGTCGCATACTGGCAAAATCGTATCTTCACTCTCTGGTGATCATAACACCTTAACTATGGCGGCTGGTTTTCCTAATTTTGCTCCTTATAACGTACGCAATCCTTATCCACATGACTGGGCTGCTTATAAAAAAGAAGAGCCTTTGATCTCTGAAGAATATTTGCTCTCGTCAGAAATCTCTCGATTAGCGCAATTGCCACTGCCTAAGTATATGGACGTCGTTACACCGGATGTGAGGGTCAAGATGACCCTTGACACGATGCTCAAGATCTTAGACAGGTCTCGCATCCGCCAAACACGAATAATTGATTGCATAGAGGAAATCATAGATGGCTTGATAGCTGATATCAGGAATACCAAGGCTGGATCTTCTTACATACCCCTCTTCAACAGGCTAGAACTTTTAGAAATGCACGACGAAATCTTGGATCGATCGATTGCCACCAAGTCCAGTATTCATGGTGTTCGTAGGGCTATGCTGGTTCGCCGTGACATTGAGAAATGCCTTGAAATTGGGTCTGAAGGAACGTCGGCGAAGGAAACGTTTCAATCTCTAGCTCAGAAGTATCAGGACGAGGATGCTATCCTTAATGTCCTTGTCTCACGGGGGGAAGTGTACCGTGCTTGGCATACCCTGCAAAGATTTTATTGTAGGCGGCAAATGGTCGGCCTACTTGAACGAGCTACGACCGAAACAGAACGAAAAATCAATCCTGCAATTCTCATCGTCAAAACAAAGGCTTCGAAAAGATTGACCAGTGTTTTTGGGGCAGAATTTCCCGAGGCTGTTGCCTACAAGCAACTCGTTCAGGAACAATACGTTCATGGCCCGTGTGTGCAGTCAGCTATACGTGTGACCAACAGCCTTAATAGTTTAAGCATTGGTCTCGTCCAACACAAAATCGCTAGGGCTGTCAGTGATCGAGCTGGGGGTTCGGGTCTAAAGGGATTGATAATAACGCCCGCTTTTGGTGGCAGCTGGGGCCAGTTAGAAGCCGAGCTCTGGGCTTTCACGCGCTATCAAACGGAAAAGACGGCTTACGAGAAGAAAAAAGGTGCTAACCTACAACATCAGGGGAAAGATAAATCTTCGACTCCAGGCAATTTGCTCGCAAAGGTTTGCGAGGAAAGCAACAAGGACGCGGTGCTGCAGCCGAGAATGGTCCTCTTCCGAGCTGCTGGATCTATACGTGGTCTAGCCAGTGGATCCCGTGCAGCAGATAAATTGCCCAGGAAGACTGATGCTAGTATGGATATATCTTCGACTCCAGGCAATTCGCTCGCGAAGGTTTGCGAGGAAAGCAACAAGGACGCGGTGCTGCAGCCGAGAAAGGTCCACTTCCGAGCTGCTGGATCTATAAGTGGTCAGACCAGTGGATCCCGTGCAGCAGATAAATTGCCCAGGAAGACTGATGCTAGTATGCGATCTAAGTCAGTCACCAAAAGCACACCACTACGTGCTCCAGTGGCGGACAGGATTTTGAGGATGAGTTACGGCTCAAGATCCAGTGTTTCGAGCTCCATGCCCACCCAGGAGCTTAGCAACAGTCATAAGTACGACGACGCGCTTCCATCTGGCGCATCCTCTGTCAGAATGATGAGAATCAATAGGAGCACAGCCCGTGCAAGAAATGGGCTTGTAGGCGAGAAAATTGCCGAACGTCAGAACGAAGATACCAAAATCACAAGACGCCGCTACAGCAATGAGGCATGTCGGCTGCCTCAAGACGATCAGGATCCAGCAACCTCTCCTATACTCCACAATTCTGGACGTACACCTCAAATGTCTACAAATTTACCTTCTCGGTACTGTAACGCGGTTGATGATGACTATGAATCACAAATATCGGAAGATGTATCTCATGCTGCTCAAGTAAAGGCCATCAGTGCAGAGGGGCACTCTCAGCCTGCGACAAATCATCCCTTACCCAAAGGTCCCAAAGGATTTGCGATGAGCCACATCGGAGATAAACGTTTCCCCAACGAAGACTCGAATCTACGGCCCGTTTACTGGTCGTACGATCTTTATGCTGGTCCAAACAATGAGAAGGTTAAGGTTCACTACTGTAAGAGTAAGGCAGATACCGAGCGAGTTGCTCAAATGTTCAAGGACGAAATTGTCATTGGTTTCGACATTGAGTGGAAGGCAAATGCGCAGGCAAAGGAAGGGGTCAGGAAGAATGTATCACTGATCCAGATTGCTTCGGAAGAACGTGTAGCCTTATTCCACGTTGCTCGATTTCGAGAACATGAGTCTCTTGACACCTTAGTAGCACCAACTTTCAGAGCCATCATGGAATCCCCACATATCACTAAAGTCGGTGTTGCTATTAAAGGAGACTGCACTCGACTTCGACGATTTATGGGTATTGAGTCTAAAGGCTTATTTGAGCTCAGTCATTTGTACAAATTGGTCAAGTACTCAAATGGAGATGCCGGCTGCATCAACAAAAGACTTGTCAATCTTGCTACGCAGGTAGAGGAGCACCTTGAATTACCTTTGTGGAAAGGTGACGCGCGGACAAGTGATTGGTCCCAAGATCTGGATCTTAAGCAGGTACAGTGTAAGTGACATCAGCCTATCAACAGCTGCGTCTGCTAATTCGGGTTAGATGCGGCATCCGATAGCTATGCTGGTTTTCAGCTTTTTCATATCCTGGAGCACAAGAGGAAACAGCTGAACCCTACGCCTCCACGACCGTATCACGCGGAGTTGAACCTACCAATTCGACTTGCGAGGGGGTGTCGATTGATACAGACGACGAGCCGGAAGACTTAGAGGATGATCAGATGACTGCTCAGCCTGGCGAGCCACCTTCGATCGAGGAACTCGCAAGAGACTTTCTCAAGATTAAATTAAAAGCTCCCACATTACCTGCAACTACGCCGAAGCGAGCACCAAGATCAACGGCCCAACCATGCCGACCAGAAGTCATCTCAGCGAATGAATGGGTTGCCAACTGGCGCAACACGCTTCCTCTAGGTTACAAACCTACGGCAGCGCCAGCGTGCCTTCGCGCTCACGCCCTGTGGCATGAGCAGGGCTTTACCGTCCCCGAAGCAGCGGCTTTGCTTCGAGACCCTCCCTTACTTAATGCGACTGTTGCGACGTATGTGCTTGATGCTTTGAGGGCTGAAAACCTCCCGTTCGAGAGACACCGACTGGCTGCATTGATTTTGCATGTTCCCATGGCGATGAGATCTAGGTATAAAAGGTTTATTGAGAAGACTGGGATGGATTATATCTGAGCTAGGGCATTATATACGAAGACTACATTTAGGAATTCGGGATCGATATCATGATAGCATTTCAGCGGCATCAGGCGGGCTCTTGGACTTCGGGATAGACATGTATGATTGGCATGACAGCTCGTTGTACAAATGTTGTTACAGATATGTAGAGTGCAACGTGCTTATATTCATGATAATACTATTTATCGTACATGTGATGGATGTGAATTATTGTACAGAGTTTGCACGTTAATTTATAACAAAATAACGTTTTGACATTGTTTTTGATGATGAATTTATTTCAACATCTTTTTTCGAATTTGCAAAAATATAAAATCATGATGTTTAATTCATTTCGAACATGTCGATAAATCGTTGATATTTGAACGAAAATAAAAATTTGATGAAATCGTCGATTGACATGATGTCAATCGTTATGTATTTGAATTCAATGCGACTTTTTTTAATTTCGTTTTTTACATAATGATATACGATATCGACGTGTTTGATGCGATCATGATGTATCGAATTTTCATTGAGTGTTTTAACGTTTTGATTGTCAATATTTATCAATATTTTAACGTAATTGTTCGATTGATTTTGAGTTCGTAAATCAACGAATAATTGTTTAAATCAAATAATTTTTTTGACGACGAATGATATAATCATATATTCGACGACGCAAATAAACGTAATTACGATGAATTGAAATTTTGACATTCAATTTATCGAATCGTCGTTTAATAAAAACAAATATGTTTCGATGAATTTTTTGAAAATTTTGTCACGAATTCAATTTGCATCGCAATATGTTTCGATGTTTAATTTTTTGTTGAAATTATCGTCGTAAATTATGCAAAAATCGATCGTGAAATTGAAATAAATTATAACACGTTTGATTGTTTTGATATGATTAAAATTGAAATTTTGAGCAAATCGATTGATTATAAAAATCGCATTCGTTACATTTGATTTAATTTTTATCATTGCAAACATGATTGAATTCATTATTGTTTGATATTGTTTGATATTTTGATCGATGATTTGATTAACGTTGAAAATTGAATCAAATGATTTTTTCATAAATGTTCAAATTGATTTCGCATTTTGTAAATCGAATCTTTTAACGACGCGTTGAATATATGTTTTTTGATTAAAACGAATTATGTGCATTTCGCGATTTTTGAAAATGATTATATCAAAATAAAAATTTATTGATTCAAAATCAATCATATCGAAAACGTTATTGAATTTTGTTTTTGTTTTGTTAATCATGATTTTATTGAGAACAATGATTTTGATATCATCGATTCATGTAATAATGATGAAATTTTCGAAATCAACATTCGTAACGAATATGCTTTGATTCGCGTCGAAAAAATTGAAAATTAATTTTTATAAAAGAAATTCGAACAAACGTTTATATCAAAATTTGAATGATTGTTTCAAATTATACAATGTTTTGTTCAATTTGCAAATAGTTTTGTCATTGTCATATTCAATCGAATATTTAACGTAAATATTTGAATCAATGAATTCGTATAAAAACGCAATTTTCACGTTCATTTGTTCAATTTTCAAATTCAAAAAGACGACAACGACGAATAAAATTCGAAAAATCATTGATTTGACGACGAAAACAAAAATTTAATCAAAATCAATGTCGTATTGTTGTAAAAAGTTTTTAACGCATCATTTAATTTTGTATCGTATTATAACGTTATCGACATTGCGTTTGAATTTGTAAATTCATTTATCGTTCAACGATTTTTTTTCATCGAACGTGAAATTTATTAAATTTCAAATGTGATTTTTCGATAGAAAATCGAATTTTTTTCTCATTGCTTTTAATCATTGTGAGAAGTGAAAACTTCGTGCGACGTCGTTGTAATTATTTGATTTTTTTTCGTCGATCGTCAACATTGTTATGAATTTTTCGAACGAGAAAACGTCGATGTTTTCGACGTAATCGATCAACAATGAAACGAGATTGATCGTATCAAATTCAACGTTTGTAATTGAAATTGATTGAAAATCAACAATGTTGTCGAACAAAACAATTAAATCATTTGAATTTGAATTTCAATTTGCGAACAATTCACGCATTGCTAAATGAAACATCGTGAAATTGACAAAAATTATGACATTGTAAACGATAAAATTTATAAAAAAATTTATTCGAATTGTTTTTTTGTTTGAGCGCATTGTAACGTATTTTTGTGAAATTTTTTAAAAATATTTTTGTTGTTGTGACGTTATTGATTTTTGTATAATGATATTTGAAAATTTGATTTTGATATGTAATCGAATTTCAATGTTTTGAAAAATTTAAAATTGAATTTCTCGTTTTTTTGCAATGAATTCAATGTGAATAACAAAAAGTTCATCATTGTTGAATCAACAATTGATTCGATAAAATTTTCATCGAATTCGATGTCAATTTTTGATATTGATTTGTAATTATAAATATCGAAATTTTTGACGCGTTCGATTTTTTGATTAATCGATATATAAATTCGATAAATGATGTTATCGTCATATTCGATGAAATTTTTTTTTCGACGTTCGATTTCAAATGATTTTTGATTTTTTTGTTGATGACGACGTAAACGATTGATTCGAATGAATACATGTTCGTTAATTTCGAAAATTGTTCGTAAATATTTTCGAACGATAATTGATTTTTCAAATACGAAATTGAACGTCGATTTTTGATATACGTCATTGCATGTGTGATGTTTGATCACAAAAAATTCGATATGTTTTTCGTCAATAACGTTATTTTGATCATGATGATGAAAATGCGTTGATGTGTTTCGATTACATCATTGACGTTTTGAACATTTGTTAAAATTGAATTGAATTCAATGTTTTAATTGTCAAAATAATTGATTGATTGCGTGTTGCGAAATTCGTTGTTATAATTTGTACGTACGATTTTGACGTCAATATCGAATTGACGTTTGATTCAATTGATGTATTTGATAAAATATTGTAATCATTCGTGTTTGTTTTTAACGATGTATATTTTCGTTTAACGTAATTTGTCATCGATGATATTGATGTAATAACGTTCATTTTCAAAATTTTCGATCGTTATTGATATTAAATCAATGTGAATAATATGAAACGCTTTTCGACATGATGAATATTTTTTTATTCGATTTTTTTTTGTTTTAATTAATTTGCAAACATCGCAATGATTATTTTTGCAATCGTTTTGATAAAAATAATTCAATTTTTTAAAATATTGACGTAATAAAGAAAAATTCATGTAATTCAAATTTCGATGTCATACGATGAACGACAATGATGATGTTGTTGACAATATAATCATTTGATGTGATTGTAATTTCAAAACGTATAATTCGTTGTTTTGCAAAAAAACATATTCGATTAATTTGTTTTAATATTTGAAAATGTGATTTTCAATGTTTCAATAAACGTTTTGTTTTTCGAATGTTGATATTGACAACAAGTTTGTTGACGAGTTTGACATGTAAAAAATTGACAAATCAATAAATTGATCATTTGCATTGTTGTAAGAAAAAACGAGCAATAATTTGATTTTTTTTTTAACAATGAAACGAATTTTGCTTGCAATTACAACATGTTCGATGTGAAACATGAAAAAATGTATAAAATTTCGATTTTTGCATACGTAAATGTTGACGTTCGAATTTGTGTATCACAACATATCGTTGATTGAATAATTAATGAACAAAATTTGTTTTCAAAATTCAATCAACGACGTTGATTGTTATTGTGAATTTTGAATTTTTTTCAAAGTTTTGTCGTATGAATGATCAAACATGTTTTTGTCAATTTATTTTTTGAAAACGCTTTTTGAATGATTATAATAACATTTTTCAAAATCATGTTTAATGAAATCGTTGTTTATGCATTTTTGATTAATGCAAAAAAAATCGATGTATTCAAATTTTAATGTATTGAAACGAATACGTTTAAATTTTTCGAAACGATCAACGATCAATGCAATTGAATTTGATTTTGTTATCGTATCGATGATGATTTTTGTAAAATTCAAAAAATGTGACATCAGAAATGTATAGCAAAGACGATTGTATGACTAGATTAATAATTGCAAAATCAATTATTTTACAGATTTTTGTTTATATAGTCAGTCAATTTGTTCAATCGTACACACATTTCGAGATCTAGTCGAAAATATGAATTTGTTGAATTCAATCGAAAATTTGATGTTGACGTGATCAAATTGATCGTTTTCATGATTTATCGAATTTCGATGATCGAATTGTTTGATATAATTTTATCGAAATTCGATTCGCAATGTTTTGTTGATTTGAATCTTGAATGTTTTACATGCGTTTTTTTTTTAATATCGAAATTTTTTGAAATGATTCATATTTTTCGACATCGAGATTTTTGAGCTTGTGTAAATATATTTCATTTTAAAGATTTGAAAAATCGTTGTAATCGCGATTTTCGCATTCGAAAACGTTGAATTGAAAAATCATTGTCATCGTGATTTTCGCATTTGAATATTTTTCATTTTCGATTTCTAATCAGTTTGCGTTAAAAATTTGAAAATACATTTTTTTGAATGATTCAAAAAAAACATGATTTGATGATTCAAATGTTTGTTGTTTTCAAAATCGAATGTTTGATTTCGTACAATTCACAATTTTCGATTTGATGACGAACAATTAATTGTATGACAGTGAATTTTGAATTCGAATCATTTTTTATTTTTTGTTTTTCTTTTTCGTATATCGAATTCATGAATTGATGAAAAAAATTTAAACGCGAAAGACGTCGTAATCGCGATCGCATTCGATATATCAAATTTCGAAAATTTTTTCGATTTTTTTTTCATTTCATTTTCATATATTCATCGTTTCGTCAAATCGAACAACAATTTCTGAAAATGTTTTTGACACGATTCAATTCTTCATGCGTCGTAAATTTTAAACAATAAACAACATCGAATTACGTATGAAAATTAAATTTTTTTGTCAACGATTTCATCGTGAAAATTACATTTATTTGACGTCGAACGCGTCGACGATTGATGATTTTGTTGACATCGTTTTTTTTCGAATTATTCATGTAAAATTCTCGAAACATATCTTTTAAATGTTTAATCATTGCAATTAATTTTCAAATACGTTTTTCGTAATTTTTCATTGAATCAAATAATAGAACTCTGATTCACTGTATGATTTATTCGAAATTTGATTTTCTTTATAGATTTTGCTGTTCAGAATGACTTCAATTCAAAATTTCTCGTTCGTGAATTTTTCGTCATTTTCGATATTCGATTGATACGTGAATTCTAGCGAAATTTTTTTTTTTTTTAGATTTGACTTTTTTCAGCAACGAGACGTGAAAAACGTCATAAATTCGTCAACGTTTGAATATTTCGAGTTGATATGTTTGATTTTTTATTGTTTTGAATATTTTGAATGAGTCGAAAAATTTTCATTCGAGTTTTTTATTGCGTTTGATGCGAATATTTTTGTCATTGACGTTGACGTAATCTTTTACGTAAAAGCGTTTTATTTTTGTTTTTGCATTTTTGTATTTGATTTGTTATTTCTGTGCGAATGCTAAATTGATTTTCAATATTTTCATCAGTTCGATCAACTCTTCGACATGTTTTTCGCAAATTTTGATTTAATTTTGAAATTTGCAAATTTCTCGAAAAACATTCTCGAAATATATTTTTGCATTGTCACAAAAGACGACATTTGCGTTGACGCATGTTTATTATTGTTGTAAACAAATTCAATCATCGACAATAATTCTATTCAATTATTCTGTTGAAAATTGACGTAAATTCTGAAATATTGTTTCATGATTGAATTTTGACGTTTCGTTTGATCATCTGTTTGCGAATGATAAATCGTGAATAATTTAAATTTAATCTTTAATGCATAGCATAAAACGTCGTGATATTTCGAAATAAAAATCGATTTTCTGTTTGTTGTTATCGATGAAAAAAAATCATGAAATCTAATGATTTTTCGAATCAATATTTCGACGAGATTTTCTGCGATCACTGTTTTCTTGATCGAGATGTAGTGTGTCATTTTCGTTAAACAATTTACGACAACGAGTATTGAATTATACGTTGTCTCGTTTCATGTTTTGCTTTCAAATAAATTTGTCACGAAGTTTATAGTAATGTCAATTCATTTGAATTTCGATATAAAAAAACGATAGTTTTTCGTATGATTTGTAACGAGATGTCTTGTTTCTTTTGCAAATTGCACATGTTTCGCAATATTTCTTTATTTGTGTTCGCATGTTTGAATCATGTTGAAAATTTTTTTTTTTTTTTCATTCGATCAATAATATTTTCGTCGTATTAATTTCAGAATGCGTTTTACATCGAAATGATTTGCGAAAAAATTGTCATGATTCGACTTTATAACGTTCTTTTTCAAACTCGATGAAACGTACAAACAATTTTCATGTCATAATATTTTTTTCTCGTTTACTCAAAGCGAGTGTGACTTTTCAAAAATAATTAATTTCTGTTTCATTTGAATCGCACATGAATTTTTCTTTAGCAATGAACGAATCAATTCGACAAAATTGTCAATGATTTTATCGTCATATGTTGTATCATGTTCATGAATATGTTTTCGCGCAATCATTTCGTCGATCGATTCGAAAATCGTTGCATTACTCAATATTAATGTTTTTCACTCGTCGATAATCACGTTTGATGTATTTGAAACGTCAAGAAAATTATTCGAAAAATTGTTTTTTTCATTTTCTTTGAGCTTAAGCATCGTTGCTTTGATTTCGTTCACATAAATCGAAAATTCGTTTGAGTTCGTTTGTAAAAATTGTCGCAAACGCGTCAAAATTTGACGATTATTTTCAATTTCATTTTCGATGATCGTCATGTGATCAAATCGTTTTGACAAATCGTTCGCAAAATTTTTACTGTCGAAACGATAATCGATGACAAAATTGTAACGTGACAGTTTTTGTGTTCATCGTATTTGTCGAAATGATAATTTTGTTGTAATCATGAAACGATTGAGATTTCGATAATTCGTCAAAACGAAAATTTGTTTTTTCGTTTTTTTCAAATAATGACGTCAATGTTTGAATGCGAAAACTATGATCAAAAATTTTTTGTCGTGAATTTCATAGTTACATTTCGCGAGTATCATCTTTTTTGAAAAATAAATTATCGAATGTCAATGATCTTTGTCGTTTAATTGACAAAATACTTTTTTTATTGTTTTATTCGAGACGTCGATTTTCACACGAATGAATTTAATCGAATCGAAATGTTGCAAAACAGAAATTTTCATAAACGTTTTGCGTAATCGTTTGAATGATTCGAAAATTTCGAAAATCAAAAACTCGTTCGATAATCGTTCTTTATTGTGATTTCTATTTCGATTTCGCTTTTTTTTAATTTTCTTTTTATAAAGTTCTGTTGATTTTTTTAGCATGAAAATCAAAGATAATGTCAACTTATTGAAATTCTTGATAAATCGTTTGTAAAAATTGCACAATTCGAGAAATTCGAGAATTTCGAACACGTTTCTAAATGCTGATCAATTTTGTATAATTTCGATTTTGTTTTGTTGCATTTGTATTTTTTTCGATGAAACGATAAAATTCAAAAATTCGATATTATCTTTGAAAAATTTACATTTCTCTATGTTAAAAAAGAGTTTGTGCTTTTTTAAACGATTTAATATTTATTTGACGTTTTCGACGTGTTGTGTTTCGTTTTTGAAATAAATGATTATATCGTTCAAATAAACAATGATCGACAAATCTAATCGTTCGATCAGAATTTTGTTGACGAAATTTTGAAACGTTGCAAATGCATTAGTAAAATCGAAAAACATGACGATATATTCAAAATGTTCGTATCGTGTTTTGAACGTTGTTTTTCATTCGTTTTTTTCTTAATACGAAGTCGATTGTAAATCGTTATCATGTCAAAATTTGTATATTTGCGAACTTTGTTTAAACGATTCAAACTTTCGTCGATTAATGATAGAGAATATTTATTTTTGATCGTTAAAAAATTAAGATTTTTGTAATTTACGCACAATCGTAAAATTTCGTTTTTTTTTTAACGAACAAAATTGAAACGCTCGCAGAAAAAATGAAAAATTTGATAAATTCGTTTTTCAAATATTTATTCAAATAAATTTGTAAAATTTTAAATTCGTTTTCGAACAACGCGTAAATGAATTCATACGATGATTTTTTGTTTGATTTTAAATTTATTGCGTGATCGTCGAATTCATGATCAAATAATTCGTATGTTTTGTTTTCATTTGTCATGTCAACGAATTCTTTCAAGATTTCGAGAAAAAAACTTTTGATATTTTTCTTTTTCATTTTCGCAAAAGCAAAGTCGATTTGTAATCGTCGTTCGATATGTATGTCATTCAAATATTTTATCTCGTCAGAAATTATTTGTACGAACATGACGAAAACATGTTTTTTTTCATTGAAAATTGCATTGATTAATTCTTTCGATTCGATTTTCTCGATACGATTCGTGATGAAAAGAAATAATTTTACAATCGTCGATCACGATTCGATTTTGTCGATATTTCAATCTATATTGATTTCAAATAATTGCATTCAGAATAGATTTAAAATCATGTTTCAATCTAGATTTGTTTCTAGAAAGCTATCGTTAAAGAAACGATTCACGTCGTTTTCATTTTGTATTTCGAATTGCACGAAATAAATCTCATAAATTTTGAATGAGTGATTTTCTATGATCACTGTTTCGCAACTCGATACGTTGAATGATTTTAATTCGAGTCGTTTAACAAATTTATAATCTATTAAATTGATTTTTGCTTTTGAATTCATAACGATTTCGAATTTCAGTTTGTTCTTTTCGTCAAATGCTTTATTTATTTTGATTTTGATTTTTTTGCATTTGATTATGCGAAATTTTCTACGACGACGTTTTGCGCTTTTGATTTCGATAGTGAACGTATTGAATTCGTTCGAGCTTGAATTCATTCGATCATCTGTTATTGAATTCTTTTTTGAATCAATTTGATTGAAAATTATCAAATCGATTATTTTTTTGATTTTGACTCATGAAAAGTCTTCTCGAATGAGCGAGTATTCGATTTAATATTTTTACATTTTTTGATGTTACATTCAAATTTATCGCAATCTATGTATCGATCGTTGTTCACGATATTTTTGTATTCGATTTTGATTCAACGTCATAATTTTTTGAATTTGATTGACTCACGATTAAAATTATCGAATTTGAATTTCTTATCGTTCTTTCGATTCTTTCGTCGATTTCTATTAGATTGACGATTGTTGTTTTCGTTTTTATCGAAATTATTCTCATTCTTTTTGCGTTTGTTAAAGTCGTTATCAAATTTATTTTGATTGACATTGCGTTGTTTTTTGCGTTGTAAATCTTCTCGTTGTTTGAAACGTTTCAAAATTATTTCTTTGTCGTTTTCAATTTCTTGTTCGATCAAAAAATTCTGATGATTTTGAATTAAATTCAATACGAAATTCTGTAACTCTATTGCTGATGAAAATTTCATAAATTCATGTAAATTCGAAAACAAAACGATGCGATATGCATCGTAATCTTTTATTGTTTGATTGATTTGCTGTTTATAGTTTTTATATTTTTCGAAATTATTTTTCTTTTTAATGAAAAATTCTTTAGTATTTTTTTAAAAAGTCGACATACTTCTTTCAAATATAATTGATTTTCGAATTGTTTTTGATTTTGACGTTTCAGAATAATTGCGCGATAAATTTTCTTTTTAAAAAAATTACAACAAAGAAGAATTTAATTTTGTCAAAATTTTTGACGTAATCGTTCATTTGATTCATGTCGAATTGATTTTTCATTTTTCAAACGTATTGAATTCATTCTTTGTAATTATTTTCAACGAATAATTCTGATTTGTTTTTCATTATTTTAATGTAGAACGATTTCTTCTTAAAAACAAAAATTTGAACGATCGAAAATACAAATGCACGTTGTAATATTTTTATTCGAGCATGTTGTTGTTGAATATATGCTCGATATTTTTTCATGATGACATCGAGCTCTGATAAATTCAAAATGAATTCATTTTCAAAATTCGTGAAAATGCTAATGATATTGATGAAAAATGTAGACATGCTGTATACACGAGTGATGCTAATCTATTGATTATGATGATTATTAGAATGTAAAACTCAAAAGATGTGACATCAAAGATGTATAGCAAAAACGATTGTATAATTAAATTAATAATTGCAAAACTAACTATCTTACAGACTTTTGTTTATATAGTCAATCAATTTGCTCAATCGTACACACATTTCGAGATCTAGTCGAAAATATGAGTTTGTTGAATTCAATCGAAAATTTGATGTTGACGTGATCAAATTGATCGTTTTCATGATTTATCGAATTTCGATGATCGAATTGTTTGATATAATCTTATCGAGATTCGACTCGCAATGTTTTATTGATTTGAATTCTGAATGTTTTACAACTTTAACGAAATTCAAAAAAAAAATTTCGATTTCGATGAGATTTGTGTTTTCGAAAATTCACTCGTCACGTTGACGAATCACGAAGTAATTGAAATGAATTAATTTGTGCATTTTGAACAACAAAATATTTTGACAAAATACGTCGACAATGAATTTCGAATCAATCTTTTCGATGATCAATTGATTGTGTAATGATTCAACGATTTTGATATAAAATTCGACGTTCGTTAAAATAACAAATCGATCAATGAAATCGAAAATGATATCGACGAAAAAAACGAAAATATTCTTTTTGAAACGTTTTGTTATTTTTGTTTAATAAATCAATAATGTTGAATTCGTTATAACAACGATAAAAAAGCGATAATTGACGTTCATTGTTGAACAAATAAAAAAAAAATTTTATTCAAATTTCGTTCGTGTTTTTCGACGACGATGATAAAATTCGTGAATTTGATTTTCGTTTTTGCATCGATGAAATTTCAATCGATATTTTTGTCGTGTAAAAACTCGACAATAAACATTGATTTTATTGATAAATTGATTGTTCATTCAACGTGATTGATTCGAAAATCGTTTGTGACGTCGATTTCTCAATTGAAATATTGTTTTGACTTTGAAATAAAAACGACAAAATTGTGAATAATGTTTGACGTAATCATTGTGATGTTTGAGTTTGAAAATTTGAATCGTATAAATGAAAAAAAAAAAAAAAAAAAACGTATGTGATTCGTGAAGTCGTGTAAAACGTGTAAGTTTCACGTCGTATTTGTTTTTTTTTTCATTTCGTAACAAATGAATTCGAAACATCGATTCGAAACAATGACGAATTCATTGAATTATCGAATTGTGTATGTAAAATTTCGTGTTTTTTAAAAACGTTTTTATCGAAATCGAGTGATCGATCGTGCGTTCGAATTTGACGTTCGTTTGAACGATAAATGACGTTTTTATCGATCGACGTCGATGTTGATTTTTTGAATTTTTGAGAAATTAAATGACGATCGTTAGAGTAAACAATATGCATTTTATTGACGACATTAAATGACGATAAACTCGTTGTGAATTCAATTTGATGTTTTCGAACTTGATCGTCGTTTAATCAATCAAAGATTTTTCGATCGATGCATGAAATCAACGTTCGAACGTTGTAAAATAATATAAATCGATTCGAATGATGTTTGACAAACATTGTCGAACTTATAATTTGTTACAAATATGTAAAATGCAACGTGTTTATATTCATGATAATATTATTTATCGTACATGTGATGAATGTGAATTATTGTACAAAGTTTGCACGCTAGCCTATAACAGAATAACGCCTTGGCATTGTCTTTGATGGTGAGTTTACTCCAACAAATGTAGAAAGACGTTTCGGTTTTGTCTAAAAAGTTCCAACGTTTAGTCTTTAGATATGGCTATTTGCTCTACTATGTTGATTATAGCACGCTGGTCAGCTCTCAAAGCGATCCATTGACCCAAGGTACATACATTACTTTCGAACAACGGACTTGCCCAGGTCACGTGTCAGTAACACCCTAATCAAAAGAAACCCTGAAACTGCCAAGCGATATCGCACGCTAAGAATTACCCCTGCAACAAGGGAAAAATGTCTTCCTCCAAATGTCCAAATACTCAATTGAAACCCAGCATTGATCCATTGGCTTTCCTGAGGGAGACCTGGAATGTCACAGGCGGTGTCGGACACGTCCGACGACTTCGAGTTTATCGAGACACCTGCTGCACCAACACCCATACCTCCTCCTGAAGACTATGGCGTTCGGACGACAACAGTGAGTAAGCTATACGGCCATTGAGCGCCCACTCATTGAGGATGATATTTATCTCGCTTGACAAAGCTGATTCTTCTAATTAGTATCCCGCAATCAAGAATGGGCCCCTCCCTGCTGATGCAGCGGGAAGCGAGAGCTTTTCCAACATTATCCTCTTTGCCCTGCTCGCCCTAGTGCCTGCATACTTTGCGCGGCAGCTTGGTGGTGGACTATTCACATGGATCTTCATCGCTATATTCACCTCTGTGCCCATTCTCATGTCCTTTTGGAGTATCGCGTCTACAATTTCTCCCAGGAAGAATGAGAAAGCGAGATATCCTGGTCGGCCTACCGAGCATTACCTCCACTTTCGAAGTGAGAATGACAGGATCAAGTATCGTGGGAAGAACAAGATCCCCATGGAGACGTTTCACGAGATGTATTTTGAAGGAGCCGTCGACTTCAAGGGCGATGCGCTGGAAATCATGGAATACAGGCATGACTGGGCGAACTTCAGATTCACCATCAGCTTGTTCAAATACTTCTTTACCGGGATGATTCCAGAAGTCATAATGCACACGCGCTCGCAAGGTACGTTCATTGGCTTGAAATGCGATACTGTGCGTTACTGATCGTAGTAGATGAGGAGCAAGTCCGCGATCACTATGACCGCGGCGATGACTTTTACGGCTGGTTCCTCGGACCGCGAATGATATATACGTCTGGCATAGTATCAGATATTAACAAGGAAGAATCTCTGGAGCAATTGCAGGACAATAAGCTGGCGGTCGTTTGCGAGAAAATCGGCATTAAGCCCGGCGATACCATGCTTGACATCGGATGCGGCTGGGGCACACTCGCGAAGTTTGCGAGTACGAATTACGGTGCACAAGCGACGGGGGTGACACTCGGAAGGAATCAAACTGCATGGGGCAACAACGCGTTGCGAAAAGCTGGCGTCGATGAAAGCCAGAGCAGGATCTTGTGCATGGACTACCGCGACATTCCCGTACCTCAAGGAGGCTACAAGAAGATCACATGCTTGGAGATGGCCGAACATGTCGGTATACGGCACTTTTCCACTTTCCTGACCCAGGTGTACGACATGCTTGACGACGACGGCGTTTTCTTCCTTCAGATTGCGGGTCTGAGGAAATGCTGGCAGTATGAAGATTTGATCTGGGGACTATTCATGAACAAATACGTCTTCCCTGGCGCGGATGCATCTACACCACTCGGTTGGTTCGTAGACAAGCTCGAGGGAGCAGGCTTCGAAGTGAAGGGCCTCGACACCATTGGCGTGCATTACTCCGCTACGTTGTGGAGATGGTACAGGAACTGGATCGGCAATAGGGAGAAAGTGGAGGCCAAGTACGGGAAGCGATGGTTTAGGGTGAGCAACTATCCTCATACCATACAATAGATGTAAAACACTAACAATTTGGATAGATATGGGAGTACTTCCTCGCCTACTCGACCATCATCTCCCGACAGGGTAGTGCTACCTGCTATCAAATCGTTCTGGTCAAGAACATCAACTCTACGCATCGTGTTGAGGGGATCCCGACCCAATTCGGCCTTCAGGGCGCGCTGGCGGCTGATGGCGCTGCTAATCGAACTAAGGCTGCTGTTGGCGGGCTCGGGGAGAGTGTTAAGAACGCTCTTAGGCCGGAGGACTAGATATATGAAAGCTCTTCCAAATACAGGATAGGTCATGTCGATTTACGCAATGAAGATGGTTTGAATGCAGGGCTTTTGTCTTTATCCTAGGATGGGGAAGTAGGATATTGCTTCGTCTGACGTTGCGCTTGTCACAGAGGATGTAGGACTCTGCGTCTTGAGTAAACCATGAATCGTTCGTTCAAGAGTCATATTGTCGCTACCCGCCCCCAATTCGCAGCCCCAATTCCATCTTCCTTACATGGATTCCCTCAGCCCAATTGATCATGTACTCGGCCCTTTCCAAATCAAATCCCCTTCCACCTTTCGCTTCTCTCTTCACCCATCCCATCAATCCCATCATCCCACCCCCTTCGGATATGCCCTTTCCTCTCCTCTATCCCACTACATCTCTCGAGGCTCGTACAGCCTACCTCCATCCATATTCATATCAATTTTTAGAACGAGGGACCTTTCTTGAGCTCTGGTTGAGGAGATTGGCATGAGAGGGGTTTATGGAGAGTTTTGCAGTCTTTGTCGCTTTGCGCGGGCTGTTGACTTGGCTTGATGCGGAGTAGAATGAGGGGGGAGGGATGTAGGTGTGGGATTTTGAGGGGGATTGAGGGGTGGGGATGGGGAATGGGATGGAGATGAGGTTTTGTGGGAAGAGGGAGGGGGAGGTACGGGGATACGGGGATATCTATGCCAATCAAGAAAAAGAAAAGCAAGAAAATTGAGACAGAAGGTTCTTCGAGATCGCGTGGGTCAACCGTGGGAGTTTCGAAAAACGGATTACCATCATCCCGTCAGCTCCATAGATTTTAGCAAATTAATATACACCGGTTTTAAAATCCGATAATGGTCGATTCTTTTTCTCTTCTTCTTACTGTTCCTCTTTTGTGCCATTTTTCCCAATCCGACGCTCTCCTCCTTATTCGCTGGAAATTAGAATAGCTCAACTGCCACCCACCCACCCACGCGATTCAGGTTGCTATACTATCTCGGAAAAAGAAATATGAGGCAGAGTAGAAACTCAAGATCCATCCCCCACACAGATCTATACCAGACAAGTATGAATCGAGAAAAGCAAAGTTGCGTTGCGAATCATAAGGAGAAGATGGATGTATGTAGAGATTCAGAGCTGATGTGATATCTTCTTGATGAGAATGGGAGGGTTGGAGAGGATGGGGTGTTTCGGAGAGTGAAAGGGGTTATTTGCTTGCTCAACTTTTTCATTGAGTCGTGTGTTGTATCTTTGAATTGTATGCTAGTATCTTTCCATCATCAATCAGAAACATGGGCTCAAACATCAAAGAGAGAGTTGAAGCCCCTGATCATGGTATCGACTACTCGGAGATTCTGATATTTAGAGCATCTCCCTTTGGGGATCTTAGAATATTACCCATGATGGGAACTTAGTCATGAATTGCCACCTTTCGGGCTTGGCGTGGCTTCTTTCTTATATGATGGACTTTCTGGATCTTGAGTAGGTTCATGAATGGATTTAGTTCTTTGAAGCATATGGGTTGAGAGATTGATTTGGGGTGGTGAGGAAGGTAGGGGAGAGGCAGAGGCTGTGGGATGCTGGGATGACTTTTCCCGGAGGCGTTTATGGCATGTACTGGTAAGGGGTGGCACTTCAAAGTTCGGGCCTAGAGATTCCCATCCCCGGAGCGCTCTAGGGGCGATTCCGGGCGCCGCTCCAGTGAGTCCTCGGCGTGGAACCGCTGTGCCACACCAATGCATGGGATAACACGGTTGGGATCGAGGTTTGGGGTTTGGTACACATCGTCTACTTACTGTCCAGATTTTCGGGTCTTGGGAGTGTCTGCGTGAACGTATCGAGATAACATCCGATATTCGTGTTTCAACAAGCTGTATTGCCAATTGCTTAGATTCTAGCTTAGTCACTCAACAGTTTCAGAGCAACCAGCATTGCTGTGAGCCAGCTGGAACCCCACTGACTAGTCGAAAACCGCATGATGTTCGTCAATGATTTTCTCGGCCGCGGTCTCCCCACAAGATAAGCCACGGCCTGCAAGTGAGCACTACGGATTTGCTGCCGTGAGCATCTGAGCCCAAGGGTTTAATATAGGGGCAAGACTCACCTCGGTAGAAAGGGTGCGATACTCATGTCCGCCACTCTCAGATTCCGCACGCCGACGACTTTGAAATCTTTATCCACGCATGTCCCTTCTTCTCCTACTTTCCCCATCTTCACCGTGCCACAGTTGTGCCACATGCTGATGGCGGTTTTCCGCACGTACGCCTGGACACCAGAGGTTGTTAGTGGAGTTATTCTCACTGACCTCGTGAACCTGAAGCATGGTTGGTGGCTGGGTCGAAAGCCTCACGTACCAGAATGTCCTCGTCTGCCATCCCGTCCGGGCCAGCAGCAAAGCGAAGTGAGTTTTCCGCCATAAGCGGTTGTTTCAGGAAGTCCATTGTCTCTCGAACCGCCTCGATGGCCAAGCGCTTGTCGAACTGATGGGCGAGGTATTTGGGGTCAATAAGTGGGAGGTCGCTGGCTTTGGAGGATGACAGCTTTACCTCGCCCGCGCCGTAGTTTCCGGGGAAAGCCACTGCGGTTGCGAGGTACTTCTCCGGTGCTTTCACACTCGGGCTAGGGTTTTGCTGGGATTTCAGTAATATTAGCGATTGTGTCTGATGCTTTGGAGCATTGTCACAAGCAAATCGGAACGGACTTTGAAAGCTGCACTTGAGGTGATGATGTCATGTAGATGTGACCTTCTTGTTCTCCGAAAGGGGGCAGGATGATTTGTACAAACAATCACCATAGATGTTATTGTAACTTACGGAAATGACCTCGTACAACGGTTTTGTCTTGGAATGGTACAATTGCTGAGTCTTGCTGTCAAGGTCTGCAAACTCTTGAGAGGCGACAACATTATCACTTTTGAAGTATCCAATCATCTGTGGTAGATAGTAGTCGGAGAGCGGCCCCGAGTGACTACTCGTCCATTCTTTGCGAGCTTGCTCCAACGTATCAGGCGAGTCGATGTATGATGTACGGTGATGGCTGTCTGGCTTCTGTACAGTCACTAGCTCTAGAAACAACCGATCCTGAAGATTTTTGCCAACGCCGGGAAGGTCTTGAATGACTGGGATTTTGAGGTTTTGAAGATCCCTTGCTGGGCCAATACCAGATAAGAGAAGTAATTTTGGCGAATCGATGGCGCCTGCGGTAAGAACAATCTCCTTTTTTGCGTATACTGTTCAGATGTAAGCATTTCCTCGTAGAGTCTGAGGAGGCGGGAAGTTGAGCTACTTCGCCTTTCATCTACCTCCACTCCTACCGCTTTTCCATCCTCAATGATAATCTTGGTGACGGCCGTCTCTGTCGTAATAGTCAGATTCGGCGCACTAGAAGTCAAATATGCCCCTGACGCCGTGACTCGTTTGCCCTCATGTGCACTCAACTGGCACACGCTGATGCCAAGTGGGTCGCCCGAATTGTGGTCAAGATTCTTAGGGTGATAGTGATAGGAATTTCTCATAAAATCTCCGAATCCAGGATCCCAAACTTCAGCCACACCAACGTCGACTGGTCTGTAGCAAGTAAGTATCCTCAAGTCTCGGGACGAGTGGCTGATCCTACCCGTCTTTGCCATGCGTGGCAGCTGAGATGGCAGTGAACTCTTCGAAGTCGGGGGCAGCGTCATGAAATGTTTCGATCTATGAGACATTGAGAGACGTGTCATGACCGGTCAATAGATGCGAACCTTCTTGAACCGTGCCAGGGAGTTTTCCCAAGACCATGTATTATCTCCCACGAGCTGTGCCCAGTGGTCAAAATCGGCACTGGGTCCTCGAGTGTAGACACAAAAATTGATCGCTGTGCTTCCCCCTAAGCCTTTACCCTTACTGCTGTCGATTTCCCTATCATTGAGCTCCTCCTGGGGGATGGTTTTGTAGCCCCAATTGTAACCCGGAGCGATCAACGTCCAATGTCTTTCCGCAAAGCTCTGAAGGCTCTGGTCCTTGTTTTGGCCACCAGCATCGAGAAGTAGAACACGCTCCTGGGACAATCCTTGGGCAAGACGGGCAGCCAGTGCACATCCAGCCGCTCCACCTGTGTATCTGGTTCAGCTTGTGTGATCCGGTTAGGGATCAGCAGATAATTACCTCCGACGACAATGTAGTCAAAGTCGGCCATGATCGTCCTCGGGATATTCACAAAGTGCAACAACAAGTATTCGGAGTTCTTTTAAGCGTGAATACAGAATACTACATTCCAACCAGGCTCGATTCTTTTGCTACGCGCCATGTTACGCAGCAAGCCAGGTGATGATCCTAGGCATGGCCATGATCACGTGCAGTCACACGAAGTCACACGAAGATTCACAGAGGTAACAGGAGGGGTACGTCACATGAAGATTGACCAAGTGAGGCGTAATGGAGGATGCAAGAAGCAAGGTGCATCCCAATCGAGAATCCCACTGCACAACCATTGTCATGCAAGCACTGCGACGAGCACCATGCGGACCAATCCCTTCTCAACCCAATTGAAACTTTGCTACGCCTGAAAGCCGTTTATGTCGGTTGCCGCGATTCTGTTTCAAGATGGATGTATGTGTGCTTGGTTGGTCCGATAGGGTCCGATAGCAGTCCGCAAGCCAAACCCGGCGGGCTCGGTCCGTTAGCCATTGGTTTCAACTAACCGTGTACACGTACTACTCTCATACCCTTTGCGACGATCAACTGTCCCACTATGTGCTCACCAGTACTAATCAAGTCTCCCAGGATTCTAAGAATTAGAGCAGCGTAACATGATCGACGCTAACCTCCATGTCTCGACGGAGCTGAGTTCCCAATGAGGCTGCTGCGTCTGACATGCATAACAAAGGTTCAGTCGAGTGGGGGCTGTCCTCGGGCGATGCATGGCTGGTGCCATGTCCAGACTACCAATGGGTGAAGACATGATTGGAAATACAAAGATGGCAAGATTCTTCAGAGGAATAGACACGACAGCGCATACCTTCTACCTCCCATTCACACAGGATCCAGCTGGCCATGACCCTATACGACGAAAGCCGGACGTCACAGATCTACGGAGGCACAATCTCCTTGATCTCACTAGCAACCCTCCTTGTCATTGCGCGCCTCTATGCCAGGAAATCGTCGGCAGCCAACTTGTGGTGGGATGATTTCGTCATTGTTGTTGCTTTGGTGAGTGGAGATCAAAGTGCATCAGCCTTTTCGAGGTGGAGAATTGACTCTGCTTACAAGGTCTTTGATTGGGGCCTGAGCGCCTGCTACTGGATGCAAATCATATATGGCGGCCTCGGCCGTCACACTACCGCTGCTGGGGGGCCTACAGGTCCAGATCAAAGTGTCATATTCTTCAAGGCAATTCCGCCTAGACTCTCTCAAGCTTCCGCATATCTGATTAGGAGCTAGCTCTTTCTCGCTATCCAGCTTCTGTACTTTGCTTCAGCCGTATCAATCAAAACATCGCTTATCCTCCTGTACTACCGGATCTTTGGAGTCATCCGCTGGTTTCGGTGGTTCTTAGCAGCTGTGTGGGCTATCGTGCTCCTTTACTTTATTGTTTGCCTTTTCACTGCCGTCTTTGAGTGCAGCCCGGTTGGATTCTACTGGGATAAATCTATCAAGAACGGCCATTGCATCAACCAAAACCAGTTCTACCGCTGGAATGGGGTTGCCAACCTACTTATCGATTTCGCTATCTGGAGCCTTACCATTCCAGTCATTTGGCACCTGCATCTAAATACCCGGCAAAAACTGTCGCTCAGTGCGATCTTTTTACTCGGCCTACTGTAAGCGCCTTTCAGATACGCTTCTTTTCACAACGAACTATGCGGCTAATGAACACAATATAGTGCCTGTGCTGCCTCTATCGTACGTGTTGTAGCTTTCGACCAAGTTGATTTCAACGACATACAATATACGCTCGTTACTGCATCGATCTGGACTACGATTGAGCAATCCATCGGTATCATTTGTGCATGTCTCCCACCAACTCGGCCTCTATTTGGTCGTTGGCTGCATAACATCAAGCATAGCACTGGTCATGACTCAGAATCCCACAAAGTAGCTCACTCAAGTGCAATTCCGCTCCCGCAGTACGCGTCACGACCCGCGACTGATGGCTCCTTCGATACCACCAGGAATGGATTCGCACAATTGCAGGATGAGAATTCCGTGGGGCTGAGCTCGGTCACAGCGCACGCGTCCAGCGCAGCGAGAGATGATTTGCCGATCGTCGCAGAACGAATTGTCAAGCAGCAAACACTCAAGCAACAGGTTGAAGATAATCCAAGATTTTGATTCAGACTACGCCCATTGAGAGTGTACAGCGCGTCGGAGGAAATTCAGCCTTCCTAGAAAGATTGTGTATTGCCTTCATTCCCCTCCCCCTCCCAATAGGCGTCGGCAAGTCACAGCAGTGACAAAGACAAATCAATCCTACCTAGGTTTGATCCCTGTCCACTAGATGCGGTGTGGTTGTCTGACTTTTGGGTGTAACATCAACTTTTTGATGTGGCGACAGGCTTTCGCAATTCCTGCAGTATTTGATCCGAAATTTTCTCCGCCAGAGCATAGACAGTTGCTTGAGGATGTCCAGGTGGTAGGAATGGGAAACTACTTGCATCCACTACCCGTAGTCCGCGGACTCCGTAGACTCTCGCGTGTGTATCGATAACAGCCATCTTGTCGCCACTGTGCCCCATCTTACAAGTAGCAGCTGCATGCCAGACTGGTGCTAGGTTATCGCGGATGTATCGTAGGATCTCTGCATCGCTTTGTACAGACGCGCCTGGAACTTGCTCCTGTCCAATGGTAAGGTTATTCATTCTTGTCCACACTTGACGCTGTCGTCTGAAAGATGCAATAGCTAGCTCAATATCTGCAGGGTGAGTGAGCCAATTTGGATTTATTAGTGGTGCATCTAGCATGCTGGTACTATTGATTGAAATATTTCCACGACTAAGGGGGGCGACCAGCGCTGTAGCTACTGATGCATAATTATATCCATCGCGTGGATCCGCGAGTTCATAATTTGAGTGGTTCCCGAGATAACCACTCACGGGGAGAAATTCAAGATCTGGCCAGTCAGCCGGAAATGTCTCATCCAAAGCCTTGCGTGTAGCAACACTCAAGGCATTTCGGAAATTTGGCGGCAAACGTTCAAAGCCGAGCACCATTGTTCCGGATACGGAGAGAGGACCCTTTGCGCTCTTCACATATGCTTCTACAGCCGCGGCAGCCAGTTTGGGGTTGTTGAGTCCAGCAGAATTGGTTGGCACGTTCACCCTGAATGTTGTTCCGAACCAGGCATGGTCCCACAGATTCTGTCCAACACCTGGGAGGTTCACAAGCACTGGGATTTTGAGGCTGTCGAGTACTCTGCGAGGGCCAATGCCAGATACCATAAGAAGTTGCGGCGACTGAAATGCACCCGCGGATACTATGACCTCTCGCCGCGCATTCAGTACGTAATGGTTGGATAACCCTTCAGAGCTAACGGAGATACCCGTAGCTTTTCCGCCATTGAACAGCAGCCTCAGAGCAAGGGTATTCTTGTATACCTTGAGGGTTGTGTGACCAACGGCACCATCGAGGAAACTCGATTCCGAAGTGGATCTTGTTGCCTTAGTAGGATCAATGGTAGCAGGCACATATGCAGATCCCAGCAGATTACCACTTTGAAACCCATCAAGAGCTCTTTGTCCGATACCTTGGAGAGCAGGAAGAACCCAGGTCGCAAAAGGGTCATTGTAGCCTCCATGCGAGACATGTAGAGGGCCTCCGCCCCTGTCGAAAACGGACTCATCCTGCCTGTTTGTACTATTGGTGTATGAGACAGTCGGGGCGGTGTAATTGACACTTTTCTTATAATACGGCAACAACCGGGAGAAGGTATAGGTAGTGTCCTGGGTGTCAGCTGCCCACTTCTGCGCAGAGCCTACTGTTTGCCTATGATAGTACAGAAAGTTTCTCGCGGAAGATCCCCCTAAGGTCTTGCCACGAGCATAATGAAGGCGTCTGTTGTCGGCTCCCTAATCTCTCGTTAAGAGGTCAAACGACTACCATGATCAACATCCACGATCTGCTTACTGCTTGAGTCACTGTCTCAAAACCCCAATCCACCAATGGATTCGTATCAGTCGGATCTGTCCCTGCATACCGAGTACAATACCCGGGGACGACACTGACGTTGCCATCATCAGCCTCATAGTAACCCCCGGCTTCGACCACGGCCACGCTGATTGAGGGTTCAGCTGCGAGACGAGAAGCAACAGTTAATCCTGCTGTACCACCTCCGATGATTACGTAGTCGAACGTGGCATTGATCCCGGGAACGCCAGGCGAATGGGCAACAGTCGGTTGCCCTTGGGATTGTGCCTTAGCCTGCCCGCGGACAACCTGCAGGATTGGAACAAGGATGAGCAAAGAACGGACCGATTCCAGTACGTGCATTGCGACGCGTGCCAACCAAGAAGGCGTTGGCAGTCAGTGATTCGACTGTCTGGTCATGTATTTCCCTCGTGTTGTTCACGAGGACAATGCAGGGAAGGTGAAACTGGCCGAGTGAGCCTAAGATCCCTGTTTTGGTGGAAAATATGTCAATGATCTTAGCTGCTGTTACTCAAGAAGAATAGTCAACTTCACATGGTAGAACTTTTGAAAGGGGAGTAATGGTTCTTCATCTGAATTGAAGTCACCCTCCCTCTGGATCATAGCGACGATAAACCCGCGATGCGCAAACGGATACAGTGACGCGCGAGGCCTGGGGCGAAGGAAGCGGGTGTGTCTTCGATTGGGTATCTGCCTCTTTGATGATTGCATACGCCTGACAATGGGATGACAATGTGTGTCCAATAATGCGGCCGTGCGTCAAGGTGGTGTGGAGAAGGGATGCCCTCTCAGCAACTAGTAGCAGAGGAGTTCCTATTGGGTCCCGAAGGAGTAAGTGCCGCAATTCTCCGGATAGGGCGGCGGTGGATATGCAGGAGGCTCAAAAAAGATGCGTCCGAAGATTGGATGTTGACAAGGCTTGGGTAGTTGCCTTCTTTTGCCTTATTTACCACCTAGCGCGCAGCTATATGCGAGACATTCGATATGGGCAGACCTCGAATCCTCATCCTCCAGGATCTACGTGTACGCGCCTCAGGTATCACAGTCATCTGGGATGCGAAATGCAGGTTTCATACGGTATCAGCAAGAACGGTCTTCATAAGCCGTCCAATCTACGCCCTGGCATCGCCCCAAATCGGGATAATTGGAGTTTATTGCCGGTCTTGGCACGAATGCGATGCTCGCAGTGCAAGAGTGAGTTCGCACAGTGGACGACGATAGCATATCGCAGTGGTCGCATGAAGCCATCCTCGCAAAATGGGCAGACTGCCGCATCACGTCAACTACTGGCAGCCGATCTGTGCAAGTCAGCAATATTACGTGTCACGACATCTCGGACATGCCAGGGACCCTGGAAGAAGACCAGGCAATGCTCGCAAATGGTGAAGGACCTGTTCGGTCTCGAATCCATCTCTGCAGCAGGGCACGCAATCTTTGTACTAGCCCTCTACCATCTCTTCTGGTAACTCCCTCCTCATGACCACCCTGGATATGAGCGTCCAAACTGTGGCATCGTGATCAATAATCAAATTTCAAACAGCTAATTCTCAAGAATGACTGTCAGTGTCTCACAGCCATCGTACGATCACAATTCGCCCAGACATAACTGTGGACAACGGCTCTTACTCACCACTATCGACGAGATAGCAGGTTCAGACCCCAAGAGACCGTTCGCTTTGTTACCAAGGACTGCAAACCCGGAAGATGGCTTCGACGAAATCAGTTTCGCTCGACTTGCTAATGCAATCAACAGATGCTCCTGGTGGTTGGAGATGGAGTTGGGAAGGGACATTGCTCACGAAACGATTGCTTATGTCGGACCTTTGGATCTGATGTATCATATCGTGACTCTAGCGGCAGTCAAGATTGGGCACACTGTGAGATCAGTACCCTCAAATCCAGCAGGGATTACTGATAGCTGGTAGGCTTTCCTGCCCTCTCACCGTAACAGCTCTGCGGCCAATGCACACCTCTTTGATGCAATAGGCTGCAAGATCTCCCTAATCCAGACATCGATACCTCCGAGCCTCAGAAATATGGTTGGTGGAAAAGCTATGAGAGAGATTAGCGTTCCTGGACTTGATATATTTCTCCAGCCAAATGAGGTCCCCAGCTATCCATATAACGAAAGCTTTGAACATGTACGATTTTCGCCATTCGTTGTGTTACATACCTCAGGGTCAACAGGGATGCCGCAGACTGTCAGTGTCAACCATGGCACACTGGCGAGTATGGACGCCAATCAGCTGATTCCATTACTTACTGGTAGACAAATCCTAGGCTGTTCTCTTCAAGGGACAAAAATATTCATAGGGTTTCCCCTCTTCCATATGGCAAGCTTCACCCTACTGCTTGGCCTTGCAGTATATTATGGCGCGGTTGTTGTCCTTCCTCCGTCCAGCGAGTTAATGACTGCACACCTAATAGACTCGGTCCACGGGAATGCTCAAGTAGATGGCAGTGTACTTCCGCCTTCCATACTCGTTGACTTATACCACGAAAAGCCATTGCTGTCAAGACTTGGTCGTTTGAAGTATGTTTTCTATGCTGGTGGGCCTCTTCCTCAGGATGTAGGAGACGGCATATCCAAGGTCACACATCTTTCGACGGCTTTTGGCTCTACAGAGACTGCTTTCCCTCCACAAGAACTGATCGAGTCAGAATATTGGGACTACGTTTGCTATAGTCCCTTTTGCGGGAACATTTTCCGGCCCTTGCACGAGGATGGGCTTCATGAACAGTTCATTGTCAGGAGGAGAGAACTGGACCTTTTTCAGGGTGTTTTTTCCACGTACCCTGACACGGACGAGTTCTCGACCAAGGATTTATATCGACAGCACCCAACTCAGCCAAACCTGTGGAAGTTCTGTGGCCGGACAGATGATGTCATCGTCTTTTCGTCTGCTGAGAAGTTCAACCCTGTAGACTTCGAGAGCGCCCTTATGGCTCATCCAAGCATCAAGACGGCGATAGTCGGTGGACATGGTAAATTTCAACCCTGCTTATTGATTGAGCCGGGCGAAGTCGACAAGAACGGCTACGACAACTCTAGCTTGTTGAACCACATCTGGCCGATTGTTTTAGAAGCCAGCCGCGCTTGCCCTGCTCATGCAAAAGTCATGAAGGATTTTATACTCTTCACAGACGAAACGAAGGGTGTAGAACGTGCTGGTAAAGGAACCGTCCAGCGGATGATGACGCTACAGCTATACGAAGAAGAGATCAATCGTCTCTACGAGATGCCAGAGTTGCCTAATAGATCTCCAGAGCTACTCACTGGGACTGAATTTCAGAATTCGGAGACTTTGCGTGACGCGCTATACCGACTCGTCTCAGCGTGTACTTGGCTAAAGGGCGAATTGACCTTTGACTCCAATCTCTTCGCGTTGGGTCTCGATTCCCTACAAACGATCTCGCTATCGAAGCAGATCAATTCTTACCTTATGCAAGCCCAACCTAGTACGAAACCAATCACACCTCAGACAATCTACGCCCATTCTAGTATTCAAAGTTTGGAGCATGCCTTGCAGAACGTGGTTGACCCTTCGTCGAATGAATCTCAAAGAATGGAGGCCATCTTTGACGAATATTCAGCAAATTTTGTACAAGGAGAACCGATCTCTCCCTCAAGTCCCAGTAGTGATCTAGTCGTCCTTCTGACTGGATCTACCGGCTCGCTTGGATCTTATATCCTTGATACGCTCTTGTCTTGCGGCAAGGTTCAGAAGATTTATTGCATGAACAGAAATGAAAACGGAGAATCACGCCAAGCGACTTCTTCCAAATCCAAAGGTCTCACGACGCAATTCCAGATAGTGACTTTTGTGCATGGCGACCTATCAAAGCCAGGGCTAGGGATTGACGAAGGCACGTTTGTCTCCTTGTTACAGGAAGTCACCCACGTGATACACAATGCTTGGGACGTTAACTTCTACCATTCTCTTGAAGCGTTTGTCACGCCCCATATTTCCGGTGTCCGCCACCTGATTGATTTTTGCAACAAATCAGCATGCAATGCGCAGCTGTTGTTTGTCTCAACCGAGAGTACGGTCCGTAATAAGCGCCAGCTAGAGCATGCAACCATACATGAAGACTTTTCTCAGAATTGGGCAAGTTGCCAAACAACGGGTTACGCTCAATCCAAGCTCATCGCAGAAAGACTGATAGAGACAGCATCACATAGTACCAATCTTAGTTCGACCGTCTGTCGAGTGGGCCAAATTTCAGGTCCTACAAACGAATACGGATGCTGGAGCTTGAGCGAATGGTTCCCAAGCCTCGTTGCCAGTTCTGTTCATATGGGGAAGTTGCCCGACTCACTCTCGTTCATGGACTTAATTGATTGGGTCCCGGTCAATCTTGTCGCCCAGATCGTTGTAGAGCTGTTGTTTGGTTCCGAAGAAAGTCTGAAGCTGCAAAACGGTGGCCTCTCAGACTCGAACTCTTCAGGGGTAGCGTGTGACTCCACCAGCGACAGCCAATCTCCAGTTCAATCCCAAGTTTCAAAGGATTCCAAGAACCATTCAAATCCTATCCCGGCATTAGACGAAGCGGCACACACACCGATAGCAATCGAAAATGGTATTGATCATTCAACGCCTACGGGGACTTCAAAGGTATACCAAGTCGTCAACCCCCGTACGACTACTTGGCGGCATCTCAACCCCTCATTCCGGGAACACTGTACCACCTCACTGCAGTTGACGCCCTTTCCCGACTGGCTGGAAGCATTGGAACAATCTGCAGAAAGCGAAAGCAACATCGCGAAGCTGCCAGCGATCAGACTCCTTGATTTCTTCAAACAGTTCTTGGAGCCGGTGTCTGGGCCGTTGCCTGTCCTGGGCACGTCAGAAACTCAGAAGCATAGCACCACCCTCGAAAAATTGACGCCGGTGGGAGAGCAATGGGTTGGGATTTGGATGCGCCAGTGGGGCTTTGGGGAGTAATGCTTTCAAGTTATACCAGAAGGTGTGCATCTTGATCGATTCCAGATGGCTTACAAATAGGTTTCGAACTTGTCTTAGAGGGGATCCGAACCGTTTGACACGCATTGTCCTTGGCTGAATGAGATTGATCAAAAAATTGCGGAACTTTGCTTGCGATGTGTCCAAGGCAACCTCTTCTGCAGCTGTCAAACCCTCAAAGTTCACCGGGATTCATCGAAAGCCTAGGAATAAATACCTGACATTCAACACGGAGCATTACACTCTCTACGATCTCACTATCCCCCAATCTCTTCCTGCCAGCGTCACACGGCCATTCAACTCGCAACTCATTCAGTCAATTTGACGGATATTTATTGTAAGTCAACCTGGATTTCGAGGAAATCAATCATGTTCCGACTCAAAGCGTTTGAATTTACGATTTGATCATTTGGAAAGTTTACCAGGCTGGGTGGAAAAGCAAAAAATTGAATGACAATTGACCTGCCGATTTCGATCAAAATGGAATACGAGTAATACGCCCTGCTCGGGTGCCGCTCGGCAACGCGTCCAAAGTGTTCATCAGGAGAGGTGCAAAAGATATGGATGGGATGAAATATCCTAAATCTGGTTACTATTACGTCTGGTATGGAGATACCCACCAGCTGCCTGGTCAGGAGCGCTTTATTTTGCATACAAAACGTCCCACGTACGAAGATCACAACTTCAAAGGCCTTGATGGAAGCAAGATTGTTTCTTGGGCTGAAAATAAGACGCCCAACTGAGAGACGAACAAAGGGCGAAAAGGGAACCTTGAAACTTGTTCTTTTGGAGCAGGTAGGGATCATTGCTAGGCAATGCGATCGGGTCATTCTGCGACTCACTCTGGACATTGTTCATTCCACATGAAACAACATTTGCTTGCTCAGATTCCGTTTAAATTACCAATACGCGCCGCGGCGCAGAAAAGTGGGGTTCTTAGCAGTACGCAGGGGCTGCACAATAGGGCACTAATAAGGCATGTAATCTGGTCATGATATGGTCGTTCTGGGGGTCATAATCTTGTTGTTCTGTAGGTGTGCTATGGGCGGTTTTCTAGTAGGCCTATTGCCAAGCAATTAAGGTGCGTCACGTGACGCCTCGCTTATTGACCAATTACCAGTTTCCTTGTTCCTTCCCCCTAACAGCTCCCTCTCATAGCAAGACGCTGTCCCCAGCGTCACCTCGTTAAACCACCTCCAAGCATGCAGTACGTATCTCCTTACGCATGGCAATATTGACATCGAAGAGCAGGCCAAATAAACCATGTTGTGCGCCGCAAGACAGGAGGTTCGTAGAACAGGTATCGGAGAATACCGAGAAATCATAGAAGTAGGGCTTTACCCTCGTCACAATTGCATGCTACCAGGTGACTGTTATTCAGGCCCGAAATACCGAAAACGTGTGCTGATTCGAGGTCCTCGATTTTGCATGTTATTAGACCTTGCAAGCCGCCGGAGAACGGGGCCATTTTGTATGCGAAAACAGCAGATATCCCAGAGGAATTCATCCTTATTGACGTGTCCGAGAACGTGGCCAGTTTGTATGCGAATCCTGCAATTATCTCAAAGGTCCTAGCCGTTGTTGGATGCCAGAGAACAGGGCCATTTTGTATGCGGATTCGGTGGATATCCCAGCAATGGTTTGACTTCTTGACTCGATATGCTCTGGTTCTGATGACCTCTTAATTTTCACCTTCGGTAGCCCCTTGTGCTTCGATTTCGTGGCCAAATATTCGATACAGACCCAAGCCAACAGGAGTATCAGGCCCAGAAGTGATATCCAACTAGATTCCTTCTTCTTCTTAACCATGCCAGCGGTCAGGGTAAGTGCGTCGGTATCCACAACAACAACAGCAGAGCAAATAATCTCAACAATATCAACAGTATCAGCAGGGGAGCAAAACTGCTCCCCCCCATAGAAATCGCTATGCTCGCTAACAATAGAAATGACATCAACAGAAGCTAAAACAAAACAATCAATGGAGCAGGAAGACTGCTCCTCCTCATAGAAGTCCGTGTCCGAAATGGTAGTACAAGGATACATCGTGGAGCAGGACAACTGCTCTCCCTCACAGAACTCGGTATCTGCAGTATCAACAGTCTTTGCGGTCTCTATAGGATCGACTGTGACATCCGAAGTAGTAGTACAAGTAGAAATCGAAGACGTGCGGCGGTCAATAGAACTAGAAATTGAACGACTCCAGCCAAATGTGGTGTTGCGCAATGCGAGGCCACGAAACGGTGATAGCTGCATCTTTCGTCTAGGTGACGTAACAGTAGCTTGAATGCTCGAGTGTATGACTGCTTCGGTATCGGTTGTATAGGTCCCGAAGTCGATATCAATGGTCAGGTCGAAGGCAGGAAGTGCAGGAAGTTCGTAGATGTAGGCCGAATCAGAAGCGGAATCAAAAGCCGAAACAGAAGTCTTCTCCATTGTCTCTGAATCCTCGATATGCTGTATCAACGGGTTTTTCGAAGGTGGGCCTAATTCAGTATCAGAATCAAAAGCTCCAATAACAGAATTGTCCTCGTTGGTGAGATGTTCAAGAGATGACATATCCACGGCGGCCGAGATCTCGATATCCTCAGAGTATAATGCGGGCGGGTTTTTCGATTCTTGGTCACGTATGCTTGTGGGCTCAAAAACCTCCTCTTTCGTGGTCTCCTTATCAACAATGCCTTGAGCAAATGAATTATCCGGGGCTTTCACTGCTTCAATAACCTTATCAGTATCAGGTGCGGGCGGGCTTTTCGAGGCGCTTGCGGATGTACTATTAGAATCAAAAACCTCCTTTTCTGCAGCAGTCCATTTGCGGGGCCCAGAAGCAAGAATCTCGTCCGTTGACTCAGTATCACTAGAACTCACGATATCTGTACTGGTCTCTGACAAATCGCATGGCATTTCCTCCAAAACGGGCGGAGACTCGTAGGCATCAGGGATTTCAGATAACGTAGTAGGCGTAGGCCATTTGGGAGGCCCAGAAGCAAGAATCTCGTCGGTTGACTCGGTATCACTAGGATCCAGGGTAGTTGCACTGATCTCTGATATTTCAGGCCGTATTTGCACCAGAACAGGCGGAGACTCGTCAACAAAGCTGGCTTCGGGTAACGGTCGAGCACGCCAGTTCTGGGTAAGCCACGGTTTCGAGGTATGCGCAGGTGGATAGATAGATGTACTGATCTCCGGTAAATCGCACGTTGTTTCCTCCAGACAAGACTGAGACATGTCGATAACAATACTAGTATCTGTATCGACTTGAGAAGTAGCAGACGGTCGATTTCGAAGCTTTCGAGTCCTTTTTATCATTGTATAGCTCCATTGGGCTGCATTACTGACTGATTCGAGACTAACAGCTGCAGCATTGCCTTCATTTGATACTTCTTGGAGTGTCTTAAACATACTTCGACGTAATGTGGTGTTCCTTAGTCCATCAACGAAATAATCAACAGCTTTGAGTAAACAGGAACCGTGCTCGTGATCTAGGCATTTGTCAACATCGATAGGTCTATCTTGACCTCCAACGTGCTCGAAGAGAGTATTGACGCGAGTATAATAGTTCTCGATGGATTCATGAGGCCCCTGCTTGATTTCCTTCAATGCTTTGTCAACTCTATGATGCAATGGAGTAGCGAATCGGATTTCAAGAAGTTGATACAATCTACGTCCGTCGCGATCGATGGCAACGTTGTGATACGCATTGTAGTATATTCTAACCACGTCCTCATCTTTCTTTGCCCATTCAAGCGCCTCACCCGCGAGACGGCAGTATACCGCTTTTATCCATGCGCTTGGGGTTTGTGGATAGCATCGATCGTACAGTTCGTGAAGAAAGTGACTGAGACTGGTGGTTCCATCGTAGTAAAGCTGGGGCGCCATGGTGACTAATCAAGACGAGAAATCGATATGACGGGGTCGGGCATACACCGATGCGAAAAGTGCATATTTGACCGAGTTGTGCTCCTTATGTAATTCAGGAGGTCCTGCCGGAGATCCAGGCCGATTTGTATGCAAAAAGATCAGATATCTCCAGCACTATCCATCTCTTTCCTTGATCGAATTCTTGCTCCGCAAGGCCGAGATGTAATCCGAATTCTGACTCTCTGAATTCTGCTATTGCCTTTCCGACAAGGGTACTTGCTGTGTCACCTATTCTTGTACTGATATCAAGGTATCGAAGTGACTGACTGGTGTTTGGGGTATCGGGACGGGGGCTGATTTCTGATTTCTGGATGCTGGATTCTGGATGCTGATTCTGGGTACTGGATTCTGATTTTGTACTGATTCTGATATACCGAAGTCAAATATCGGCTTCTGTCACCGAGTAATGACGTATTTACACCACCTCGTAGTGTAATGCTGGTTTTCGTAGTTGTTCTGGCCTGGGTATGGGTACTGGATTTAAGACTCGTTATGTCCGATTTCGAAATTTCGTGGGTAGCACTCTGAGAGTTCTAGTACGTTGCTCTGAACAACGCACTCCTATGGTTCCGTATAATGCTGTAACTCGATATTTCTATTCCCTATGTGTACTGGATGCTGATTCCTGATTCTGAATACTCAATGATGCGTGGTTGTTGTACTGTAATGAGGCCGATTCTGCTGTCCCGATCGAAGGGCTAGGGAGGCGTCCAACGGAGACCTCTTCTAGCAGTCTTTAGCGTCGTATTTTAGCAGGCAGTGAAGGCTGTTTACGTCATCGGTTCGTGTAACGGTTTGGTAATTTATCATAGCGCGACATTCGTTATATATTGGGGGATTCACTATTCAGAGAATACTTTTTCCTTTATTTTGCGATTTCTCAATGAGCGGTCGGACTATAGAGCGAGACTGCCCTAGGGAGGTGGAAAAGATGCCGAGGGTGCCGACAGGAGTGGATGTGCTAGGCAAAGACGAGACGAATAACGAGAAACAGAAAAGTTGAGAAGCCTCCTGTTTGATAGGAAGGTTTGCTTCTTCCGTCTCCTTTCGTTTCGTCGTCTCTGTGTTAGCATCCATGTCTAGACCTGATGAATCTCAGACTCCTTCTTACGTATCTTTAACAAAGGGCCAGCTGGAAACGTTCGAACGTCTACCTGTTGGGTGGGAGAAATTTAAGTTCGTCGTTGTATATAATTTCGATGGCTAATATTCCTGACGTCTAGGTACAAGAAAGAGAAAGGTTTCCAGGGAGGACGTATTTATCCTCAACATTCCCGATATCTCAAATATTTCAAATGTCGCCGACTACTTGACTGCCTTCTTCGCAACCTTCTTTGCAGCCTTCTTGCTGCGGCCCTCCGCGCCCCCAGTCTTTTCGCCGCCGCCGCCTTTGCCCCCAGACTTTTTGCTGCCGCCGCGCTTCATCCCACCCTTGCTGCCGCGCTTCGCCCCGCCCTTGCCGTCATCTTTGGCCCCGCACTTGCCGTCATCGTTGCCGTCATCGTTGCCGTCATCTTCGCCTTCATCCTTGTCGGTTTGGGTGGCAGGCGCCTCGCCAGGCGGGGCCTGGGTGGACGCCCAGGAGCTTCTCTTCGTGCCGGTAAGGCCGGCTTTGTTCCTGTATTCGTGGGAAGGGCGAATGGTGGAACCTATGAGGCCTTCATCCGCAGGGAGGTTGGTGTATGTCTGCGTACCAAATAGAATACCATCCGGATTTCTTAATTTCTCTATCGTCGATATCCTTGTCTCCCTTTTCTTTCCAGACTTTGGCCGCATTTCCAAGAGGAACTCGAGTGGCTCGCACCATACCTTGCTTGTCGAAATCAGCCGGAAAGGAATCATTCAGCGTCCCCGATTTAATGCCCCATTCGTAGAGTTTCATTATCGTCAAATCATCCACCCTGACTCCCTGCTTCGGCATTTCCTCAAAGGATTTCACATTGGGGCTGCTGTACAATAGATAATCATTGTACTGGTCGAAGCTTCTGAAAGCTTCTGCGACCTTGTTCGGCAGCAGCTGGGGGTTGTCGAGGTTGTAGAGGGTATATTTACTACTCGAATATTCACACATCTTTGGGGTCGGCTCGCGATGGGAGCCAGTCCCAATCTTTTTCTTGGACGGAGCAGAGCTGCTGGCTGTTTGGGACGCAGGTGGCGGTTTGGGCTGCGTGAGTCTCGGGCGTTGGACTTTGGCGGCTTGCTTATTGTCGCGATCTTTCTTGTCGCCCTCATCATTGTTACCAGCCCCAGCACTATCGCCGCCATTATGATCTTCATCGCTATCTACATTACTCTGCTCATCGCTGTCGTTCGTCGTGGCATCTGGGGGCTGGTATCCTGCCGGCTTTTTGCGCGCGATACCCCCTGCAACGCGTTCGTACTCTGTTGGAGATGGTTGAACTGCCTTTGCTCCAGGAGTTGTGGGAGTTGTAGGAGTTTGGGAGTTTTTGCCGTTGTCGCTGGGTCTGGGTCTGTAGTTGTTGCTGGAGGGGGTGGACTTTTGTTCTTGTCGGCGATAATTAGTTATTGATGATAAAGAAATCTCTTATTGACAAGAGACATTACTTACCGAAGTATTTGACATTGCAAGCGAAGCAGGGAGCAGCAGTGTGAAAATGCTGCCAGAGGGCGTTTGGATTCGAGGATGAGGCTAGCGGCTGATTATAGGTGTCCCGCTTGAGAGGGGGAAGGGGAGGGGTGGAGATGGAGAGTCAGCAAGGAGAAGCTAGAGGATGGTGACTGGATCTATTATCCCAAATAGACAATGTTTCGTTGTCAGAGAAGAATAGGTAGATATAAAATATTTCACTCGGACTTAGACGGACGGAGCAGGAGAGAGAGTCATAGAGAGAGATGGTTGATGAGTTAGATACTGTCGTTGTTGAGAAGTTTGTCCATCATGATGTCTCATGTGTGTTATATATAGAAGATAGGTCTGTCTATCATGATGTCTCATGTATATATATATATATAAATCATGCAGAGAATATAGCAGCAATAGAAGTCAGTGGACGGAAATGTCAGGAAAGCCTCTAGTATCATATGTCACTATCATATGGTAGTGTCTGCTTGAGAAACATGTAAAAGAAAAGGTTGTTTCGAGGCAGGCTGAGGGTTTAAATAGTTGCGAAGTTCGCTTAAACTTCACCATTGAGTTTGTGAATGTCCTAGATTCACGTAATCGTGTGAAAGGTCGCGTGAATGAAAGATCCATTCGATGCGTGAATTGATCGAGATGATAAAGATCGAGTTTGAGATGTATAGGAGAATCTGCTCGAGAAATATGTAAATGGGAAGGTTTCTTCGAGGCAAGCCGGAGATTTAAATAGTTGCGAAGCTTGTGAACGTTCTAGAACCGCAAATCCTTCACATAGATGTGTGAAAGCTCGAATGAATGAAAGATTCATTCAATGCGTGAATTGGTCGAGATGATAGAGATCGGATTTGAGATGTATCTCATGCTCTGATGTGATGCTAATTATGTCTTTCATGCACCATCATCTCCATTTTCAATGCAACAAAATATGTCTCCGTCTTTGGCACAAAGTGATTGACTATAGATGATGTCTTCAGATATCGTCTCAAGTCGGGTAATCGCAGGTCTGTCGGGAGATATTATTAGAAAGATCTGTCACAGAAAATTAGCACCACTCAGTACCAGATCATGGGATAGAAGTGTCTGCTTGAGAAATATGTAAAAGAAAGAGTTGCTTCGGAGCAAGCTGGGGGTTTAAATAGCTGCGAGGCTCGCTTAAATTTTCCAATTGAGCTTGTGAATGTCCTAGATTCACAAATCCTTCACGTAGTCGTGTGAAAACACTGTGAAAGATATGATTAGAAGCTGAGAATGAGGATGAGGGCAGAGAAGAGACGAACAATGGATTTTGAGGGAAATTTCGAGACATTGACATCTTGTTCAATAGGAAGGCCAGCCGCTTTCACTTCATTCTTCACGTCTAGCCTGGATGCTTATCAGAATTAATTCTGTATATCTTTTGACAAAGAGACTGCCGTAAGGGGACTCGATGCTGTCCTTCATCTCAATCAAATTTGTATTCGCATAACTCATTCAGTTTGTCTCCTGGATATAGAACTGTCATAAAATAGGGATTTGGGTTAAGAGGTGCGAAATTTGCAGGACCAGCTTTTTTGGGGGACAGTAAACAGCGTCGATGAAGAAAAGTTTGGTTGTATAGTATGGTTGCCAGAAAGGCGACAGTTCAGAGCTTTACGACATTATTGCAAAGAGAGGTAGAGGCTTTTGCGTTGTCAGGATTAGAGAGAGTGATGTCGACGTCTTGAGATGGGTTGGAACGTGATGGCTCGTGGCTTGGATGTCGAGATCAGGTTAGGGAGATGAACGTTGGAGATTGGAGAGATGGGAAAAGAAGAGATGCCTGATCCTTGCGAGCAGGTAGATAACAATACGGTACTGCTTTTCAGAGGAGACATCAAAACGCATTACAAGAGGGAGAGTAAGAAAGGAGATAGAGGAGATAGAATGAGAATGAGGATGATCTGTAGCCGCGCTAGACAGAGATGTCTTCTATTGTCATACGTCATTTTCTAAAATTAGGAAAGGAAAACGGATGAGGAGAAGAATAGTGAAAGGGAAGAGAGGTTGTCAAATACAATCTCTCAAACGCTGAAGAGAGGCTGTGACCTCTTGATTCCTTTACGTCCATCATCAATCCTCAGCCCGTTGAGGCTTTGATCCATCGGCGTCGGTCTACGCATCACTACGATCTTAAAAGCATACGCAGCTATCCCAGCAACTCAAGACCTGAGATCTGAAATTATTTTCTTAGCGCTAATCGAAGTAGCTGCGAATCGTAGATGGGATCCCCTGGAAATCCATGGGAAAAAGTACTCTATGTTCCATAGAAAATCGAGAAGGAAGTCTGCGCATTCGATTTATTTCGATCTTTGAGTGGAAGTTATGAGGATGTGGTTTCTAGAAATCATTGATCGTGTGTGTGTGTCTAATGTGTCTATTGGGGGGAAGGAAAAAGGGGATGAGATTGTCGTAATTGTGAGTCCAAAGACCTGTCATCGTCATGAGTCAATATCAGTCCCGGTTACCACTTACCCTCCTCCATCCTCCCCCCTGCCCACCAAAAAGTCTCTCCTCCCTCGAAAATTCCCCAAATCAGCACAATCCGAACAACCATAGATGGCCCGAGTCATCCCTTGGCGCTGCTGCGCCTGCCGCCGGAAATGCTTTTACCAGTGGCGCTGCTGGAACTGCTCTCATGAGAAATGCTGGAGCTGTCCTTTTCTGGATTTGGAGTCGCCGGGACGGCCGGGAGGTGGGTAGGGTGTGCTGGTATTTAGGGCAAGGCGGAAGGATATTTGGGAAGGGGTGGAGCGTGGTTTTATTGTATGGATTATGGGCTGTGGCTTGGTAGCTTTTATTGCGATTAGCTGAGATACACTGAGAAATGCTGGCTTAGATGTCTGTCTGATGGAGGGGCCCTACATACCCCATTGCAATCTAGCATTCAGATTATGTCGGGTAACAAAGTTAGCGTTTTCACATAGCAAAACTTGAGAAGCTTTGCTTGAAGGAACTGAAGATGTTACTACACGATGGCTTTAAGCAAGGAGAAGCGAAATCAACTTCTTGAAGGATTGCTCCTTGAGCGATAAACCGCAATTGCAACTTGATGTAGGTAGGTACTTGATTAAGGAGCATCTTCTTCCCGCAGACTGACAGCCGCTATGCTCTCAATGGATAATATAGTCAGGGCGATTGAGAGCAGCAAATGCTCAGCTATGACTCAAAGTCGTTCATGAAGCGTCTTCATTTCAAAGCAAGGTTCAAACCAGACGCATCATCTACCCCTTCATGTCCTTCGCGGTATCGAGCATTTGCCCGAATATAGAATCGAAATTTGCCACATCTTTCCGCATATATGCTTCTCCCAAACCGCGGAACAGGCGATCTTCAAGGGTTGAGGAGACGCCATCAGGTTTAGGTAACAGCTTGAAGAATTCGTTGATCGCCTCATAACGCTGCTGAAGTGTATGTATTGTATCTATTCATCAGTTCGGAGTGAGTAAGCGTTGGGCTGCAGGAGATGTTTCACTCTTATTTCTGGGAGAAGTAGAAGATAAAAGAAATGCTTTGGAAGGACCTACCAGCAGGTATTGTTGAACTATAACCGTCGAAAGTCTGAGTCTCCGCTGTTGTAAAACGTAGACCAAGTGATGAGATTTCAGGTAGACCGTTTGGAGGCGTCGCAGGTTCCTGTTTGCATATCATCATTCTCTTGGGCTCCGGGGTAACCTCTCCGTCCTCGCGTTCCACGACATTCCCGGATGTGTCTATACTATTCAGGCTATCGAAACTGAATCGAGACTCGGTATCATCAGGCAGATTGATGATGCTACTATCTCGAGGTGCGTTCTTCCTCAAATGTGGAGAGTCGCTATGTGTACGGTCCGACCTAAGTATATCGATGGGCCTCTTCAGTGGATTCACTGACAGATCAGTCTGTGTGACTTTACCTCTGATGACGTCCATAGACAGTACTGGCGTGGGAGAGCTAGTGCGATTGGTGGTAACTTTTCGACCCTTATTGGATAGCCAATCAAACATGGCCGCAAGCATTTTGTTCTCCTCGGCAAACGTCTTCTCTGCCTTTCGACCTACCCAGTTGCTCATACTTTTCAAGCACTTGCTAGCGCCGACAATTGCAAGCCCTTGACGGTGGGATGTAAGCGCAATTTGAAGTCGCACCTCCTGTGATAGATGTTCCCATTTCAATTTGTTGTCCGTACCATTTCGAACCATGTCGAATATCACAACCTCTGCACGGCGGGTGATCCACCATTCAACAGTACCCACTTGTAAGTCCGTGTACCCACGGCCGGGGTATTGAGAATTTAATCTTTCCAGTGCGCTTGAATACATCTTAACTTGAGGTCCATATATAGTGATGATCCCAATGTCTCTCGAACGAAGTAACGGTACCGACTGTAGCATATCTTCAATTAAGCTAATGCTTGTGGCAACATTGTCCTCATTAACAAGTCTGTCACTGCTGCATTCCCCGAAACCAACGTCAAGAAAGAGGGGGTACGCGTAGCCAGGACGCTCATTGATGAGGTCCTCGTGTCTTACATTGAAGAAATTTCGGAGAGACCGTGCTAGAGGTAGATGATCAAGTGCGGTTCTCGGACCATTCCTTAGCGCACCACCAAAAAAAATTGCACTGGCCAGATCGGCCAGGCCTGAAGCCATTGAATTTTGAACGTTGCCTGGCCACCGACGTAGTGCTACATCAGGAATTTGTCCGCGATCCTGATGTGGACGAATTGACCATGTCCCCAAGTTACTATCGGCCACCCAACTCTGGAAGCCAAAGACAATGTCCTGCTCATGGAAGAACAGTCGGAAATTCTGGCCGTTTAGTAGAGAGGCGATAACATGCTGAGCAGGACAAGACTCCCGCTTTGCGCATTGTGAGCCCGTCTCCTTGATAACAAAGGGATACTCATCGTCAGCATGTAAGAAGTCGAGGCGGAACAGCGATTGGCCCACGAAATCTTGCGCTAAAGACCTTGACGAGGCTGACTCTACTATTTGTCGTTTTTCGGCATCAAGCGCCTCATGGTATGAGAAGTCCCGGCACACCCAACGAAGTCGAAATAGAAACTCGCGGCGGATCGAATCAACGGAAGGTGTCTCAGGATTTGGCAGATTGCATGTCATGAACAGCTTAAAGCCACACCAGCTGCTACTGATGCGCGTGAGAAGTTGTATGTCTGTAAGACTACCTTTGGGGTCCGGGTTGATGTTCCCAACACATATGGTTTTGCCGCTACGGTTGTAAACAAGAATAGCATTCACTTGCTTTGCTTTATTTTTATCTGAAAGCAGATCATGTTCTTCGCCTGGACCAAATCCGAAGTCATTTAGGCTATGCGCTTTCTCGCCAGCCAGAAGATCACTGATAGCCATGATGTGAATAGTTGAAGGGATCGCAGAAGGTTCGATGGCGGGATCGGCCAGAATCTGTAGATTGACAGAATTAGCTCTGATCGGATAGGTTCAACGTTTGTGCATACACGTACAATCTGGCTAGAAGGACGCGCAATGACTGATGCCAATCTCCCGAGCTCAGGAACACGTAGAGGTACAGGGTAAGGTAGTGCAGCAGAGGCAGGATGTAGATGATTCACATTCATTACATGTAGCTGTGGTGAATGATGCTCGGGCCGGTGGTAATTTAAACAGCCGCCAAGAGCAAGGTTGTGCTCTTTGTGAAACCAGCTTTGGCCGTCTTTGGGTATGGATACTTTAATCAATGGAGCTTTGCAATTGATATCGTCTCCAAGTCGGTTTACCTGTGGCTTAAGACACTTGGAACGCTCGCTTTGATTAGGGATAGGCGATCTGGCTATCGGAAGACTACGCGATGAAAGATATATCATGAAAGTCATGATTAGATTGTTTGGAGGGAAAGCCGCAAGTAGAGAAAATCTAAACTTCAGATCCCTACTCCACATATCCATCTTCCAGCCTTCCATCGTAGTCGACCAATAGAATATCCTCAGGTGGCGGACCACGGTTTGAGCGCACTATAACGTGATCAGCTTCAATCAAGGGTCTTCCACCTTGAAATCCTGCCTACCCCATTCAGCTTCTACCCTAAAAAACAACCATATCCAACGTCGAAAGATCTCCAGAAGTTCCATGGTAAATACGCCACCTTCAACATCGCTGAAATGATACAGATGCGGAGAGAGTTTCAGACTCCAGGTAAATCGCAACATAAGATCTCCGAGTATGGCTCCATAGTACAAGTTGCTGTTGTGAAATTGGATTCGACTGCGCAGACCCCATGGATGCTCTGGGCTGTTTCGTTCTGCGGATGAGGAGAACATGGTAAGATCCCAGTCTTTGACTACGTCCCACCAGAATGAGAAGCTAGAGTTCAACAGAACGCAAAAGAACCTACGGCCTGCGTTAGCCTTTGTAATCCAGCAGTAGGAAAAGGGCTGAGTGGTACCAAACTCCATATAATGATGTTTCCGTGAGGCCGATATCGTTCGGGTCAGATGCTCCTCTTTGCAACGAGCTAAGAACGATGACTGGAAAGGCGCTGGCGTATTTTAACGCATTGGCCAAGTGTTGGCCACCCCAACCCAGCTGAGCAGCTAGTTTTGGACTATCCCTGATGTTGTCCCTGACACGTTTATATTCTACCACGCATTGTACAAGCCGGACCACGTAAGGATATGCCAGGAGGAGTGGAACAAGGTAGGCTCCTCCGCATCCGCGATCTGGCATGGCCGTTGCCGAAACGCCTGGAGAGAAGAACATGCATTGTGCGATGAAGAGATCCCCAAGCGGTTTGGCCAAAGAAGTCAGAGCATCAGCTGCTAAGAGATCTCCAAATCTTCCGTTTTGGTTCTCTGCTATGTTCCCAATCGATATCCTCTTCAGCGTCGAAAGCAACCTGGACCGACCAGTATGTGATGTTCGAGGGATTGGTACGAAGAACAGGAGGAAGAGTGCCACAAGCTCCAATTGAGGAACAAAATCCCATGCCTGGACCAGGTCCGGCTGGCCCCGGGTGACGAACCAGAAGAAGAAAATCGATGTTACTAGAGGAATCGTTTGTATAATGGCGAATCGGTAGGTTCGTCGATGATGTGAAGTAGTGGTAGTACTGACGCGACTATGATACTTGATTAAGGCGAGGAGGTCCTGCCGAACTATTAGGAAGAGCCATCGATTCGGAAGAACACTTTGTAGCTTACGATGCCTGTATTTTGAAGCCCTTGTATGCCCGCGCCCCAAAGCCAGATACCTTGACGACGTCAGTGCGGGTTTGCGATTGGCTCCGGTAGGCTTCAGAGCTCACAAGAGACAAATATTATCGCAGTCCGGAAGGGCAATGGCAGGACACAGCTGAACCAGTCCACCGCAGGCTCAACGTTCGGATCGGCTTGCATGATAACGACATACTACATGTAAAGACAACAGTAGATGCCCAGTGGTAAGGAGCGACTAAGGTCGGAGCTTGAAGGAAGGAGATAGGTAGAGTATGCCTAAAGATTCAGACCGTCGTCTGAGAGTGACTTTGAGATATGATAGCCCTAACCCTGTACTCCTGCCAAGTGGAGCCGTGGAGCCGAGGCTCCGGCAGGAAGGGTTTTTACCCGTTCATGTATCCATAAGCAAGTAGTAAAAATTCGCTCTGTTGCAATATCGAAACACTAGAGAGTACGACTGAGCTGAGCGTGTGATTGAATCAGCTATTGCATGTCCAAATATTTCGGTCCTTGGAGATTACAGATGTCCATCAAAGGATACTCTCCATGAGTAGCAATTGAAGAGCTAGAGGATTGATCCTAATAGTTCTACGGAGGTACTTGGCAAAGCATATGCGTTGAGCTTTGACACAGAATCTTTACAGAACCATTGCTGGGGATGTATAGTCAGTGTCAAATGATGGTCTTGGCTTTGGTTGGGAAAAGGACTTTACGGGATGAGTCGCCGCGGAAACAGAATCCTTCAGACTACGCGACTGTTGTTTTCTTGCTCATTTCCATCTTCGCCCGCATGAAAATTCTCACCCTGAGCCTTATATCGAATTATCGACCAGGGTGAGTTCACTATTAACAGATGGTATTGCCATCCAGCTTGACATTCTTCGCTATAATGGGACGCTTAGCTTTTTCCCTCAACCTCGAATGGTTGTTTGTGGCGGGCGCGACTGGTCTCTTTTGTATTGTTGTCACAGTTCTCTATAGAGCTTTTAGCATTCGTCAACGAACAGTCAAGCTGCGGAAAAATGGTCTTGTACAGAAAACGGACTCAACTTCTCAGAGATTCCCAAGCTTACCGCTCCCAGTCTTTCGCACCTCACCACCCCATATTTGGAAGCTTGCTGGCCATGAAAGAAATCATGGCGGAGCTTCCTCGAGATGTGAACCCACAGTACATAGCGATAGCGATCCGACGACGATTTCCGCATGTAGGAAACGTCTTCTATATCGACAATTGGCCTTTTGTGGCCCCCATGCTAGTCACGGCATCTCCATCTACGGCTAAGCAAATTACCCAAGAGCATAGTCTGCCCAAGTTTCCAGCCACCCGAAACTTCTTCAGACCCATCGCTGGAAAGTACGACCTTATAACGATGGAGGGCCCGCTGTGGAAGAAATGGCGAGGTGTCTTCAATCCTGGGTTTGGCGCGGCGCACCTCACTACACTGATTCCCGAAATCATCGAAGAAGCATTAGTGTTCTGTGATATATTGAGAGAGCGAGCGGCGTTCGAAGACATTTTCCAATTGAAGCCTCTAACGGATAATCTCACGGTAGATGTCATTGGAAAGCTTGTTCTGTAAGCGATGACTCTAATGAAAAGAAAGATTGGACTAATCTATTAGCAACGTCAATTTTAATTGTCAGAGAACTCCTCATCCTATGGTCTCTGCCCTTAGACGGCAGGTGCAATGGGTAAGTCCTCCGCAGTAACACGAAAAGTAATATCTCTGACAAGTCACAAGCTTTCCATTGGGACGGAGCTAAACCTCTGGGAGAGATGGCATCCTGTACGTCCTCTCATGCATTGGTACAACGCTAGAATCATGAATGCATACATCAATAGAGCTCTCAGGGAGCGGTTCGAAGCATACACCCAACGGCCAAACGACGCGAGCAACAAGTCCACCATCGATCGATCTATTGAGACATACTTGAATGACCTGTCCAACAATTCTGCCGCACCGCAGAAGACGTCATCTATGGACGCGGCCACGAAAGAGCTCATAGCAGGCCAAATGAAACTCTTCTTATTCTCCGGTCACGATACCACGAGCGCTTCGGTCTGTTGGTCTTTCTATCTGCTCTCCAAGAGTCTCAAAGACTTGGACCGCATCCGTGCTGAACACGATAAAGTGTTTGGGAATGACTTGGATCGAGCTCCTGCAATGATTTCAGAAGACCCCCATATCCTCAATCAACTTCCATTCACTCTTGCGGTGATTAAGGAGACACTACGGCTCTTCCCTGTGGCGTCAAGTATTAGATCTGGCGAACCTGGCTTCTCGGTAGTGGCCGAGGATGGGAGGATCTACCCTACAGAGGAGTGCCTCGTGTGGTCAAGTCCCCACACGATACAACGCTCACCAGACTTCTGGCCACATCCGGACGATTTCATCCCCGATCGCTGGCTGGTGCAGCCTGGCCACGAACTGTACCCAATCAAGGGGACATGGAGACCGTTCGAGTTTGGACCACGGAACTGTATTGGACAAGAACTCGCTCTGCTCGAAATGAAAGCAGTGCTCGTCCTAGCTATGCGACGCTTCCACTTTTGCATGCCATATGATGAGTGGGATCAGCTGCATCCTAAAAAAGGTCCAAAGCATGTAGCTGGTGAAAGGGCTTATCAAGCTCTTAATGGAGGGCCGAGCGAGGGTATGCCTTGCCGTGTCAAACTCCGTAATGCTTGAGGCTGCAGTTATACCAGGTGGTGGGGTCTTATCTCATCGAATCCAGCATCTTATTACGGCGGATCCAGCATACAGTCTACGATCTTCAGCCATAAGACGATAACCAGAAAAAGAATATTAAGTGCTACAAACTCTGGCTGTCGTCGTACAGGAAGACACAAAGCTGACGGTATACGCACAATAATTAGCAGAAAGTCCGCAAAGTTGAGTCACAGCAACATTTACCTGTCAGGCAAGCTGGTACGAATAGTTTGCCCTCTTACCGAGAGCAGATCATTGATATGGAAGTAGCCTTAGATAATCCTTTAGGCCCTGAGTTTTAGTGCAGTCCTGACCCCCGATTAATCAGCAAGTAGTCACCGACAGTCCGCAATCACAATTCTATTTCATGGTTCGTCGAAAATGTTACATACAGGATATTTCGTACAAGATTTCTACGCGAAGGCATGTTGTTTCCCTCGTATGAGAAGAACTCTTCAGCAACGATAGTAATCTTCAACTCCTTAAAGTCTGCTACCACAGGACCATCTACAACGCGGCATCTCACATAATTCCTACATCATGTCTCAAATAGTAGGGAACAGAGGCTAAGTGAGCGCGAGTAACAGTGCTCCAAAACATTCAGGTGTAGGTTGGAACCTGAGTCTAGGGACTTAGATCGGACTTATAGGTGGGTATTGAAACTAGCAGCCAACCCTCAGGTATTTAAGTCCCGGTGGTACCAATGTCAAACATGGCTGCAGGGCTTCGGAGAGGAGGGACCACGAGACTCGTGTGAGTCGTCGTCAGAGTTGGTACAGTCCCGCAAGTTTCCCAGCCATCGTGGGCCAGATTGACACTGCCATCCAGCATAGTGATCCTAAACTCCATGCTATGAAAGGAACATGCCGCAACGACTTTTCAAACATCATTCCCATTTGCCCCCGTGTCATGGCAGGTCCCCGGTATACCGGCCGTTATTCGAAGAAACTTGTATGAACAGAAAGAACTAGATAATTGCCTAAACTAGTAATGGCCTGGTGGCCAACCGATTCGACGAGAGGACTTCGCTTGGGAGAATAATACGCTTGACTCCCAAGCTCAAAGCTTGATCAATTAGCGTGCCATATCCGGAAATCTCAGCAAGTTTGGGTCGACCGCACTGCCGCAGAGCTCGTAGCGCGAAACGTATGAGATCTAGATCGCCCTCGATGCCTGCTTATGCAGCAAGGTATTCACCGGCCTCAGGTGTCTAAAAAGTAGTGCAGTCCTATCTAGGTAATCCCAGATGCAAATTTCAGCACTTTGTCTTTTCGTGCTAAGCGGCTCCGTATAGCTTCATTTTCTCGGTTTCCATGACCAAAACAGGCCCGAGATGTACTTGTTAAGATGAAAGCTATTCTCGACCGTCTCTCGACCAAGTCTTCATCTGGCACGGGAGAACGAATGAAGGTGCCAATGATCAACACCAGCTCTGATCCGCCTTTTCCCGCCTGCCTACGATAGACATTCGCAATGATCCAAGAGGGTCTGGCCAGAATGGAGCAGTTACTAACTCAGCCAGATTCGGTGCTTGGGAGCAGAGCGTCTTCCTTCGCCGTGTATTTATACAGGTCTCCGCTTCCTTTTTCCCGGACAGCTCTTATTTCTTTCAAGCTCTTGAGACCCGATAATAAGCTCTGCTCTGTTCAGAATGTGGCTCTCGGCATTTGCTTTTGCGGTTCTCTCAACCTGTGTTCTCCCAATCCAAGCTTATGACTACTCGACAGCGAAACTCTGCACCACCAAGTACGGGCCAAAGTCCACATCAGCCAAAACAACGTCATATGCTCTAACTATTCCGGTGACCATCACCAATAAGTTCACGACCACATCGACGTCAACTATCACTCCTCCACCTCAGACAACTACTACCACAACCACATCGACAGTACGGCTCAGTGATCCGTTTCCTGGGCGAGTGAGCTGACTGCGATCAGGCTACGGCTACTGTTTTCATAACACCTACCAGTACCTTCACTGAGACTGACACCGAGACCGATACTGTAAGTACCAATTGACAATTACACCCTCACACAAATGTACTGAAACCCATCAAAAGACCACTATAACTGCCACTATAACAACCGACACAACCATCACGGTCACCACGACAAGTTCGGTCGCCACCACCACTGTCCCCACGCCTGCAGGGTTCACACCTATAGCCAACGAGCCTGGGTATGTCCCAAAGAAGCGGTCGATCGAAGCAGCTGCGCCCGCCATTCGAGGTAGATATGTGGAAGCAAGGACCTCGCCCAAGGTTCCAGCCTGCCCCCCAATTGGGAAACCGGGCTCGTTCTCGCAATATCCTCAGTCAGTGACCTGCGGTGCGCTTGTAGTGGCGAAGACCACCACAACCAAGACCTTCACCGCATCTACTAAAGCTACCACTACACTGCCTGCATCTACCAATACTATCACGGTGGGTTACCTTCAGCCAAAGGAACCACGTAATAGAAACTAAAGGAGCTGATATTTTTCTAGTCGACCGCCACCACGACAGAGACAACCACCTCTCTCGCAGCCCCGGCTAGCACCACAACAACCACCACCACGACGGTCATCGAGACCGATACCGCAACCGAGACTGCAACCAACACCGTCACTCAGACCGTCACTGCCGTCCAAGCCTCATCCACCGTTTACGCCGCCTGCAGCAGCAACAACGTGATCAACCGCGCCAACGGCAACCAAGGCGTTAACGTGGTCTCCTTCAATGGCAACGGTCCTGCGCCTACAACAAATGAGGTTGCTATCTCCGATGCCGTGGCTTGCTGTGCACAGTGCCAGCAGACGGCAGGCTGCAATGGGTACGCCCAGTACCCCGGCGCAGCCCGGTGCTTCCTCTTCAGCAACGGACAATGCGATGCATCGCAGAATTTCGGCCAGTTCTTCCAGACGAATGCTGGGTTCTCGCCAAGCTCGGGCTATACGATTGGGAATGGACCGTGTGGACAGCTCGACAATGGTGGGAGTGGGTAGAGGGTGTGATGATGATGACTGGTTGACGCTAAATAAAGTGAGATGGGATGAGTCTATATGAAAACAACGAATGAAAAAGGGGCGCTTTTAGTGATTTTTCGGTACTCGTTGATTGGTTGTGTACTTAGCAGCAATGCCAAAATCTAGCACGTGATCTGGAATCTCTCTCAAACGCTCCCTTCTTTCCTGGAAAAATGAGCGCGTAGAAGAACGGAAGTTTGAGTGGAGAAGATCGCACTAATGGTGTGAGAATTCGACATTAACGTATGGGTATGTCACAGTTTTGGGTCTAGTGGACGGTTGCGATTGGGTGTCTGCGATCGGTTACACTGAAACCGACCTCAGATCGACGAATGCTCCAAGGATACAGAGGATGAATGAAATGACGAGTGGAGGCTGGAAGAGGGTGCTAAATCGATCGGCATTGATGAAAAGCGGCGAAGTCGATGATGTGGAGAAGATAATGCGAGGGCCGAGGCGAAGTGCGCAAAGAGTGCGACGGTTGAAGAAAGGCGAAGGTTTGATTGAATCTATGGAAGAGAAATAGCCTCATTGTTATTGAGAAGGAAACGGAGCTGCTATATGTCAAAAGTACGCATATAACGAGATGATATTTTTCTCGATGCGCGTCGTCCTGCGTATCTCTATCATTTCGCCTCCCACAATATTCTATGATTAGGGAATCTGGCTTTATTGCATTGGGGACGAAGGTAGTGTTTTCGAGCTCCGGGCCTTTCAGAGAATATATAGAACTAGTTGAAGCACGGTGAGGTTTTGGTCAGGAAGACATCCGGTGTTCAAAGCATCCACATGGGGACTCTCTTCTACTTGCAGTACGCATAGAGTTGAAGCAATCAATGCGCATGAAGATCGGTACATGGCGTTTGTGTATTCTCCTAGTTGCTGTTCCATCATGGTAATACGGTAGTGTGCAGCGTGCATAAATGTTAATGCACTGGGATTTATGATAAAGTAGCTTAGTAATCCGACATCCCTGCCTCGGCTCGAGTAACTTCAGATGTACAAGTAAGACCACACTGCAATTGCATTCTTCGATTCTCCGCCAGCTCTGAATGCAGTCGCCTGGCTATGACCATGGACTCCTCCCATCCCTCCTCCTCTCGCGCCGGTAAACCTCCAACTTCCTCCCCAACCTTCAACTACCCTTTCGCCGCCGCGCCCGACATAATCCGTTCCAACCAAAAAGATACCTACTTCCAAGGAATCCTCCACACGCAACTCTCCACCCTCATCCGCCGTCTCTACGGCATCAGAACCGCCAACCGCGTTGACTCCGAAGCGCGCACCTTTACCGAGTTGCTCTACCTCGGCCTCACGACCTTCATCGGCAACCGCACGCTCGGGGAGGAATATTGCGATATCCTGCACATATCAGACGACAATCTCCAACTCCCCGCCGTTGGAAGAAGGGCGGGCTATATCCTCTCCGCCGTCCTGCTACCCTACATCCTCACGAAACTGCTGCCCACCTTACGGACACGCGTCCGGCTGAAACTGGAAGCCAATCTCCGCCAATCACAACCACATTCCAAAGATGACAGCGCCAACGCATTCTCCACCCGCCTCCAATCCTACCTCCTCACCCACCTCTCAACCATAACCTCCCCCTCCCCCATCTACGCCCTCACGCTCACCCTCTTCTACTTCACGGGCTCCTACTACCACCTCAGCAAACGACTCTTCGGCCTCCGCTACATCTTCACAAAACGCATCCCCCATCCGAGCAGCGCGTCGGCTATGAAGTCCTCGGCGTCCTCCTCGTCCTCCAGATGTCCGTGCAAGCATGGCTACACCTCCACTCCACCCTGCGCGCCCCCAACCCCTCACCGATAGCAGACGCAGGCAGCCTAGCAACAGGCGGCAGCGCGATCGTCGACGGCGGCGTGGAGATCGGCACCGGCGGACGCGAATACACGAGCAACAACGACCTGCTCCGGCAGTCCGCACCCGTGCACCACCGCATCGAGAAAACGACACACACCCCCGTCCTGGACCCGGAGAAGCCGCGCTACGACCTCAAGGAGCCGGACACGATGGCGTGGGTGCAGGGCAAGCAGCAGCGGAAATGCACGCTGTGTTTGGAGCCCATGCGCGATCCCAGCGTGACTACGTGCGGGCATGTGTTTTGCTGGACCTGTATTGGGGATTGGATTAGGGAGAAGCCTGAGTGTCCGCTTTGCAGGCAGGCGGTGTTGGCGCAGCATGTGTTGGTTTTGAGGGGGTAGGATTGTAGATTAGTTTATGCAGGGTATTTTGGGAACGGGGAAATGCAAATATGGGATATAATTCGGAAGGTGCTGGGTGGGTGGGTAGATCTTCTCTATCATATTCCTTCTTGCTGGTTCTTTTCCGTTGCGTAGGATCTATGCTTCAACAACCCTCAATATGTCAGATCTGCGTAAAGCCAATGCCTAATACCTAATGTTCCCATCGCCGTGTGTGCCGCCTTGTCATTCATTCTCACCAGACTTTCCCTCTTACAAAGAAGCCAGTGTGAAAAAAATTCTTAATTGCCGAAAGAGCATAAAAATTAAGCAAGCCTCCATCGATAACAGTCAGTCACCTCGAGCCAGTAGTGGTCCCGGGCTAGACAGAGTCCCCAGAGAACATACTCTTTGACTCACTCATGATTTTGGTTTCTTTCATGATGTACTACGTTTTGATGAGTAAATAGTTACTTGTCATGACAGCCTTGACAGGGACCAGTATCAGGATTCAAGATGGGGCGATAAAACGCGCTTTGCTCCAGCATTTCTACTCCTACTATCGCCTGCCGTTCTGTAGAGGAACGATAGCACTTGCGAGAAGGCGGTTCAGGGACTGACTAGGCATTTCCTCGATTCCTCAGAGTACATTGATATTCAGAGCAAGCAAATCGTCATTTTATTGTGTGTTAGCTAAGTATCTCTACTTGGTAAGAATCGGTGAAAGCAGATGCAAGTTATTCGACCATGTCCTGGCCCCCACGTACAGTCATCAGATGATGCAAGCTATCCTCTACCAATCGCCTTTCGAAAGTTTTGCTAGTCCATCTCATGAGATCTTAGGCACTACCGCTACTCACTGGCATTGCCTGTACATCTCAGTACACTGGAGTGATGGAAGGATTCATGGATCTGCGTACTTACCTCAGCCTCACTGCGCGTCTAGCAATCGCTTCTCAGCCCGAGTCACCACGTTGGCTGAGCCAATGACGATACGCCTCATGGTCCTTGCCGGAAAATCCTTGTTCTCTAGCCTTTTGAGCTTCTTCGGATCCTGCGGCTGTTTCAACACCTGAAGTTGCTCTAGGAGAGCGGACTTGGCCTCCTCTGGTTCATGATTCCGTGACAGGTAATGTGGATGATATTCTGAAAAGTCCACATCAAGCTTAGTCAAACCTCGGACTTTCAAGAGATCTTTCATCCCGTAAAGCCGTGGCGCATAAGGGGCAACTTGATCGTGATATGCAGCCGAGTATGAATAGATTTTCAACACGAGTCTCCGCAGACCAACACAGTCAACCAGGTGCTTGATTGCTCTGGCTGGAGCATTACCGCGAAGGTGTAGATTAAGACGACCGAGCTGCCAGCGACACTGTGGCCCTAGCTTTGTGATGAAGTTTTCGAACATCTCAAGCCAATCGAACTTGAAGAGATTGATCCCGAAGTAGATAGGTACGGTCTCCCGATAAATGGTTTTGGAGGTCAGAAAGACTCTAAGGAGGGGTTCTTGCCAGATGACGTTAGACTCCTGAACCAAATATTGAGATGGTTGTGGATCGATTATCGCGTGAGGGCTAGCCAGAAAACTAACTTCCGGATCCTCGGATTGTACGTATTGTCTGAATAGGACTGGTCCCGGCATAACCAGATGCTCCTTGAAGATCATAGTACGGACCTCAAGCGGCAGATCCATGAGTCGGAAGGGCTGGTACGGAACCTTAGCTGGCTTTTCCTTTGATGCCTCCTTGTCATCTTCGCGAGAGGTGGTATCTGGGGTGTTCGAACTGCCTTCTCCCATCACTTCTGCATCCCTTTGCCCGGGCGCACGCGCTGAAAGAGCTACTGTCTGGCTCAGGCGTAAGCTCTTATAGCGTCCTCGTCGGACAGATTTTTGGAGCAGTGTAAGCTCCTGAGGGCCACCGTCTGCCATCTTAGTTTTGCTTGCTGACACAGCAGGCCTACTTCTGTGGTTTGTTTAGCTGGCTTGTGAACGGGTCAGCACAGCGGTCAACTACCTAGCTGATAAGGCGCACCTTTAGAGATTCGGAGAGAGCCTTAGAGATGATGAGAGTTCATGTATGGGTCTGCAGCAACGGATGTTCAAATAGGGTAGAGCAGACTGATGAGTGAAGTGCGTTAGGAATGATGATGGATGGAGTATCATGAAGAGTGTCAAGTGAAGTGAAAGAGCTGGTGTACCGAAATATGGGTCGACCACGCTAGTGATACGTGCCTTCCTTGTTTGGATGCTCAACACACTCGACACAAAGAAGGTAGGAACGTTGGCTCGCTTACCGGCAACTTTGACCTCCCGTCTTTGAGTCGTGGCACTCATGGAAATCTCAAGTCTCGTCCCAAGCACGGGGTAAAGGGTAACATTTTTTTCGATAGGGAGAGTAGGGGTGAATCATGTTGATCATGTTACAACGCCGCCGACGTAGCTGGAAACATAGCATGATGATGAACAGCTCCAAGAGCCGGTGTTCAAGTTGATACGCTGGGGACTAAAAGTCAACTGCTCAATTATTGATCTAGTCAACAACTCGTACTTGCGATTCACGCATTTCTGTCCGAGGACGGCCATCTAAGGTATTCGGTTCTGGAACTATTAGGTTTGTGGTGTGTGGTATCCTCGACACCTCACCCAACAAAATACTTGACGACTTCACTAACTATCATGATCAACCGATAGATCTCTGACGATAGATTGATCAGCCGAAGTGAATCAGATATCGGCATCAGGACGAAGTGAATGAAACTGCTTACTGTCGAAATACTCACTTGATCTACAATTTGTCGTCCTAGATATGACACCCAATCTAAAGCGAGCAAAAAAACACAGAGCTACACCATGCCTCCTCCAGCAAATCCAGATCCTATGTTATTACTATCAGCCTTCGACTGCCATTCGTGCAAGGCAACACTAGCAGAGCCACATGCCCTGTCCTGTGGTCACCTTTTGTGCTACAGCTGCATCAAAACCTTACAGCAAAGATTGGTCCATCAATTTACGCATCCACCATGCACTATTGTCATAAGGACTACGCCCGTCCCGGCAACTCAAGTATGTGAAGATATTCACATATCTTGTCATAGCGCGATGACTGACTTTACTTGGTGCTAGGTTAAAGATATCCTCGCTCGTTGGGTCCAAATGCTACCAGAGGGCACGATCAAAGCTTTGATCACAACTCGACTTGAAGCTGCCCGCCAGATCGTGGAGCAAGACAGACGAAACGCATCAGGGCTAGATTCGTTTTGGCCACAGGAACCGACACGCACTCGTCGACCTTAAAATGATGCTCAAAAAGTTGATGGAGATAGGCGAGACTAGGAAAGGAACAGTAAAGAGCCACAAGTGGCCATGGAGCGTGTGACGGTCCGATAAAATGAGCATTTCTTATTGATAATGGGTCTTATTCACGAAAATCTAAAGCATGTGAGTTCTGGTCTTCTCAATTCAGGGGATCACGACAATTATTAATGTGTCGCGATTGCTAGCTTGAGATGTGTCCGACTCTGATCAGAGAATGACCGAGGATGATTCGAGGCAATTGCACATTTAGGGATGTGCTTCAGCTTATCATCTTAGATTAATAGCAGCAATAGAATGACATTCTCCTACTGCTATCAAACAATCAAGATCACCTTTTGATCAATCAGAACGATTTTGTGAAAGTTGGTATGTACATGTGTTCATTGTATCTATTGTTTGTCAGACACGACTGGGAACCTCTGCTATTTCAAACTCTGCGAGGGTCAACAGATCCTCAGCTAATGTCACGGCCCCATCGCGGTGTCTTTGGTATCCACAAGAGATGATGTTGAACCAATGTTGTTAGCATCAGAGAGAACAACTTCCTTTCAGTTCAGCAATGAGACCTGTACTCACACACCAGTAACTCCAGCATCCTTCCATCAAATGTCTACCGCCTACCCAGCTAGAAGGGGATTGTCCATTGTGTCAAAAATCCCGATAGTGTCCCTGCCACCAGGACGGCAAAATCCTATACCCATTCCATGACGTGGCCCAGGTAATCTGGCTTCTGCACTTTGCCGGAAGCTCTCTACCAGCTCATATATCTCGTTATGATCACTCGTGCCCTGAGCGGGACCTTTTCCAGCGACTGAAGTACCGTGAGTCATCACAACCAGGGCTTTGCTGGTCGAAAGTCGTCGAGAGAGGTATTTCATTCGAGCTTTGAACAAGACTCAATAGGCGTCGCAATTTTTTTATCTATGACGGTATTTACCGCGTTGACATGCTCTTGATTAAGTCGATGAAGGTTTCTCGGGGTCCTTAAGTCGATTGAACGTGCGTTACGGTTGCTAGCTGGCGTAGATCTTTGAATTGGACAATCTTGCAGACGGGATGATAGTGATGTGGCAAATTTTCCCTCTTTCATATTGAGTACATAGATTTGTCATTTTTGTCAGTTTTCGATCTTCAAGAAGTAAATTTCGACTTCTCAAAAGTAGATGAAGATGAGTCAATCGAGAGAACTTTTTTCGGAAAATTGCATTCATTTTCAGGTTAATTTCTGTGTTGACATTTAAAGCAAATCGAGTTCGAATTTAAGATAATTCGTGTAATAAATCTGAAAATCCCGTGTTGAATTATGACGTCCATAAACTTTCGAAAGACAAGTAAGATATCATGTTGTTTGAACAGAGAGTTCAAGCCGACGTAGCCTGCAGTGTCACTGCTATCATGAAAAGAGTGTTCAATTTCACACGGTGTTGAGAATATCGTCTCGAGGGCTTTAACCAAGCTTGATTTGCTGAGAGAAGGTGATTGTGTGAGTGGCAAGAGCTTTAACCAAGCTGGAAACTCTTCGTTGAGGATACTTGTGATGGTTTTCCGGGAGAAGGTGACTGTTCGTCTTGATCTTGCTCTTTTACTCAATTGGCGTCATGCGTGAAGAGCCGGACGTTTCCCATTGCACTCTTGAGACGAGTGCTGTCGGCTTATTTCCCTTCTGTGGATTACACCGCCATGCTCAATCTTTGTCACCAGGTCCATTTAAGACAAGTTATTTGGCATTCCATCAACCTAAGGCAGACTCATCGTGATATATTTCCCTCCAAGACAATGAAAACCTAAAGCGTCCTCGTCGATGACGAAGAGTTGCTGTTCAGTAGTCGACGGATTCATGAAGACGGTAGCGGAAGAATCGGGATTTTTGGGACATTCCTTCTAGTAGCGTAGCCTTGATGGAGTTTTTTCACATATCCGCACACGGATCTATGAATAACGAGTGATTCCCTGTTATGTTTCAAGAAATGGGCTTGTGGGCTCATATGAGCGTCGAAAGAAAAGAAGTGAGATCGTTTGACTTTATCGGTGCACTTGTTGATCACATATGGTAGAACATGCAGATTATGATAGATCGATTACGATAAGCCGCGATGTTCAATTTCAAAATCCAATATAACATTGATTTTTCTACCCCCTCTCCCCACTCTACTTGCGTCTCTGCCTCTTTTTGGAGGCCCCAGCCACGCCAGGGTGTCAGCACTCGGAAGTCTGCATGGTTTTGAACGCGCTGCTGTCCAGTCTCGGCGAAAATCCTAGAGAAGAATTTAGCGTCATAATGCACGACATGATAGATACCATTCATTTATTATATGATAACGCCAAATGATTCTCAGCTTGCTGATCAGCTGTATTGAATCCTCACCTTTGATCTAAGTTGATCAATGACTCGAGCAGATTACTAGGCGATGGTTGTGGCACCATGCCAGGCGAGGTTCATAACATCGAGTTGTCCTCAGCTTCATTATGGTCACGTATCTCTTCTTACAGAGAAGACGCCGATTTCAGACTCCGATCGCTGAATCGCTGACTCTTATGGGACATTTAGGATTTCAGTTCGTTGTCGCGAATGTAAAGCGCACACAAGATGGGCCATTCCAGATGAACTTAGGATGGAATATTGGAGGGATTTGCACTTATGAGGCTTGGTAGCTCGTTGAGAATGATCAGTGCGCGTCTTCAGAGACGTGATTTCGTACTTCATTGGATTAGCTTGGTCAGTGATTGAGATTTTTCTCTGGGAAGTAAGAATCGCGATACTTTAAAAATCTATTCGCAATTGCAAGGGAATAGATAGATGAGATCCGATCTGCAATTCAAGGTGAAGAATGGGAAATGAACTTTCTTCTTCGCGTCGAAAGGTAAATAGCGAGTAGTACATCTTTTGCAATCAATGATGATGTAGAGATGTCGTATATTATCCACATGATGTGGGATTGCTCCTATATCCACGGATCTGTTGGCGGTGACTATCGTTGAACGGTAGCACAGAATGTCAAGATGGATATGATTTGATTTATCGAAAGCAGAGTAATTCAAATTATAAATCTGCTGTTGATCTCCTGTCTGTAATGCGCTGATAGTGCCGAATATTTTCGATCTTAGCGGCACATCCGGTTCTTTTGAATTCCGCGCTTGGAATTGAAATCGGCGAGAAACATCTCAATGCTATCTGTCTTTCAAATCTGGTGACCTTCTAGCTAGACGAGTTTTGGCATGTTTGTTGATTTAGAACTATTTCACACCGACGAGTCGGCAAGTGAGAGGAAGGGGGAATGGAGAGGATTGATAGTGTATATATGAATGATATGACTGTGTCCCGTGATTGTAATAATTTCCAAAACTCAGGGCGATTAAGAGATCATCATCGGTGCACAAAATCATGCTGAAATCGTCGAAATCTTCCACCGTCTTAGCATTCGTCAAGGCTGGAGATGAACCAAAAGCTTCTTCTGATTTATTAGTCTGTAATCCATTGCCATCCCCGAGTTTTCTCTCGAAGTTATCAACATAGGTAGATTGTCCAGAGCTTGCCAGATTCGAATAATGATCGCTCCTTGTCCTCAAAATTGAGTGGCATGTTACCAACATCGTACCCAAGGAGCGCGAATGGATCGAAGGCTGTGATTGATGCCATTGGAGTAGGTAAGTGATGGATACTGCAGCACTCATGCAAGTGACACGAACGGTCAATGCGCCAGAGAGGAGGAAGAGAGAGCTTGGGCGATAGAGTGAACTGTAAATGAGATCGCGGAATGGGGAAATCGAGATCGTAAAGGAGGTTGGATGAGGAAGATAGAGGTTAAAGGCTAGCAGGAGAGCTTAGTAGAGGTAGACAAAGTAGGGGCCTGTGATGGGCGAGTTCTTTTTCTGCCCCACGAAGGTCCTGCGCGCTGATTCTTGTGAGTGTATGTTGGTAGGGCTCACGTGCCCGAAGTGGCAAAACAGTTGGTTACGAACGTCTGCTGTGCAGTTTGTTGTATCGTTGCGTCGCTGGCATCAGACGCAACAGCAGCACGATAGACTTTGTGTTGCCTCCAGTTGGCAAATTGCATAGCGACGATTGTTGAGTACTGAAGAGAAGGGGGAATGAGGATGAAGAGGAGGAAGAAGAGAGGATGGGAAATTGAGAATGAGGAAGGGGAAGGGCACACGTAATTGAGGTGGGATGACCGATCTCGGTTGCATTGAGAGAATGGAATCGTCCTCGTGCTGGATTTTGATGATTGATTTGTGAAATATCAGATGAGAGAGTCAAAGTTCTACAAATTTAAGCAATTTCTGACAGTTGATTTGTGAAGTATCAGATGAGAAGAGAACTGCGTTCACAATTCAAGAGAATAAGCTCGAAATTTCGGTTTTTCGGGATAGCGTCTAGCAAACTTGACATAGAATCCGCCGCTGTCTCCTTTGTCTCGAACTTTTCCACCATAGTGAGAGGGAGATCCCCATTCTTGATTCTTGCCAAGTTTTCCATGAATTGGTCTGACTCAGTGAATTCTCCGAACTCTATCGTAAATGGTTCTTGCTCAGCTTCCCGGAAAAGTGGAGACATAGATCGCGGCAAGGAGGGTTGTGCCAGAAAATGATGCTGTTTCCTGGTCTTAAACGGAATTGATAACTTCCAACCAGAATCCCCAGTCATCAGCTCAGCGCTCACCAGTCCAGAGGCACGGGTATGAATTATAGATCCCTTGAAGCGTTCAAGTCTTAATAGATACCTGACTTCTGCGCCAACGTATTGAAGGTTCGTAGAATCGAAGCTGCTGCTATAAAGTCTAGTGATTTGCTCGCCGTGCACGTCAATGTGCATGAAGGACTCGATCGTCCAAAGAAGAAAATTGATCTTGTTTATGAGGGAACGATCAATGTTAATAGACCCAGATGGGCTGGATATCCATTTCAACTGCTGTTTTGAAGAGTGACGAGGTTTGGGAAGAGAAACGAGGTGTGAGACACGTTATGATTTGAAATCTATAGAAAATGAAAGAAACGATTTAACGTTACAAATCAACATTGTGAAAATGCAATCGAGGTTCGAACGCAAGGAAATTCTGATCTCAAAAAATGAACATTTCCGGGTATTATCTATACAAACTGACGGCGCCAGAAAGAAAGATAGAAACTTTGTCAGTGCTTCAACTTCCATGGTAGTTTATAGAAATGCCTGGCTTTTGAAGACTGTACTCGCGAAGTGAATCGGTGCAAATGTCGTGCGCCAAAATCCCGCTCCTATCTGCTCTATCTCGCCAATCCCAGCATTCTTCCGCGGCGGTAATGAGTGGCTGGCGCTGGTGAAAGAGTGTTATTGCAACTGGGTCATGGCTCTGTCGTCATCATCAAAGAAAGTCATCAATGTCGTCCTGTAGAGTTGAAGAATATTTAGATATAGAAATGCCGACTGGTAAGATATGGACAGTAGTCTCATCGTGAAAGACTTTCACAGCGAGTAACCATTCTGAAGCAGACAGATGTTTTCAGCAGACAGATCTCCAGCCGAATTTCTGCGTAACATAGTCGTTGATTAGATATAAGGGTGTCGCGGCAAGGAAGATACTCAAAGATGTCACATTAGATCGAAGCGACGTGCTCGATTCATCGTTAATGGCTGTTGTAAGTTTGTAGAGGCACTTGATGTTGTCGTGTACGACAAGTCTCTTCTCTTGGTAGGTTACTTTGACGTTTTGAGGATTGGTTCAAGGGCAAGAGTGAGATGATATTCTGCTAAGATTTTATTTGTGTGAAAAAGACTGTAAAAGAACTCATGATGGTGGCTGATGATGGATCTTTATACAGCTATTACGTTTCGCGAGATAAGATAGGAACAATAAGAGTCAAGGCTTTGTGATATGATAACATATCCAGCTTGTAATATCTAATTCATTGCTCAAGTCAGAGTCAGTACATAGCTGCAAAAACCGTTGCAACGATTCATTGAAGATACAACTATGAAATGTTTGCGATAGCCCTGGAATCACAGTCTCGAAGCGGCATCGAGTCTTACCAGCGGCCTCTCTGCTGGGCAGTCTATTTGTCCAATAGCTTGTTTGTTCATCGCTCTTCTGCATTAGGTTCGGAATGAACAGGTATGAAATTAAGTATGAAAAATGTAATATGAAGCCAGAAAGCGTGTGTAGCGAAGTCCGGATAGGCGTATAATGAAGCCTGGGATTGCGTGAACGGAAATTCGCATCAATCTTGCTACTCGCCGCCATCAGCTTGGACCCTCCTTAGCCTTCCGAGCAATAGCGAGATCTGGACCCATGGCATCGTTCAGGTAAGGCTTGAAGGACCCATCTCGATGAGCATGGAAGCACTTTTCCCCCAGATAACTCGGGTAAGATACCACGGGCTCACTTCTGCATTCCTGCATCTTGCTGTTCTCAAAAATGTATTCAAACCGAGCATGTTGGACCCCGTTAATATACCCTCATGTTCTTTGGATGCGCCTCTGTTGTGACAATAATGTAGAAAGGGATTAGGCCCCCGCCTCTGAGTCCCGGCATTGACTTTTGTTGACTTGTAGCTGCTTGAGTGGGTTGCCCTGAGCGGCCGTGGAAACAGAATGGCGGGGCCTTTTCATAGATCTCGGTGATGTATCGTCGTGTGCAATGATCATTTTGCATTGTACGTAATTCTAGGAGATTTATATTACCTATTGATCACCCCACAGCATGGCTGAGAAAGCAAATGCTGACGTTTCTAACTCTATCATTGGTGACGTAGCCTTAATTACCTGAATTCCCAATTTTACAAGACGGCGCCACAATTTATTGGCGTCTGGCATGCCTGTAGAGCAAGAACCTGTGCACACAAAGCAGATTATATCCAACAAAAATCATTAGCGGAAGAAGATTGTACCATGCCGTCTTCCCTTGCACTACTCGATATACGCAGGCCGGGATGAGAACACAGGCATGGATAATCTCCCATGCCCAAGCAAGGATCCGCATATTCCTGTATCGATGATCGCGATGCGCCTTGCCGTCTCCACTTGGCATCCAGCTTAGCTTCTTGCCCGCCAAAATATCCCATATCGCATGTAGATAGGCGTAAGACTGAATGAGCCGAGCATATTGCACAGATAATGTATACCGCCCACGAGCCCACAGCTTGTACGCCAATACCTCCAGAAGCAGGCTGGGAATGGCGAAAAACATGTAATAATATCTGAAGTACTCTGGCCGTGCCCACAGAATAAGAGGCGCAGGCACAATCCGAAATAAGGGCTCCATCGCCGTAGTAGTGTAATACAGAAAGCCAATCATAAAGCACAGCTTCTGCTTAGTAGTCAACACACTAGTCCAGAAGTCTCGACGCAACACCAATGCGACGCTACCGTCCGCCCAGCGCATCTGCTGGCTGAAGTAAGCGCGCGGAGTATCAGGACAGACTCCGCAGGCAAGGACTAATGGTATATATTTGACTTTCCAGCCCAGTGTCATGACGGCGAAACCGGTTTGGATGTCTTCGGAGCTCTCAGCAGGTACAGTACCCCCAGTAGACTCGAGGGCTGCTCGACGGTAGACAGCGTTGCTTCCTACGCAAATAGCGCCTCCCCACTTGTCGCGACAGTTTTGCATGACGCGGTAGATGTATTCTTGCGATGCACCGGCTCCTTGCTCTGTCCACGTTCTGTCTGCGGTTGAGCGGAAGAATTGGGGCGTCTGGACGATTGCTCTTTTTCCGTCGGCGAGATGATAAGGGATTGTTTCGAGAAGAAAATCTGAACGAGGACAAAAGTCGGCATCGAAGACAACGAAGAAATCACCGGATGTTTGAGTAAACGCGTAGCGAAGATTTCCGGCTTTTTTCAGTTCTGGCCGGTTCGGTCTGCAGATGTAGGTATAGCCAAATTGTTTGGCCAAAGACTGAACAGCGATGTCTGCGCCATCATCGAGTACATATACAGATTTCTTGCCTGCAATGTATTGAAGCTTTGCTACGTTCTTCCAGGTGTTCTCAAGCATTTCCAGAGGCTCAAGGCAGACAGGAAGATAGATGTCGACAGTCGGCGCATCGGATTCCGATAGAGGGTATTTGGTGAGAAGTCTCTGGTGAGCAGCAAGGTCGAAACGATTGCCAAGAATCGAGACGAACATGGAGATAAAGATATAGACTTGGGTGATGAAAACGTAGATGGCGTACCATGCAAAGACTGGAGACGCTCTTACAAACATCCATGTCCCAGCTGCAAGGAATATCAAAGAGATAACACTGCATGTGACTAGGAATGAGCGGTTCATCTGCACGTAATTGTATTTTTCGACGTATGTCGGAGCACTCGGAAGGATCAAGGTTGGAGCTGCTCGCGGGCAGTACGTATCTCGATACCCGTCCACGTATTTTGCCCATGGTCCTTTCTTGTCGTGTTTTGCTACAGAGTCCTTTGACTCTTTGTCGCATGGGTTTATCTGAGGTCTCTCGAACCTCCTTTCGAGCCCGGACTTTATGCGAACGTGGGCTGGCTCCTGAGGAAGTTTAATGTCAGTCACGGCCAGGACCATAACGGTTACAAAGGCGGTACACAGACGACAAAGTGATGGGTACTTTTAGGATAATGGAAATGGACGATGTCAATCGAATTCTGACATCTCTTTTTGCTCGTGATTCAAGCGCAGAGCACTACAATCTTTATAATGCCCCAATCCCACCTTCGTGGTTGCGAATGAGGAAAATGCACTACAAAGCAATCAGAAATGAGACCATTCGGACTACTGATAAAGCCGAACGATAGCATCTATGCTTTATCCAACAGGTAAGTGGCGGAGCTGCCGCATGTACGTGGCTGGGCGGGTTGTTGTTCCAGCCACCAGGGCGTGCTACAGGTAGAGTCCCCTACCACAGCGGGTGGTTAGCTTCTCTAGCGACTCAATAAATCTTGGTTCAGCAGGATTGTGTTTGTGACGCTTACTTCTTGAAGTTAGAAACAATCATCTACGCTAACCACCCGCTGTGGTAAGGGACTGTACTTCGCCTAAGAATTGGGAGCCCACTGGTGACATTAATGATTAATGAACCCGGGGCGAGGAATGTCCCGGAGATCGACAGAGGAATTTATGCGCATAGATCTCGTGGCGGGCCGAGCTCGATGCCACTGAATGACAATAATGATGGCCATGTGCGCTGGAATGCGTGTGCAAGGATCGCACGGCAGTCACACAAGATTGAAGTCCCGACCATATTGCTGATGCAACCGATGGCTGTGTGATCTGGAGGGCTCATGGTATTATCATTTGACGGCATTGACTAGGGCTAAAACCCTCTCGCACGTAAAGTACTCCGTAATTAAAACAACCACATCTAGACTACCTACACATCAATGTATCTAACGCCACTGATAAACTGTTGCGCTTCTTATTTTGTTTCATCTTTTCTTCTTCCCTTGTCATCACTCAAAGTATGTATACAGCGACTTTGCCTTAAGAAGTGAACACAAAGATTGATATAGATAATCGATATTCACATTTATCATTTCGATAAACACATTTGCAAATTCGATATACACATTTTCAAAATTTTAATTTTAAATAATTCTATTGTTTATTTTCGAGAAATTTGTCAAAACATCGAAAATTTTATTCATTCATTTATCTCGTCATGATCGAAAACAATTTTTCGATTTTTGAATCGATCGACGACGTTGATTTTGATTTCGATTATGATAATTTTTACATATTTGATTTTTATGAAATCGTTGTGAATGTGTTTTAACGCGACGCAAAAAAACACGAATTCGACATTTTCAAACGACGTTTTAAAAAAATCAAAATTACGAAATAATTCAATTATATCGAATTGATTTACGATCGAAATATCATATACAAAAAACGCGAAAACAAAAAAATTAAAAACGTCAACATTATCAAAATTGTTTGTTTTTGAAAAATGATTTTGAAATCGTTATTTGACAATAAAAAATAAAAAATAATTGTTAAAATTGTAATACATAATTATTTAAACATCAAAACATTTACGTATTAAATGCATTGTCACAATAAATCGATCGAAAAAATATTTCGAAATATCGCGATTGATATTGATTCAAATATATGTTCGTAAATATTTGTATATTGAAATTAATCGATCGAAAATTTTATTTTTTACGAAATTTGAATCAAATTTCGCAAACAGAATTTCAACATTTTGTTTCAATTTCAAAATATTTACAATGCGAAAAAAAAAATCAAACAATTACGATTAAAAAAATACAATATTACGCAAACATTGTTAATGATTTTGAATCGAAATAATTGATTCACGAAAATGTTGTTCGAAAACGAAATTAAACGAATCAAAAAATTGTTTTTCGTCAACAAACACATCAAGAAAATTTTGTGCAAAAATTTCGAAATTTTCGTCATGAATTGCACGTACAAAATCAATAAATACGACATGTCGATGTTTGTTGTCATGAATCATATTTCATTGAATACGAATTTTTATATCGATTTCGTTTTCATTGAAAAAAAAAAAAAAAATTTCGTTTGAATCATTGAACAAATCAAATTTTTATACAAATCGTTCGATTTGAAAAATTTCGTTGTTGTTGTTATTGACAAAAATTTCGTTTTAATGAACGCATTCAAAATTCAATATTTTGACGTTTTCAATTTTTTGTGCATTTGACATATCAACAAAAACGTGTTCAAAAATTGCAAATTTTTTTCGCACGCAAAAAATTTGAAAAAAATTTTTGATTTATTGATATCGAATCGTTTACGTTCATATCAAAATCGAATACAATGCGACATACAAAAAATTCGTTCGTAAATTTCGAAACGAACATCAAAAAAACGTACAATATGTGAAAAACATTTGAATGACATCATGACGAAATCGATTTTGCAAATACAAAATCAACGAAATATTTCATTTCAATATTTTTATCATTTCGCGAATGAAAAACGATCATCGCGTATTGAAACACATGTTGAAATTTTTTACGAATAATTTCATGATCGTTGTAAATCGTTTAAAAATTTTTATTTCGAATCAAATGAAAAATTACGAACATCGATTGAATCAAATCAAAAACAAAATTGCAATAAATTTATCACGTGATTTAATGCGCAATTTAATAAATCGAATTTCATTTTACGCATTGCAAAAAATACAAAAACAATATAAATTTGTCAAAAAAATCGAAAAACAATCAAAAAAACATTCATTGCAATCGTGCAATCATGCATTTATCAAAATCATGAATTTTTCGTGTGTTCACATCATTCAAATCATCATTCAAACGTCAAAAAAATTATTTTTGAAAAACGTACATTTTCATTGAAAATTCAAAAAGTTCGTTTCGTTTTTGATTTTTTTTTCGACGATTTCATTTTCGATTTTATTGATGTTTTTGTCGTTTCAAACATAACGTCAATGTTATTTTATCAATCGATACACATTGAACAAATATTCGATGACGATTTTTTTGAATTCGACGATATTTTTCATAATCGCAACAATCGCATTTCGTCGTTCGCGTTTTTTTTCGATTCAAATTCGATATTTGAAATAAATGATTTTTTAAACGTCAACGAATCGAAAAAAATGAAATCAAAAAAAAATTTCGTGAATCGCAAAACAAAAAAAATACAATAACAAAAATTGAAAAAAAAAATCGTCAAATTTACGAAACGTGACGTTTCGAATTTCGAAATCGTGAAACAAATAATGAAAATTCGTTACAAACGAATCAAAATGATTACACGTGAAAAAAAAATTACGAACGAACGAAAATTTCGAAAAAAAAAATCGCGAAAATCGTGAAAATGACGATCGCGAAAAACGAAAAAAATACGATTGCGATTAAAAACAAAATCATCGATCATTTTATCGAAATATTTAACGATAACGAAAAAAACGAAAAAAACGACAACGATTTCGAAAATTTCGAAAACAATGACGAAAAATTTGACGACGACAAACATAATAACAAAAAAAACAAAAATGATTGAATATATTAATAAATTCAAAAAAAATGATCGTTTCATTATATTAAATGATTTTCATTTTTTGTAAATAAAACAATTTTCAATGAATGTTGAATCGTTCGAATTCGAAATTTTTGCAACATGATATGACGAATAAAAATTTTGCAAATTTTCGAATGAAAAATTCGAACATTATTCGAAAATTAAAATTTTGAAAATGTGTATATCGAATTTGCAAATGTGTTTATCGAAATGATAAATGTGAATATCGATTATCTTGATATATCCATCATGTTGAGAAAATGAGATTTATATTGACGTATCATACAGAACGCAATGCCGTGATTAGAGCGTCTTCAAGTTAAATGTTGCAAAAAAGGAATGCGGTCTCTGACTTCAGAAGACGGAGATTTTTTCCGACCACCTCTGTCTGACCTTGCATGAATGAATTTGGCCCGAAACACTTAAATGCGTCCATGGCCAGATGGAATAAGCGACTCCGGCCACATTTTGTCACTGCATTGAATGGTTTGAACTTGAATCTTGATCAGATATGATACAAAAATAGTCTCTGGCACATGAAGTTTCACGGCGATGTTATCTTGTTGTGGTCAAAGTCAGCCTGACAGCTTGAGTCCCACAGATAGGTCGGTATGAACGTAAAGCCGAAATCGCGAGTTTACATTACATGTATCAAAGAAGTCTCTGAAAAAGAGTCCATTGGCCTTTCGCACACGGGATCAAAGATCTGGATGCTTTATGAACAGCGATGTGCTCGATCCGGCCTGGTGCAAGATAACGGTGTGCTGCCACGCTGCTATCCAGAATCCTTCTATGCAAGGTTTAGCTGCATGCATATTAGTACTGGTTTCACACCTCGGCAATTATTTCCCTGCTCTTCAAGCGGGCCAATGAGCATTGCAGAGTAAAGCGTGGCATATCATAATCCAAACCGATTGCGAAAGGCGCCAAACTTATTCTACCAACGGGCAATTTTACTGGGAGACATTTTCGTCATTCTTGGCAGATCTGGCTCGGGCGAATCACACTTGACGGTGAATCTCTCATCGAGTTCCCTTATTGAGATCAACTGACGCCATGCTCATTATTCTGTGGGACATGGACTGAAATATGAGAGCGTTAGGAGTTAGAGGTGCTCCGTGCGATGCCTCTAATCGCCACTATATTATCCTTGCCTGCAACGCCGATTTGGGCGGTGGCATCATCCGGTCCAGGCTCTTACAAAAAAGACTTCGTTGTTCACCGTGGACTAGGCTACTCATGATTCCGGGTAGATGAGATGGGCAAAGGTATGACTAGACGTGAAGAATGAGGATGTAAACTAAGGGGAAGTTGCCTTCCATTTTCGTTTGAAACCTTGTCTTGGACATTAGTTAATGAGTTGGTACAGGATTAAACATGATATCACTACTTCGTGCTAAGCTATGAATCGCAACAATACACTTATCACGCCCATTCCCCGACCCTCGTATAGTTCTTCGCCCCCGCCAAAGCCGAGACTTCGACTCTAAAGTCCCCGGCGTCGACATCGAAACATTCTCGATCGCTCTCAGTCTCGCAAAGGGGCCAGATTGTCCTAGTGTCCATATCGCAGAACTTGCCTTCCTCGTAAGACACAAAGTCAGGTCCGGAAGAAGTTGCGCTTTCACAGAGCTTGGTCGCACTGTGTGTGGCGTGGCGGCTTTTCTGGAGACGATGGCTCATCTTCCGTGGGACGAAGGTAGAGCGGCGCTCTAGGGGAGGAGTAATTTCACCAGTCCAAAAACTTATGCCCTTGGGATCAGGTTCGGAGTTAAATTCCAGTACTGGCGTGTTTGTGCAGTAGCTGTAAGACCTGGGTAAGCCATATGCCAGACAGGGCAGTTGGGGCCAATTAAGTATAGGTGCACACTCACTAATCTGTTGAATTTGAAACGAAACCTTCGCCTTGGTCGTTGAATTCGGGGAAATGTATTTTGATCCCCGTGACGTAAGTCGCGGTCCCATCGTTATCAAGCCAGGTACAGTCCACGAGATGGTTGTCGAGGTAGACCTGGGAGTAGTACCTGCATTACACGAGTGCGTCAATTGTATTGCGATCGCGAGATGGTTTTCATCCCAATACATACCATGGTACGCCGCAATCTCTACCCCAGTTTCCAACCCAGCCATAATTCTGTTGGTCAGGCCACGTTTGCGTAACGTACGCAATACATATTCCCTCATTACCTGACAATAGACCATAGGTTGGTTGCTGCGTGTTGTGTTGTTCAATATAGATATCGATGAAACCCCCTTCGCCTATATGTAGACCAGTGTTGTTAATAGCAATGAAGTCACCATGTTCGTTGAACACTCGGACGTCTGGTGCATCGCCACTGAAGGTCGAACCTCCTGCCAAGTCATTGTTCAGACCGACGGCTACGCGCATCGCGGAAGATTCTGCCATGGATGGGGCGAAATGGACCTCATTGAACCAGATAATGCCGAGGCTGGCACCAACTGTACCGATGGCTTTGCTCATATTTGGTTAAGGTGACCTGAGTCGTGAAGGTAATCTTATTAGTATGTGAGAAGGTGAATGATAAATGAAAGACTCGATGATAGGTGGAGATGCTGACAGGAGATGGGCCCAAAAATGATATATGGAAATGGCGAAGACAGAAAAGTGGAGATACTGATGAACTGATTTTGCCTATCTGATGTTCGTCGTGAGGAAACAATTCTCCTATTGAAGGGGAGAGCTGGGGATTATATACAAGTTTCAACGGTCATCGAACGCTTACAAGTTCGATCCAAATCGGCGAATCCCCTCGGTGAGCTTTCAAAAGGACTTCTTTTGATGTCTGAGCTTCCAGTCTTTCCGCTGATGCCAAGCGTGAGTGAGGTTTGGGGATGGTCATACGACCAACTATCCGAGTGGGAAAGACCATGTGAGACTTTCACCTACCTGCTGACTGGATCCACAAAGTTCACCTGAATTGACTTTTCCAGCATTTGACAGTGCGACCCAGATAAGGTAAGCCACCCCTAGACCGGCCGGATGCTTCCGGGACCGTCTAGGTATGTTTTTAGAGGAACCCGGCTAATTAACGTTTGAACTAATACATTGGTCAGCGGAGAAATAATTTGGGGTATCATCTGGCTCGGCAGGTGAAAATTCAAAAGTCACGTTTCGAGCTCGTGCTTTGAGCATGTTTGTCGACCCATGTCTTCTGGGCTTTTGAGTGAGATCAAAGTCAGAAGATTTATCACGGGACCGGCCATCCCAACTCTAATCGTTCCCGAATGCTTGAAACAGAGAGAAATGCCTCAAACAGAGCACTACTGGCTTCATCAGTAATCGTTGCGACCCTTTCCTCCCAGCATGGCATCACAACCCCCTCAATAGACAGCCTTGTCCTGCAGTCTACTCCACATCAGATATTCCCACCAGTCGACAGAATGACGACAATGCGGGCGCCGCTGATCGGATGATAATAAGCTCTGAGCCAATATCTCATCCAGATTGAAAATGCCACAGAAGATGCCCAGTTCTATCCAAAGCCATCCACTCGCAATCCGAACTTTGAAGTCATGATTTGTAGATATTTGCTTAATACCAGCATTAAATCAAAGCGTGTGAAAAGTCTCACGCATGGCCAGGATGAATCGCGTGTCGGGCCATCGTCTTCGCAATATCCGCAGAGAATCAACATTCACTGTCAAACCGGACAGTTAAGGCTTCCTTCAAAATCGAGAGATAAGATGAGTTTTGTGCAAGCCAAAGCTAAGAAGTCCGCCTGTGATGCGTCGGCTCGCTACACCCTCCTAAGTGCCGATTTTGACGTCAGGTGACAAGATTCTGATTCGTCTCAATCTCACCGATGCTGAAGCCGGATCCGTCTTCGGCCTCAGACACCACAAAGTTCGAATCGATGTTGTGACGGGGCTTCGATTGGACTGTAGTCTATCGGCTTGTCTTCCCTTTCTTGCTTTCTGGCTCTGGCCAAGGCAGTTGCGTGGAAGCCCGCTTTCGCGACCGCGGCTCCGAGAGTAGGAGCAAGAAGGTTCTGGCCATAGTACTGAAGTTACACTCAGTTCCAGGGACACCCTTGGTGTTCACATCGGTCACTTTGCGCCATATAGGCTGACCATTCGAGACATGTCCGGGGCAAGGTCTTAGCTTCTTTGCCTCGAGGAAGTGCGAGATGATAAAAAGACCGAAAATGACTCCGCTTACAGAAGTATGAGCTTCTGGATGTCTCGATATTCAGAGAGCAGCCTCTTGGATTCGTCTCGGTAGGACAGTACACGGCAACTAGCAGGAGGATGGGGATTGTTAGAAAAGGAGGGCGGAAACTACCCGTACCCGCTCGAGCTCGTAAGCTGAATTGCTGCTGGCCACCATAGTGGCGAGATATTTCACCAGATCTCCTTCTTGTCCTCCAATTCTTAGAGAAAGGCATCCATAGTGGTATTCTCAGTTGACTTGCTCAGATACTGTGTTAGTAAAGTCGTTTCCTCGGTTTTTCCTCACCGCCAACGGTGTCTAGCCTGCCGGTTTGCTCTCCTTGATCGATACTTGAATCTATCAAGGAAATTTCATATACCGGATACAACTGGTCCTGCTCTCGCGAGAGAGGCAGGAAGAGTAAAAGGAGGAGAAGTAAGAGGTGTAGGAGAGGTAGGAGTGAGACTTGAGGTGGGGCGAAACTCGTGAGGCGATGGCTTGGAGTCATTTCGTGAGATCTCGGCAAGGCGCTCCATGCGCTTGTAAAGGTTCTTCGGTTCAATCGTAGGTCGTCGTGGTGAGTTTGGTCGAGGGTTATTAAACGCATTGTCTTTCGCCACACCCTGAACATGGTTCACTTCCTCTATCTGCTCAACAAATTGTACACCCTTCTTGCCTTCTGCCGTAGAGAGTTTTCCTCCCTTCCTCCTGGTAGGAGAGGTGGTGCTGGTGATTGTGTTCATGATTATCGTAGAGATTGATTTTACACTGGAGAAGAAAGAGAGAAAACTTCAGATGACTTCACACCAAGCCTTCTCATTCTTCATCTACAGCTAAGAATTTGAAGCAAGATAGAATTTATCTCGAACAGTTGCCTCTACTCCTAAAAGCTCATAATAGGCTATGTGTCGGCCGACGGTTTCAAGAAGGACAACCATTAGATGCTCAGATTTAGTCTTCGTTATATCCAGTTAAGTTATGAAGAATCCAAAGTGATTAGTGAGGCAAGATGAGAGGTGAATAAAGTTCGTTCTTTGCCTATTGCTGTGAGCACAGTGAATTTTGGCTGTAAAATCATGGATTGAGGATGATTGCGGCTGACTTGATTATGAAAGTGCATCTGTATCGGCATCTCAGTCTTAACCTTTTCAAGAATTTTTGACGTTTGTGCAAGGAATTAAATGCAAAACGCAGAATGAGGACTGGAAGTAAGGTAAATAGATAGAAGATCTGCCTTTATCGACCTCCGCACAACCACGAATTTTGAAGCCGTCAGCGCCAAATTCGAAGAGCGGAAAGAGAGACCACTACGTTCTGTTTTCAAATAATAAACGTCGGTGCGACATGCCGCTTCCCTGCGTCCGGAAATCTCAAACAGAGAGAGACACTCTGAGATACGTACGAAACCGACCGGACTGGTGTTGCTGTTGTTGCTCTTGGGATCGATTGAGAAGGATGGGGAGGGCCAATATTCTCCACGATTGATTACAGTGGGAGATCGCGCATGAACTTTACTCCGTTGCCACTCTCCTCATTAGCCATGATCTCGAGCAGATTACAAACGGTACAAGTAAATGTGCTTGAAATATGCGTAAAGAAGACAAAAACGAGTGTGACTTATCGTCATATGCTCCATCGTAGCTGAAGGGAGAAGGGAAGGGAAAAACAGAGAAATCCAGGAAATACACCATATCACTTGGGAGGTCATTGAACAGTCAGTCTGAGTCTGTCGTCGTCACTGACAAAAGGGTCGCTCTGATTAGTACCACTTTGTCAGCTCACAGTTGATAATTCTGCTGATCTCACACGATGGTATAGTCCGAATTCTCAAAGATTGTGTTAGCTAGGATCGCTTGTGCAGGTATGATGAAAGCTGGATGGATCTTGTAAAGTCTCAAATCGGGCCAGAATATGCTGGCTTGATCTGAATTTCGAGCAAGACATTTCTCGCGATCTACAATAAGGTGAAGCTGAACATTGCCATAGCATAAAATGTAATATTGAATCTCATCCAGTCTCCGTACATGACTTTTTGGCTGGGTAGCTCTTTGATTTGGCTTTGGGGTTTCTTGCTGGTCCTCTGAGTTCGATAGTAAATGGTAGGAGTTTCTTATTGATGTTTGATGAACAGTCAACTGCTCTGTTCTTCGAGCAGCTCACCAACCCTATTCGAGTTTCCTGCATTTGAAAAAGGACAACTGATGCTAAGAAGGTTGAATATGAGGCTCTCCGCTTGGGTTCAGGTCCTTCTGAATGGAGTAATTGGATGGTGGGGAGGTGAGGTCTGTCAGGGATAATCACGAGAACTTTCCTGTTCTTCGAGCTCTGAGCCAAGCATGGACTTTTTGCCGGTGCCCGTTCGGCAACGTTACTTCGAGATTGGCCAGCGACTTCCCTAGACGCAGATCGAAGTCAATGTACTGATCCCTAACAAGCGTTGGGCTGCAAGACATGTCTCTTCCGCACCCAGTTTACAAAGAGAAAAGACTCAGGAATGCAATTTGCCACTAACATCCTCTTCATAGTCGCTTGAAAGACGACGAAACCAAAGATCTTCAGACGTCTGCAAACCAGATAGCTTTCGTTTCAATGGAGGCGTTGCAAGGTCGTTTGATGGTTTCGGGATGATGGTTGGATGTGCCCGAAGGTTGTTGTCACTCGCGGAATAGGATGTTGGACTGGGAGGTTGAGAGCCTAACGGCTCAACATTGGGAAGTTAGTTTGATTCGTTGGTCCTGAGACCCCGATTTGGATGAACGCCTCCTAGGCGCGCGGTTGGTTTTCTTCTTAGAGGCTACCTCTGGCATTGGGGCTGCAAGGGTAGAAGCGTCACTGATAGCTTGTCTTATTTGTTCCTGGTACTGTTGGACAAACTCCTGGCTAGTTGGCACGCTCCTTATGGCGTGATGAGCCTCCCGGTCAGAGGCCGCGAGCTCGGGCAAATGGTAAGTGATGTTGTCCCCGTCACAAGCTTCTTCCCTGTCCACAGAGCGCACGAACTAGCAACGTCTCCAACCCCAGCCTCACTCTTGGTGATGATACTCCCGTGACTGGCCTGACATTCAAGACTACAGATAAGCTCAATGTCAGAGGGGCTCTGCGGGTTTGTCGTTACCCGCGAGATGAGGGGCATGCTGTTTCAGGTGAGCAACAGCTTGTTTGAACCTCGCGTTCTTTACTAGCGATTAGTACTGTGCGAAGGCAAAAGCTGATCACTTACCTCTTCCTTTGCATCGACTTTCCCATGTGTTGCAGATGGAGCATCGTCTTCTGCTTTGCGCTTCTGTGATTTCTTGGGAACGTTGATCTGCTTCATAATGAATTGGGGCTGCAGACCCGCATCTGCGAACGCAGAGAACATTGAGGCGTTCTGCTTTGGCGGCATCTACGGACATGGTTCTTCCTGGTCAGCTTACTCACAATGGTACATCTTATCCTGGGTGCTCAGTAACAGCCTACTAAGATACAAATTCAACCCCCGTTAAGAAACCGGTCATTGCACGATGCAAGTCAGATAGCTAAAATGTGTTCATTGGTATTGGCATGTAGGTGGAAGAGGTAAGGAGGGGAGACCTCCAGTATCCAGACAGGTCACCCAAGCTGCTCCTTTTCTAATGAAGCTTGGGTAGAAATCAGAGAGGAACCATCCGTCTCTATGGGGTAGAGCCTCACCCCCCTTTAGATTCATGAGAGTTTCTTGAGACGTCCGTTCGGATGGACAAGTTTGTCGGTAGAGGAAAAGTTTGCCTTTCCTAGCACACTGAAGCGGCTGATCTGATCACTTGTTCTCATTTGCCATAAAGATGACCTCTGCTGTTAAGTCGTAAAGGTCTGAATATAAAGACATAAAAGCTGAACTAGCAATGTTTTGGCTCGAAATGGACGAACATGTACAGAATGTGCCGCGATATGCAACAATGACAATCTCTCGACCATTTGCTGCTACTTCCGAACATGACATAGGGTACAACACCTCCGAGAACAACTCAGACAGGTTTTTTTTTTCTAAACAACTTCGCCAGAGACACGCGCAGTTGCATAGGAATTTGGTGACCCATTTGTTCGCCTCAAAAAATTGCGGCACTACAAAAGTCGGCGGGTCTTGTAAGCAATGTCCTCCCATGCTTCCCAGAGCGTTTTTGCTGAGGCTGATTTTGCAGCACGTGTGAGTAGGATGACATGAAAAGAATTCTAAAAGCTGGCGGAATTAGCTGCATCAGCCCTGAGAATTTTAGTCAACTCCGGTCTTGATAACTTGACTCGAAACTTGATGGTCGCAAGGCAGCATGTTCTGTTGCAGCTGATGTCAATTTCAACTCGGAAATGGACATAAGGAGAAGAGTATTGACAGATGAGCAGCGACTTGGGCCGAAAGTTGGATCGAAGAGCTGAAGAAGCAAATGTAATGAGAGAAGAAGAGAACTAAACATGATAAACAGGCAATAAGCAGTAAGGGGAGAACAGAATTTGGACAAGCCGCTTTCTCAGTTTTGATGTGAGTATCTCCAGCGCCAGCGGTAAAATCATCAAGACATCGTCCCATTTTAAACGTGTCGATCTTTCTACGAGTGTATTCAGAATGCTATGGTGTCGAACGTCTGGATGACATGATTACTGGGAGGTCCTCATTGCCGGATATGTGACAATTACTTGATCATGCAAATCGTTCGTGAGAGTGGGCGTGCATCGATCCCCCAACGTAGTTGACGTGCTTCTCCCTGTCTCTTGAAACGGCCTCCAACATGATGTGCAGGCCCCCATCGCGCAGCAAGCGGTAAATTCCATTCTCCGCCAGGTGTGTTCATCTTCTAGAAGGACATCATGTATGTAGCGGTGGTTGCAAACCTGGCATGTACAAGTAGATAGTCTCAGTGCTAAGGCTCTACCAAAATACTAAAGTATGGGGCAGGTATATAACTATCGGCAAGGATATTAGGCGGAATAGTGACCGAAACGACCCTTAGCTCACTTTTGTCATTGTGGGTTTTTCTCCTTGATGTCGCGTTCTTAGATCGTTGGAGACGCGGAATATATAATCAATATGATCTGTTGTCAGACATATCGATAATGATCGAATCTTGCAATGATGAGAGACTTGCTATTCGCTCTCGAAATATAGAAAGTCTATATCATATTAGCATGCACGAAACATGTATCTATAGCGATTTTGATCTTTCGCATAGATTATATGAATGACAGTTCTCATATTTTTCTGCCCGTTTTCAAAAAAATTTTACGATAAGATCCATTTTTAACGAATTGACGTCGCAATCATGTCACGTTAACTGATTGTCGAAATGATGACAGTCAAACTTGAAATGTCAGTTACATGTCTGAGATGTTTTACATTCGTTTTCGATAGGTACAACTTTCAAGAAAATTGACTGAAGACGTTCTCGTCAGCTTCTGGAATTCTGCAACACGGAGCCCAAAAACATGGCCTGTTTGCGATGAGCCTGTGTGATTGTACGAAGCTTAAGGAAAGAAACATTCCCTGGGAGAACTAAATCGCGACATTTTTCCAGACGGGTTGTAGTTCGATTTCATCTTCTAGAGGGTGAATCTGAAGAAGACTCTTGTCAAATCAATAAAGAAATTTATTTTTAATAATCTTCGTCTCCCTGTCAACACCCACTTGCACAGTGATGGCTAACCGTCTTTGCAAGTCCTTGTGGCTCCGCAAGTGCGTGGCTATGAGAGTCCGTGGTGGTGTCACGGTGCTCGGTATTACCATCGGCTGACAATATCGTCATGTCCGCACCGATAATCGAGTTTTTCGCTGCTGTCGTGGGTCTGACAGTTCAATTATGATCGCTCGGGAATTTTCCACTCCGATATTGGCAAATCGGTATTATGCTCGAGAACGACGAGTCGCTCAACGGTTCGATATTCTATATCTGCCCGATTTTCTGTCAGGATCCGTATCATGAGGCGACCTAAAACAGTCCCGAGAAAGGAGAAGAACCAATTATCTTTCCGTGTGTACTCACGTTGATCAGGATGAATCTCAAATCAGAACTTGAGATAATAGCATCGCCTGGCTGAGTCTTCGCTTGATCCTCAACGATCGTTGCTCGAGCGTCGAAGCTGAGGGTACTGAGCTTACATTGAACTGATTAAAGCGTACCATCCACACAGTAAACCGCTTGGCGAGATCGACGAGATCTGTGGGTCGAAAGGATTTAAACCAGATTACCACACTTGTTGGAACATTTGTTGTTCATCTTATTCTCCTCCTCTTGCGTAACACAATATAAACATCATAAAGTTTTGTCACGCGAGAAGCTCCTTTCTGGGCTCTTGTGACCGACTTCGAGATTCTTGCGACCACTTCCTCGCTCTTCATTCCGTCTTCAACAGCATACAGAGTCGAATGAAAGGAGTGATAACGGCATAGAAATTAAGTATGATCGAGAAGTATCAGTGTGAGTGAAATTGGAAAGGGACTTAAGATTAATTAGAGCGATCCATCGTACGAAGTGCTTCCGATTGCCGGATGCGTGTTTGCGACATTGAAGGGTTTACTCTGTTGGTGACAGAAACAAATCACATATCGAATTATCGAATTATCTGAAATCAGAAACACTACAAGCGCGCCCGTCACTAAGAAGAAAGATGTGTAAAGGTCGTCTAGAAAGAAAAGATAGACTCAGGATTGAGGCTCACAATTGCCAGTTCTCACATTTTTGCTAGCACTTGAAACATGGAGATCTGTCGGTCATCATTCGACAGATGTTGAAATCTGAAAATATAGAATCTGATGGAAGTCATGATCCAAATCAGACTTCTTAATTTCTTAATTCGTGACCCGAGATACAAGCCGAGGAAGGATCACTTTGTAGATCTGATCTCGCGAGGCATCATCATCACAGAATACGATGTCATCCAGCAGACCCTCACATCGTTGATTGGAGCTAGATTAGTTCTAGGCCAAACTGATTCATCCGGGATAGTATCGTCACACATCTTGTCTAGCTTGATCTCGATGGAAGCCATGTCCATCTGATAAAATCGCCCAGCCTCTACAATGGGTCTATTGACCGGAAATTTCGAAAGAGTAAGGAGAAATGATCAGATACCCGCCATTAAGTCGAAAAAGATCGCAGCAGCGACCTGGCCAGTGAATATCTGAGTCGTTCCATGGACAAAAGCGTTGGGTAGAGGATGGAACTTATGCAAAATTCGTGTGGTAACTCATGTACCAGCACGCAATATTACGAAAATGGGCGGCATGGATAGAAGGCCGTCAGTTAGCACTATTGAGACCAGGGGCAACTCCATATACGTCCATCATGCGAAGCCAGGCGACTTCGATTTCAATTACGTTATTCGCGGGGCCTTTCCTGTAAATCGCGATGAGCACGGGATTGACGGTCACCCCGAGAGGAAGACCCATCGCCAGAGCTATTATTGTTAATCATGATCTCGTTATTGTGTTATCAAGAATGACTTACCAAAGTTCGGGATGGTAATCGCTTCGTTACCAGCATTCTCAACATCAATGAAAGAACATAGGGAACGGTCGATGCCTGGGACGTATACTGACTGGTAAGGAGGACAGATTTTGAATCGCTGAGCCAGGTGAAACATGGAAGCTGGCCAATTGTTGCCCAAAGCTTAAAAATTGAGCGTCTATCAGTGTCAGCAAACTGGACGGTATTCCTTTGGGAGGTTTAGGCTGATCCTCCATAAAAATTGAGGATAGTATCTACAATTTCGGCCTGAATGAAATGGATCTAGGACTGAACTTAGTATAGCTTTTACTAACAAAACAGACTATTAGTGACTTACCTGTGATTCCTTCCTTCGCTATCTATCAGGGTTTTTCTGTAATGTTCTGCTCCGCGGTGTGACACACAACCTGGGGCGTGCGACGGAATTTGAGGTGTATCCGGACTTCTTGAATGGCTGGTTTCTGTGCGGGTTGGATTCTCGAAAGTTGTCATCGGTGTGAATTGTGTGATACGATTGAACTGTACCGATGCCATTCGTTGTAAGTCGTCCGATTGAGAATCCACCTCGCCGGATTGAAGTGCAGACGAAAATGATAAATCAGCCATCTCTTGATTCAGAGAGTTTGAGGATGTATCTCAAGTTTTGTTCGTATATAGTTTATCTAATTCAGCATATGTTTACTGTGATTGCTGACCGCGATGTGATTTCGTCTCCTTCAGATAAGGTAGAATTATGCTCTTAGCACAAATCAAGTCCCATCGTCATTATTCTCAGCCTTCGACTGATTGAATTGAGAGACAATGTATACTTTGAAAACATTTCCTCGACTATTTTACGTTCCTTTCTCTCACCTAATCCGACAACCATCATCGTCCTGATCATTCCAGTTATAATGTGAGACTCGAAGGTCTTTGATATTCTGCAAGATTATGAACTCCACTGGCGTAAAGTAGGCGATCTTTCGTGAATTTCACATTCGATAAATTGAAATCGCTCACTATAGTGTATTGTGAAAGGCGATAGAAAACTTCAGTAGAGCTCTCAAAGAACTTGTGATAAAGATCAGACATCTTGAGCGAGTCATACATCAAAAGAACACTATGGGAAAAGCCTTGAGCCCACGTATTTTTCAGAAATCCAAGAGAAAGGTTCTGGGAACCAGAATTTGAGACAAGGAAGGCGAGACTGCGAGACAAGGAAGGCGAGACTGCCTACCAAACAATTTTCACTCCAATGCAAGTCCAGGCGAGTCAGAATCAGATTCTGAGACATCCGTGTGCTCGTGTTTGTGATGGAAAGCCAGAGTACATTCGTCAGGGAATGAAAAAGCGCTGATTTTCCAATTCCTTACAATCTTTGAGGGACGAAACAGGAAAATTGTGAAAAGGCGAGGAAGTGAGTAGAACATTCGAAAAGTCCGCATGTCTTCTCATTGGAGATCAAGAATTTCTTCACTGGATTTTTATAGTCTGGACTTGTCAATCTGCGTGCCTTATTGGGGAAGGTGATATATGACCAAAGCATGCCGAAAATCTCTTGAGGCTGTAGTACTGAAGGGTTTGTTCCTTGAACTGTGATTATAGACAGCAGGTAGATGACAGGCCGAGAGATGTTGGTGTGAAAGCTTTTGCTAAATTATCCGATCTCGGCATTGGATCACCACGCATTCATCAGCTATAAAGCTTCAGAGCATGGAGAATAGATCACACACCTTTTCTGCTGGCAATGACACTATAATGAATTCGTATCGTAGGACACTGAAGATCCACTGCCGTCCCACGAAGAATCGGCTGTGGAGGACAGGGGTCCTTGTAGAGCGCCAATTCAAAGGTCGTTTCTGGCTCTCTCAGTTCTCTTCTCAACTGTGAGGTGTATATCATCGGGGTTGTTTTTTTCAATGACTATGTTCGATTCAATGATTTTGACATTCTGCAATGCGCGACGATAAAGACTCAACCTGTTGAAATGAGTTGGCGCACGGGTTGGCTGTCATTCTGAAACTTGCGAAAATTTGCATACATTTTCTCAAAGTAGTTGATGGCTTTGAGGAATACAAAATTGCCGTAAATGGTGCAGCCAGTGCTGGCAGGTGCGAACGTCGAACGTTCAGTCAAGGAAGCCGCCGCCGTGGACGGCCCAATCCACGAACTTCTCACTCGGCCACCCTCCCTCAAAGGTCACCTTCTCTCGGGCGACGGGCACCGTGCCTTCATTGTCGGCGTGCAGACAGAAGAAGCGCGGTCAGGCGTTGTCCTCGGGGGGATCGTCGGCGTAAGCGACGCATCATACATCGTGGATCTCTGCCATATCGACGGGGCAGGCCGCGTTTTGGGTTGTAAAGACATGCCGAACCTGGGCTCAGACTCGCAGGGGGGTGGGTAAATTCTCGCGTTGGCCGGCAGGGCGGTCGGGGTTGAAGAAGCGCGAGTTGGAGGCAGGGACAGAGGGACGAAGGTCTGGTCGGCGGGAGGCAGCGGGAGCAGCGGAAAGCAAGACGAGGTCGGAGGACCGAGAGGAGTGGGAGGAATGGGGGGAGGAGGAGGTCAAAGAGCGGTCGTTCGTGAGGTAGACGAGGTCGCTGCAGTCCAAAAGTCAGCCAAATCGGCGAAATTTCCAGGTTTCAGGCGACTTACGGGTCACGGGGAGGAGGGATCAAGACCGTCAGAGGCTGCCGTTCTGAGCGCGAGGCGGCAGAGGCGACACCGGAAGCAGACCCATCAGGGACGGACAATCGAGCGCCGTCGAGAGACGCATCATCAGGCACAGACGTCGGAGCAGCACCCGACAACGAATCACCAACCACGGACTTCCGAGCAGCACCAGACGACGAACCCCAGACACAGGTAGGCGAGCAGCACCAGAAGACGAACCACCAGCCACAGGCAGGCGAGCAGCACCAGGCGATCGTCGTTTCTTTATCGACTTTAGCTGAGGAATCGCGTTCGGGTGCTGGCGGGGCGATGTATTTTTCGCGAATTCTCTGCTCGATTGCTGCTTCCGCCCGCTTCAATGCGCGTTGCTCACTCTCGGTAGCGTGATATCTACAAACGACCGCTTCAGGTACTTTGTTGTCAAATATGTTTGACAGATGATCTGTCGAATTGTTGCTCTGGCATTCCATGACTTCCTTTTTCTTAGTCTATCAAGCAATTTGAGCTATTGCGATTGCTAATGTGGATTTCCGGCTCCAGGTGGTCCCTGTATACACACCAAAGGGTGCGCAAGCTCCAGGACGAGTCTCACCGCTTTCTTCTGAGATGTGTCTAGATGCGCAGTAGCCCTATCAACGATGTCCTTGAAAATAGGTACGGTGAGATATGCCTCCGATGGGATCATCACCCGGAACAATAGGATAGCCTGCGAGTAGAGAGTTATACAACTGGAGATCGGCAATTCCGTAAGGGTATTATTAACTATTAGAGTAAGTAGTTGGTTGTTGGTGGAGGGGACGGGAAGAGATAGTATTGACTCCGATCGAGCCAATAGGACATCTCCAAGTAGTTAGAAACCAAGGTTCTCTCTCAGCTGGGCCGACGTGCAACGTCAGAGGATGTTATTGAGACGGTCGGATAGTAAGGCATTTCTAGTGGCGTGATTAAAGTCTGATTCTGAAGAGATTTTAGTATAACTGAAAGTCTTGGTCAATGAATAGCGAATTTTATAATAGAGGGGTTCCGTGATTGAAAATGCAACTGAAGTTAGGAAGTGAGATTGGCGACCAGATGTGATTGTTATTGAAATTTTGTATGACAAGCGTTGAACACCAGAATGACTCTTGCGTCAACCAAGTTTCTTGGGTTTCGCAACAACGTTCGATGCAAATATCGGAACCGTGCGATCTTCTGAGCCTTTAGTCACGGAGAAATACGCACATCTAAGTCAATCGTTCGACGTTCTTCTCTTCATCGTTTCATTTTTTGCTGCGGAATTTCACTGGTCGGCATTTCGAGATGTATTACCGGATCGACTTCTTAGGATATTATGTTGACGGTGGGGAGAGTGGCGGTGATGATGATGATTATGATGATGAGAGTAAAGATACTACTTAGTAGCTGATGATACTTGAGCGCTGAGACCGGGGGTCCTCGTCCCATGAATGGAGATGTTGTTCGATAGAGATGAGCAGCAATCGGAAGATCATCGATAGTGTAGTGGGTTCTATTGAAGGTCGAAACACGCGCTGGACTATTGAAGTGGCTCAGCTCGCGTCGCTCTCATAAACATTGAGTTGATGCTCTGAGATGTGCTTGATGAGAAGATCGTCGTAACTCTGCTCGGAGAAGTTCGTTCTGGCGACGATATGGAGATATGATCAAAATATCCTTTTGTGTCACAAATCCAGTTGCGAGCAATTCCAGGCCAGAATTATTGACCACTACAGTGGTGTGAACATTGTAGCGGCTATGGACACCACCAGTTGCCAAAGTGACTCCATTGGTAACGTCCAAGTAAATCGCGGGGATATACGTCTAAAAGGGTTGTGGATTTCGCGCGAGGCAGCCAGCGAGAGTCGTCGTCCATGTTTCCTCTGGTTTCTTCAACATACCTCTCCAGTGCTACACGCCGGTGCTGCCCGGCTAGCAGCTCGAGCTTTGGAGGGGGCATGCCAATGGACATGCTGGACTTGTTTGCTTGACTTGTTGTCAGTGGGACATCATCTGCTAGCTCACTGCACGATGCCCGTATTGCCACCGTGGAAGCCGGTTGCGAAATTAATGGCCTGCATGCCGGCATAATTCCAAAGTCGCGTGACCCTCTTGACTCGTTTCCATTGGTAACAAATTCGAGCGAGAGATAGAATCTAGAGAGAGGACTGACTGATAGTCTTGTCGACAAAATGTGAGCACGGGGTTGATGATCTGATAATTCTGTCAAATTACGTTTCGTATCCACTTGGTCTGGATTGGGTTGGGTAACAACATGGTAACATGTCAATGCACATTTGACCCGAGACTTGATTGCGGTTTTAGCGTTGATCCAGCCTCCGAGGCTTCCAGCGTTATTGCTTTGGGCGAAGCTGATCGATGCCCCATTGGGTGGATCGTGGTGAAGCTCTCGCTGAGCTTATGCTTGCCGTGACCCGAGATCAATCTCACCCGGAATGATCTCCGAAGCTACTGAGATTCCCTCGGAACTCAGAAGATGCTCTAGATCGCGTTCAAACTTGTCAAATGAATTAGAGAGGATATTAAGGTAGGGTAGTTGGAATTGGATGTATATTGTGACGAAGTGTAGGTTGTATGAGAAGGTTGAGGTAAAAGGCAAAGGAGCGTCCATAAGTTATATACTGCGTTCAAATAGACTTCAGCTGCTGAAAAACAGGGGGTGAACCTCTCGCACGAGTTGAGACAAAACGACTTGCATGGCGCCTTTGGGGAAAGTACTATTTAATATATGAGCAGCGAAAAATATATACACAAGTGGTAGAAAGGTTGATGGTGTATGAGTCATTGGGAGTCTTGGGAATGGTTGTTGAGGGCCGAAACCGGGATGTAAATTGCAAAATGTGGAGTCAACAAGTGATAGGCCCCCGAGATTTTGTGTGGCCCTGACCCACAATTATTTGTTGAGCGAGCTGTTGAGAACACTGCAAGCCATAAAGCTAATAGATGGTGCAGAAGAGAAAGAGTCAGTAAAGGGGGAAGAGAACGGGGCTTTAAGTACTCATCTCTCAAGGCTCTATGCCGAATTGGGAACCTGTGAATTGCACATTAACCACAGAGTCGACTGTCGCGTCGACGCCAGATTGGCTGGTTACGCCGATAGTGATGGGTCCGTCCCAGCGTGATCGGTGGAGGTGATGCTGTAATCCACACGATCTAGAGATTCATCTCGTGTTTTGACGATGCTATCCCATGGTCTGGTGTGATGCTATCCTGCCTCCCATGCATCGCCCCGGATACACCCAATATGATAATACGCTTACCCGTATTTGGCACAAAGCATATGAAGACGGTATGAAAATGACATGAAGAAAACATCATCTTCTACCTTCGCCCCAAGTCGGGTACTCGTAGATCCGTCGGTGTGTCCTTAAGAAGATAGCACCACTTTTTACCAGATCATGGGATAGGAGGTGATTTGCGCCGTGGTCGTATGTATGCAATATGACGCTTTCGTAGAGGGTGAGACCTTGTGGGTATTCGGTGCCTTAGTGCTATCTAGCAAGTTGATCAGAGGTAGGTCTCAACGTCTTTCAGCCATTGTGATGTAGCCACAGACTCATATCCTCCACGTAGAAGGACAAGTGGGAAGAAGTGAGAGAGACGTTTCGAGTTCCTAGAGATCTGAATTTGGAACCAGATTAACCTAATCTATCTATACTCCTGAGAATGCCACCTCATATAGAAAACCCCAAAAAGACGCGACGCTGCACTACCACGCTATGCATTACTGAATGAAGTCGTGACCTCATCACTGGTTTTTCGAAGATGCGTTTGTGTAATTCGAAGTCCCTTCTTACATCCTGCCATAGCCGCCTGGAGAAGTAGTGGCCGCAGATCCATAAGAATCACTGCTGGAAGAAATTACGGTACCGGAAACAGGTGTAGGGGTAGCGTAGCCATGATCAGTAGACGTGCCTGACTCGTGGTCAGTACAAGTCGTGCTTGACGATTCGTATGCAGCGGTACCTGAGACATAGCTGCTAGAAGCGGTCAAAGGAGAAGGTGTATCGACCGCAGAGGAAATAGTGGGCGAGGCGTAGGTGATACCGGTTCCAGTGGGGCGGGTCAATGGTGGGAGAGGAGTGTCGACCGCGAAGCTGGTGAAGGAAGTGTTCGAACCGCTTGGAGAAGTTGGGACAGGGGTAGCGACCGAGGAAGATACACCGGGCGTAACGAATCCACTACCTGTGGTCTCAGAGAAGACAGGTGTGCTTGAAGGGCAGTCGGCGCAGAAGGTGTAAGAGGTTGTGTCTATGAAGATACCAGTGCCAGTGGGCGTAATTATGGGGTAAGGAGGAGTGGTAGTGGTGATGGAACCGCCACCGCAGTTGCACCCGCTGCTTTGAGCCTGGAGGAAAAGCTCGCACACGGCTGCCAAGTCTCCTTGGCCGACGTAAGGGAAAAGCACATTGCAGCGTTCGTCGAGGTTAGAGATGTCTCCGCAAAGGCTACCGGTTGAGCTTGGAACGGATGTGGAGTAAGTTTGGGTAGGGTAGCTCTGGGTTCCGGTCGAAAAGCTGTCGGAATAGGAGGAGCCAGTCGAAAAGCTGGCTGAATAGGGGAAGGAGTGAGCGGTTCCTGAAGGAATGGTGGCAGTGTACGAGTACGAGTAGCTGCCACCAGTAGGTGCAGTTGCGATACCACTAGAACCACCGTATGCGTCAGAAGCATAATCGCTGTTCATTTGGGGAAAGGCGATAGACGTGGAGGCAAGGGTTGTGAGGGCGAGAAGAGTGCTCTTTTGTGCCTTAGGTGCCATCTCAATTAAATAAATGACAATAGAATTCTAGAGGGTTGACTCTAGTGATAAGGACAATTTCAGAAGATATTTGAGATCTTGAAGAGAATGTATATGCAAAGGGATAGCGACTGTTGTGGAAGATGATGCTGATGCTGATGCTAAGAAAGACGATAATGATGATGGAAGAGGTCAGCTGCAAGACTTATATATTCAGAATTGCAACGTAGATTCTCAGGTCAGACATAACATTCGACAGCGGCTTGGTACTAAATTCGGCCGCGATCTTGCGATGTATCCAAGCCCGGAAGGATGGCCAGGCCTTGAGTAGCAAATAGCAATGGAGCACGCGACAAGCCGCAGGCTTACGCAGTGTCTGTAGTACGTAGTACTGATGAACATCCAAGCCAACAGTAGTCCTAGGAAAATTTCAGTGGTAAGGAATGGAGGCTTTGTATCGTTTGAAACATGGGATGGCTTGGGAGGCCAACGTAGTGGCCGAGGACATTAAACGGTCCGTGTCAGCTCGTAGTCGCTGGAATCTTGAAAAGAAAAAATAGTCAAGGAAGAATTCCGAGTTGGTGAAACGACGGAACAAGTTTTGTTGAGTACAGCTGATGGTGGCGTGGCCAAGAGCGAAGGATTCACCAAGGATCTCGAGGGTCGCACAGCCTCCGTAAGCGAGAAGATACCCCCAGCCAGGCCAGGTACTCGTACTTGAACAATCAAGGTGGAGTGCAGTCCTATGTGCAAATTGGGTGTTGGATCTATCTTTTCAACACAGTCTCGATGGCTTGAAAGTTCAGAAGCGACATAACAATGTCCTCAGGCCACGCCTTCTTCTTTACCACCAACATGGTCTCTCACGATATGAGAAGGACAAATGGATCAAGACATTTTCGTGATACCCGACCAGTGAAAGGCATAATTGGACATTCGCATCAATGTCTATCCAGGATGTTGGGCTAAATGGCGTGTACTGAGATTGATCCTACAATTGCATCTTGACAGGATTATCCGAGAAGGACTGACTAAGAACCGGCCGAGAACGGTTGATACTGTCTTCCGTTGTACCATATTGGATTGTCTTACATCCAGATATGCCATGTGACATCCTTGTACTGCTCAGATGGCTTCACGTTCAGTCCTTTGTGGAAACACCATTCAACCTCGCGGGCAGCTCTGACCGGATCTCAGATTCCGCAGAAGCCTCAACAACGGGCCTATCTGTGGGGGCTTCTCTATCCACCATCGCGCCGTCCATCTCCGCTCGTGGATGAGAAGCAGCCATGTGAATGTAACCTCGGTCTTCTCGATCAACATGGTTAGCCGCCAACTCGCTCTTGTTCCACTGACCGCTGTTGTCGCCATTCTGTTTCGATCGTGCATTCCTTCTTTTATGCAGTAGGAACAGACCGGCTGCGATTGCGATAGTCGCTATAGCCACTCCGATACCTATCCCAGCTTTGCCACCAGAGGAAAGACCATCTCTTGTTGTTTGCAGTGGCGGCGCGGTAGCTGAAGGACTTTCTATGGGCGATGTCGATGTCGAAGAATTAGCGGGCAACACGGCTGCCCTGGGATTCGGTGGTAGCTCAGTCGCTCCAGCCGCTGGGCATGAAGCTGGCGTGTTAGATGGTTGGTAGCTCGCCGAAGCAACACTCCTCGGGGATTGTGAAGCCATGTTCGTCGAGACATCTCTAAAATTCCCAAGCGTAGAGACATCAGTACTATCAACAAGGACTAGACCATATCCGGGTTCTGGATCTTGTTGGAAGTACTCGTAAATAATGCCGCCGGACCAAACAGAAGTCATTTTAGTTGAATAAATGACTTGTATCTCATCGAAATCTCTGTTCACCCGTTGACCACATCCGTAGCTGGCTAGGAAAGTCGGTATGGAATAGTTTGACAGTTCTTCCGTAGCGTTTTTGTACCCAGAGGTTTGGAATGAGCTATCTTTACAAAAGCTGACGGCATTGCCGCCAAAGAAATCGATTGTCTCATTCGCGTTGCCACAGTTCAAGTACTCCCATGTATTTTTGGAGACCGGGTCGATGACAGCACCGTTTCCTACAAGGAGGTCATTCACATAGCCTATCGGGATCATGCGGTAGTCTTTCTGTTTTATGTAGGCTTTCATATCCCTTACTGCAGCCTTGACGTAGGGACCCGCGTCATCTTGGCTAATGCCTTGGATGACATTGTCCCCGATAATGAAGCCAAACAGATTGGTAAAATTATGCATGGCATCGATGACCTGGGTATATCGGTCATATAAAGCATCATTCCAGACAGGGTTTTTATCACTAATCGTAAGGCCGGGTGCAGGAAGGTCGGCCAAAACGTAGATACCTGCGTTTGCCAGATCGTTCATACATGACGAATGATCGCGCCCTGGATCGATACCATAGCTTCGAACTACATTGATCCGTAGCTTTTGCAGATAAGGTATGTCGCGCACGCAGGCAGAGCCATCAGTGAGAGGATCCACATACAAGTTATCTGCGCTAGCTCGGGCCAGGTTGGTGGCCACGCTGCCGTCGTCGGAGGAGGGGACTTGCTGATATATTATCCCTCTGATGAAGAATTGGCTACCATTACTAGGAAAAAAGAACTTGGAACCCTTGATTTCGATGGCTTCTAAGCCTTGACTCTGGACAGTTCTTGCAACAAGCAGGATCAAGGAGAAAAGTTCAAGAAGCCAGACATCAAAGCGTTGCGAGCACCTTGGCCCCATCGCTCTATGGCACGAAAGGACAGTAGCAAAAGAAGATTGGAAGATGCATCTTTTGGAGTCGAAGGAAGATTGGCTCTTGAGGCTCAGCGGCCGCAGCAGATTGGATGAAACGATGGCGTTAGTGGAAAAGCCATTTTCTTGGCTGCCAAGCCCATGATCAGGGATGTGCAGAACGCACTGGAATGTCTTGGCACTATATAAAAAAGTGTACTTATCCGCAACCCGCACCAAATTTCGATGCATTTTTTGAAATTTTCACAACTTTTTGCTATTTTATTTGACGAAAGATGATCGAAAATTGATATTGTGCATAACAAGCTATACATGTCATGATGAATTGTTTGAATATATACGTTTTTCTCAATTGTGAGAATTCTTCGTCATAGTTGTGGGTGATTTTGCAGCAAACTTTTGGTGAGAGGTGCGGAAAAATATTTTTTTTTCCGCCAAGAGATTCCAGTGCGTTCTGCACATCTCTAGTTCCCAGTCTCCTTCGAGGACTCGTCAAACGGATACCCACATGTACATGTATGACCTGCATCAGTCATGCAGAAAATTAAAACGGAATGCACCATGGTGTCTTGAAAATCCTCGACTCTCTACCAGTAGTACGCAGAATCTTAAATACAACAACAAAACATATCCACGCGGTAACGGGAGCATCACCCAAGATACACTGCAAACCCTTGCTATCTCGAGGGAAGTTTTGCATTGTAAATGATAATGCATCGGTTCCAGCAGTCTTTCTGAGGATATTCAGGTTCAACGACTCGATCGTCCTCCTGGCACTGAAGCACTGTTCATTAGTTGTTCCCCACCTTGCAGGCTGTTTGCGAGCTTGGCGATATCTACGTATTTCATCCTAGATTTGCCGCTGAGTTTCTTGAAGCTCATGTCGCACGGCCTGAATCGCTGCCGAGTGTCCTTCTATGTGGGCTTTACTTTCCTCGTCTGATATGCGAGCAGAGGCGACCTTCTCGTAAATGGTCTTATTTTTGGTGCAAATCTCCTTCTCAAGACTGGATATTCTCGCGTCAGATGCTACCCGAGTTGCCTCGGAGTTGCATCGCAGATTTGTAACTTCCTCTAGGTATCTGTCTATCACATGCTTCTGGTCCTTGACTTGCCTCTCTAACCTGCAGGCGGTGGCGATCTGGTCATCGATAATGCCATCTTTGGTGCTGATATCCTTCTCAAGTCCGGAGACTTTGGTGTCTTTGGCCTCCGATTCTGACAAAGTCGTCTCGACTTTGCGTCGCACGCCTTTGATCTCTCCCAAATGTTTTACTATTGTAGTTTCCTAGTCTTTGCTTTGCTTATGCAGGGCGCGGACAGAGAGGTCTTTCTCGGTAATAGTATGATCTCTTAAACGAATATTGTCATTGGGACTTTCGATTTCTGATCGCCAGGCTGCGCTTTGAGCTTCCAGAACTTTGATTTTCTTGTTCGAGCGATTTTCTCTGTTCAGCTTCCGAGCCAAGGATGCATTTTGACGAATAATCCTCTCATCCTTTTCACGGGTAGCCGAGCTCTCGATGGGGCTCTCATTGGTAAATTGGGTGATTATTATGTTCGCTGTTTCTTAGTTATACTCGCTCGCTTTCAGCTTTGCCTCTACACCCTGCATGATCCGGGATTGATCAACTGAGCAACTTTCGCATTCGTTCATCCTAATACGGAGCTTTTGAGACGCCGCAAGCGCCTCCTCTAGCTCGTTCTCGAGCCGACGTCTGTCTTTCTCCATCTGCTTCAGACTCCGAATCGGCTCATCCTTTGGCTGATCTGAGCATTGGCTTTGGCGGCATGAGTTTCGTGGGTCTTTCTCAAAATATCAATCTCATGATTTCTTGTCGACTACTGCCTTGACTCCGAATCTTGAAGTGTCTGCTTCAGCTTTCTGAGATCTTCGCTCAGACTTGATGTCACCGTTCTAGCTTGATGGACTTTTTCTTTACATTTGCATAATGCACGCTCCTTATCGATCGTGACCTGCTCTAGTTTCTTTCGGATAGGCGTGCATACTGTGGATCGTTTCACATTTCTGCTTGGGATTGATGAAGTCAGCTCTCCGGTCGAGTCGCAAGACCACGCATTTGCCGGTGACATCTTCTGCGCCTTCGTCGCGGTCGCAATCATACAAATCGGATTTTCGGTGCGGGCTCTTCCAAGGTTTCCACCGGTGCTAGTAAATGCATCGAGATATGATGGATGGCCTGATGGCCTCGAAAATGGTAGGGACGAACGTTGAATTTCGGTATGGCACTTCTCTGCAAAATCACGGGCACCGGAAACCCCTTCCACTGGTTTCAGACCTCGACTCGAGAATTCAACGAGAGTGTGACTCAAAGAGTCCAGCTTCTGGCTGGGATAACTCTTTTCTGGCTTAAGACCTTGTTGGGAATCTTCTTTTCTTCGCATCGTTACAATTTTTGCCCATGCTTTCCTGGCACGGCATCGATAGTTCGATCAAGTTGCCTATGCTGAATAGCGGCCTGTAAGTCAGTAGTCCTTTTCATCTTCGAGGGGCGATGGCTGGTATGCGGTTTGGCGACTTTGTAGACTTTTAGCTTGACGTTTTCGACGGATCACTGGCATCGGACAATCTGCTGTTCCCTCTCTGCTGAACACGGCCGGTTGATGCCGGGTGTTGGGAAACATAGACATGATGGTTCGTCCAAATGATTGTGGCTTTATCTTTGAAGGAGAGTTCCAACCCCACAATGCTGATAGACTATCACTTCTTCCCTAAAATATGCAATAAGTCCAGTATCAAAAGTGGAGACAGTGACTCGCACTTCGTCATCTACAGAGCCTATCCCACGCTCGGGCAAATTATGGCCCTCGGAGCTTGGCATTTCTATATATATAAGCCTGCCCTTTTAAGCCACGAGGGCCCAGCCCGTGCATGGGATAATGCATGCATCAATTGAAAATCGCCCTTCAATAAGCATGCAAACTCTATCATGAATGCGATTCGTAACATCCACTCCGAAATCAATCCTTCTAGAAAGAATGTCACCACCACAAATCACCATTGCAGCTCACTCCTCCAGCTCACAGTCTCCCCTGCTGCCAGTAGTACAGCTGAACTGAACTAGAATGGAGATCAGATGATTCACCCCATGTATCACGATTCTTATCAACTTACTGGTCACCAAGACTGTCATTACCACCAAATCACTGTAGCCAGTTCACTCTCCCAGCTCACAAACTCAGCTGTTGCCAGTAGTACAGCTGAACTGAACTAGAATGAAAATCAGATGATTCATCCCATGTATCACAGCTCTTGTCAACTTACTGGTCACCAAGACTGTCACTATCCACAAATCACTATTGCAGCTCACTCTCCCAACTCACAATCTTCGCTGCTGCCAGTAGTACAGCTGAATTGAACCGAATCCTCACTTGATTCATCTCGTCCGTCACCGTCGATGTCGACGCGACAGTCACGAGCCATGGAATGCGGCTTCCTCGCCCAGTCCAGGGTGATTCACCGGGCTTAGCGACATTGCTCAACTATATAAACCCCCTCCTCCTCCCTAACTTCTTCTCTCCTCCACTACATACATCCACCAAAGCCAGAGCCAACCCAGCCCTCCTCTCCTACTCCACTCTTTCTCTCCGCCAATATCCTTCCCATGTCATGGATAGCGCCGCCTGCAGTATCTCTTCTCGCCTCCTATATATCTATATGTCTATATCTTATCTTTCCATAGGTCCCGCCGTTCAGACTCCTCACACGTCAATCATTATATACAGCCATTACCACTGGAAAACACGATGTCAGGATCTATACCCTTGGACACCCTCTAATAAATGCTTCTGCAATTGGGATTGCGGGATGGAGTTATTCACCATAACGATGGCATACGAAATGGCAACCTCGAGTTGCTATAAGGTAAGTAGTCCGTCACAAAGTAGAGTCAAAACTGACTATTCCCTAGTATTGGACAAGACAAGTAGAGGTTCTACCGATACTGGACATCGGCGGGTATGGGGGTACATCACTCAGCGATCTACGCGCGCCCAAGGAATCGGAAGACGCTGAAGTTCTTCAAAAGAATCAACGACTTTATGTCCAATATCGTGCCGCGGACGCGGTACTTTGACATGGTGCTATTAAAGGCGCTTTGTGCCGTACAGCCCTGGACCACAGAAGGTATCGACGACCTCTTCTGGATTGATTCCCTCACACCGACACCGAACTCACCATTCCCTGACACGGCAAGATCAAGCAAGTTCTTAGTACAGCTCACAGATGATGAATACCTGAGAGCGTATCGCGCTGCCAAGAAATCCGCAAGCCGGAATGTCACACTCATGAACAAAGCAGAATGGACAGGATCTATTATGCACAAGGTTCCGGCGCTGACCTCGGTCATGACACAAGTGACGCGGTGGCCAACCCAAAGCCCAAAGCGCCACGGGGATAGTCGTGGTTCCATGCCATATGAGCTTGAAGATGTTTTGACTGCACAGTACTTCGACATCAAAGGGTTTAGTAATGACGCCGCTTCAGGACTTATCGCCCTAGTCAGCGAACTCATCTGGGAGGATTGGGAGCATTTCTCTGTAAAATTGAACCCAAAACTCGACCAATACCCTATAGTGGCGATCCAAAATCCCACCACCTCGAAGGTCACAGAGGGGACCACCGACGAGTACATGACAAGATTCAAGTCCAACATGGTGTGGAACACACTAGCAAGAGAAGTTGCTAGATATACCGGGTACCAACTAGTGGAACCATTCATGAGACCGTTCAACAACCCGGAGTACAGTGTAAGTAAGGTACACATGCAGGGTGACATCTTTACTTACACATCACAGGCGTTCGTCATAGGAGACACCAGTATCGCCGAGGATATTGTGAGAGGGGCGTTTTCACTGAGAGGCCATCCAAAGAAAACGGCAAGCCGGAATTTCATACTCATGAACAAAAACAGCGCGCCGCGAGCCTTCTTACGGAATTGGTGGAGGAGAAATTTTGGGAAGAAGGGCAGCGTGCAGGAAACAATGGGTCGGGACCCCCTTCGCCGGAAGACGGACAACTCAGCCATAAATCGCGCAGCCGATGAAGAAAGCGATGAAAGCAGTGACGATCTCAAAGACGATTTCAATGGCAGTGATGGCGACTATGAATTCGAGACAGGTTCGAAATGCTGTTCTTGCAGCACGGATTTGTCATCCAGTTTCCTGGAGAAGTGCCTGAGACGAAACCCCATTGACGCTGGCATGAGCAAAGACTCCGATTGCCTTGAAGCCATCGAGAGTTTCATTTCAAGGTCCGATCGCCTTCCAGCTACTACTCCAGAAACCGCTCTCGACCATGTGTGTCGGAGGCACCTTCATCGAATCGGTGGATTCATAGGTCTTAAAATCAAAAGCATGACCACCGAGAAACTCCGGGCGGAGTTACTGCTTTGTTGGGCACACCAATCTAATTGAATCGCCTATACTATAAAGAGAATCCTCATTTCGCCGCCAAATTTAGATTGAAAAGGAGACCTGCTATTGAAGCAGATCTCACGGTGTTTATCAACATCGGTCGCGAAGGAAAAGTCTGTTTTTCGATCTTCAACAAGGGCGCGCCGCGAGCCTCCTGGAGGAATTAGTGGGCGAGAATTCTTGGGCAGAGTGGCAGCGCACAGGAAGCTTGACAATCAAAGGGCTTTTCAACTGGCTCTGCGAGGGCGCAGCATGGAACGGCAAAAAAGAGCCCGGGATCGGACCACTCATTGACTATGAATTTGACATGTATCTCCATCACCAAGCTCAGCGCAACGGCAGCCCCAACTATGGTTGGTTGCGAACAATGGCGCACAGTCTCATTCAGCAACTAGTGCGCGGCGATCTCACGTACTACGCCATATATGTCTGCCTGCGCCCTGACCTGAATCCCAGATTGGTCAGCTATCCGTACTACGCAAAGTTTGCGGCCCCAGGTGACTCCACATTCATGACGAAACCACGCGCAATTGCACAGAAATCTTGCCAGGCTTCCACCACGTCATCGATCGCTGGTGGGCCGCTCTCGAACGACCAGTCGAAACCTAAAGCAAGGAAACACGACAGGCCAATCCATGGCCTCGAAAAACTTTGGACACCTGAACATGCCAAAACCTTTGGGAGTTTCTTGCCAGTTCCTTGCCAACGCGGCGATGCAAGGATAACATTGCCGACCATCCCGCACGGCTCAACGCCCAACAAACTGGCGCCTGGCGAACGTCGTCGAACTTTGCTACCGTGGTATGTCGCGGTCGACGAAAATGATGACAAAGTTGACAACGAAGAGTCAGATGATTGGAAAACTCTCGCCAGCGCGCATGTTTCATTGTCTGGCGTTAAATCGACTCCCTCCGGTTTGAGCAATAGGTTTGGGGTAATCCCTTACAAAATCTAAGCATCAACATCTCTTGAGATGGAAAACCCGGTTAGCCAAGCCATACTTTGCAGACGATCATGGAACGATCCTGAGGCCCAACTCCATTCGAATCTTCTATTAGGAGATGATAGACCGACGCGGCAGGGGATGATTCAAGAGCATCGCGTTCTGGCATTGAGAGCGTTCAACAAAGCTTTCAAGATTATGAAAGAAGCCGAGGAGAAATATTCCGGCGATGACAATTATTGCAATCTTTGAAAAGCTAGACAAGACAGAGGAAGGCCGCAGATGGATCGCAGTTGATAGGATTCTGAATGTATCGTTATCGAGCGCAAGTCGATCAAGCGCTGGTGCAGCTAGGTGGACCCAAACTCCGCCGAATACCCTCCACATTACTGGAGAATCGCTCTTGAAGTTCGAAGCTCTTGCCCGTGGATACCAACAGAAACATGAGTGCGGTGTTGCGATGGCGGAAGATTGGCCTGCTTCACCGACACCCAACCGCCGACCTTCGTACCTTCGGCGGAGCGCGACCGTGCCACCTGGGAGGCGAGACGTGACGAGGAACGGACGATGAAACCTGTCTTAGCTTCGAAGGTACAGCGGAGAGTAGGCGCACATACCGTCTAGGTTGGAGAACTCCTTTATTCAACCTACAACGACTCATATTGCCCAGCATGCCGTCCAAACCAGCTTCCACTGATGCCAAGGCCCCTGACAATAAGTCAGCCCAGGCACCCTCGGGCTCCCAACGCCCTCCGACGCCAACGCAAGAGCCCAACTCCAGAACCAACATCAGCTTCGCTTTGAATAGGTGGCTCAACGAGACGCCTCAGGAGAGCCCTAGCCGTTGGAGTCTAGGGATGCCGGTTTCTTAGTCATGGACTTCGAGGCGATGGCACCGTCCAACCATAAAGGACGAAAGGGGCTGGGGAAAAGCTGTATATAATGAGTTCAAGGAGAAGCTAGACTACAAATCCGTAAATACAGCTGGTTTACTTGCTATTTTTGTTCCAATAATTACAAATTCCAGCGTTTGTTCCCCAATGTCGATGAACACGCATTTCGCGGTATGAATACAAGTCCATTACCCGTTCGAAGCTCAACCTGAGGGAGGCAGGCGAATAATCGTAAGGAAAGCAACGCCAGCACCCCTGGGTACTACGGTACTTGGTGATGACGAAGAAATCACCGGAGAAGTGGCCGCGCCTAAATCAAGCTCGACTGGAGGCCACAAGCGAAGGCAAAGCCTGCATAGCGAGACGGGGCTGTCTGGGCCAACCAAGAAAAAGAGTAATCTGGCTAGCAAGCAAGGACTGATGGCGTCGCATGAACAAGATGTGGCCAAGATGGTCAAGATTGACTTCCAGCAAAATCCGAAAATAGATCTGCCAGTAACGATAGACTAGTAGGAGGTGCACAGAAGGAAAATATGAAATTGGATGTCACATACATGGACCAGTCCAGCGATCACAGTCGATACTACCAAAGCCAGGCCGCTCAGAACCACAGGTCCGACCGCCGTTGAACCTCGCAAGATAGTGTTCGGTATGCGTACCACAGGAAAGCATGATTGTCACAAAAATTGGATGTCAGCGTTTGCGATACATTACCAGGATACAACCTATACAGATGCTAGACTCCCAGATAAACGGAGCTGCATCCATGATGCAGCGAAGCACCGGAGGGATACAGGTGTCTGCCGAACGGGCGTCGCTCCCAAATGTAGCTGATGCACGTAAAAGACTCGTGTCAATCCAGACGTTCGGGGGTTGGCTGGTAGACGCTACAGGTTTCGAGAAAAGAATAACATGCTCATTTCATTGTTCATCAGGCATTTATGCCAATTTCCTCTCCAACGTCGGTGGCAGCTGGCTTTTCCAGCAATGAGATACAAAGGCTGATAGCAGCGATGGGGAAATATGAAGAGGCTGCGAATATGAGTTTTCATGAATTGAACGGCCTTGTTTCTTGCTACTCGCTGACCGTCTCCAATAGCGGGTGTGAAACTCACATCGTCCGTCACGAGGGAGATCATATACAATGTCAGAGGCCGTGCCTGGATAGAAGTAAACGGTAGCAGAAAGATAAATATTCGATGTATAGAGCAAAGATGTACATTAAATGGAGGCCGAATGCCAGAAGTAGGACTGTGCGTCGAGTCCAGGCTAGTCCTCATATGGACTCCCGCTGATAAGATAAGGGCTTAGTGCTTACTTAATGAATCAACCAATCAATCAATCAGGCAAGCAGATTGATAGAAAAACAACAAAAATATCTACCAGCGCATGATTGACCTATTCACATACGTTGAACTATTTGCGTAATCACTGATATCACGTGTCTCTATTGCTCCCATCACCCTTGTCATTGTCGGCTTGATTGATAAATTTGGCAGATCTGAGATACCTTCAGGGTGCTAAGCATAGTAAGTCTCTTTCGTATGAGTCCTAAAATGGCGCCGCCTTTCGTGTACATCAACGGCTATCCTGGGGTGGGAAAGCTAGCCGCAGCACGTGCTCTCATGTAGGTCATTTGTTCTTTGCATTTATCGTTGTTCCAATATCTGATGGTCGTCTAGCCCAATGATCACCGGAGCAAAAATCTTTGACAATCACAGCTTGATTGATGCAACCGCCATGGTCTACGAGCGAGGTGAACCGGAATATCAGCCACTCCGAAGAAAAATGGTATGCTATCCATGAACAAGCAAGTCAGCGATGACTAGACTGATATGATCAGCGACGTGTTGTTTTAGATTCCATAGCAACCAGCTCATCAAGAAAGGACAACACTTGGATCTTTACCGATCAACAATCGTCAAGCGAAGATGGATCTGCGGCCGTTAAAGACTATCAACTTGCAGCAGGAAAAAGGGGCTCCCCATTCGTCTCAGTAATTCTAAATTGCGAACTGGAAGAGAATCTGCGAAGACTTTCAGGCTCGGGTAGAGGAGTTCACAATACGAAGTTGACTGATGCTGAGATTCTACGCCATATTCGCGACACCGAGGATATCTATCACGTTGGCGGTGAGCTCGAACTCGAGATCGACGTGACGGAGAAGACCGCACAAGAGGTTGCCGGCATTATCAAAGAATTCTTGGGTATGTATAAACCCAAGTTCGCAGGCTTAGTTGGTCCAATTCACACAGAGACTGATACTCTTGACATTTAAAGTTGAATCTGGTGTGATTTCGGTTCCATAAAAGTTCATCGCCGAGCGCAGCTTCGATGACATCAAAGGCTTCAAACACACATTCGTCCATGATTTGATGGGGATGAAAGCTGGGACTGAGATTGATCTACTGTGCTGGGTTGATAAGCCGCGAAACCATGGTCGGCTGGTCTTTTGCAATGTGGTTGACAACACTGGCAAGATACAAGCGATCTTTGACCGCGTGTTGGTGGAGGATGCCGCCAGTGCTGCAAGCTTCGTCCCCGAAATTGGACCCGAAGTTGGTGTCAACCTTATCCTCCTGGATGGCAGGCTTTGATTCTATGAGATTAATGACGAGTTCCCAAGATCGGCTGAGGTGGACTACTACGACCATCCTCCCTCTTTTGTACAAACCCTGAATGCTTATCCATCTAAGCTCGAGCAAAGTGAGCAGGGCTTGCTGAAGGAAACGCTATTCAAGCAAGTCATCGAGCTTAGCTTCAGAAATGGAGTGTTCCATGTTGAGGCAAGAGTCAGGGACTCGTCGTCCTATAAGAAATATCCTGATGGCACACTTGATCTTTCACCCAATCTACAAGACAACAGCAGTGCAAGTCCCTCTGTGTGTCTCATAGAAGCCAATGCACGTGCACCAGGCCATCAGTGCAATCGAGCTGCTGCACATGCTTATGGTGTAGATTTTTATGCTCTAAGTCTTCTGCTGGCGCTTCGAGACCATAAACGAGTCCAAATCTTGAGTACGCCTTTTACGGCAGTGATCCAGTACTGGCATGCTCAATGTTTCTTGCCAGCAATGAACGGAGGGAGATTCGCTGGTGTTATTTGTAGACAGCGTCGTAGAATGTCGATAGAATTAGGCTTGTGGCTGCGAAGAGCATATCTCATGGTCTGGTAGCAAGTGGTGCTAATTTCTTGGATATACCGAGAGATATACCATTACCCGACTTTGGACGAAATCAGAAGTCGATGCTTTTTTCATGTCGTCTTCATGTCATCTTCATATGCCTTGTGCCAAACACGGGTACGCGTCTTGTCATATTGGATGTATTGGTGGCGATGCTTGGGGGAGGGATAGCACCACACCAGACCATGGGATACTGAGGTTGTACAAGGATATACTTCCTTCCGTCAATAGATCGTAATTACAACCTCCTCTAGCTGCTCAAGTACATTGAGCGGTGTCTCGTCGCCATTCAAAATAGGAGGTTCCATCCTGAGATGGTGGATATATTGACATTTTTGAAGGTCTGATTGACCTACTACGTAAGTTACTAGATGAGCGCGACTTTCCGTAGGCCGAGGGTGATGGAAAGAAACTGACCCCTGCTATATTCGTATGGGTCTTTGATTGCTTTGAGATATAGAGAAAAGGGTGGAACGAGAGTTAATAGGGACCAAGGCTCAAGACTCAAAGAGACGCATGCGTACAGCATCTAGAGTACCTCTGAAGGGCTTTGGACTACGCTTGCACGGATTGTCAAGCTGCTTGTCAAATGGAATGTGACTCAATGAGATTATGACAAGAAGGTATGCATGAGAGTTTCATAAAAGTGGTACCTCGCATTTTGTCTGCGCTCGCATTTCCCAAATAATAATGATATGCTTTTACCCTGCCGGCTTGTAGATCATCAGTGTTAGCATATAGATCGCTAATAACGGCGTGGATGAAGACTCCTGCGTCCATCATGCCAGATTCGAGTGGAGCGCCTATGTCCTCGAAAGAAGATGGCCTCGACTTCCACGTAAAGGTGGTTACTTGAAGTGGATTCAGGCAAGCATGAACGAAGAAAGAGAATAACAATGAAGAGACGCAAAGCCGAGCGAAGACGAAAATTGGCTCGATGGTAGAGCTGTGCCAAGCCTTCTATAAGCTAGTTCTAAAAGCAGACTAGCGTGAAGGAGTGTCCGGAGTTCGAATCTCGGAAAATGTACGCCATATCCAACTTCAACCAATTTTGCAGCGCTCAATTCCTCGTTTCTTTTGCTAATATTTGGAATAAGGCTTGTAGTACTTAAAAGGATGTCAAGAAAGACAAAAAAAAAATTTTGAGCTTCTCTTTGATTGAGCGTGTCATCCTTAGTGCAGGGGCCATGCTAATCTTCTCTGTATCGTTTCAAATTGACCAAATGCCCGAAGGCAGAAACAGCTGTACAAATAATAGTATATATTACGTTTAATTTTTACCGCGCTTGAAGCTCGTCTCACCAGTCTTAACTGCATGTAATCTTTTACCGCCGTGTGGGCACGAACTCAATCAAATGTCAATTGTAATCGCGCGTGGGATACGGAGTAGTCTCAGCTCCGCCAAGTTCAGTGCATAGATAACGCTCAACATGTCACTGGACAGTAGTTTACCCTCCACCCGAAGCACCTTGGAAACCAATCAAGACTGCACGGCGGATATGCGATGTCAAGAGCACCAGTTGGAGATACGTTCCACAGGCCCAGAAATCCACCGACTGGGAGATCGCTCTCTACCCAGGACCTTGCGCCATGACATACAGCTGGCCGTCTGGTCGGCGTACAGCAACATCAGCCGCCGTTCAGCTAAAAGGTTCGCTGGACTGGAAGGCAAAGGATCAGGGGTAGCGGTCGCCTGGCTATAAATTGGACTCAGAAATCTATTGCTCGCTGCCATCTTCATTGACGAAGGCTTCACCCTCCCTCGCCTCCCCAGCCATGATCGATTGCGGATAGCTACCGCTTGTGACAAGCTACTTCTGAAGGGAAACCCCACCAAGTAAGATCAAGGAACAATGCCATGCCATTGCTTGCATCATCAAGTTCGAGTATTATCTGCAGCTGTCTACTTTTCGCGACGTCGCGGGTTGGCACCTTCACACTGCGGAGACTGACCGTAGCTTCGATGAGGGAAGCCTCGACAATTGGAACAGCCAATTGGAACATTATACACTCTAAGATGGCATCAATCGTCACAGCCCCAGCATTGGCTACTAAGGCTGGCGATATTATGGCCGACTCAACAGACAGGCAGAAAATACCATACTTGACCTGAAGAGATGTGGTTCTCCCCGACTAGTCAACGATCACTCCCTGGTCAGTTTACAAGCTATGTTTACGATTGGGAAGAAACAAGACCGCAAGTAATAATTCCCTCTGTTTCCACGTTCGAATACTGACGCTGTTTAGAGATGACTTAAAGAGCAACAAGCAAGTACGAAAGTGCTTCATCAAAGCCTCCGCTTTTCTCACGCGCCAACCAGCACCCGCAGCTCCAAAGTACAAGACTATCACGTGTGGGGCCGTAAAACCATAGATTTTACCCAGCCCGGATCCTTCAAATACTAGAGGGCCCATGGGATTCTTGTCTGTCTACGACAAAGGGCTGGTATTCTAAAAGATGATTCTAGTGACGGGGTGCTGGAAAGAGCAAGTGGTGCGATGAGGGCCAGACTATGTTGACCGCACCGACGAAGTCGCACCTTGTCAGAAACTTACACATATCCTCAACGGTGCTGAATTATTCGCGGGGGTAATCTGGAACGTGGCTTCTCACGACATACATCGTGGCTCTGCGGCAGATACAGCTAGAGTAAAGGGAAAGATATCAGGCATAGCCAACAAAGAAGTGGGTGAGGTCTCGGGTCACAGTAAAATCGCGAGTAATCGAGGGGTAAAGCGAGGATAGGTCAAGCCTATAACAACAGAAATTTGCACCAAGCAAGTAAAGAAGAGCCACAAGACCCCTTCGCCCTCCGTCTAGATGGGCAGAGGGCCTTCAAGAAGTGAAAGATGACGCCTAAAGAGGTTATGGCGCTATGAATCGAACATGGGCGCCACGCAAATGATCCAAAGGCTAGGGCGGGGGCGTCTTATCAGGAGAAAGCTAGACAACAGATGGGGTTCCTCGAGAACTCTGAGGTGGTCAAACAACAAAGAAGCACCTCATGAATCAACCTTAGTTTCAAAAGCCCTTGAACACATCGACCTGGCTCTCCTACTATCTTTGTCTGGCTCCATCATCTCCTGGCTACCGGTAGCATTATGATCTTACAGCGTGGTAGTCTGGTACTTGCCAAGGCAGATTATCCGAAATCACGAGACTCCTCTAAGAGAATCGTGCAGGTTCAACTTCTTCGGGAAGAAGTATCAGCGAGACGCTTCAATCTTGGACGTCGAGGTAGGCCATTATGGCTATCAGGCTTTAAAGTCCTTTACGTCGCCTAGCGCGACTCCAGATGCGATTTTGGTACTTTAACATCACGAGTCGCGACGATGGAAATCACCTCGCAAGAGCGCTTCCCCACACAATACAACAATCATGCGAAGCCATCCCCAACACCATCTGCACCCCACAAAATAGCGACTCAAGGGTCCCCGACCCTGAAAATCCTTGAGAGATAGCACAAAATATAAATACAAGGGGGCAAGTCACACAATTCCCTCATTCCCACCTCTCCAGCCGAACAACATTATGTATACCTCCCCGACCCTAGCCGCCTTCCTCCTCTCCACCCCCGCAATCGCCATCTCAATGATCTGCTACTCCCCCACCAACCTCCCCCACTGACTCAAGACTGCGACGTTCTCTACCGCGCCATCGCCTTCGCATCCCGCCTTCCCGCCCAAGTTGGCGCTAAGACCTGGGGCCGCGGTCTCCCGGACACAGACTCGACGCAATCCCTCCCCAAAATCCTCTACTACCACGAGGAACACACGCCCGGCTTCTCGACCTGCGCCGTGGAAGTCGACGTCGATCCCTCGGACGTGTGGGCTGTGGAGACGTTTACGCTGGCCAGGGTGGCGGTCGCGGCCGAGAACATCGTTGATAAATGCTTGGAGGATAATCATCTTGTCGGCTTGGCGACGCTGGGGCAGACGGGGAAGGTCCAGGCGAGGATCTTTAGGACGAATCGACCGCTCTTGGGGAGTCCAGGGGGAAGGATGGTGGGGGAAAGGGTAGCGGTAGACGGCAAAGGGGAATTGTGGCAGGTGGGGGGCGAGGTGGCGAGGGGTATGGTGCGAGGGGAGTGTTGGTGCGGAATGGGACTGGGGCTGTCAATCGGACGGTGAGCGAGAGCTGATGATGATAGACTTAGAGACTGAGAGAGAGAGAGAGAAGTGAAAATGACTGAGAGTTGGAGAAATGAATTGACTGAGCGATATGACAGATATTAGTAAATAGCAAACTCGAAGTTACACACCAGAACCCCTATCCGTGAAACCGAAGTGTACTCTTCCAAGCCATGAGCTTAGGGATATGGTCAGGTTAATCAAATCTTTTTCTTACCGAAACTTGATGAAAGTTCAGGCTTTTGCCCTCCCATCCGCACGCAACTCTTCCTAGGCAGTGAACCTACGAACTCTTGAAGGGTGTCAATCCGTTTTGTGCTCTCTGCTATTGAAGACATTTATAGCTAACTGATGTACTAAGGAGTATGATAAACCATCAGCCTCACTAGGAAGCGTAACACAGCCTATTGTCCTGTATAGCTGGAAGCAAAGCTGCATCGTTTCATTCTAGCACCCCGCCCGAAAAATTTCACAAGGTGCAGCATGTACCACGACCAACGAAATATCCAAGAGCGCTCAGCGAACGTGGGGTATCTTCGATGCAAAACGCATATACCGCAACCCAAACCAAACAAGTGCACGGTCGTGATCCAGCACCGGCGCCGCAACCAAACAACCCAAATACAAAGAGGTAATAGCTCATGGTCGGGACAGATCGACTGTCCACCAAAGCCCCAGTCAATGAAGCCTAGCAAGCAACGAGCGTGGCGGTCCCGGTCACGAACTGCGTGCCCGAGCTCCCGAAGAAAGCAGCCGCGGCGCCGTTATCGGCGCAGAGATCGAAATTGACGTTCGCGCCTGGCACAAAAGGTAAGTTAGCAATTATTGATGACAAGCAACCAGTAAACCCCTTTTCCCGCTTCCAACCACCCACGCCTGCTTTCACACCCAAACTCCTCCAGGAAAAGAAAAGCTTGAGGCAGAAAGAAAACTCACCAGCAGAATTCGTCCCCGCCAGCCCCTGCTGCGCACAAAGCGGGTTTCCGTCCGCAGGACACAGGTCCGTGACCTTGACCGTGATGGGCACAGTGCCCGGCTGGCCTGAGCTCAAGGAATAGCATGTCCCGCACGCTGGGCCCGCGCCCGCGCCGGGGCCGACGCCGAAGAGGTTCTGCGATGCGGCGGCCGTGAAGCCGCCGGTGATGCCGCAGGCGACCGAGGCTCCGCAGCCGGAATACCTGTGGTTGAGGGGTTAGTGGGTGGAGGGCTTTGAGGGAGGGTGTGTAGACTGACTGGGTGAAAGAGGCGGAGAAGGTCTGCTGGCGGGAAACGAGGTTTGAGGGAGCGGCGATGGCAAGTGCCGCGCTACTGAGGAGAAGGCTGAGAAGCATGGTGGTTCTTGTGGAAAGGAGTAAGGGGGGTGGTAGAGGTTTGAAAGTGTAAGTAATACCGCGATCAACGCGTTGAAGGTATAAAAAGTGAATAGAGGAGAAGTGTAGGCAAGAAGCTTGGTGAGCTGTGAGAATATCTCTTGGTGGCGAACGAAGGAGACTTTATACTCATTCAGTACCTTTACTGCGCGGCATATCAACGTCAGTGGGTCAACGATCCCTCGTGATTTCTAACGGCAACGCCATGTTCTCGGAGATGAAACCTTCATCATGAACCTGAAGCAACACCTGGGCCGTGTCGACTTGATCTACCCTACTAAGCGTTGCCACTTGACCCTCGTGCTCGATGTTTACCAAGCCCTTGAAGCGATAGCGGAAACATGTGCACTGGAATACCGCCATGGATTTGAGTCGCACAACGATTCACGATATTCATGCGTTTCCAATTGAACCCAGTCTGAGGAATCTTGGGGTCTTAGTCGGGGATGAGATGAAGTGCCATCCCACGGTCCTGGGTCAGGTCTAACAAGCTTTGACCATAGCAAAACGGTATGATTGTCGAAAATCAACGAATCAGAATTGAATCATGCCAACCTAGTCCGGGTCTCAAATCTGTCAAACGTGTTTCTTGATAGGCGCAGATTGAAGGAACATGCGAGCGAATGTGCAGGTGAGCCGCGTGGCGGGTACAAGTTCCAAACACAAGCCACCGAGATCTGAAACCCCGACGGGATGATGAGGTCAATGCGGCCAACTTGGTTCCCCAGATTACGGATCAATAGTCGCATTCGATTCTTGACGATACGTAGGACTTAAACAGTGTGCTTACAACAATATCTGGAGTAAGGACCTTTGTCTGAAGTCGAATTCCGACATTGACGCGCTCTTACGCAAAATATCGCGCAGAATCTGAACACGCGACCTGTCAGATGGTAACAACTTCATCAAAGTAGGCTTGATAGAATACCTAATAATTATAGGATATGGCGTGAAAGACAGGTAGCGCAAACCTATACGCTATGGAGTCTTCTCTGCCTCAGCTTGCTGAGCTTCTGCCACCTCTTCTTCTGTGGGCAGATTGACGATCATGAGGTACAAGACGCTCTGAATAATATCAGTCATAGCCTTTTCTTTGTTAAGCCAAGTATTGGAAATTACTCACACTTGGTAGTATGCGTCTGATTGCACCCCTAGCGCTTCCAGGCTGTAATGCCTGGGCGCGCTTCCTTGCTTGTCTCTCGGTCAAACTCTCGCCCTTGATAGCAGCGGACACCCGACCTGTGTAGCCGGTTGTTACAGAAGGATGAGTCGGATCTCCGTATTTTGAAGCGAATTCGGGCTTACTCTTAACGGCCAATGCAGAGTCTGGGTGTTTGTAGGCCTTCGAAGGTAACAATAAGTATTCACATTATCAACAATTAGCAATATCTGAAAACTCACATATTTGGCCTGCGCTCGTTTGTCGAAGTAATTCCTAGCAATCTGCCTAGAAGATACAAACGAGCCGCGGGCGCTTTCTTCTTCTTTGGGCTTGCTGGTCTCTGCATACCCTGTGTCGGCATAGATCAAAGGTGCAGTCTCTGGCATCTCGAGCTCCCCATGAGTGACGCCAGTTGAGCTTCTTAGGTTGCTGCTTTTCATCTTGATGCCCGACTCAGGTGGCCCGAGCCATTTCAATGCAACATTAGACGTGTCAACCTGGGCCACCGCTACGTTACCTTTGGGCACATCGTTGGGCCTGAAGGACATCACAAGGCAGAAAAGCCCACGAGGTTTGAAAATTTTCTCATTGGCTTCAGTAAGGAAGTTATTGGCTCTGCGTGTCTCAACGTTAGAGTTGCAAGCTGCTCTAAAGAGGAATACGTTAGACCAACCGATTTCTTGACTGAATCTCTGCTGCTGAGCGACTGAGAGCTGCAATAGATATTGCAGCAAGCAGAGTGAAGGGCTCTGGGATAATGCCGATAGCGCCGGCGCCTATGGTTATGACGTTCAGGACGGGCGAAGCCTGCTTTGTGTCAGCTGCATACAGATAACTGCTAGTGAGGTAGCAAGCTTGTAGTGACCACTTAATTACCAGACTGGCTTTATGAAAAGACTTCAGAAAAGCCAGGAAAGACTCCTCACTCAAGTCAAAATCCGCCAGCACTGGGGCATAAGCTCGCATAAAGCCCCGGTCTTTGCTTCCAGGCCTTCGTTGGGGGATGACTACGGGACAGCTCAATTTGGGAGGCGCCACGTCGTGATTGAGTGAGGGATCTTTGATGTCCTCGGTCCTTTCCAGAGCTCCATCAACGTAAAGCGATGGGCTGTAAGGCGGAGGTGCAATTTCGTCTTCAATGCACCTAGGATCATCGCTGTCAAGTACACCGCCGCCACCAATGAACTGCTCATCGCCTGGTGATATACCACTCTCCTGGGATTTTTCGGATATCTGTATATCTTCCTCCTTGGTCGCGAGCTTATCTTGCGAAGGGACAGACAGTAAGCCTCTTATACGATCGTGATAAATGCAGAATAACGCTTACCGGTGCCATCAGATGATTCTGAAGCCTTGCGCTCTTTCTTCGCAGCCTTGATCTCGGCTGCCAGGCCGATGCTCGTTTGGACTAGCCTTGTGACAGGACCCATCGTCATATCGTGGATTTATCAATGTTAGGGGAATAGAGCTTACGGGAAAAGAGAAGAGCGACGTATCGAGGGATTGCATGGGATGGACGCGATATTTATCAGGAAATCTAAGATTAAACCATCATATAATCGGACTCTCTGTCGAACCGACTGCGAAGGATCTCCTTAGCTTCGCAAGAATGTACCTAAACAGGCATAGTGTACATGTTGCTCAGCTATTGATTTTACCGAAATGTTCCCTTCGAATACAGTATGAGAGGCTTCTAAATAATTTGTAGGCAGTCATCTTGAGCAGAGAAGCCCGCTTCCTGGAGCCGTAGTTCAGTCACCGAAATTTGGGACCCAGCTTTAGTGACAAATAAAAGAATCATGAAAATACTTAGACTTCGAATGGAGCCTGCATTAGCTGTGGCTTGACGATGTGAGTGACAGACAGTAATACTTTCTGCGCACAGCATTTCAGCAAATACCATATTGCCACTACCACATTTTCCAGCGCTGAGAGCCAGGATTATCTTAATAGTCACTCGTTGGTTGAACTCTCATTCACCTGCCCCTTTAACAAGACGAATCTAGAGCAAACTATTCTTGAACTCGTCCATCTTTAATGTTTTCACGCTCGCAGAGCCGAGGCTTTGACTGACGCCGTCTGCGACGCACGAATATAGTGTGACCAGGCTTGACGCCATAAGAAACTTGCGATGTCAAATATGCCATATTTTAACCCAAAAGAATATAAGGAATACCTTACGGCATTTCTATCGTTGAATGAGAGTCTACAATTCTGCTTAAATCTGCCTACCGTCAGGTGTTTTCTTCCCAAAGGACCGGGTATAAGCTCGAAAATCCCATTATGAGTGATGTGATCGTTTGGTTTGCTTTAGGGAATTGTCACCTGTGTGACAACTCATTTCCAGCACATCGCCTTCACGTGCTTCATGTGCTTCACAATGAATTAACACATCTCGTTTGACGAGTGTTGCCGTTAACGTCAGACAAAGGTATATAAATATAGATTATTCGCCATCTGCTTCTCTTTGTTAGCTTGCCCGGATCAGAGCCAGAAATTAGCGACAAAGCCTCCTTTATCTGGTACACTCTTCAGCGAGCTACAAATTCCTTCGCACTCACTTCCTCAGGTTCTTCAGCACCCAAAAAGCCTACTTGACCATAGCACCAACCCGAACAAACGAACAGAGACCAGCAACTTATCATCAAAATGCCCATCTCTCAAAAAGACGCGGAGGACAGGGACACCATGATCGTGATCGGTTACCTCTTTGTCTACAACGACAGATCGCAAAAAGAATTTGTCCCATCCTTCCTCCAGAAACATCTCGCCGAAAAATTCTCGAGCACTCCGGGGTTTCCTATGGACGAGATCGAGCCTAAGAAGATCGAAAAGCGATGGTTCGAGTTAAAGGATTCGAAGCATCCCGTGTATGCATACTGGAAGGGCAAGAAGGACAAGAATGGGGAGGAGGGCAAGGATAACCAGAAGGACAAAGAGGTCAGGGACTATTGCATCAGGTCGGGAATGTGGTTGGTTTAGACCTTGGTGCTTAGAAACTTGCCTGTAGTACTGTCAATCTACCCAGCTGGCAAATGAAATGAAGACAGCAAATTTTGACTGTCTAGAACAACTTGCGTGAACGGTGATTGCATGTAAGTGAAGGGTGTATTGGTAGGCTTTGAGAGCTTTTCCCTGGCCTTCGAGCTAAGTACCCGTAGCGCAGAACAATGAAGGCAGATGAGATATGAGCCGTAGTAAATATTGTCCGCGACTCTCTTTGATCCAATTTACCTGACATTATCGAAAGTCTTGAAGCTCGGGGATGGTCAAGTATTTGTTGATTGGGTCGCCAGGCATCCTCGGCATCATCACAAACTTTCTTGATACCGCTAGCTGTATCTTACTGAGCTAGCGCTTCGGGCAGAATCCCCGTATCTCCGAACGAGTCTGAGCAACGCGTCTAAGCTGCCTGAACAGAAGAGCTTCAAATGTTTGAATTGCCAATTACGCTGTGCCTATAACTCGAATACATTGTGCGGACATCTAACCCAATCAACTTGCTACGAATTCATCACAGTCCTGGGCTAACAAAATGGTCGGCATGCCATCAACCGGGATGCTGAGAGAAGGTAAATGGTTCTTCCTCCCCATCTCTACGGCCAGAGCATTGACGCATGCCGTTAGATGGCATCCATGTGGACATGGATCACCTCAAGAAGGGCGAAGTCAAGTAATTTCCTCGCCGTCTAGGTATTGAGCGCCTGCCTAACATCCTACCCCCAGTCTCGGTACATCCATCATGGCCATAACCTTCACTGACGGTGTAATTCTTGGAGCCGACTCCCGCACTACAACTGGCGCTTACATCGCCAACCGAGTGACCGACAAATTAACACAAGTGCATGACACGATCTGGTGTTGCCGGTCCGGCTCTGCGGCCGATACACAGGCGGTGGCGGACATCGTCAGCTACCATCTTGGCATGTACGGGGTGCAGAACGGGGAAGGACCTAGCACACAGACGGCGGCTGCTCTGTTCCAGGAGCTATGTTATGGCAACAAGGACCAGCTGAGGTATGTCTAGGATGAGCAAATTGACCAGACAGTGAAGACGACCGAGAGACTGTCTAGCACATGGAATCAATGCATAGTGTAAATTGCTAACGAGTGTTGTAGTGCCGGTATGATAATAGCAGGATATACTCCCAAGCATGGCGGCTCCGTCTACAGTATCCCCCTTGGAGGCTCCTTACACAAGCAGTCATACGCCATCGGTGGTAGTGGAAGTACCTACATTTACGGCTACTGCGACTCGTACTGGAAGGAAAACATGAACGAAGAGGAGGGAATAACTTTCGTTAAAGGCGCGCTGCGAGAAGCCATAAAGTGGGATGGCAGCTCTGGGGGTGTCATAAGGTTGGTGGTCTTAACGAATAAAGGAGCTATTAGGCATCTCTACCTACCAGACCAAGATTACAAAGGGCCAGGAACAGGATAAGCATATGTAGGAAGGCATCACAAAGCGAGCATGGCGTCATGGATATCGATTTATCAACTTTTACTCCGTGAAACCATCGTCTTGGGTACCATCGTTCCATTTCCTATCTTGTCAATGTGTTTAGAGCTCTTGGCGACAGATTGCTAAAGGTAGGTAGGCCACTTGAACCTAGATGGTACTTTTGAGAGGACGACACTTTCGAACCCGTACAACACTGTACCAAATCCAAGAAGAGTACAGCTCTCGGGATTGCCTAGTAGAGGACTGACAATCGCACAATCCAAAATGCATGACGGCTCACCTTCAAGGTCACACCGAAAAAGAAGTCCTTCTCCTTCGATCGATGCCTATCGTCTGCACGTTGAGCAAGAGTACGTTATGAATGGCGATGTCTTATACAAGACTCGCTAAGGCCTTGGCGACCCACTCCGTGATTACTACCGCTATCCCAACAAAGCCGAAATGCGAAATGTTGTTTTCCCATCCTGGTGGAAAGTGTGGAAGCGCACAGCGTATGAGGAAAAGGCTAGAGATCAGAGGCAGAGTGCCAACATCTACGCAGCTGTTGAGAAAAGCGATGTCATTGAGGAGATTCGTTGATGCCAATGATTCTTAGACTATTGGCTAAGAAGACCTACGGAGAGATTGCGGTGAGGTGCGTAGCCATATACCTCCACCATCGTAATCATCCAAACGCTCTAGATGCTACTTCGCTTTTTTGAAATTGCCTCACAAAGTCTTCAGAATAACCTCTTCCAAAGCTGTTTGATCATGTTCCAGCATTGTCAGTGAATAGTCAATGATTACCCACAACGAGTGGATGGAGGTTCGGAATTACTCTCAGTGCTTTACGAGATTCACCTTCAGTATTTATCGATGCGAGTCACGCACTTTGCCGTTGTCACCATTTACTCGAAGATTCTTTTGTTGTCTGTTGTCATACGCCTGCTCATCAGTCCATGGTCAGTTCTGTGAGTCCTAAATAGTACACTTGTATGCGTCTTCAAGTCCTCAATCGATGTCTATAAATATGTCTTTCTTCCACAGCACGACCTATTCTCTCCTCTACACCAACAACCTCACAAACCATCAACATCACAACAACCATCAACGATACCAAAAAAGCAGAACTACCCCAACACCAACACCAAAACCACAACCCGAAGCCTAAGCAACAAATCGACTACGACAAGCACACAGAAATGCATCAAGAGGGAGCCGCAAAGGTGGATGCAAAGATGCATCAAGAGGACGCTGAAATGGTGGATATGTGGGGCGGAGGCTGGCGATGCTGCCAATGCCACGCGGGTCAAAACTCCATGATGAGAGAGTGCCAGTGCTATCACAGACGCTGCTATAACTGTGACCCGTGGTGAGGGGGGAGCTGGAAAGGGGTGGCGAGGAAGGGATTTTTTTGGACATGCATGGTGATGGAAGAGAGAGCGTGCAAGAGCTTGTTTTGAGGATTGGACTTTCTAAGAAGTACGGAGTATGCATTGTGGCTTTGGCGGGAGGCTTGCAAGAGTTTTTTTTTGGTTTTTCTTTGAGGGTTTTTCCTTTTTACGATGTACTGAGTATGCATTGAGGCTTTGGTGGACGGAGGGAGTGTGGGAAGCTTGATAGCAAGCTGACTTCTACTTGCTTGGGTTCGGCTTGCTTAAGAATTCGGGGGAGGTTTTCGCCATCCTCTAGAACTCGAGACTATATGTATGACGGTCTAAGTGTACCAATCTCGAGATACGTTTTGGCGAAGAAAGCTGAGATATCTCAATTGTTTTAAAGACGGAGGCTTACTAACTTACACTAACACCATCAATGATGGACGTCGGCTTCTTAGAATGGGTGAACAACAAGGTCAATGAGAGCCTTTCGTGCATGCATCATGTCATTTCGAACAGTCAAAGGACGCCATCATTCCTTTCATTCGACGATTGAGACATTGCAATTCTTGATAAATCCTTGCTAGATCGATGAGAAATCTAAGAGATTTAATTGGTAGACCATTTGTGGACATAGCTATTAACTCGAGACTGAATCTTTCTTCGTGACATCGAAATAAAGTCCGTGGCCTGCATCCCAGCATACATACGGTTCTCCGGTGAGTTTTTGACTATTCCCCGGTTACGGAACGACTGTAATATTGTTTCGACTTGCTGACTGTCGACTAGGCGGTTTGATCTGCCATCTGACCACTCTGACGTTGTCTGTCTAAGGTCTATCGTGACTTTGCACAATAGCCAAGGCAGGGCTTGCTCGATGGTTGACTTCTGGTTGCTCGACGGTTGAGTAGGTGTAAGATCTTGACTTGAGCTTGGGTTGTTAACTACGACACGCTGAGTTCGTGTCTAGCAGCTGGAAGGAGTGACGGAGGTTTCTGTTGGATGCAAGGATGGAAGATTTTGCACGATGATCTCTTGCAAGAGTTAGCTAGCGTTACTGTTCCAGATGGTGGTGCTACTTTACCTCTGAAAGCCGACCAAAACTCCCCAAATTGGAGGAAGCAAGACTTGGTAGTCACCACCAGATTACAGGCCCCGCGCTTCCCCTCACTATCTGAATTGGCTAAGGGACGAGATTGAAAATAGAAGGGGAGGAGAGAAAGAAAAGACAGGCGGGAGAGAGTGTGGAGATAGAAGAAGAGGTACGAGTATGGGAGAACTTGATATTGTAAATAGTATATAAAGCTTTATCAAAGAAGGTAATTTCAAGAATTTTTTGTCCCAAATTTATTCCCACAAGAATGATCGTTAAGCAGTCATTGCTAAGTCTTCCCGCCTGGATTGTATGGACTAGGAATTAGAGTCAGCTTCTTCGAGCCATCCGAACTAGCTGCTTTCCAAGAACGGGTAGTGGGAAGGCGGTCTCGATCTCGCCGACCTATAATCCACCAACACCAGCTTTAACTGTGCTGAGTAATGTACCGACAACATTGCTACTGGTACTCGACGAGCTACTCCGCGTACTTGTAGTAAATGTCGTCGGCGTCGGCGATGTGATTGCCGATGAAGCTCGAGTCGAAGAAGACGAGGCACCAAGGGTAACAGTGGTAGTGGTAGTGCTCGAGAAACTATTCTGAGTCGTCGTAGCTGAAACCGTAGGAGCTGTCGGCGCTGGTAGAGTGGACGAAAGTATCGTCGTCGCTGGTGTGTTACCTCCGCCACCCACAAGATTACCTACACCATTACCTACACCATTCACTAGATTCGAGGACGCGGAAACGCAGAGGAGATCGGAGCATCCATAGGGCAGTGTGGACGCAGACAGAGACGGGGACGGAGTAATGATAGTGGTAATCGTGGACGGAGTAATAATAGTGGTGATCGTGGACGGAGTAATAACAGTGGTGATCGTTGGTGTGACTGGAAGCGAGGTGGTTGGACTGTTAGCGGTAGGCGTGCTGGTCGGTTGATTTAATGACGCGGCACCATTACCGCCTCCAATACCGAGAGCATTGATGGAGGCCGAGACACAGAGGAGATCTGAACAGCCGTAAGAGAAGGTTGTTGAGGCGCTGATCGACGTTACTCCCCCAACAACGCTAGTCACGACCACGGGCGGTATGCTGGCACTGGTCGATGTTATTCGACCAGCAATGCTTGTCACGACTACAGGCGGGATGCTGGCGCTGGTCGATGTTATTCCCCCAACAACGCTAGTCACGACCACGGGCGGTATGCTGGCACTGGTCGACGTTATTCCCCCAACAACGCTAGTCACGACCACGGGCGGGATGCTGGCACTGGTCGATGTTATTCCTCCAGCAATGCTAGTCACAACCACGGGCGGGATGCTGGCGCTGGTCGATGTTATTTGGCCAGCAATGCTAGTCACAACGACGGGCGGAATGCTGGCGCTGGTCGATGTTATTTGGGCAGCAATGCTAGTCACAACGACGGGCGGAATGCTGGTGCTGGTCGATGTTATTTGGGCAGCAATGCTAGTCACAACGACAGGCGGAATGCTGGCGCTGGTCGATGTTATTTGGCCAGCAATGCTAGTCACAACGACGGGCGGAATGCTGGTGCTGGTCGATGTTATTTGGGCAGCAATGCTAGTCACAACGACAGGCGGAATGCTGGCGCTGGTCGATGTTATTTGGCCAGCAATGCTAGTCACAACGACGGGCGGAATGCTGGTGCTGGTCGATGTTATTTGGGCAGCAATGCTAGTCACAACGACAGGCGGAATGCTGGCGCTGGTCGATGTTATTTGGCCAGCAATGCTAGTCACAACGACGGGCGGAATGCTGGCGCTGGTCGATGTTATTTGGCCAGCAATGCTAGTCACAACGACGGGCGGGATGCTGGCGCTGGTCGATGTTATTTGGCCAGCAATGCTTGTCACGACTACAGGCGGGATGCTGACGCTGGCGCTGGTCGACGTTACCTCTCCAGCAATGCTAGTCACAACCACGGGCGGGATGCTGACGCTGGCGCTGGTCGACGTTATCTCTCCAGCAATGCTAGTCACGACCACGGGCGGGATGCTGACGCTGGTCGACGTTATTTGAGCATTTGCACCACTAGCAGTGCTAGTCACGACAACTGGCGGTAGGTTGACGCTGGCACTCGTTATAACTTGCGATGTAGTGGCACCGCCTCCTCCGAGGCCGAGCAGGCCACCTCCCAGATCCAGCAGACTGAGAGCACTGGCTGAGGCAGAAACACAAAGCAGATCTGTGCAGCCGTAAGAATAAGTAGTTGAGGCAACCGTCGGCGTTATTTGTCCAAGAGTCACAACCCCAGTTGGCTGGCCGATGCTGGAACTCAGTGTAGTGACACCACCTCCTAGACCGAGCTGGCTTAGGGCATTGACCGAAGCAGAAACGCAAAGCAGATCTGTGCAGCCGTATGAATAAGTGGTTGAGGCAGTTGGAAGGCCGATGCCAGGAGTATTCGTCGCGGTGATTGTTGGGGCTCCTGTTGTCCCTGAACCACCTCCCAACCCATTGAGGAGATTGAGTGAGCTTACTGAGGCAGAAACGCAAAGTAAGTCAGTGCAGCCATAAGGATAAGTTGATGTCGGTATAATACTAGCGCCTGTAATAGTTGGGACCGCTGTCGGCTGAGGAGTTGTGGATCCACCGATTCCGATCCCGTTCAGAAGGCCAAGCGAGCTCGCCGATACTGAAACACACAACAAGTCAGAGCAGCCGTATGAATAAGAGGCAGACGGTATGCTTGATATGACTGCTGGTATGCTAATCGTCGATATGCCAATTGATGAAGTGCTAATCGTCGGTAGATCAACAGGTGATATGCTAATTGATGGTACACTGACTGTCGGCGTGCTAAGTGTAGGTATGATCTCAGAAATCGAGATGGTTGGTGTAACGGCAGTTGGCAAGCTAATCGTGGGTATGATCTCAGAAACAGAAATGGTTGGTGTAATGTCAGTTGGTAAGCTGATTGTGGGTATGATCTCAGAAACAGAAATCGTTGGTGTAATGTCAGTCGGTAAGCTAATTGTGGGTGTGATCTCAGAGATAGAAATGGTTGGTGAAATAGCAGTTGGTATGCTAATTGTAGGTGCGCTAATCGTGGGTATTATCTCAGAGATAGAAATCGTTGGTGTTACGGCAGTTGGTAAGCTAATTGTGGGTGCGCTAATCGTGGGTATTATCTCAGAGATAGAAATCGTTGGTGTTACGGCAGTTGGTAAGCTAATTGTGGGTGCGCTAATCGTGGGTATTATCTCAGAAATAGAAATCGTTGGTGTAACGGCAGTTGGTAAGCTGACTGTGGGTATGATCTCAGAAACAGGAATCGTTGGCGACAGAGTCAATGAGGGTACAGAGCCGGGGGAGAGTGCGGTGATTGACGGCAACACAGGACTTGCAGGCGTTGAAAACGGCAAGCTTAATATGCTAGGACTTCCGAAGAGACTGATCGAGGAACTGAGACAAGATAGATCTGTACATCCATAGTCGTAACTCGTGACGAGGGACGGCGTTGATAATGGAAGATTTGTAATGGTAAGGCTCCCAAAAAGGCTGATGGAAGATCTGAGACACTGTATGTCCGTACATCCATAGCCATAAGAACTCGGAATGAGAGTTGGCGTTAGTGATGGAAGATCTGTAACGGTGGGGCTTCCAAAAAGACTTATGGAAGAACTGAGACACTGCAAATCCGTACAGTCGTACGGTAAACTGAGAACCGGTGCAGACAGCGACGTTGGTATCGAAACTGGAACGGAGAGCGAGGTCGGTATCGAGACTGGATTCGAGAGCGAAGTCGGTATCGAAAGTGGGACGGAGAGGGAGGTCAGTATCTCGGAAAGTGGAACTGAGAGAGAGGTTGGTATCGAAATTGGGACGGAGAGCGAAGTCGGTAATGATATTGGGACTGATAGCGAGGTCGGTATCTCTGAAAGTGGGACAGAGAGCGGAGTCGGTAATGATATTGGGACTGAGAGCGAGGTTGGTATCTCTGAAAGTGGGACAGAGAGCGAGGTCGGTATCGAAAGTGGGACTGAGAACGAGGTTGGTATCTCTGAAACTGGGATCGAGAGCGAGGTCGGTATCGAAAGTGGGACAGAGAGAGAGGTCAGTATATCGGAAATTGGAACCGAGAGCGAGGTTGGTATCTCTGAAATCGGGATAGAGAGCGAAGTTGGTAATGAGATTGGGACGGAGAGCGAAGTCGGTATTTCTGAAAGTGGGACAGAGAGTGAAGTCGGTATCTCTGAAATTGGGACAGAGAGTGAAGTCGGTATCGAAATTGGAACAGAGAGCGACGGGATCGAAACAGACAGTGACGTCGGAACAGATAGCGATGCTGGTATCGAGATTGGAACAGAAAGCGAGCTCGGAATCTCGGTAATTGAAACCGACAGCGACGGGATTGAAACAGAGAGTGATGTTGGGACAGACAGCGATGTTGGTATCGAAATTGGAACGGAGAGCGAGGTGGGTATCTCGGAAATTGAAATCGAGAGCGACGGGGCTGATACAGACAGCGAGGTCGGCAGTTCTGAAATTGGAACCGAGAGCGAGGGGGCTGATAGAGACAGCGAGGTCGGCAATTCCGAAATTGGAATCGAGAGGGACGGAGCTGATATCACCGAGGTTGGTAACTCGGAGATTGGAATCGAGAGGGACGGGGCTGATAGAGACAGCGAGGTCGGCAATTCGGAAATTGGAATCGAGAGGGACGGGGCTGATAAAGACAGCGAGGTCGGCAGTTCTGAAATTGGAACCGAGAGCGACGGGGCTGATAGAGACAGCGAGGTCGGCAGTTCTGAAATTGGAACCGAGAGCGACGGGGCTGATAGAGACAGCGAGGTCGGCAATTCCGAAATTGGAATCGAGAGGGACGGGGCTGATAGAGACAGCGAGGTTGGTAACTCGGAGATTGGAATCGAGAGGGACGGGGCTGATACCGACAACGAGGTGGGTATCTCAGAAATTGGAATCGAGAGCGATGGGGCTGATACAGATAACGTTGGTATCGAGACTGGGACAGAGAGCGAGGTCGGTAATTCGGAGATTGGAATCGAGAGGGACGGGATTGATACCGACAACGAGGTGGGTATATCAGAAATTGGAATCGAGAGCGATGGGGCTGATACAGATAACGTTGGTATCGAGACCGGGACAGAGAGCGAAGTCGGTATCTCGGAAAGCGGAATCGAGAGGGATGGGATTGATACAGATAACGACGTTGGTATTGAGACGGGAACGGAGAGCGACGTGGGGATCGAAACGGATAACGACGTCGGTATCGAAATTGGAATCGATAGCGACGTTGGAACTGAGAGAGGAAGCGACGTTGGTAGTGAGACCGGAACGGAGAGCGACGTTGGGATTGAAACGGATAACGACGTGGGTATCGAAATTGGGACAGAAAGTGAGCTCAGAAGCTCCGAGATTGGAACAGAGAGCGATGTCGGAATTGAAACGGATAACGAAGTTGGTATCGAGACTGAGACCGAAGGCAGCGATGTTGGTATCGAGACTGAGACCGAGGGAGAGAGCGAGGTTGGTATCTCGGAAAGCGGAACAGAGAGCGACGTCTGAATTGGAACAGACAACGACGTCGGTACCGAGACTGAGATCGACGGCAGCGACGTCAGAATCGAGGTTGGAATAGAGAGCACACTATCTGAAACACTCGAAGTGCCAATTGCCGTTGGAGTTTCAACCTGTATCGCACTAGTCGATAGCGGATTTATAGTTATTCCAGAAGTACTCAAGCCCACGCCAGAGCTAGTGAACAACGATGATGAACCGCCAATGCAAGAAAGCCCTGAGCAGGAGCTCGATGCAGTTGGGAACGAAAGTATACTTGTCCGCGAGGTTATGAGGGTAGAAGAGACAAGTGGCAGGCTTATACTTGGAGAGGTAGTGGTATGTGACAAGGAACCCGAGAGACTGGAAAAGCTGATGCTAGAGACTGAGGTGGCGAGGGGTGGCGAGACACCCGACAGACTTATACTTGGAGATGTGGTGGTAAGTGACAGCGAAGCTGATGTACTTGATAAGCCGATGCTCGAGATTGAGGTGCTGGTCAGTGATAAAAAAGCTGATGATGTACTTGACAAGCTGATTCTCGGGACGGAGGTGCTGGTAAGTGATAGAGTAGATAATGTACTCGACAAGCCGATGCTCGAGATAGGAGTGGCGAGGGATGGGGAAGCAGAAACACTGGGCAAACTGCTACTTATCGTGCTTGTGGGGAGAGATGAAGCTGATATGCTTGGCAAGCTGGTGCTCGAGATTGCGGTGGGGTGGGACGACGAAACTGATATGCTTGACAAGCTGATGCTCGAGATTGTTATGGTCAAGGACGAGGATGGTGACGTACTAATCAGAGACGAGGGTACTGATATGCTCGATGTACGAATACTTGTAATGGTGGTGGTGATACCCGAGGAAGTCAGCGTTGTGACGATTGTGACTAGCGAGCTTAATGGACTTGGGGGTGTCGCAACGGATGTACCACTGGACGTCGGAAATGTAATCGGACTCGTCGTAATTGAACCTAATGATATACTAGTAACCGGTAAACTTGAGCTGAGAGTATTTCCTGGTATTGAGCTAGAGGTCGGCAGAGTCGTTGAGAGACTCAATAACGACGAAACGATCGTTGATGCCCTTGTGACCGACGAGCCAAGAGAAAGACTCGAAGAGCTTGTTGGTGCTGAGACACTCGGGACAGAAAGTGAGGATGTTGAGACGCTTGTGGTCAATGAACTTATCGAGACAGTTGAACCGCCTGTCGATACTGAGAGACTCGATATCGAGATTGATGATGTTGAGACCAACGAGCTTATCAGAACGATCGAAGAGCCTGTCGATACTGTGACACTAGACACAGGAAGTGATGACGTTGAGACACTTAGAAGCGATGAGCCGAGAGAGACAGTCGACCGGCTTATTGATGTTACAAGACTTGAAGCAGAAGGCAACTGCGTCAACCCGCTCGTGACCAACAAAACTGTGGAGGCGGTAGGAGAGCTTCTCGATGGTGTGAGACTAAGTGTGGAAATGGGTAACGTGAAAGTCCCACTCGAGGAGGATGCTGACAAGGTTCCGAGAATGTCTGTCGAGGCACTTGGACTAATCAAACCCGTAGAGATCGTTGGCGAGGAGGTCAGTAATACAGCCGTCGTAGACAAAGAAGATGTCAATAATCCTGTCAATGCAGATGTGGAGCTAGTTGCACTACCAGAAAGAGTAAAGGTTGGGGTACTCAAGGAACTGGAAATGGACGATGACTGTCCATTTGTCAGAGATAGCCGCGTTGATGCTAGTGAGATAGAAGCTGAAGGTGTCGAAGATAAGCTGATTGATGGACTTGCAGTCTGCGATAAACTACTCGATTGTGTTGGAAGATTCGTAGTCTGAGACAGGCTGATCTGCGTCGGTAAGCTTGAGAGCTGAGACAGGCCAGAAGATCTCGTTGATGGATTAATTGATTGTGATAAAATTGAGGTTTGTGATAACGATGTTGAAAGTTGGGTAGATGTTGGAAGGCTAGTAGTCTGAGATAGGCTGATCTGCGTCGGCAAGCTTGATATCTGAGACAAGCTCGGGGATTGCGCCGTCTGTGATAAGGATGTCGAAAGCTGAGTAGAAGATATCGGAAAGCTAATCGGCGTTCGGGATGAGATTTGTATTGCCGTTGGCGATATGCTCGATTGTAGGGATGAGATTGAAGAAACACTGATGCTAGTGAAGGGCAACGTCGTGTAATATGATGTTACGGTGGTAACAGGTAAAGCCGGTGGAGTTTCTGTCACTGTCACCGTCGTCACATCGCCGCAAGCTATGATGTTCACGTCAGACCCCTCGAAGTAAAAGATTGCTTGTTAGCCGAAAACTTACAGATCGTAGCTATTGAGGAAACGAGTGGTGCCGGTACTGCTATGGCAACCGGAAGGAAAATTATCACAGCACATAGCAACGATAGAGTATCCATGTTTTCCTAAAAGCGAGTGAAGAATGAGCGAATATGCAAAAGTAAACTGTGGGAGTACGGGGCAACAGGACTGACCTCTTTATTCGGATTGTAAATGAATGGGAATACTCTTTGGAATGGATAGCAGAGCATGAAATCAAAACAAGCGTCCAGAAACAAAACATGATAGTAGAGAATGAAGAACCAAAATAAACATGTCCAGATGGTAGAGAATGAAATCAAAACAAATAAAAGGCCAGAAATAAACATGTCCACGTGGTGGCTTTTGTGACTAAACTCGATTGATGAGAGACATGCTGTTTCTTGGGTCAGCCCTTAGACTTGACAATCCCAAAGCTGAACCTTTTCAATCTATATCCAGGCTTTACCTCACCACGACATGTCGAACTTGCACAAGGATCATGCAGGAGCCATACTTGATTGTTTCCTTTTCTTTGTCAAACGTCCCGAAGAAATGCTGAGCTCGAATCCGGGGAGCTCGCTTAGCGTCACGAGCATGAAGAAATCTGAGACATTGACTGTTGTTGGAATGTGGAACAGACCTCGATTGGGAATCAAGGCTAATCCTTGATCAACTCGACTTCCTATCTCCATCAGACTATACAAGAAACACAAATGTAAAACGATGCCGAGCGCCTGATGCCTCCAGGGCGGTCACGTACGCAATTTCCTACTGACTAAATAGACATCAGAAAAAACTCCAGTTATCGAGCGCACCGTAAGGAAACATACGTTTCAAAAGGCTCCGAATGCCTTTTATCGGCCTGGATTGTGGAGTTGGCGTTTTTGGGACACTCTTTTGGCTTAGGCTATCATCTTGATCATCCGAGCTGCTACTTGAATCCTCGCTTTCAGACGAGCTACTCGAAATTTCGTCCTTCTTCGTGGTCTGTGTCTGGCCGGCAGCCTTCAATCCAACTTTGCTTGACGCAGGAGCAGTTGACAAAGGCGTTGTTGTGACAGCGCTGACTCCTGAATCCAATACTTTGTCTCTAAGTCCGGTCAGACTTGGGAATCGACTGTTGGTCGACTTCTTGACCAATGCCGGGCTGGTTGTAGGTTTGCCTGTTTTCGGTACAGATTTCTCGGGCGGTTTTGGTGGAGCCATTTCGATGGATTGACGAAACTCCCCTCGCACTTGGTGATTTATCTCTTTGGCTATCCGTTCTTCATCTTCCTCCTTGAAACGCACCAGATTGGAGTTGCTGGCAGGTCTTGACTGAGATCTTCCGTTCAATAACTTTTCAGTGGACTTTGCCTGCGATACAACACTTGTGAGGCTTTTGCGGTCAGGTCGACTGGTAGGTGGTTTTGCACTCGATCCTGACGAGCTAGATGACTCGGCCACAGATTCGGAGTCGTCTTCTGAGTCAGACCCAGTCTCGTATTCTGATCCAGACTCGGACTCTGAGTTATCATCACCTCTAGACACAACGGATGATCGTGAGTCTGACTGCGAACTTGAGCTCACTGAGCTTGCTTTGGACATGTACTGTGCTGGGGATCGGGATGTCGAAGTCTCGCGCGAGGCAATGTCGTTGTCAGCTCCATCATTGGGCGTAATGGGGGTATGGATTGGGGAGGACGATCGCTGCATGTTTCCTTTGCCACGAGATACCGTAGTGGCCTCCTTGCTTGTTACGGAAGGTTTGCCTTCAACTTTAGTCATGGCGACAAGTGGCTGCTGTTGCTTGTCCAGCTCAATAGCTGAAGCAGCAGCAGCAGGTTTTGTGGCTTTTGTCAATCTCCGCTTCTTACTGGGACCGGCCTTGGCGGTTCGAGGTTGATCCTCGTCATCAGAGTAGAACGTCGATGCTGAATTTTCGCTGTCGGAAGAAATGACATCTTCATTCTGCTTAAGATGTGTTGGTCCTTCAGCGGGTCCTTCTGCACGACCTTTCAACTTGACGTCTCTAGTGATAGTGAGCTTAGATTGAACTTTCGGTTTCTGTCCTGGAGTTGCCGCTTTTCGACCTACGATCGTGCGCGACGCAGGCTCGCTCGCCGGAAGCTTCTTCTTCACTGGTGTGGGTTCGTTAGAAGGTTTCGAGTGAGATACGTGTAACCTAGGTGAGTGACTTTTCGAGCCTTTGGCTTCCGCATCTGGTTCAAGCGCATCATTGGTGTCTCGCAGCTTGGATCTTGGTAGCTTAGATGACGCTGTGCTCAGCAATCCTGGAGGAGCAATTGGGTCATCGTTAAAAGAGACCGACCTACGGGTGCTACTTGAGGATGTTCGCAACGCGCTTTTGGTTGGCCTGATTAGGGAAGGAAACAACGGGGTCATTGATCTCCGCTTTCCAACCGAGTCACTATTTACACTAGGGGAAGACGATCGCTCGCTGTTTGCAACTGTTGGCTTCCGAAGGCTCTGAACGCTCGCATCTGCTACAGGTGACTCTGTCGCTAGGTTGGACTTGCTAGATTTCTGTTTCGAAGACTTAGTTGATGACGGCGTGCCCTGTCTGCGATTGTCTTTAGCTATGAAATAAGCTATAGCGTCAGCTTGTCGCTTTGCTTTTGCTTCTGCTTGAAGCTTTTCTTCCGAATTTGGCATGATAGTGCTAGTTGCATCAAGTTTGTGACCCGTGGGCGTCCCAATATCACCAATGCGCTCGTTTTTTGCAGCCGCCTTTGTCTTTCGCTTCGCCTCGCTCGTAGCCTGGGGTTCTTCCAAGCTAATGCCAGCCGACGTGATAGGACGCCCCTCGGTCCGAGACCTTTTTCTTGGAGTGGCAACAGGAGCTTGTGTAGCCGGCTTCTGCTCGGTTTTTGAGACCTTGGCTTGCTCTGGCTCATCTGCCTCAATTGGCTCGGAATTCCCGCTTCCACTAGCTGGACTGTCCTGTCGGATGGCCTCTTCGTGCGGATGGTGCTCCGTATCAGGGCAAAGTCTTGTGTGCGAGTCCGTGTTGATCCCAACTTCATGCTCATGCCTTGTAGGCCCGGCGCCTGTAGGTACCTGCTTCGACAAGGACTCCGAACCTGTCCCTGGCTCACTACGTTTGTTCACCCTACCATCATTTCTTTCGTCTGTGTTATGGGTGGGGGTATTCCCTCTCCGAGCTAGTCGGGCAGCGTCTTCGGCGCCTTCATTCACGTGCTGGACCTGGTCTCTGATCCGATCTTTCGCCTCAACCGTCTGCAAGCACGAGGTCGGTTCTGTGACCAAGGAATTGGGAATTGCCTTGCTAGGATTGTTCCCCAGCTGGTCTTCGCTCATGATCAGGTCCCTAACGTTAGTAGTCTCGGCTTTGTTCAAAGATTGGTCCTCACTCGTATTTGCAATGCCTTCATGTTGTGGCCCAAGCATGCTGTCATGCGAAGCTCCATGGGGTGCAATGTGAAAACGTGCTTGAGAATTGGAAAGGTTTTTGTTCAAAGGTAGCTGTGGAGACTCCTTTGAGCCAATGGAGCTCTGGATAGAGTTCGAGGCAACCGAAGGCACAGCCGCTTCATTCTCAAGCTCGGTTCGCATATTCAGAGGACCCTCAGCTCCTCTTAAATGACCATTGCTACGATCATCAATGACACCGTCAAGAAATGGCTTTCGGGCGCTATTATTCAGGGTTGATGTAGTTGGTGGCGAGCGAAGACTCTTTCGCGCCGTTGTACGACTTGTGATCGCTTTCTCCTGTGAAAGGTTATCGTCACTCTCGATTGGATCGATCTGACTCGGTCGTGCTTCCTGAACGCTTCTTAGAAATTGATAGCCACGATGTGAGGACAGATTTGTAGAAGATCCATCTGCATGTGGCGAGAAATGATGGACTTCTGGTGTGTTTTCATGTCCCGGCAGACTTTGGGGATTACCATCTCTTCTCATGGATTTCTGCACGCAACTCGATGTCGGTTGCGACGAAGTTGGGGGAGCAGAAGTAGGAGGCTCCTCTGGAGTTGGAGGTTGTGAGGATGGGTATTCGCGAAGTGACATAGACAGTTCAGGGGATTCTGATTTGGCTCTTTCAATATTGGAGTGAAACTTTTGAGGATAAGCGTTGTGATTTCGTGACCAAGCATTGCGGTCGGGTGAATCTGGAATAGCCAAGTCATCCTGACTGGACGAGATGATATGCAAAGGGCTATTGATGGGGAGTGAGGTTGGTGTACCATAAGGATTGTGCCCTATGAACTGCGTAAGCAAGAAACCCCATAGTTGGGGGGTTGGCAAACCTTTCCTAGCAGACGCTCGTTGCGAATCCTCCACTTGACAAATTGAAAATCCACGCCGGCTGGTAGAGTGATCTTCCGTGCCAGCTCTAGGGAACAGTGGGGGATCGATTTCGTGTGCCGATGATCTTGGTCCAACATTCTGCAATCTCTGTCGCTTAAATGGTCTATTGTCGCCGTGTTCTGTGCTCTCAAGGATCCAAGAATCGGCATCGATGACGTTTCGCAAACTAGTACCCGGGCCAGAAGAATATGCGCCTTGGAAACGCTTTTGAGGACAAGCAGATGAAGCTGGGGCGATCGATGCAAAGCGGAGAGGATTATCATTCAGCTCTTGGCGCTCTGGCGGCTGTCGAACGACATTGACGGTGCGGTCAGCTATATGCTGACTTTCCTTGAACGCCTCGCCAACAGCGAGACGACAGCTAAGAATATTTCCGTCATAATCTTGGATGCGCTTTATGTTCAGCTCCCTGTCGCGAATGATCAGCTTTAATGACGGGCACACTCGACTTGACAGGAGATAACGCGCAGCTCACCCTTTGCCCTCATGAAGGTCCCCAAAAGTTTCAACAATCTTGTCGCAGAGCGCTTGCAAAGTGACGTCCTCTGGACATGGCTCGATCCAGGGCGCAATGACCTCTTCACGGGCAGTTGTGTTGCAAGGTAGGATAACCACTTTCACCCGTATCTTCCCCATGTTGAGATTGTGTGTGGGCAATGAACGGGTAGCAAAGACATTGAGAGTAAAAGGCCAATGAAGGTTGACTGCGAATATAAAACCTGGGGGAAGCTCAACATTCACGCACTGTCACCCCAAAGATATGATGTATCGCGTAAAGTAGGAAACGCCTTAGCGCGCGACGTGAAGACAGCTCGGAATTGTCCAATCACAACGAAGCCTTGGCGCACTGATCTTTTCTCACGCTCTCAACTCCCCACGGACCTCTGTACTACTTCTCCCCTGAGGTCGTGTCGAATATGCAGAACAAAATGCAGTCGCCTTTTCTCGTACTCCTTCAATAATTCTTAGGCCGGGACGTCCTGAAAAGGTCACTCAAGACTTGCTGTCAGTACATTGACGAGGCCACCGAAAAGTGAGAGCTTGTGAGTCAATCTGTTGGCATAGACAGATACCTACTTTAATGCGCGTTCACGTCAAGGGTCTAGATTTTTGTATTTGAAAGATTAACCTTGAACACTTTCCAAGTCTTTCAGAAGTACGAAACCACCTTCAGCTGCGCTAGCGGCACCAGGCGAGACGTTGCCAATCGAAGATGCTTCAGCCGAGTGGGCTTCACGCAAATGCGTTCCAGTATCATCATCTTAGTCTCTGACATGCTGTTTTTCTGCTATTTCACGATTCAATCCTTTTTGTTTTTCTTTTGGCTTCACGAATGTGTCGAAGTTGCTAGAATGTTCGAATTGGCCACCGTAATTGATGCCGCTATACCGCATTTGGTTCGAGGAAGATGCTCGAACGTTCACGAGGCACCGTAATTTGTGATTAAAGAGAAATCGATTCATAAGCCAGCGAACGTCCTGGATCTTTCCTAGCAGTCTGGTCTTTCTTATAAATATTCTCCTTGCGCCGTTGTTGTCACATCATCATCTCATAAAGACTCCTTACAACATCAATACGAACACTACCAATAGATCTACAAATAACCAATCATCATTTACATTCAAACCCTTACGAACCCAAGGCAATCTCTACCAGTCATGTACACCTATCGAACAACTTCCTGCCTTCCTCGAGCTATCTGCCGCCCAGTGGCCAAGTCTACAGTTCCTGCACGAGCCATGACAACCTTCTTCCCTCGATTCCCAGCTAGCGACTTTGCACCATTTTTCCGCCTCATGGATGCTACAGATCCTTTCTTCCAGCCGCGCGCATCGAATCGATCCTTTGTACCTAGGTTTGATGTGAGGGAGATAGGCTCAACCTACGAGCTTCACGGGGAGCTACCTGGCATTAAGCAAGAAGACATCGAGATCGAGTTTGTCGATACCAACACATTGGTCATTCGCGGCAAATCGGAGCGGCAAAACATCCAGAATTCAAACGACAGTAAATCGATCGAACAGCCAGCCACGACTGAGTCAGTCGCCCCCGACAACGCCTCCGAGACGTCATCGTCATCCTATCAAAAAGCCACTGTCGAGGATGACTATGTAGACGCAGGCGCAGCAGCTGAGGCGCCAGAACCCGCAACGACATCGTCTACCGCAACCGTCCAGGCAACGCCAGCTCCATCATCAACAGCTGGAATCAGCGCAGATCAAAGCTACAAATACTGGGTCAGCGAACGGTCTGTGGGCCATTTTGAGCGGCGCTTCAGCTTCCCAGGCAGAGTCGACCAGGAAGCGGTCAAGGCCAGCTTGACAAATGGTATACTCTCTGTCATCGTCCCGAAAGCAGTCCGAGCAGAGAAGAAGATCATCATTGAGTAAGGGATGGTCATAATGGATGATGACTCGTCAGGCATTTACATCGGCGCTGGAGGAGCATTGCGGTGGGTTAAAGTCCAGGATGCATAGCGCTGGTAATGTAGTAGTCGATGTAAAAGTATTAGAAACATAATGGAGCACTTATGTACATGGTCAAATTGTAACGGAATGGAAACTGACTGTCTCTAACATTTTGTTTATGTATTTGTCCAATGTTTCCATACGAGATTTCTTAGATCATCCGATATCCCAAAAGCTGGTGCAGTGCGATCTTGCCTCCCATGCATCGTCATCAACACATTTAATATGACAAGACGCATACCCGTGTTCGGCGCAAAGCATATGAAGACGACATCATGCTCTGGTTCCTTATTAGGTCGGCTAATCATAGATCTGTCGGTGTATCCCAAAAAATGGCATCATTTACTACTGGACCATGGGATACAACCGCCTCGACTATTGTCTAAGGATACCACATTCCAGTCTATCTTCGAATAGTGGAATCACATCAAAAGCTTTAGCTATAAACCAGTAACCTTTCCATAAGGTACATATTCCGAGTTCTTCAGTGTAAAACCGATGGCATATCCTCGTCTTTCTCCCGTATATTTTGAACGGTACAACCCCAAGATAACCCTAGAAAAAGCTGATCCTATTAATAGGCGAACGAAGGATGCTTTATTCATTGTTTTAAGTGCTCAAGTAAGTTTCAAGCTCTGGTTGATCGGATTGTCAATTCCACTGCTATGGGTCAATCATACATGTTTGTTGTACCACAGCGGCAGAGTCACTCCACATTTACTCCACGAATTATCGTGATGGCGCTTATCCGTCTTGGGGCATAGTCCTCAAAATAGCTCCAAACCAAAGTCTCAGAAGCGGAAGATCACCTGCAGGAACCGCCAAGGCCTTCAATTCAGGGGGGGCGACTATCAAAATTGTCGCCCGCTTTCTGCTTCTCCAATCAGGCGTCCAAGTTGATCTCTTCATCTCGTCCGAGGCCATTACACACTCACACACATCTTTCACCGCCTTCCAGTTCCGACGATGGCTTTTCATAGCCGGCGTCGAAGCCAATCCATTGTGATCATCCCACGGAGTACCAGTAGAATAAGAGCGCTCTAGCGATTTAGCTGCCGGTAATGATTTCACGATTTCCAATAGGCATGTCAGCAGACCTTACTCCTCGTAGGCTTGTAGCCCCTTCTGGTCAATCCTCTTTCCCCCGCTTGCCGGATCTTCTCATGCTATGCTCGGAAAGCATGGAAGGTGTGCATGTAGGATATGCGCAGCCGTTGGGGCTTAAAAGGGGCAGGGTATTCTTGGTACGGAGTAGAGCAGTTGAAGCTGCATCCTGCGAGACATGCTTCGATGTAACACGATGCACAGATAACATTGCTGGTTGTAGTCCTATTGAGCATCCACGCTGGACATGCGGAGCAGTCCATACGTGGCAGCAAGAAGAGACGAAACGCAAGATTAAATTCCTCGTGCTACTACTAGTACTATCCTAGTACTGTTTTCATCCCTGGCGCTAAGAAATGACGAACTGCAAAAGTCTCGCTTCGGATTGACTAGCAAGGGACAAGGGTTTTTTGTTCTACCCATCTACCCTACTTTACGAGTAGACTCCATTCAGAGTCCATAGCTATTGTCGGCCTCTCACCCTTCAGATCCCTCATCCTGATCCAAGCTCTTTCCCACACATGCTGCGCCCCTGGCAGCGACAACGTTCTTCATCCGGTCTTTATTGTCCCAATATGCTGTCAGCCGCTGGTCGATCGTCGCAGCTCAGCATAATCTCAAACCCGTATTCCTTCAGATCTTGAGCTTACGCAGGTTACCGCCGCGCCAGCGTTTAGAGCGTATACTCTTCAGCCTGTTGTACGGTACTACCGACCAGGAGCGAGCTGGTTATTGCAGTCCTGGTTGCACAATCGTATCGCTGAGGCCCGAATTACAGATGAGTTTCGTCGCTAGAGCAGAGCCAAGGAGGAGACTCACACACTTGGCCTGATCTGCAACCCGGAGGCCCAGGCGTCTAGAGATGGAGAATATTTGGGGCCAGACAGTATCAGAAGGTCAAAGAGCTGGTAATGCTGCTTCTCGCGACCTCTATTCACCTCGAGCCACTCCGCAATTCTCGCGCCCCGCAGAAGGACGCTTCACACAACGTAAACCAACGCCGAGTCCATTACAGGCCAGTGAAGTTGCTGCTTCAAACACAGAGCTACGAATGCAGAACAGCCCCCGGAGTCCTATATCGCCGCCGTCACTGAGAACAGCAAGCGGCTCACAGCATTCAAATTCTCCGCGCTCACCACGCTTCAACTACGCGGGGGAGCTGTCCTCACCACCAAAGTCACCTCGAGACCGCCTCGATGAGCTACTTGCCTCAGAAGCTTCCACTACGAATGATCTAGTAAATACAGGAAAAGATCCTAGCATCCTTCCCACCTCACCCATATCCCCCAAGACTCAGTCCTACAGCCAACTCCGTAACGTATCTTCGCCCATCCCGCAGACCCAAGCTCTCAATACTTCTCCTCCGCCCTCACCTCAGTCGAGCAGCTCTTCGAACCTCACAAACACGACAATGCGACCAGACGCACGTTCTTTTCCGCGCACATCATCTATTGACTCGGCTATATCGTCCATCTCAACAGCCACTTCACATTCTCACAAGTCTTCTCAGGACTCACTGAGATCTAATACGCCTGATATATCGCATCTTATCAACACAGCTGGATCTGCAGAGGCGGTAATACAGCATCTGCTGAAGGAAAAGCAACATGCTGCGGCACAAAATACTCAATTATGGAAATTGGTCGACAAGCAGCGAGCATTGGTCCTGGGGCTGAATCAAGATCTGGAACGAGCAGTGAAGGACAAAGAGCGGTATCGAAAGAAACTGAAGGAGCATTTGGCGCAAGTGCCGCCATTACCCGTCAAAACCTCACAGGATTCTCCACCAGATACACATTCTAGAATGATACCGCAGAAAGAGTTGCAAGACGGGCAGGCATGTCCAAGTCACAAATTCCAGAACCGGACGGCCCCAAGTGGAGTGCCCGGAGGCGAGGGCGCTTCTGCTACTGTTCAAGAGAAAGGGAACACTGTCATGACGGAGCAAGCTCCCCAGCCTGCGGTGACAGTTACACCGGGCGTGCAGGAACCAACGTCTCGCAAAGACTCTGCTGTTTTCTCTCCCGGAAAGACTGTTCCTCTTCTACAAACTAGTGGTCTCGGTGGACTCAATCACAATAGGTTGGCCGACAGTCCTGATAACCCCAGTAACGTCGTATCGCCCAGCAGCTTTACTGCCAAACGGTCCAACCCTTCGCATAAAGTATCATCGTTTCCAACGGTAGCTTTGACGGAATCAACACCAATCACCGCTTTGGATCAATCGACCCTTCCCTTCCGCAAGCTTCCACCCGCCCCTTTAGATCTAAAGAAACCAAAAATAGAGACTCCGAAGCCCTCGGATTTCGGTCCCGAAGATCATTCGGGGTCAGATTATGAGGATAGCATTGAGGTCGACGAATTGCCTGCTTTTGAAAGGGGTAGAAAAAAGACGCGGGAGGAAGATGATCAGGAACGGGAGGCGTTGGCTCTCAAAGCACAAACAGAACGAAGCGGGTCAAAGAAAGGGAAAGGATCTAAGACACCATCAGAGTCTGCGCCGGCAAAAGTAGGTGGAGCGCAAACATCGATCAATAATCAGCAAACATCCATGCCTGTTGGTATAAAGAGCCTGTCACCACCACGCACATCAGGAGGCGACTCCAGTCTTCTCTCACCGCCTAACTCATTGGCTGGCGTTCTAAGTCCCGCCAACAGACATAAGCGGTCCAGTTCAGAAGGAAAAATTCTTTTCGCAGCCCCATTGAGTCCCGGTTTGCCTATAAGTCCACGTCCAGGCGATCGGCCCATGAATTCTCCAACACCGAGGATGCCTAGAGACTCGAAAAGTTCCTCCATCCTTTCGCCTCCTCTTTCTGCCCGCAATGGTCTACCATTGTCGCCGAGGGCTCCTAGACACCCTATACCCTTACCTCCTCAAACACCGTCATCGCTAGTGTCGCCCATGTCACAAATAGAATTACGTCCGGAACCGCTTGCGGCAGCTCGTAGACCTGACACACCACCCCAAAATGTGCCGCCAGAAGGGAAGCATGATAGCAAAGCCAAAAAGGCCGGAGCTGAATCAAAGCCAGAGCCTCAAACGAAGACTATGACAAAAGAACTTCCGGAAGGGTGGCGGTCCGATAATGTTTTTAAGGGGTTTGTCTCCGACGCCTATCCTGGAGTCTTGATACCTCCAAATGCCTTGCCATCGATTGCTGTGAAAGTGATATCCTCACGCTTGAAGCCCTCCAGGCTTAGCTACATGGCACCCAAAGGGACCGACGAAGAACCGGTGTTTACTCTTGGTGTCTCTGCGCGATCAGACATGCAGGAATTATGGCAAGTCGAGAAATCTGTACTGTCTTTACCTCCACTGGACAACGAACTGAAGCACTCCTCTGTGTTCAACGTAAGGCTCCCTGATCGATCTCTCTTCAACGGTCACGCTCCCACAAGGATTGATGCTCGGAGGGTCGCCTTGGAATCGTACTTTGAGTCCATACTCGATACACCCATGGATGACGCTGGTGCTCTGGTCATCTGCCGGTACCTGTCAACAAATGTGATCGGTGCCAGAGGGGAAGACGGTGCTGGTAATGCTCTTCCTCCAGAAGCCGGGACTCCAGTCACTCTTGGCCCGGATGGTAGGTTACTAAAAGAAGGCTATCTTACGAAACGAGGCAAAAATTTTGGAGGGTGGAAAGCACGGTTCTTTGTTTTGAATGAGCCAACTTTGCGTTACTATGAATCTCCAGGAGGATCTTTACTCGGTACAATTCGACTGCACAATGCCCAGATCGGCAAACAATCGCAACAGCAATCTCAATCGCCATCAAGGGCGAGTGACGAGAACGATAGCCAGTATCGCCACGCCTTTCTCATACTTGAACCTAAGCGTAATAATCCTAATAGCCACGTTCGTCATGTTTTATGTGCGGAAAGCGACACGGAGAGGGATATCTGGGTGGAGGCACTTTTGCATTACGTCGATGGACCTAGTGGTGAAGATAAAGTGAAGTCCGCAGCTTCTTCGAGTGGTTTGCCTTCCTCCAAACTCGTCAAAAAGCAAATTGGAAAGCAGGATGATGGAATGGCAGATAGCCCGGAATCTGCGACGTTCGAAGGCTTGAAGGGTGTCCACTATGACAGTACGGTAGCTGCTCAAGCACCAGTAGTACGAATCATGCCGGACAAACGACCGTCCGACTCGCCATCTCCAACGGCTTCTTCAGTACAATCTACAGGTCGGCAGCAAGCTCAAGCTTCGAAGAATATATCAGGTCCCTCTAATGGCGTCAAGATCGAAAATGCTGGGGCGTGGAGTGCTTCGAAGGCAATATCTGGGCCTTCGAATGGAGTCAAGATCGAGAATGCTGGTGCCTGGGGGAACAAAATACAGACGGCGCCACCGACCATCAAGGAGCACAGAAAGAGAAGCAACTTCTGGGGCTTCCGTGACAGGAATCCGTCGGACCTGAGCACCTCGCATTCAAACGAATCCAGCATAAGCCTGCCACAACAGCAGAATTCCGAGCGAGCAGCAAACGTGAGACCGTGCTTTGGTGTACCATTGGCTGAAGCTGTCGAGTTTAGCCCACCTCGAGGAATACCCGAGGTTTCCTTGCCTGCTGTCGTCTACCGGTGTCTTGAGTATCTAGAAGCGCATGATGCCGCTAGCGAAGAGGGCATTTTCCGCTTGAGTGGGTCCAGTGTTGTCATAAAGGCTCTGAGGGATCGTTTCAATACTGAAGGCGATTTTGACTTTCTTGCTGATGAACAATACTACGACGTTCATGCCGTGGCTTCGCTATTGAAACTTTACCTGCGGGAATTGCCTTCGACAGTCTTGACTCGGGAACTCCACCTCAAGTTCCTTGCAGTACTAGGTAAGCAACAGCCATTCTCGCGACATGTAAAGGATTCATGCTAATAGCCTCCTCTCAAGAACTGGACGACAAACAAAAGAAAATCGCCGCGTACAATCTTCTTGTGCACAGACTCCCCAAAGCCAATTGGGCCCTTCTCCGCGCCCTCTCCGCCTTCCTGATCGGCATCATCAACAATTCGGACATCAACAAAATGTCCGTCCGCAATGTCGGTATCGTGTTCTCGCCCACCCTCAACATCCCCGCTCCCGTATTCGCAACCTTCCTCACGGAATTCGACGCCATCTTCGGCGAAGAGCTAGAAGACACCTCCGCCACTCCTCCCGAAGTTTCCATCTCCGAGCCCCTTACCCCAGAGGACATCCGCTCGCCGCGCCGCCAGATGTTCAGCGACATCCCCACCCCATCCTACACCCAAGACTCGTTTCCAACACAACTACAGCACTTCCAGCCCCTGATCCATCAACCGCAGCAGCAGCAGCAATACCAATCTAAATACCCTCAGCCAGCGGGCTACGAGCAGTTCCCGTCAATGGCCGAGCACGACACGGGCCTCATCCCGCTGCAGCCCTCTTACGAGACCAACACCAGTTTCTCCCCTACCCATCCTCCGGCAGAGCAGGTCGTTGTGCCGGGACCTGAGTACAACGTCACGGCGCGCAAGCCAGCGGCTGATAGCGCGGCGAAGGCGAGGAGGAGGGAGAGCTCGATGATGCTTATGAGTGGACATCTCGGGGCTGGGCAGCGCAAGAGCTCGATGCCGGCGCTGAGGGGTGGGATTGATGAGTAAATACCTTGAGGTTCTCTCTGATGAGGAAAGTCGAAATGCGAAAGGGCTGGGATGCTGGATGACTTTGGAATGGGCATGGGCATGGGACAATGAAGAGATGGGAAAATTCACTTTATTTTATTTAACATCCTTCTTTCTTTCTTTTCTTTGGGGGGCTTTATCTCTGTTCGATTAGCAGGATTCGGGGGTTTTTGAGCGATTAGCGGTTTTGTGTGTGAGCAGCAGCATTGAGCGTTTGGATGATATTTGGGTTTCATCACCCTTTTGGAGCGATTTGTTTCTTTTCCCCCTCTTTTTGTTTTGAGCCTTTTGAGCCTTTTTAGCTTGTTTTTGGAAGAGAGCAGAGAGAGAGAAATGATATCCCCAGGCCCTAGTGCCTACCGCGCTCGCTATCTTGACATGCTTCCCTCCTCTGAAGCTTTTGAATAGGTAGCTTTTTTATCTAGTTCTTCCTATCAAATTTTTGGATCTTGCATGGAATGAGAGGACTGAGAGTTTGTGTTTTTTTGGAGGGGGTTTGTGGGGTTTGAGATTGTGGATGTAGAGGTGGGGATTTACTTGATAGAATTTTCGTGTGTTGCGTGTTGTCGGATTATTATGGAGGTATATATTGCCCACTTAATGGTTTGCTAGATTTCGATTTCTTCTCTTGTATCTCCATTCCATCCCTCCATCCCTCCTCCCCTCTTTCCCCCTCCTCCTAAGTATCCTCCCTGCCCTTATTCCCCTCCCCCTCTATCCCCCTTATCCCCCTTCCCCCTCTCCCCCACCCTCCTACCTCTCCATCCGCAAATCCCACCAAAATCCCCAAACCCCAAAATCCTCAATCCTCAATCTCCAACATCCAAAGTCCAACCTTAATGCCTCACTCCTCAATCTCCAACCCAAGATCCCCAATCACACTTTTTCAAAACACGCGCGATCTCGATTTTATTCATTTGGCTGGTTCAGAGTCCTTCAGGTATTTTTGGAAGGGAAAGCGCTTTAACCCTAGGGTTGATGGATTGATACAGGTATGAATAGAGGGTGGAGAGGAGAGGGTTGTGAGCAGCTGGATCTGGATCGAGGGGGAATTCATAGGGTGGGGATGGGGAGTGGGAGAAGAGAGTGCGTAGATCAATGGGAAATTCACGGTATCAAATACAGAGATTTACTCTATAAGGAGATGCACATGTAAATTCTCTTACTCAAGCATATTGGCCGAAAGCTTTTCTGTAGCTGGGTAGTACAGAGGCAGTGGGGAGATCACGTTGGGGGGCTGTCCGGGAGAAGATACCATACTCTACTAAAACATACGTTGTACAAATAACGCCTCAACTTTCGGTTCCCACGGCCAGGAGGATGCTGCTTTACCCAATAATGCGAAAAGCACTGTAATATCCAAAAACCCTTTATTTTTGTCCTACTATGCATGGCCATCACTCCGCTCACGTCCCATAAAACTTCTTAAACCGATCCCTCCCCTCCCACCCGACCTCCAACACCACGCGCTGACAGCACATAAGCAGACTCGGGAACCGGCGCGCCCAAAAGCCCAAATAGCCCTCGGGCAACGGTCCCACATTCCGCTTCACATTCTCGGGCATATCCTCATAGTGATTCTTCTTGTTCCGTAGCGCGCGCAGCAGATCCAGGATTTTGTTCCCGCTGTACTTGCGCTGCTTGCCGAGCGTGTCCCTGAACTGCAGGGGCAGGTGTTTGAGGAAGTCGCCGCCCGCTTCGGAGAGGATGGTGGGCGCGTAGGCCTCCAGCGCGGACAGGGCCGGCGAGGGCGGCTCGCGGGGCTCGAATTCGAAGGCGTCGCTGACGTGGCACAGGAATTCGAGGCGGTCTTCTGCGGGCCAGAAGAAGGGGTGCGTGAGGATGGCGGCGGCATCGGGTCTCGCGCGCGGTTCGTGCGCGAGCATGCTGCTGATCAGGTCTTTGGCTTCCCATTGGTAGTCCTGGAGGTAGGATAGTTCGTCGATGTTGTAGCTCCCCTTGACGATGTTGGCTTCGCGCATGTATTTCCCGTTCTTGTCGTACGGGTGGTTGCCCGATGTCAGGACGTAGTAGAAGACGCATCCAAGGGAGAAGATATCGATGGCGCGGGTGGCGCGGCGGTTGGTTTGCGGGTCGACGACTAAAGGCTCGGAATGGCTGTTGTGTGTACCGTTCGTATGCTGGGAATGGTTGGGGCTGGCGAGGTCGTCATCGACAAGAAGCTCGGGGGCGCGCCAGCCAGAGGTGCCAGCTGCGTGGGCGGTGGTTGCGCGGAAGGAGTTTTGATCGCCTTCGAGCTTTTTGCAGAGGCCAAAATCGGAGATCAGGAGGCGAGGGGGCTGTGACAAGGTTGGGTTTGCGGGGACAAGTTTTGGGGCGGAGACGAGGATGTTTTGGGGCTTAATGTCGCGGTGGACGATTTTGAGGGAGTGGAGGTATTGCACACCGGCTGTGATCTGCTTCAGGACGTTGAGGGTGTCGGCGCTGCTGGTGCCGAGGAGGGATGGGTAGCTGGCGGGCTTCTCGACCACATCTTGGAGGGAGGCTGGACAGAGTTCCAGGGCTATGTATAAGAACTCGCCCGCCGATTCTTTGTCGTAATACCTGATAACATTTGGATGGTCGTCGCTCTCCTGAAGAAGGCCGACCTCGTGTGAAGCAATGTCGAAAAATTCCAGAAGCATCCGTTTAACCGCGACGTCTCTACCTCCAAAAGACCCCTTGTAGACCATGGTTCCATGGCTGCCAAAACCGAGGACAGTATCTGTGTAGACCTTTAGATGTCCAATCTGTATCACAGTCCCAGATGCATCGGTGATGACATCGTTGCTCGGTTTGGTTTCAACTCTAGCGAGAGCTGGCTCGGGTGGAGCCTCGGCAATTTGAACAACCTCTTGTACAGTTTCCTCAACTTCATCTTTTGACTCATGCTTGCTGTTGCTGCGGTTTTTCTTGTGTTTTGCACCACCACGACAACCACGACGAGCTTTCTTACGGCCTGTCCGTGGTGTATTGCCCCCATCTTCATCATCAGGCGCACGTGATGGTGAGCGATCGTCGAAGCGGACTCCTTGTCCCTGCCCTGTCCGCCCCCGATCTTCTTCGAGTGTAGCCGACCGACTTCGAGATGCGGGAGGAGGCTCTAACAAGGTGTTTCGCCTTGAAATCGTAGGTGTCGCGTCTTGACTGGACTTTTCCAGAGCCTGCTCGACCTGCTCAATCGAGGCGGCAGGAGCCTCTTCCGACCATGGCGGCTGTACAACGACAGGAGTCGATGGTACGGAGGAAAGCTGTGGTTCGATGGGCGGCAAAACTTGCTTTAATTTGAATGTCTGCTCCAGCACTCCTACCAACGTTCTACGGTTGAAGTAGACGAACGTCCCAAAGATGAGAAGAAGGAATGTGACTAAAATATCGGCGAAATTCGCAGCTGCACTTCCAATTATCTTACTATTGCCGATAGCTGGTAGAGAAGGAAGTCGAGGCGACTCGGCGTACACGCTGACTGGGCCGTCCTTGTCAGCTTCCGTTGGCGGAGCAGAAATGGTCTTCAAGCCACTGTCCTGCCATGACTGAAGCTCAGACAGAGAGTGTACTCCAACGAAACCTTCCTGTCTTTGAGCTGGGCTTATCGAACGCGACATGTAGGTCATCTCTCGCCATTCCTCATCGTAGCATTTTGCTGTCTTGGCTCGGTCCGTGACCAAGGGATAGGTATTTTCAGACATTGCGAACCAACCGCCTGTGTTGGTGTGATTCACAAATATCCGGCTTCGATCCATGTCTGAATATGATTCCCCAATCTCTGCAGGCTTTGGCTGAGGTAGCACAATTAGTTGAGGATCGCCCTCGTCAATATGTAGAGGACGGGCGACATCAAACACTCGAACCACAGGAGATGAAAGCTTCTGTGTATATGATCTTTGTCGATCGGCGTACTGGGCGTAATCGAGGCCGTACACGCGTCCGTCGTGCAACGGGTATACGTATCTGTTGTCCATGGTACTTGAGTACTGTCGGTGCAAATCTTCGTCCCGAGTATTCGGACCCCACTCTGAATACATGATTGTGCAAATTGGATCCGTTGTTTCCCGATTCTGAATTGTGACGGTATATTCTGTACGACCCAAAACAAAGGTACCTCCTGACCCGCACTCTTCATCGTCTAGCCTTTCCAATCCCCCCGGCTTCGGACATCTTGGCTGGAACTCTCCCACTGAGCTCCCAGTTCCGAAAACTTTGGTAATCCTTCCAGTACTTGCATCCACTGTGTACGTTTTGGTTTTCTTTTCCGCGTTGTAGACCACTGCAGGGTCGATGCTTTCATATGGCGACATATCTTCCACCAGTTGCTTGACTGTCAAATGCAGTCGCTGCAGCCCGCCATGTCGTGCTTGATTGTATATATAAATGTCTCCATCCTTACTGGGCTCGATGATCCAAATGAAGTCGTGCTCGGACAGAGAGCCATCGGGTGTTGCATTCTTCTTGGTATGGTATACTGTTTCCACCATAGATTTGTCCACCTCTAGCTCCCACCTCGGAGCACCAGTCTTCCTGTCTCTTGCGTGTATGGAGCCATCAACGGTCGCTAAAAGGACAAAATCTTCAACCTCCCAATCCTGCAGAGACCGCGCAAGGTGCGGCGAGGTAAGCCCGGCATTACCGGACCCTCTGACAGGACGGAGAGCTCGCACGGCGTGGTTGTCTGCCGGAGCTGCATTGGTTGCGATCGCGCTCGCTTTCTGGTGGTTCAATGAGTCTTTGTCTTGGTTGTATTCGGACGTTTCGGTTCGTTTCCCATGTCGGGCAACCTCGGACACGGTGACGGCATCAAGGACAGGTCCAGGCTCATGAGGTGATTTCCGATAATGCTGCTGGCCTCGCTGCTGGGAAGCAACAAGTAAAGGGAATATGAGTAGTGATGCTGTCAAAGCGGAAACGACCGCCGAGCCTGCGCCGACTCGCGGACGCATGATGTTGAGGTACTACAATGCTACTGTTGCCCAGTGGGTATTCGATGTCAATAAAGATTCTGCCTAATTGGACAAGGGGAGCGTCGTTCTTTGGTGACGCTTCATTATTGATAGTGATATAGATTGAATAGATGGAAAGGTATAGAAAAGAAAGAAGAAAGGAATGAAAAGGTCTCAGCTGGGCACAGCAAGCGTAAGCAAGGCAAAGTCGAAGCGTGTACGAGGTACGAGGCCTTGTCGCATCCCCATTTGGACATATCATACCAGCGCCAATCAGAGAGCAGATCGCCGGCTGACTAATCGGAACCGGCAACTCCGCCATTTCCCCTGGTTTGACCAGTTCGGCCCGTCAGTTACAAAAACCTTTTGCTAGTTTCACCATCAATTATTGTGGAGATCATTGATATTGAATTTACATCTCAAGATTCTCATATCTGGAGACCAGTGGACGAAGGTGACAGTAATATTACAATAATCTCAGGCGGCACATCCACTTTCTCATGCTTCGACCCATAATATGCTTTTGCGATCCTTCGATGCTGTAATCCGTCGCTGGTATCATAGACTGTAGCTTGGAGCTGTGGATAGGATATTCTTGTTGGAGAAGTGCGCTTGAGGACTCCATCATCTTCGTTTTCCGCTTTCAATTTTCTCCTCTAGATGTCGTGATACAACATGTCATCAGCCTTCCAACGCCTCGCCATGCACAATGGACTTTTGGTATCAAGATGCATAGATTCTAGCTTTTCACATCCTCTCTCGCTTGCGGGGGGCACATCTCACTATCGAATCCACCCGCAGTAACAGCTGGTCAATGTTAGGACACCATTCAGCGGCCTAAGAAGGGTATAACTCACTTCCGCTGCCTCTGAAGCCGACGATACCACTGCTCTTTTGAGCTTGTAGCTCTCAATTACCCCTTTCTGCCTCATGTCTGCAATCCCGCCGCCTGGCGTCAAAAGATCCAGCCCTGAGCTCATCGCTCCTGGCTTCTCATCGTAGATTGCTTGCTTTAACCTTGCAACTAGGTCACTGGAGTCGAAGCCTGCATTGTCAGCCAAGATCGTTGGCAGCTGTCTCAGTGCGGTAGCGAACGAGTCAACAGCTATGGCCTTCTTGCCTGCCACGCTTGGCGCATGCTGCTCGACCGCTTTAGCCATGACCATTTCAGCGCAGCCACCTCCCAACGTGGTTTTGGGTTCTCGGACCGTCTGGGAAAGGACAGCGAGGGCGTCGTGGAGGGAGCGCTCCGCCTCGTCCAGGAGTTGCTCTGTTGCACCGCGCAGGACAATCGTGCATGCTTGACCAGCTGCGACACCAGAAAACTTGATCAGAGTATCTTCACCGATAATGACCTCCTCGATAAGGTCACAGTGGCCAAGTTTGACATGCTCGGGATGATCGAAGGTCGAAGCGATTTCACCGCCGGTAACTAACGCCAAGCGCTCAATGCCGTCAAAGTCCGCGTGCTCTATTGAGACTATACCGGCGTCGGAAAAGAGCTGTTCCGGCCAATTGTAGATGAGCTGTCTATTCACGAAGCAGTTGATACCGTGAGCTTTGATTCTTTCGACCTTGGCTTTCATCTTTTCGCGCTCAGCTTTTTCGAGTTCGGCGAGTTTACCTGTTGATTCGACTTTGACACGGGCCCCGAATATCTTGATCTTGTCCGTGTCCATTGCTGTGTTGGCGACAAGAATTTTAGCATTTTCTAGGCGCTTGGGCTGGTTTACGCCGATGCGCTTGTCGAGAATGAAGCCTTCGTCAAGATAGGAGTCGCTCAGCTTTCCACCGGCCTTTTTGATTATCTGTATATGACTTAGATCGGTAGACCCACGCATCCGTAAGACGGCATCGCAGGCTAGATTAGCGAAGTGATGACGGTCTTGGCTTAGAACCTTGGAGCTGAGAGTGGTCCTTGCAATAGCTTGCAAGTCTTTTCGGAACGCTGCTTTGTCGTTGCTGTGGTCAGTTGCCGTTTTCTCGAGCGCAGCCAGGGCCACGTTGCTTGCTATCCGGTAGCCTTCGATGATGGTCTGAGGATGTATTTTCTTTTCGACTAGTTTTTCTGCTTCTCGTAGAAGCTCCGCAGCAAGCACAGTCACTGACGTCGTGCCATCTCCAACCTCATCATCTTGCACCTTTGATATATTCACCAGGACCTTAGCCGCAGCATTGTCGAGAGCTATTGATTTGAGTATCGTTGCGCCGTCATTTGTGACCATGATTTCTCCAGTGGATCTTGATTCCAGTCAGCGGCTGGCTGGAGATCTGACAATTGATGCAGTACCCACGCCGATTGTAGTATCTTATCCATGCCTTTCGGTCCAAGCGTGCTCTTTACTAGATCACCCACAGCTATGGCGCCCACAAACGCTGATAGACGAGCATTTTCTCCCTTCTCTTCGGTGACATCGTCGGCAAATATCTGAGTTGGATTGAAAGCAGTCTAGGAGTAGTTAACTCGAATTGTTCCTAGGAATCTAGAGAACCCCTACCATATTGATCGTTCTGAAGCGAATTAAGATCCCCTCGTGTTGGCTCGTTGGTCGACGCGTGTGGACGCCAAAAATCTGAGGTAGCAAAGCGGAATAGCTCCGCACAAGGCTCCTAGAAGTGCTCCAGCAGCACTGGTCATAATTTCTTGGAAGCAGCCTTCGTCTCAAAGGATTGAGTATGGCTGCAGGCTAATCCATGAACAACACCTCGAAACGAAAATCTTCTGTCCTGATATCATGGCATCAATCTGGGCAGCAGATCATCCGTCAAACCCTTCCACTGATACCAAAGATACTGTCCGCGAGATCGTTACGCAGCTAGTAATTTCTATAGCTCTTGGACTCAGCGCATTCCTAGGCTTCTGTGTCAGTCTGACCAATATCCCTAAGCATGAAAGGTCTACTGATCGTCTGCCGTGCTACAGTTCCTAAGACCTCGATGGAAAGGGCTTTATGCCGCAAGAAAAAGGCAAACAAAAGCGGCTTCGAATTTGCCTGATTTACCGGACACGTTCTTTGGATGGATTCCCATAGTCTACCGCATCACTGAGGAAGAGATACTCGCATCTGCAGGTCTTGATGCTTATGTTGTTAGTCACAACCGGTCCCTGGCCCGTCGACGAAACTGATGACAAAATAGTTCCTGTCCTTCTTCAAGTTCGCAATTAAGTTCCTGACTGTGACTTTGTTCTTCGCCCTGGTCGTTATACTGCCTGTCCACATGCACGTCGGCAATGGGTTTCTAGACCGTGGTGACCGAGGAGACAATAAAGACAATGGGACTGATACGATTTTCAAAACTTCGTACTGGAAGCCTACGGTGGAAGTACAGCAAGTTGCGACGCAAAATTCCACTTCCCCATACCCCTCTATTATACCGATGTCGACAGATTATCTGTGGATGTACCTGGGTTTCGTTTACTTTTTCAGTGGTGTCGCTGTTTATCTGATTATCAAAGAAACAAAAAAGATCATCCACATCAGACAAGATTATCTTGGTAGCAAGTCCACAGTCACTGATCGGACAATACGAATTTCTGGAATACCTGAACAACTGCGATCAGAGGAATTGATTAAGGAAACTGTCGAGAATCTCGACATTGGGAAAGTCGACAGTGTCACCTTGTGTAGGAATTGGGGCGAATTGGATGATCTAATTGACGAACGCAAGCTCGTCCTTCGCAAACTTGAAGTAGCCTGGACTACGTATCTAGGTTACAAACGACCTAGTAAGCCATCGGTACCCCGCTCCCATCAGCAGAACGATGGCGATGGCGACGACGAAGAATCTCGACTTCTGAACGGCAACGGCGACGACCAAGACCACGTTTACGCCCACGATCGACCAATGACAAGAATCTGGTTTGGCTTTCTAAACTTGCAAAGTCGGAAGATCGACGCAATCGACTATTACGAGGAAAGACTGCGGAAGCTCGATGAGAAGATTGAAAGAGCCCGAGACAAGGAATTCAAGCCGACACCACTTGCTTTCGTCACCCTGGACTCGACCGCTGCTGCTGTAAGTAGAATCTTACCCTGCTCCATGCAGACTATTGATGTGATCCAGCAAATGGCAGTTCAGGCAACAATGGACCCAGAGCCAATGGTACTGCTGGCAAACCCTGCACCCGCCCCTCTGACGTTCTGTGGTCGAACACATACCTGTCAAGATCGAGCAGGATGTCCCGGGCTTGGTCAATCACAGCAGTCATTTTACTACTTACCATCTTCTGGTCCATCCTGTTGGTGCCAGTTGCAGGTTTGTTGAATGTCGAAGCCATTAGAACCGTGTGGCCACAGCTTGCAGACGCGCTCGATAAGCATCCTATAGCAAAAAGCTTGATCAATACTGGTCTACCTACACTTATCGTATCTTTGTTGAATCTGGCTGTACCCTATCTATATTATTGTGAGCCTCTCTTTCAAGGCTGTATGAATTAAACTCTGCTTACCTTCGCTCAGATGTCTCCACTCTTCAGGGTATGCTGTCTCAGGGAGAAGTTGAGATGTCTGTCATTTCGAAAAACTTCTTTTTCACCTTCTTCAACCTCTTCATCATCTTTACCATCTTTGGTACGACCTCGCAGGCAAAGGCCAACTTCAAGGATTTTCAGGATCGAGTGGGCGACTCAATCCGCGACACCAGGACTATCGCATTCCTCTTGGCTAATTCCCTCCAAGACCTTGCTTCGTTCTACGTGAATCTTATCATCCTCCAAGGGCTGGGCCTCTTTCCGTTCCGATTGCTGGAATTTGGCTCTGTCGCAATGTATCCAATCTATTCATGGCTCTCCATAACTCCCAGAGGTAAAAAGTTTTTTCTTCTCAGCAGTTTCGCGTCGCTAACACGCGTCATCAGATTACGCGGAATTGGACCAACCTCCTGTTTTCAGCTACGGCTTCTACCTTCCGCAGACATTACTTATCTTTGTCATCTGTATCGTGTATAGCGTGCTTCCTAGCTCATGGCTCGTGCTGTTCTTCGGTCTCATATACTTTATGATCGGAAGCTTTATCTACAAGTATCAACTACTCTACGCCATGGACCACCAACAACATTCCACTGGTGGAGCCTGGTCTATCATATGTATCCGAATCATTGTGGGCCTTATCGTTTTCCAGCTTGCAGTCACTGGGATCTTGGCTCTCCAAGGGGCTTTGATTCGTTCAATTTTAGTGGTTCCGCTTATTGCAACTACCATATGGTTCATTGTTTTCTACAGAAGGTCCTACGAGCCTCTAATGAAATTTATAGCAATACGGAGTTTGACGAGGGATCCGCCGTTTGGTGCCGTTCCACCAGGGGAGTCCCGCTATGACAGCGAAACTGCTTATGGTAGAGCTCTGGATGAAAGTGAAGACACAGGAGTTCGTTATATAAATCCTAGCCTGAACGCTCCACTCGAGGAGTTATGGATCCGGGACAGGTCAAATGGACATAGGGACCAAGCAGATGGAGGACAAGAATGACCCTAAGCCCCAAGACTGTTAGATTTGCTTTCTGACTGCGAGCGATTGAGCACTTTGGAACGGTGTATTAGCAGCCTTGATCATCACACAATAAGACTGCCTGTAATCTTTTGGCAATTCTCTAGCCACATTAAGGATATTTCCAATGGCTGAGGGTCTTTTCGAAGATGGTGGTGTCCATCTCCCGGTACATTGATGGTTTTTGCACTTGTCTGTCAGGCTCACGGTCGTTCCTGCCAGATTTTCAGATGTGCGCTGGGTAAGGTTAGGACAGTAGGTACTGTATCTTTTCTCTAAGTTCCTTTTCGCCCCCAGCTTCTCAGTGCTCGACCTCTCGCCAACGGCGGTCCTTATCCATGAGGGGTGAGCAGGTCGACCTTGCTAGAAGCAACTTTTATCGATGCTGGCTCACATTCGCTACCTAATATCATTACCATTTCGCAGGTCGTTCTGGCTAAAAAGACTGTCACGCGGTGGAGTCTGGCAGACGGCCGATACCTCTGTGTCTCCGCGAGGTGCTTCGAGCTCCATTGAGTTGCGTGATCTATCCTTTCGAACCTAGTATTACACCTCTACATCAAAACCATCCCACAGTCCTTTTACTGCACAACGTCTCGGTGGCTTTCTGTACCCGGACCTCCTAAGACCCCGCTCGGTCTCACGAACATGTCTGTCATTGAGTTGCACCTGACAGAACTCCTCGGTATCAAGAGCCACAATGATCAACCTCTGCGGGACAGAGCTTCTACTCGCACGAGCCGAACTCATTCATATCGAAGCACTCCCACCGATTTGTCTCCCATAACGCTAAGTAAATCGCGTACACCTTCCAGCGGCGGAGCAAGCCCTCTTACTGGCAAAATCCGAAGCCAGGCCGAAAAGGCAAAGAATCTCGTCTCTTGGACATCGTCGCGGGATGCTGGAAATGTAGCACCAGAGAGTCTTGACGTGGAATCACTGAAGGATCGACTAGCTAGCCGCGACTTCTCAGCAGAGCCAGAGAGTGTTTTTGATGATTCATTACTTGAGCCGCGCCCTTATGAAAGAGTCCAAACCAATCTCTCAGAAATCATCACCGCGCAGCCAAACTCCAACCGGGAGTCATTTGACCTGACGGGCTTTGGAGGGCATCGGGACACCTTTGCCATACTAGGCATACGGCGTAGGCAACATCGAGATATCGACTTGCCAGTGGGGTTCTTTGAGCGCTTGGTTCATTATATCTCTTTCAATACTTATCTTGCCATTCGCCTGTCGTGTCGTTCCTGGTCGGCAGCCATATCGCAGGTACGTCCACCATGGCAGCGGGCTGTAACTCGCATTCCCGTAGAAATCATGGAGCAGATATACTATCATTTGTCTCCAGTGGACTTTAATGCTGCAAGGCACACTTGTAGAGTGTGGATGATTGCGAGTCTTGAGACACGTCTCTTGACCTTTATGCTTAAGCGCGGTGGTTGGTGGACTGCTGCTTTGGCAGATCAGGCGCTACATGAAGGAGACCTCGAACAAAGCTCGAATGGTCTAGAATGGCTCTTGAGCAAACGTGTGGCCACTGAATGTGCGCTGCGTCTGGACTGGGCAGGTAACGGTCTTTCTATTTCACCAACGGAAGTATCAGTGAGTCATGAACAGTCTAGATTTCCGAATTCATGCCGACAGCCAGCCCTGACACCAAGTTGCGAAGTCGACTTTTCTAAGCTTAGCAGAGGATTCGTGCTTGATCGAGATACCCTACCACTACAGCTGGTACCCAGCACATGCGGACGATACCTTATCTTGTTTCAACATAGAACGATTTTTGTCTTTTGCATTGGGGAAGACAGTGCTGCGGCTCTCCGTGCACCTCAGAAAGGCCCTCAAGCACTGAAAAGCTTCACATGCCCCCAGAGGGTACTAGCAGTATCGATGGACACCTCATCAGGCTCATATCTGGTAGCTGCTCTTTTGGAAGATCGTATCGGCCTTGTTTGTAACCTTGCCGAAGATTACAGGGAAACGCCTAGGTTCGTTATGCCTAAAGTGCGGATCCCGACTTGGGTAAAATCCGCGAAAAGACGATCCGAATTCCTGGAAGATGAAGTCGAGGTTGAGCTTCCACTGCCGCTTTCAAGCCTGGTTCAAGACGACTCACCAAGGAATCCGTGGGCCCTTGAAGATCTACCTTATACTGTCTCCCCAGAACAGTACGACAGCGCGCCCTCTTCTCCGAATGATCAACTGATGTTCCGCAATGTCTGCTCTACCGATCATCCTCCGCTCAGTGTGGCCGTAAGCCCTCAACGACTTTGCGTAGCCTTTGGTTGTACTACTGGTATTGAGCTACACTGGAAAGATCTTGTCAGCGACCAAAAGCAAAATCGGTGGTTCCCGTCTGAGAAATCAAGCGAATATCTCTACTTTCTAGCTCCTCGATTGGACGACACATCTAGACAACTGAGGCTGATCTCAAGTTCTGCGTCACCAGAGGAGAGAGCCTCGATCCTAGAGAGATTGGCTCCCCACGAGGTTGCGGAAATAGAGAATGCTATGGTCTTGGAGAGTATGAGTGACCTTGGATTCCACGACGACCATAACCAGAGAAACCGGGATAAACCTAGCTACTACAAGGCCAAACCCTGCAGCGATGGTTGGCACGTGCTCTTTCTTGACGCTGAGAGCGGACACGTATCTCTTGGGGTCGACAACCAGGACGACGAGACCATTGGTAAGCGGCTCTCTACCATGGCAACTTTCTTGAGACCAAATGGGCAAGAATGTAAGCCTACATGCTATGCCGTCGCCACTGAACTCTCCTGGGGTCCACGGATCGTTGTGGGCTACGAGGATGGGAATGTTTACGTATTCTCGGTTCCAGCTGATATTTTCCGCGCTGGACGTGGAAGCAACCAATGGGACTGGCTTGAGACTTGGGGCGCTTATGCCACTACCAGTGAAGGCGGGAGTGGGTTTGCTCTCTGGCCTGTCCAGATACAAGGCATTGAAGTTGGACACATCGATGGGCTTGTGGATGTCGCGGTCCAAGGCGATGCGGGTGGTGTCAGGGTCTGGGCGTTCTCATCTTTTAGCAGGGGGTACAGCTGGGAACTGGACATTGGTCAGCACAAGAACGTGAGATTTTACAAAGCGCTAAACGATGAGTTGGGCTTTCGCATCGAGGACGAAGTGGACCAAGAGGGAGACTGGAAGATGGAAGATGCACCGCTTAGCAGACAGGAACCTGGCTATGATGGGACAGCTTCAGAATCCGAGCCCCTGACCGTAGACTCGATCCAAGCACGCCCAAGAGGAGAAAACTCGGATATCTCAATGCACGATGCTGACGAAGATGAGGGCTATTTCTCGGGCGAAGACATCCCTTTCGACCTGGATACTCGCGTTCGCGCTCCCAGTCCCCTCAATAATACTCCTCTTCACCGCTCAGATGTCTCCATGCACGACGCTTCCGAAGATTACCCTTCCCAACCCATCATCCCCAACTTTAATACCATCCCACCACCCAGCCCTCCACCTAATCCCCATAAACGCCGCCGTCTAAACACCACCCCGACCCTCTCCCTCCCCTTCGCCGAACCACCCCACCACGAAGATGCAGAGACGCGGAAGAGCGGCTTCGACCCCGATCGGCAGACGATCGAGTGGGTCAGCAGCGCTTTTGCCCTTTCTGTTCCGGGTTTGAAGAGGAGGTGGAGTGGGAGTCAGATGGAGTTGGAGGCTGAGGATTGGGTTCCTGATTTCGGGGGTTGGGGGAGGGATGGGGGGTGTGGGACAGGGAGAGGGGTGAAAGGCGGTCGCATGGTGGGGTTTGGGAGGATGAAGGACTAGGGATCAGGGATGAGGGCACTGTGGGGGAGATGGAGATGGATGGAAGAGGGATTGATTTGTGGACAAGGGCGAGAGAGGCATGGGATGTGGATTTGTTGTGAGCGTAGTGTAGTAGCCGTGGATCGGGTTGGGATTTGGACTGTTGGGGAGTGTAGTAGGTAGGGATACACTATTGTTAGACAATCGAGGCTGTTGAATCCTTCCTTTTGATGGTTCATGCGGTATCAGGTTGTCAATGAATATAGCTCGATGCCATCGCTTCGAATCACTAGATCGTGATCATATCAGATGCTCGAGAGAGGACTTCAATGAGCGCTGGTTGAGTGAGCGGTCACGCATCATCGCATCTTGTGAATAACATCTCACGATTCTGTCCCAAGTCGGGTAACCGCAGGTCCGTTCCCGAAGTGATGGAAAGTTCTCAACTCAGTGAAGTCGGAACACCAAAATAGAAACACGCTAAAAGGGGGAGCACGCTAAGAGAAGTTGAGAAAGAAAGTCGACGGAAGAAAAGTGGCTCACTAGCACATCGTCAAAACGTACGAAATAGAATGATGTAATGCCTTCAAGGATAGTCTTATTGGGTGGTAGGTATCTAGGTGGAAGTATGTACAAACTGCATATCTCATGAAGGTGTTTCATAAACAATCGTATGTCATGCCAATAGGGCTAACCCTATCAACCCTAGTTTTCGTTGCCCAGCCATTTTCGCACTCCTCCCTGCCAACATTTCCCTCTCATAACAAGTTGTCGTCCCCGACAACAACAACAAACCGTCCGACTAACACGTTATGCGAATCAGTGTATGATAATGCGTCATGAACTCCAAGGATAAGGCAAAGCAAGACGTGGTGTGGTTGTAGAGCAAGGCCGAATTCAAGCGTTGTATGGGATGACTGAAAATCCAGCTTAGTAAGTCCAGCTTCCTGCCCAATGGCCAGTCATATTGTACTCGGCTTCGCAACAACCTTTGACCGGAACCATGCTATGCTTCGAAGTCCTCGTTATTTCGTTCTATTTGACCTTGTACGATGCCGAGGCAATTGCCTGTTTCGGATACGTGTTCTAACTCGTCAGCAGGGGCCTTAACGACGGCCAGGATCCTCATAAACGAAGCCTCGAAACGCCTGTTCCTTCGCTGTTTCCTTACGTGCCCTCTTCATCACCTTCCTACGTGTCCTCCTCAAGTTCCTCATCACTGGAAGGTCTTCTTCGTTGGCCTTGCGCAGGTATCCGGTACGTTCACGAAATACCCTCAATTGGTCCCCATGATGGGTGTTCGGTGCTGACTTGTTTTCGAGGGTTCTGAGCTTGTAGCTTGATCCGTGCTCTCCACCGAATCCTGCTATCACGAACGGTCCATTCCAACGTGGTTCTGCCTTATTGTGTATTGGATTTGAGTCCCTAAGGAATACAATCTGCCCGGGGAGGTACTCCTGTTGCTTGACGCCGGCGTCATATCGTTCTTTCATCCTCTGCTTCGCCTTACCAGTTCGCTTGACAACATCCTTACGAAGCTCCTCACGACGTGCCATATGGTCCCAAATGAGCGAGGTCATTTCCTCAGGCGTCGGTAACACGGTCTTTTCACCACGGATGGCTGCTTGAACGAGACTGACTGTTGCGGGTGCACGTGGCTCGACTCCGAAGATTATTTCGTCAGGTGAGTAGCCCAGATGTTCAATATGTCTCTCATTGCATGCAGGTGCAGCTCGGCGGAGTGTATCAACGAAATCCTCGTCCTCCTTCTTCATTTTGTTCATTGCCTCGCGCAGAATCCTATTGGCTCGTTCTATCACTCCCACTGACTTATGTGACTGACTGGGTGCTTGAATAGGAACGATGTTGAGATCCTTGAGTTCCCCGGCCATTTCCGACGACTGGAATGCGGTATCGGCGTCCCAATAGGCTGCAGCTGGCATAGGGTGACCACTAGCTTTATGATATTCGAACGCTTGTTTCACATCTTTGGTCTTGGTGCTGATTGTTGGATATGGAAATAGGCGTCCCGAAAAGTAATCCACCATGTTGCAAATATGCTTGTAACCATACTTTGAAGGTTCCGGCCAATCAATGAAGTCAATGCCGAATAGGTCATACGGCTGATACGTCTGAATGGGCTTCAGCGGTACTGTCCTCATTGCCGGTGCCCATAGAGCACACTCCATGCATCCCTGTACGTAGGCTTTGACATCCGAGGCCATATATGGCCAATATACCTTGCCTTTAATGCGAGCGAGTACTATATTAGTAGAAAAGTGACCTGCTTCGTCATGCACTTCTTGTAGCAGTGGCGCAATTTCGTCCTTCTGTAAGCAGACGCAGTATCCATCTTTGTACTTATGCAGTAGCCGTTTACTCGTTTCGTCGTATCGATAGGTATTTACTTTGCGTTTGAATGCTGCCATCGTTGCCTTGTCTACTTCAGGTGCTTGGTCCCACGCGTAGTACTTGTAGATATCCGAATACCATTCGTCATTGATGTAATCTGGTTCAACCGCCTCACTCTCGTCATTGGCCGTTACTGTTGTTAATAGGCTTCGAGGTGCATCCTCCTCAACTCCTTGTCCTTCGGCCTCGAATGAGGGTATGTCCTTCTTGAATGTGGTCCAACCAATAGGACATGTCGAAGACATTTCCCTCTCATAACAAGTCGTCTGATATACCTTCGGACTGACCTTGTCACCGTACTCTTCAATACGCTTCTTCCGATCTTCGTCTGACAATTTCTTGAGCATGTCACGATATCCTCCTTTTCCTGTCTTCCAAAACCACTCGTCATCGTCCACGTGCTTGACCGCTTCCTGATACAAGTCCTTGACAAGTTGATCCGGCTCACAATCCTCGGCGTTGTAAATAACCCGTGATAGGCTGTCTGCAACGACGTTCTTTTCGCCCTCGATATACTTCAGCTTGATATTGTGCATCCTGAGTTTGTTGGCCCAACGTGCATAGATATCCTCGTGTTCCTTGGCATTCATGAATCCAACAAGAGGTTTGTGGTCCGTGTGTATAATTGACGTGTCCTTTGCGTTGAAGTAATGCTCGTGCTTCCCAGTGAAATGAACAATTGCGAATAGCTCCTTCTTGTACGTATCGTAGCTGCGTTGGGTGGGTGTGAAATTGTATGAGTCGAACAGAATTGGCCTCATTTCACCGTTTTGCAACTGCCGAATGTATATCCCGGTACCCCATTTCGATGCGTCTGTAAACGCTTCAACTGGGAGGTTAGGATCATGACCAAACATGTTCATGACGTTAGTCGCAAGTTTCTTGAGTGTCAGAAACGCCAATTCCTCGGACTCGGTCCACTTCCATTCGACTGTTTTGCTTTGTTGTCGTTGGAGAGGTCTCGCTATTTCGTTGAAGTTCGATATCCATTTGCGTGTAACATTGACTACTCCCATGAAGCCTCTCACTCCTGTCTTGTCTTGCGGCACAGGCCAATTGCGTATCTTGTCTATTGACCCCTGTTTAATGTTGAGTGAGCCCCTATGCTGAACATCTGACCTAGACACTTGATTTCCAATACCCCAATGCGTAATTTCCCGAAGGATACTCTCATCTTACCCCATACCAGGCGTGGGAAGAATTGCTGCACTAGGAAATCGTATAACTGTTGCCAAGTCTCGAATCCACCAAATATGTCATCGATATAGAAGCCAGCATTCGGATCTGACCCATCTGCATTATGTAACAATGACGGCTCCGGATTAGGCGGAGGAATTGCCCCTAACAGGATGTTCATGAGCTCCGTGAACGTGAACGACGACGTCCTAGTCCCTTGAGGCATTCTTGTTGGTTGCAGCTGTCCTATTCCTGGTATGTGAAATGCTAGATAATGACGATCTTCTGGATGTACAGGCACTCCCCAATACCCATGCTTCATATCGGCTCCGAAGAACATCTTCCACTTCGGATTCGACATCATTTCTTGCACCTTCCTAGACAATTCCATAGTGCTTCCTTGTGGGTCCTCGTAGATGTAGTGATAATTGAAAACCAAGCGGTCCTCCCCGCTTTCCTTCGAGTCAGCTTGGGTAATGAACTGAATTGAGAAGTACGGCCATTTGCTGTCACGGTCTTTTCGTACATGCCCGCATCAATGCCCTTCTGGATGATTTCGCGAAGTCTCCACTCCCTATCATTGGTCAAGCGTGGCTGTCGTGCTACGTACGGTTTCAGGCCTTGACGTGGATGAACTCGATGAGTAATTAGATCTGTAGCAGGAACTTCGGCGATATCGTTAGCTGTTGCATCACGATAGGTCCAGGCCAATTGTAAGAATTTCAGTCGTTCCGAGTCCGGTATGCCACGCCCAATTTCGATTTTCTGAGTCTTGTTCCACTCTTCCAGGAATTCCAATGACTGTGACTCGTCAATAGTTCGTCGAATAAGGCGTCGTTGAGTAGGAAATGACGTAGAAGTGAGATTATCGACGGCAGCATTAGTGCCTAAAGCTGTATTGTTGACGTGAGGTCCCTCGGTTGCATTTTCCTCCTCCTCTTCCTCCATCCGCTCCTTCTGTTCATCCCAATGCAGTAAACATCTTATGCCCTCAGAACATCCACATTCCACCTCCTTACCATCCAGAATCGCTTGGGCTTGCAATGTACGATATTCATGAAGGTCCGCATCCGCCTCATGATGCTTTAAACAAGCGTACTCGGTACCACAGCGACACGTCGGACTGGTTTCGTAGGAGGTGACTTCATTCAGCCCTACTTTGAAAACCCGAAATGTCGACTCCGGAACAGCTCCTTCCACCACCTTCTCATTATTAGTATCAATATGCTCCTCACTCTTCTTTCTAGCACGTGGGCGTCCTTTATGGTCATCCGCAGGACCTATTGAAAATCCTCGTCGTCGTCAGCATCGTTAGAATCGTCCGAGTCGCTATCACTTGACTCGTCGGTATCAGAGTCCGTTCCGTCAGACGAGCTCTCCTCACTCTCCTCCCTCCCTTTAAGGTGGCCGTTCATTATTCCCTTGACTCGCTTGTTTTCTTTCTTGACGGCTCCTATTATGCCCTTGGCCAACGCGGATCCAGCAATCTCGGGGAGCTGATGATAATCGGACTCTCATCCAGCATCTTGTCACCGATCGTGATAGTCTTGGCTGCAATATCCAGCTGGGCCTTCACTGCTCTGAGCCACGGGAGGCCTAATAGAAGTTTCGTACCCATTGCGTGTGGGTTCACGAATGCGAAAAGGCGACGCTTGATACCCTCCGCATTGATGTTGAGCATAACCCAATGACTTAAAACCTTCCGTTGCCCGCTAGCCACTGTCATTGTTATCTGATGCTTGACGAACTCGCTCGTATGATGAATCTTCAGTCCCATGTCATGAGCTAGCTTGCTGTCAATGAGAACCAGATCAGAACCTTGATCCGCTTTAGCATGTTGATATCCAAGCGAATAGCGAGTCGAGCCGTTTTCTTTCTGCAGTACAACGGGCACTCCGAATGCAGTGAGATCCTTGTTGATTTCGGCCCACTCCCTTGTCATTTCCTTAATGCCTGGTTTCAACGTTGACAAGTCAGCTTGGGTCAGGCCTACTCTAGAGACTTCGGTGTTAGTAGAGGCCTGTTTCTTTCGTGGCTTGCGCGGAGCAAGAGTTAACCGCTTGAACTCATCCCTAAAGAAAGGTGAAATAGCGCAGAGCTGGATAACGGTCATGGTAATAGTATTGCTCTCCAGAATTTCCTGAACACTAACGGGGGCTTGTCCTTCAGGGCATTGATTTTCTTCAACTCCTTGGGCTTGTCAATGCTCTTCTTGGTCCTCTTTCCGCCCTTCTTGGCAGGTGCTGTTGCTGGCGTCTTCTCGGTAGGCTCAGGTGACTTCGCTGCAGGCTCTTCTTCTACGTCAGATGCCTCACCGTCGTGTTTCATTCGTCTCTTTTTCCCTCGAGTCTCTATCGTATAGACTCTCGCCGACTGACCGGCATCTGACTCCGAGTCATACTCCGAACCTGCAGATACCGTAATTGAATCCACTGCAAGAAGACGCTGGGTGGCGACCTCATCCACCTCAGGCTGTTCGTTCTCTGAGTCGGACTCTTCCACCTGTACTAATCTTGACGCTGGCCCTCTCATTTCCGGTACAAAGTTGTCCGGGTTATACACTTCGTCGTACTCTGCTGCGGAGACATGCTGATTTCCGTTTTCGCTACATTTTCCTGTACCGTATGTGTAGTACACCGCATTTACCGCAGGTTGCTGAGTGTTGAATGGTATACTCGTTATTGCTGCTACTTGTGCCGGTGGGGCTGCTGGAGCAGGTAAGCCAGTAGGCCGCTTCAATTTCGTCTGAGCAATTTCCTCGAGTGCTACAGGGGTCTCTATGCCAATCAACCATTTTAACAAACGTGCGGCTGCATATCCTAAGCGATTCTGTTCATCCACCGTACATTCGCGAAGTATATGCCCTGTTTCACCGCATCGTATGCAAACTCTACCATGCTTGTCTCGACTATACTCAAGGAGACCGTTGATGATCCGATTGTAATGACCCCATCGGATAAGCCAGAACGCCTGATTCTCTTGCTGCTGACGTATAATCAAACCTGGTCCGGGCTGACGTCGCTCACGGGGTTGTATTGTTTCATTAGCTGCTGCGGCGAGTACAACTGGTTGTTGCTGACCACGCGAGTCTTGCGGCGAGTATCCTGAGTATTGCTGCAGATTTGAAGTAGGCTCCGTGTTAGTAACATCCTGTATACGGTCCTTGCTGGCTATACGGTGTAGTTGACGTGCAGGACGAGATATTGCTGCGAAGCTACTCAAGTCGAGTCCTAACTTGGCCAGCCGTACCTGAATCTCCTTGGCTTCGTCTGCTTGATGATGCATACCCGGTTTCCAGGAGTTAATTGCATTTCGTAGGTCCACAAGCTCCTTGTCATTATCCACTCTCAACTGCTCCGCCCGATCTTTCTCCTTCGATTTCAAGACTGCAGACTGGCCTTCGGCCGCTTCGTAAACACCCTTTAACGTCTGAAAGCCCTTAGTGACGTCTACATATTTCGTCTTGACCTTTCGTCGTAAGGCAGGATCGTGAAGCCCTGCGACAAATTGTTCAATAGCTACATCCATGGTGGTATCATCTCTATCATCGGCTCCTCCGGCTGCACGGAAGAGGTTAGCCACACGTTCGTAATAGTCGTCCAAAGCCTCATTTTCCTGCTGTTGAACTGCCTTCAGCTTGTCAAGCCAATCCTTCCGAGTTTCTTGTTTGGCCTTCCCCCTGGGAATCGCTCCAACAACAATGTCACGAAGGTATTCTTGTCGGCAATGTTAGCTTCGGCACCTTTCTTGATCATCTGCTGAATCGTGAATGACCCTTCTGCCCATGATCCGGCTTCGCCCTCCAGCTTTGACTCGATTTCTGCAATCCATTCACCTGGTTCAAGGTCATCGTCGAGTGCCTTCTTGGCTTCTTGAAGCCACCGTCGTGCAGGCTTGTTTCCAGTGAAATAGTTCAACTGAGGCTTCCCCATCTTGATAGGCTTGACTGGCTGACTCTGGACAGTGGATGGTTGTTGTACTAGACTACTAAGAGAGTCGACGATATTGCTAGCCCAACTAGTTGACTCTCCTGGATGGACGGAATCTTCTTGTTCTATAGGACCTCTTATGGACGGGGCAGGACTAGGACTATGTGACTGATGGATGTATCCTTCAGGTAGCGTAGTGGATAGTTGATCCTCCGAACCAATGTCCGAGTGAACAGGACTACTAGCCCGACTCGTATCAAGTGACGGTGTAAAGAATTGGCGTTCTCGATAGACAGTAAATGGTGAGGCCACGGCCTCTTTCTTAGGTGAAGACACTTTCTGAGTAGTGAGTATCAAGGCAGGAGGTAATGCTCAGAAGCTTTTGCAGACCAGATTCTTGTTCCGAATATTAAGAAGTTTAAGTGCAGACCCTCCCTGAGAGCCTTCAAGTATATGCGTATGTCGTTACTTCTCACTAGCTCGCTGGCACTAGTTACCCGGGTGATAAACTCGTACGAAACACACCTGGTGAATCCTCTGTCAGATAGTTATATGAATCACTGGTGTTTGCACTGCCGTGAAGTAGATATGGGTTGTTTCTGATTCTGGTGGTGTTCCGGTAACACCGGATATTCACAACGTAACGGAGCCCCTTAACGACCTGGTCCGCTGATATCGATGTTACTGCTGAATGACTTGAACGGCACGTCGTTTTTCGTCGTTTGATGCTGAAAGACTCGAACGGCACGTCGTTCTCTGTCTGCTGATATTTTGCACTGAAGACTTGAACGGCACGTCGTTCCTCGTCTGCTGATATTCGCACTGAATGACTTGAACGGCACGTCGTTCCTCGTCTGCTGATACTCTACGCTGAATGGCTTGAACTGCACGTCGTTCCTAGCCTGTAGACACTGATTCTGCCCTGAACAGCACGTCGTTCACGAGCTTTCTGAATGACCTGAACAGCACGTCGTTCACGGTCCACTAACACGCTGTATTTTCTGACCCGAACGGCACGTTGTTCCAGACTTATTAACACACGATACTGACTTGACCTGAACGACACGTTGTTCACGGTCTGCACTAAATGACTTGAACGGCACGTCGTTCCTCGTCTGCTGATACTGAATGACTTGAACGGCACGTCGTTCCTCGTCGACTGATACTGAATGACTTGAACTGCACGTCGTTCCTTGCCTGCTAATACTGTAATTTCTGAATGCTGAAGAACTGTATGCTGCTTCTAATGTCCCATAGCCGGATGTGCGTCGAATTCCTCTGTAGAAGTGCTGAAATGGACCACTTTACAATTTCGATATCCCTGTCAGGAGACGGCTAGCAGCGACCTGCTCTGACGTTCGGATTATCTTGGCAAGACCTCCAGAAAAGTGGCTCACTAGCACATCGTCAAAACGTACGAAATAGTATGATGTAATGCCTTCAAGGATAGTCTTATTGGGTGGTAGGTATCTAGGTGGAAGTATGTACAAACTGCATATCTCATGAAGGTGTTTTATCAATGCCCCTATGTCATACCAATAGGGCCTAACCCTATCGATCCTAGTTTTCGTTGCCCAGCCATTTTCGCACTCCTCCCTGCCAACAACGGATTTTCGCAGAAAAACCTCAATAGAGTCTAGTTCCGGATAGCTGTGGCTTAGCTCGTCGCTACGAGGTCAGTGTAGATCTCCTTGACTCGACTTTCCTACATCATACATCTTGGGCCGCGATGTCCCGGGCCTCACTCTGAACGCTTCATCACTTATCTTAAGGATAAATTATTTCAACCTGGAGGCTTTATGAATTACAGTTCTTCCGCGCCTGCTTATCTTCGAATTGCAAGGCTGGAAGCAGGCTGAAGTCTTCCTCCCTCGAGCAAGAAACCATGCACAATTGAGGCAAAATCAGTGTTCAAACATACTAAAAAAATGAGCGCTTTTCTATCGTATCTACGTATTCCGTTTCTGGCATCGTCGGCAATTGCTGCTCTGGGAAGTGGTTTGCTCTATGTGAAGCAAAAGTACGTCCAACGAAATCTAGATCGACCCTATGTTGATCAAGATATAGCGAGCTCATCTATCCCCGCAATCTTCCACCAGGTGCACGGACAGATGAAGGTGTTCCAAGGCCTTCATTCTTCGGGATTTCCGACTATGAAGATCTGCGGATACCGACCCCTGATGGAGAATTCCTTAGCGCATTTTTCATCAGACCGTCAAACAAAGGCTTAGCAAAGAATCTAACTATTCTCATGTTCCACGGCAATGCAGGCAATATTGGTCATCGAGTCCCAATTGCCAAGGTTTTGGAAGAGAACATAGGCTGTAATGTTCTTATGCTAGAGTATAGGGGCTACGGCCTGTCTACTGGATCGCCTGATGAAGAAGGCATCAAAATCGACGCACAAACAGCACTTGATTATATTCGGCAGCAGAAAGAGACCCAAGGCGGCAAAATTGTTGTCTTTGGCCAAAGTCTTGGCGGAGCAGTCGCCATACAGCTTGTTGCCAAGAATCAAGACTCTGGAGATATCATTGGGTTGGTACTAGAGAATACTTTCACGTCGATAAGAGAGATGATACCGTGGTAAGAAATACTTGTCTTCGCCAGCCCAGGCGTCACTGACCGTGCATCTAGTGTAATACCACCAGCAAAGTATATTGCTCGCTTTTGTCATCAATACTGGCCAAGCAAGGAAGTCCTGCCTTCCATTACAGAAGTTCCCATACTCTTTATCAGTGGCCTGAAGGATGAGATTGTACCGTAAGTTTCCTTTTTCGAAACCCAGCTGCTACGATGTGCTTTCTGCCCAGGGTTTGGCCAAAACAATATTTTCATACGTCTACGCGCTATGTATCATCGCGAATGTAGCTGACAGATAGCTTGCCACCAGACCAGCGCATATGAAGGAACTATACGCAGCCTGCAGAGCGAGAAGGAAGACGTGGAAGGAAATGCCTAATGGATCTCACAACGATACCGTGGCTGAGCCATATTTCTTCAATCATGTCATTGAGTTTGTTAATACAGAGCTCAGTAAAGGTTGAGCGTCGCTGAAGTGATTCCAATTTTGTAACATCAATTAAACGAACCTTGTTGGGCTGGAGTTAAGTCTTAGAGGGGTTTGACGGAGTCATGGGTACATATGTGTCATTCATGCATATACGACTCGGTGACTGCCATGACAATATTCAGCTTTCATAGAACAATATGACTGTATTGCAAGTGGTCCTGCTACTAGTGTCTGCCTGCTCACACCTTGAGAGTGACTTGGTGAGTCATGGCCTGAGTGAGCCTGACGCATCGGGTAACGGCGCCGAAAGTGATACATAGAAGTTGCCACCCCCCAGAACGTAATACAAGTTATATCACATCCTTTGCGTGAAGGCAATTCATTCCATTTCTACAACATTGAACAGACTAAAACTTGTTTGGTCTTTACCCCTTGTGCCGTGTCCTTTGCTGCCGACCTCTCTTCTTGACCAAGCCACAAAACATTCAGGGAATTTCTTTTACAATCCATTCAGCTGACACGATTGAAACTCCAGCTGTCGGCGTACCACGGATCCCTATGAGCTCTGTCGAAGTCCCGCCTCAACCGGTCAACGCATCAGGTAATCCTTCAAATCAGCGACGGAGATGGCGGGGTCCAAGACGAGGGGGCGGACAGGCACAGAATCAGCGCGGTGGTCAGCCCAGCAACACAATCACTGAAGTGCCTACAACGAACGGGGCGGACCTAACGTTAGCAAGAGATCCATCCCTATCGCTCAGGCCAGCATCAGTTGGACCTCGCTCTCAGCCCACATCCGCTGAGCCCTCAAGTGCTGAGGTCTCAGCTACGGAGAATGGTCCAGGAGTGGGAAGACGTGGTGGAAACAAACGAAGAGGTGCAAGGGGGCCGAGACAAGATGGGGCACCCCACGGCGTGCTTGGTCAGGCCATAGATGGGGCCAGGCAGACCAATAATGGACTTCGCAATCAAAATCAGACATTGACTACATCTACAGGCAGGCAATTTGGGGGACGTCTGACGGCAGAGGAGGATCATCCAGCCAGCCCTTCAGGCCAAGGTCAACAGGCGAATATATTAGGAACTCAATTACAGCCGGATGCACCAGAGTTCCGACCTGGTCAACAACATCAGCCTCGATCACGCCAACCCAAGGGGGCAAAGCAAGGACCGCCGCCTGTTCGCCACCAGCAACGTGTTGCTCCTCGAACAAGGCGGGACTCTAATCTGAAGTCGAAAGCTGCCGATATTGCAACTCGCACGCACGAGGATATCTCCAATAATCTCTACGAATGCCCCATATGTACAAGCGAGATCGGCCGCCATTCGAAAGTCTGGTCATGCAAGACATGTTGGACGGTATTCCATCTGTCATGCATCACCAAATGGTCAACGAACGAAGGTGCAGCGATGGCACAACAGCACAATCAAGATGGCAATATTCCACCACCGCGGCAGTGGAGGTGTCCTGGGTGTAATCTACCTAAAGATGTCCTACCTTCGTTGTATACGTGCTGGTGCGAGAAGGAAATAGATCCTCGATCCATATCCGGCATACCTCCACATTCATGCGGACAAACATGTGGCAAGCACCGGATTCTACCTAAGAAATGCCCGCATCCATGTGAACTCCTATGTCACGCTGGTCCTTGTCCACCTTGCACGCATATCGGTCCCATTCAGAGCTGTTATTGTGGAAAAAAGTCTACTTCGAGGAGGTGCGTTGAGACAAACTACGACACTGGATGGAGCTGTGGGGAGATCTGCGGAGACCCCATGCCATGCGGCGAACACTTATGTCAGCGACCTTGTCACGAAGGACTATGTGGAGCTTGTGAAGTTGAGATAGACTCCAAGTGTTATTGTGGTAAAGTCCAGCGAGAGATGCCTTGCTGTGACCGAAGTAACATGAAGCGAAGTAAGCGTTTCAAAAGTGATGAGTTGGGAGGAGGATCAAACGAGGAATGGACCGGATCATTCCGATGCGCCAGCGTTTGTGACCGCACTTTCGATTGCGGTATACATCGCTGCGAGCAAAAATGTCATCCGCAATCGCTGGATCCTGCTCGCTGTCCTCGTTCGCCGGACGTCGTCTCGCATTGCCCGTGTGGGAAGACTTTGTTAAAGGATATCTCGGGGATCGAGCGCGAGTCTTGCGAGGCTCCAATCCCGAATTGCGACAAAAAGTGTCTAAAGAAGCTAGAGTGCGGCCACTCCTGTCAAGCGATATGCCATTCTGGCCAGTGTATGCCCTGTCTCATGAGTGTCCAAATCGGGTGTCGTTGTGGTCGAGTACAGGCGTCAACGATTTGTCATCAGGGACATGATGAGCCACCTCAGTGTATGCGAGCCTGTAAAGCCAATCTCAACTGCGGCCGCCATGAATGCGGCGAAAGATGTTGCCCAGCGGAGCGTAAAGCAGCAGAGCGTCAGGCCGCAAAACGCAAGCTTCGGCCTCTGGGTGCAGCCCGCATCATGGACGACGGTTTCGAAGCAGAGCATATCTGTACTCGGACATGCGGACGCATGCTCAAATGCGGGAATCATACATGCCCTGAGCTTTGTCACAAGGGTCCCTGCGGCACATGTCGAGAAGCCATCTTTGAAGACATTGGATGCCATTGTGGGAAGACTGTCCTTCAACCTCCATTACCATGTGGCACCACTCCGCCGCCGTGTCGATTTGATTGCGAACGGCCAACCGGCTGCGGCCATCCTCGAATTCCCCACAACTGCCATAGTGACGAGGAGTTATGCCCTAAATGCCCCTTCTTGATCGAGAAGCCTTGCATGTGTGGGAAGAAGAGACTTAAGAATCAACCTTGCTGGCTCGCCGATGTTCGCTGCGGTGAAGTCTGCGGCAAGAAGCTCAAGTGTGGTTCTCACTTCTGCCGCAAGCCATGTCATCGTCTGGGCGAGTGCGAAGACGCAAGCAAACCATGTCAGCAGTCTTGCGGAAAGGCCAAGAAGGCATGCGGACACCCTTGCGAGGAGCGATGCCACGCTCCCTCGACCTGCCGTGAAGATAAGCCATGTCAAAACAAGATGCTCATTACCTGTGACTGCCAGCACCTGAAGCAGGAAATCAAGTGCAACGCTTCCAAAACCAGCGAAGGCAACAGCAAGAAGACTTTGACTTGCGATGATGAATGCGCTCGCCTCGCAAGAAACCAACGACTAGCACTAGCCCTCAACATCGACCCTGAAGCCCACAAAGACGACCATATCCCCTACTCCAGCGACACGCTCAAAATGTTTCGCGAATCCATAAAATGGGCCCAAACTCAAGAGCGCGAATTCCGCGTCTTCGCAGCAGACGAAAGCGAGAAACGCCTCCGCTTCAAACCAATGCCAGCCCACCAACGAGCCTTCCTCCATTCGCTCTCCGAAGACTTCGGCCTCGACAGCGAAAGTATGGACCCGGAGCCCCACCGCCACGTCGCCGTCTTCAAAACCCCGCGCTTCGTAATGGCGCCCATGAAAACCCTCTCGGAATGCGTGCGTATCCGCGCGACCGCTGACGCAGCAGCAGCCAGCACCGCCTCCACGCTCGACACGCAACGCAAACTTCTCTCCAACAACGCGCCCCTGAACGCCTTCCTCCTCACCCGCCCCCGCTTCGGGCTCACCGTCGAAGAACTCCGCTCCGATCTTTCCGCCACATTGGACACCGCCTCCGCACTCGCATTCGACATCTCCTTCCTGCCCTCGGAGGAAATAGTCCTCAAAGCCCGGCCCTCCACGCCCTCAACCACCATCTCCACCCACGCCATCACAGCCTCCCTCCGCGCCATCAAGACCCCCCTCGCGGCAACCATAGCGCTGAAAAAGCTCGCCTACGCCATCCAGCTCTGCGCGCTTGACTCCTCGCTCAACATCCTCCGCAAAGAAGACAGATGAAGGCCCCGATAGCGGCGGCTGGAGCCAGGTAGCTGCCAAAGCGGCCGCGCCACGCTCTGCGCCGAGGCAGGTCGCTGTGGGCGAGAAGAGCGTTTTTACGGTCTTGGGGAGTAAATTGCGGGACGCGAAGAGGCGGAGGGAGGAGGAGGAGGCGAGGGTGGCTGTGGTTGAGGATTGGGAGGAGGAGGCTGGGCGCGAGGAAGAGGGGAGGGTGGGGGGTGGGGGAAAGACACCTGGGGAGCTTGCAGAGGGTGACCTGCAGAAACTTGGTCCGAATGATGCGAGCGTCCAGGGCGGAGCGATAGAATCTGCTCTTGTGCATGGGAGGGAGGAAGGATCACGGACGATGAACACAGCATTAGGCGAGGATACGACGGAGATGGAAGCTGCGCATGGTGCTCTTGAATGAGAGGCAGTAGTGTCTTGCACATGTAGCAATGGACAAGTATATGTAGACAGGCTGAAGATAGATAGAAAGTACATAGCCAGCCAGCTAGCTACGAAATCCAGCGACCAACGCATCTTAGCTCTGATTCCTTCTCACCCAAGAAACACGGTTGCGGAATATGTACCCAGATCGTGGCAGACGCTATTAGAGTGGTGGATATCAGCTTGCTTGTTGGTCTCATCCCGTCTCCTTATCTCATCTCATTCCCTCATCTTCTTCATTTTCTTGACCTCCACGCTCGCTCGCTCGCTCCGGCTGAAGTCACTGGGGAGTAGTCCCGTTCTTCATGACCCTCCTACTCCTCGCGCTCTCCAGGTATTGGGACTCTGCAACCAGCTCCCAGCTCCCACTGCGAATCCTATCCTATATCGTAGCGCCGTCTTATCATCGCGTGCGCGATATCTCTCGTTCTGCAACTTCGCTTCCGGTAGTATGGGAACGCGGGGCGGAGGGGTTGATTGAGGTCCTTGGCTTTTTGGTATAGATTGCTTTGATGGGTGGTATGAGACTTTCTCAGGGAAGTAGCTCGCCCCACCGATCGATCGTCCCACATCTCATCTAGGATCCCGTCTGATAAGCCTAATGGATCGGCAACCCCGGTGTCAACCAGGGTTTACCGATACACAACTGAACCGCTGCTGCTCGGCGACATTATGTTAAGAAGGACAGTCGGTTTCGGCCTCCTCGTTACCTGAATGCCTTTTAGCCGGTCCCCCTCTTTGGTCGGGGTCGATCGTTAGCACAATGATGTTCTGGATATCGCTTTCTTGGGTATGACTTGGTCAAACTAGGGTGAATAGAGGATGAGCATCATTTTAGGGTGATGGGGACGTTGTCAATGAAGGGAGCAGTGGGGGCTTGGCGGTCTGCTTGAGCGGTGGTGCTCTGGCGGATCCACAGGATAGCAGGTTGGATTGGTCCTTTGGTGGAGGTGATGATGGTGCAAAGACTTTTGTTTGCGAGCGGATGGCTTTCTTGAGTGCAGCATGAGCACGGGGATGACTTGGTCGATGAAGTAGGAGTTTCCGCACTGAGGATCGGTGTGATCGTCTTTTGGATACCCATGGTGCCTCCCTGCGTGACTAGCCCGTGGTGCCTATTCGACGCAAGGCAAGCTGCTTGTTGGTCTGGATTAACGATGAGTTATCTGACATATGAGTCTTCCAGTGGGGCTGTTGTGAAGCTCGCCACCGCGGCCAGAAAGATGTGGATTTCGTGGTCACTGTTGGTGTATTCCTTAGGCAGTGGGAAGAAGGATGGGGATAGCCGCTCGAGCAGGACACCCTTTTGGACTGTTTCTTGAGCGCGGCAACGACTAGCTGGGGTTTCGCTCTGGGTTAGCGAGTATGTCTACTGCAGCCCCTCAATATGTTTGCATTTTGATATATCTGGAAAACTATTGGTGAATAGCTCTTGAACACCGTGGGGCGATTGAGAGGAGTCCCCCATACAGATGGGTTAATTGAGATGTGGGCAAGGCTGAACGAAAATGAGCAGGAGACATACCACGAGGGTATACTTCAAGACAATATCATTGTCAATGAGCAGCTGTCATGTAGGAAACCCACGTGTCGATGTGATCTAAACTGGCAGCACTGGCCGGAAGCGAGGCTCGGTGAAGAGGGTTCTATGTCGAGGGAATGAGATTAATTCGCTCACGATAATAAGTCGGTGTTTCTAATAGTTCAAATTTATCCTTCATGATTCCAGAGCTGGGTACCAGTAGCAGAGCGTATTGCGAGAACATGTCCCGAACCGGCAAGCATAATGTTGTTTTCACAATCAATCTTGGATTCTTCGGGGCTCACATTTCTCAAGTCATGATCGTTAGTTAGATCACAAGGTAGATGTCTTCAGATAGGACGTCGCTCATGTCAAGATCGCAAACAAGAAGTTGGGATGATCTCCATTACTCCAGCAAGAGGATATCCCAAAAGTCAAAGTGCCGCTTGCACGGTCCTGGACTCCTAAACTGCTGTGGGAGTAGCATTTCTTCCTCAACAACTTCCTAGCACAAGGTAGGTTTCTCCTTCGAAGCTAGATTTTGACGCAGGTCAACAGTATCAATCTTGCATAGGTGAGAGAACGTTGCAGCTGGTCGCTGCAGAGAATGATATTGCGATTATCCTCCCTGGGCCAGCATCAGAAAATGATGTCCTCTTCATGTCATATTACTCATATGTTCTCTGCCCAGGACTGGTAAGCGTCTTATTACGATAAAGCGTATATTAATAGCAATGCATGAGAGGTAAAATTGCACCAGACCAGACCAGGGGATAAGCGCAAGCACTCCGATAGCTCTGGAGACCAGCTGAGACTGAGAGCGACAAAGGAGCAGAGTGAGCTTGGAGAGATCCTACAATATTGACGTGCAGCAGGGTGGCTCGAAGGATGAGAAGATCGCACCATATGTGGTACTCCAGCAGGAAGGTGTGAGTGAAACGAGCATGGTTAGGTGAAAGGATGTGGTCACACGCGATTAAGTCCACAACCTACATAACAACCTCCTTCTGCATCAAGCTGCGGCAGGCTTACGGAAGCGTGCGTTATGCGAAGCCTTGGATCTGTCAGATAATGCAAGTCGAACATGATCTCAGGGTCTTTTACCTTGAAGGGAATCGGCCGAGCGATACATGGGAATATTCACCACCTACCAATCAAAGCACCCCGGTCAGATAACGAATAACGTCATGCACAGGTGTCCATCATTCCATGTAGCACACAGGACATATCATAAAGTCTCCTCGGGAAATTGAGATACCCACACGCTACTCCACTGAATGGCTTTGACAAAGGAATCTCAGCGTCTGAATGTACTTCGCGAACGGGTCCGTTGAAAGTCATCGCGGCGCAGCCTTCACTTTCCGTTGATAGCGTCTGCCCCGCTCAACCCTCAAACGGTTGTGGCGGCACAAAATGGCGCCGCATCAGATCAGAACCGTCGTTAACTATCCCTATACTGGATAACAAGTTCAGGTGCTTGGGGGCAGTCTACCGATGAGGACTACAGGAGCTGTCGTGGGTATCTCGATGTCTCCGTATGCTGAGGAGCGGCGCAGATCATGGTTCACCTAAGGTACTAAGTCGCGAGACTGTGCACTATTAGCTGCTATTTGATCTAGAACCTGCGCATTGATACCAGCGGTCGGTAAACCCCAGAGTTTTTGTTCGACGGAAAGATCAGTTAGGATGGGTTCATGTGTAGTAAATAGGCCAAAGCGGGAGGAGGGTGTATGTACCCCTACATTCAGCTGCGATTCTCCCGGGCGTGGCACGGACTACTCCGTCCATGATGAACATCAAGCTACCTCACTATTAGCACCTGCAAAGCAGCGCTTTGCTTAGTTGGGAGGCGTTATCCCTTCTGGGTCTACAGAGCAAGACTGAGCCGCAAGTAGCAGCTCCTAGCTCCTGGAAGTCGGTAGTCGCAATGTCTGCTCGAATCATAGCGCATGTTCGTTTGCCTCGGTTGCTGCTTGATTCCCACAGTCCCCAATGAAAGAGAGGACGAGGGACCGAGATGGTGTGCGGTGGAAATCCCAGAGATCGAACAAGAGTGACCCTTTCCCGCCTTCCCGCGGCGGGAAGCATAGCCACTGTCGATCAACCCTTTCAACAGCCACCGTCCAGCCTCGCCAGTTGCCGATCTCGAAATCCAGAACGACGTCGACTTTCTGCTGCTCCCCAGCATGGGAATGCTTGTCTAGATAGCTGACGAAATAGCACTATCGGTGACTACCGAGTTTGACGACAAGGTAGACAGAAATAGGGCAAGATGCAATGCCGATGAGATTGTTCCCGTGGCAAGTCAAGAATAGCAATCAATGTCGATCAATCACCGGATGCAAGTAGCTTTGGTACTTGTCCACGAACCTGGAGGAGTTGGTCGGTTATCAATTGATCAGAGCTGGAGCGGAATTGTAGATCTCGGACTCGGTATGGGAGCATCGTTCGACGTGTGGCATGGATGGCCCCTGGGATTCCATGACATCCGCGATGACGTGACGCCACCCGAGTAAGGCTGTCAGAAACTGTTCAGGCGCGTGGGCGTGGCTGTTCTATTTTGTGCTGTTCTGCCGATCAACTGCCGCCGATCACTTCGCATGTTTCCCTGCTAGACCTGCCTCTACTACCATTCTACCATGCAATTTCACTCGCAAGCATCTTCGCTTCAGAAAGTGAATTGCTGCCAGCTGCTCTATTCTCGGAGAATATCCTTTCGAGCCTCACTCTGTTCACGACGGATCATACGATCGCCATCAGTAGCCCCCACAAAAGCTACCGTTTTGGGCATCTTCAATGCTAACAGTCTCCCCGAGTTTCCGTCAATAACAGTCGTGGTCGTAATGTAATGGCTCGTGTCAACAATCCGATTCCTTGGGAAACCCCTCTAAAAATATGTCTGTCATTGAAGAAGCACAATATATCGACTAGGACGGAGTGACGTCCGGAAGCAATGGAGTCTAGCAGTGCAGCCATAGCAGATGGAAGGCACTAAGTTGTCGAGGGTCCATTGTAAAGCGCTGCTAAACCGAGAATGGGGAGACGGGCTCGACGGGGTAGGGCAAATCTGACGAAAAGCGTCTTTCTGTGCTCTGAACAGGCAGGGGGTAACTTTCACTAATGGCTAGACCCGGTCTACCGCTCCCTCGAATAACGTCTCGCCCTTTCTTCGCCACACTGCCACAGTCACCATCTAACCTCCTGCCATGGGCCTACAGTATTGGAACGCCTGGGGGAAGGGTGAAATGGCTGTTGCCGTCTTTCGTCGTCATGATCCCTTGTTGCAGACCATCGCTCGATCGCTTTCTCGCCCTATTTCTCTGACTGGCATCGCCCGGCCATATAGAGTGATCTCTCGTGCCATGAAGATGCCCGTACCACCTTCTCGCATCACTGGTGATCTACAACAACCACCGTCCAATACATTCAATTTCCCCGGGGTACTTTAATCAAGGATCTTCCAACCCTGCGTCCTGTCAAGCTCGGAGCAGATCCAACGAGAAATTGATACTGCCCCCACACAACCCGTGGAAAACCGGAAAGCTGGTCCTGGTCGCCTTCAATTACGGTACAGGGAATGGACTGAGCATTGACCAACCAGACTTCATGCAAGCAGTTGCCACCAGTAGTCGAGGAACAAGGTACATCTGGGGTCTTGGGGGAAAAGAAACTACTTGGTATTTCCTCAACGGTCGACAGCTTCTGCTTCGACTACCTGTCAGTGCGTCGATCATCCTCTACTATTATTACCCTTTCCCTATACATTCGCTGCATATTCTCCTTCTATTCGCTCGTCAATCTTCAACTATCGCTCAAGCTCTCTTCCTTCCACAGATTCACTTGTTTCACAACGTCGACGCGCTGTTCGGCTTATCCTGAAAGAGACATTTGATCGCTTGCCGAATCCTATCACTACTACTGCTGAGCTTTCTCTGCTTCTTGTTCGTTCCTCTTACTGCCCCATTAAGAACACTCCCTTGCAAGCCGCCTACATATGGTTAACGGGCCCTCAAAGAAGCTTATTCGGGGCTTGATGCTTCCGGGTGTTTCCCTTTATAGAAGACTGCTCTTGGACGCGGCGGAAAAGCAGTGCTAGAGGGCTACAATTATAAGGTACATGCTGTCTTCACCAACATCATCGTGGTCGTCTCTTTGCAATGGGATGCTATCTAACATGCCACACATCTGGGTGCAGTATTGGACAGCCTTGCCGATCATCGTTGACGACTCAGCTATGAATGATGGAAGCCAGTCTGGAGGCAGGGTGCTGTCTGGAGCATATCCTGCCGAAACTTCACTTCAACACCGGCTGATTAATACAGAAAGCAACAGTCAGCTAAGTAAGTCACACATGCTCAATGTTGAAGCCCTACAAACTTTTCCTCCGCGCCGATCGCACTAACAGTTTGGTAGACGACAGATCTAGTGGGAGCTCATCATACGATTTTCAGCAAAGCACAGAGTCACAACAGCAGTACATGCCGGGCCAGAGCATCCATCCGTCCGGACAGTACACCGTAGCTGGCTCGGCGCACGGTGGAGGCGCATTCAACATGATGGGTATGGCTGGTGCATTGCCCGATTATTCTGCCAAACAGTCACCGCAAAGTCATTCGAGACTTCCACCGAGTCCTTTGGTCACAAATCCAAGCTATCAGGGACAGCAAATGCCCCATTTCCCAGGCCAGATGACAATGAACAGTTCGAGCTATTCTGGATATCCCACACCATACCCTACGCCATACCAGCAAGCGCCAGGCCAGCCATACCCTCAGACATCACCTGCTCATCAGTCGCAGCTCGGAGTCCAAAGTTCTGGTCAATCTCTCTACAATAACAATCCCTACTTTATGAACGCACCTCAAGTTCCATATTACCCCGGGCAAGTTGGGTTTACGGGACAGGTACAGCTTGGTCAAGGCAGCCAATACGCCTCACCTTATGGTCCGCCCTCTGGTCAAGCCTACGGTCACGGTGTGTTCTGTTGCAAATACCTTGGAGCGAAACAAGTACAGGATTGCTGACGGACATGATGTCAGGAATTCCAATTTCTTACGGCTACGGCTCGGCTGCAGTGCCCCATAAATTTGGAAATGGACCATGTGAGTAGTACTGGTTTTCTTATTGTAGTTTGTGAAGGCTAACAGGGCGCCTTCACAGCGACAGGCAGAAGCCATCCTAACGTTAGCTCCGGGGTGATACCTTCGTCTCCTCGTGGACCGCCTCGAAAGCCAAAGCAATCTGGCCATGCCCTTTGGGTAGGAAATCTTCCATCTGGTGCTCTGGTTAGCGATCTGAAGGACCATTTCTCCCGAGACGCTTACAAAGATATCGAAAGCGTGTTCCTGATATCGAAGAGCAACTGCGCTTTCGTCAATTACCGTACGGATGCTGCTTGTGCTGCGGCGATGAATCGATTCCATGACTCAAGATTCCATGGTGTACGATTGGTGTGCCGATTACGACGCACGCCAGCGTCGCCTGCGCCCGGAGTACCTCTTGGACCTGCTGCTCTCTTGGCTTCGAGTACACAATCTCAAACAGCTCTCGAGTCGATCGCGCACAATCGTGAAGTCTCTTCAAAAGCTGAGGAGCTTGCGAAAGGAGGTACAAGGCCGGACGGTGACAGTTCGACCAGGCGTGCAGACTCCTACTTCATCATGAAAAGTTTAACGGTTGAGGACATGGAGCTGAGCCTTCGGAATAGTATATGGGCTACCCAAGCGCACAACGAAGATGCACTGAACAGCGCTTACGAGGTAAGTCTTCTTTCTCCAACCCACAACGTCAGCTGATCATTGTCAGAATACCGATAATGTCTACCTCATCTTCTCGGCCAACAAGTCCGGGGAATATTTTGGGGTTGCGCGCATGGCGTCACGGATCGATGAGGAGTCTGCCAAATACCTCGACTGGGCCCCCAAAGCAGCGACTGTTGTCGACGACCCGGATATCCCAAGGTCGATACCAACTCCAGCTACGGAGTTTGCACCTAGAGGACGTATTATAGATGATTCTGCTCGTGGCACGATATTTTGGGAAGCCGACATTGGAGAAGATGGGGCCGAAGAAGGGGATGTTAAAAGCGAGGATAGCGCAGAAGAGATGGACGAGCCGGGCTCCCAGGCCTTTGGAAAACCGTTCAAGATCGAGTGGGTCTCCACGAACCGGTTGCCTTTCTACAGAACGCGAGGCTTGAGAAACCCTTGGAACGCCAACAGAGAAGTGAAGATTGCTCGCGATGGCACGGAGTTGGAGACTAGTGTTGGCAGGAGGCTGTTGCAGATGTTTGACAGGACGGTCTCTACTTATGAACCTCCTTCACCGACGACTTGGCCTACCGCGCGACCTTACTGAGAGTCTCCCTCACCCCTACTATGGCTCGCTGTCCGGATCCGTCGAAACCCTTCATCGCGCTCTCTCAACCCTCTACCTCCCGGCGAGCTTCGCTGCCTCAAAAGTCGTGACCTGCGGGACAGGTTACAATATCCTAATCAATTGCACTTTAATGGCCATTCCTCCGGTTCACGACATTCAGTGTTATTCAATTCACTAAGCAACGAGTACCACGAGCTTGAAGAGTTATGAGGAGATAACTGTACGGATTAATAATCACGGGAGGGTTCACTAAGAGTTAATTCAAGGAGGGGGATTTTGATTATAATTTGTACACAGGTGAAAGCGAGCATAGCTAGGGTGGGAGGCTATGTGTAAGATCTACTCTCCAACCACGTTCACCAAATCTATCCCGCTCTTGTTCCTCTCTCTCTTCCTCCTGGATTTTTAATCGGCAGCCATTTTTCATTTACTGGAATTTTGCCTGTCTGAAAAGCCTTGATATCCATCCCGCAGCCCAGTCTGGAATTGCGTACAGTAATCCTCCCAACCGCAACCCATGCATTAGTGAGACAGATAGCCGGCCCTGGACGGCGTCAGAAGCGCCAAGGGATGGGTATGGAGTAGGCAAGGACCTTGGCATGGCGTGAGATCCGTACAAGGGTGAAAAAGTTCCTGGGTCGAGTATATGGGTATTGCGTTTGGGTGGCAAGTAAGATTTTCACTCTATGGCTACGAGACTTATTGGCAAGCCTTGCTGACGGAAGGATCCAAATCTCCCATTTTTACAATGTTGATGGTACGAGGTGTGAGTACTTCCCTTCCCTCTCTCTGGTCAATGATTTTTCGAATGCAGGATTGCAGAACAGAACACCAGCGCTATGCAATCGACATCCTCCGTCTATGTCATCAGATCTCACACAGTCCCCTCCCCCTCCTTCAGCACCACCTTCTTCTTCTTCTTTTTCTTCACCTTCCCCACCGTCTCCCCCTCCTCTTCCCTGCCAACCTTCCCCTCCTCTTCCCTGCCAACCTTCCCCTCCACCTCCCTCCCAACCTTCCCTCCACCTCCCCCCCACCCCCCAGCACATCCATCCTCTTCCTCCTCTTCTTCTTCCTCACCATCTCCCCCTCAGGCGGAACCCCCGCGCCACAACCCTCTCGCTCGCCCTCTGCATCTCCATCCTCAACCTCTCCACCTCCGCCAACGCCCTCGCCATATCCGCGTCCTCGACTTCTTTCCTCTCCGCATCTAGCTGGCTCCCACTCTCATCGTGATCATGTTCGTAGAGCGAAAATGCGCTGAGGGTGCTGGAGTCGACTTGCAGTGGATTCTTCCTGGATCGAGGTTTCGAGGAGGGGGGAGCAGGGCTCGCGGTGCGCAGGGGAGACGGTGCCAAGGACGTAGGGGCGTCGAAGTCGAGGTTCTCGTCCTGCGCGACGTGGTGTTTCTTCGGCTGTTTCTTCTTCTTTTCTTTGGCTCTGGATGTCCTGGGTTCAGGGTCCGAGCTCTCGATGGCGGGGAGCGGCTCGCCGAGATCGAGATCCATGATCGGGATGGCGTCGACGTCGACGTCTTCGCCGTTGGTGCTGCGCAGGATGTCGTGGAAGGGGGTCGATGCGCCGGAGGCATTGTCTTCGCTGCTGGGGATGTAGAATGGATCGTCTTTGTTGCGGATCCGCCGCTCGAGGCGTTTCCGGTTGAGCATCTCCGGTTCATCGGTTTGCTGGTATGAGACTGGCTCTTTGTCTACGCCTATGGAGGGGAGGGTATCGATCGCTGGACCGGCTACTGCTGCGGCGGGCTTACGGCTGGGGCGGACGTTGTAGAAGGTGTCGAAGTCGGAGGACTCTGTGTCTGGTTGGTCGTCGAGGTCGGCGCGCTGGAGGATGAGGGCTAGGTTGGGGTTGATGGGGGTGTCGAGGTCTAGGTGTTCTGGAAGGGGGACTTTTCGCTGGGCTGTAGGGGCGACGGGTTTCAGCTCATCGCCGGTGTAGAGGGATGGGATGGCGCGGGTGAGGAGGAGGGGGCCGTGTTCGCTATCGGCGTCGTGGGTTGAGACTGCTTGGGCGGCGACACGCATTAGTTCCAGGAATTCGACGCAGCGTTCTTGAACTTCGAGGTTTGGGTGTGTGGTGAGTGGCTCTAAGAAATGGGTGATCCGAGCAAGAAGGAGTGAGGACATGCTTTTTCGCTCTGGTGTCCATGGCGTTTTGTCGCGGGAAGTGACCGCTATCAAGATCTTAGGGATGGCTTGAAGGTAAGCTGATAGAGTGGAGGCGGGTAGAGAGTGGACTTTAGGATGGATAGCGTGGGTCAGTGTCGTTGAAGGGTCAGGTAGAAGACTGGCATATTCGCCGACGATCCAGACTGCAGACTGTAGCACAGCTTGGCCACCGACGTTTATTTTCGGGAACGTGGCTTCGCTGCCGTCAACTATAATCAAAGACGACGCCGCATTAAGAGCTTCCTCTCTGACGGTGCTCACTCGCACTGCGACGTTCTGCAGTTCAAGGCCAATTGCTATTGAAATGTCTTCTTCTGCAGAGACGCTAGAGCCATTAACCTTCGAAGCTGACGAGCCGAACAGATTCTTGCCCGACGGCGGCACCAGTTTGACTAGTTGGACAAGTGTCTCTATGTACCATTCGAAGTCGCTAATGTTAGCGTAAGTGTCTTTCGAGCACATTTCCAGTATCCGTCGCATGATCGAGACCCGATATTCTGCAGGTAGGGGTGGTGCATCGTTCAGACTGCCTTTGACTGGCTTTAGGGTTTCCCCTGGATCTTCTCCGTCAGAGTCTGCAGCAGGTTCCACGCCTTCGGAACTGGGGCGAGCATTATCAGTCGAGTCGACTGGCAGCGGTGCGTTACGAAGCTGCCTCATCAGCCGCCCAACCACCGTGGTAAGATTTTCAATGTTGACCATGCTCGCTCCGAGATCGAGTGCCTGCAACCGGATCGAAATATCGGGATCATCGATGCAGCTGAGAATGGCATCTTGATGCATTGATACCAGATGTGCGTGCGAGGTCACAATACGCTTGAAAGCGAGGAGTGCGACATATCTCACTATCATCATTAGCAATATGCCTGCTCAAGGTTAGAATGAAACGCACGATTAGGATCATCTTCGACCATGATCATCCCTCTCAATTTCCCTACGCAGAGTGATGCGATCTCTTCACCCTCCCTAACGCCTTCAGTGCCGTCCAGGATACCTCCTTGGATAACGCCATTGATGCACTCATACAGCAGTGACATTGCAGGTGTTGTACGTATGAGCGTTGTCAGAGGAGGTAGGAGCTTCTTGATAAGTCGTGGTTCCAAAGGCGTCAATGTGGCAAACTAGTAACCATCAGCTGTCGAAAGAGTTTCCCAAGGTGCATTCTGACCAATTTGATGATCTTTATAGCCATCCAATTATTGCCGCCATCTACTAAAAGATCAAATAGACGAGGTGCTAGTGGTAAAAAATCCTTTGGTCGTCTCCAACCAAGCTCACAGACTACATTGATGACAGCAGCGGTCACGCTGGAGTCTTCTTCTTCATTCATGAGAAGATCTTTGATCTTTGGCCAAGCTGGCCGCAAGGTGTCCGGATACACCAGCGCAAGTCTGTACAGAGCGACCACAGTCTTCTTGCGTATCATGGGATTGGAATGAGACAGCCTGGGAAGCAGGTCCGAGAGAAGAGAAAGAGCTAAAGAAGATGTGATGACGTGGGGAAGAGTCACAAGAGGCAAGGAAATGGTAGGTGGTAGAGCAGAGCTTATATCCTAAGAATCTATCAACTGGGAAGCTGCGTGCAATTTCCATTGAAGCATTCACCTTCTTCAGGAGGTTTGTAGCCAACATCAAGACCTCTGTATCTGGCCGAAAGCTCTGTACTGCTCCTAGATAACCAACACGCTTCTGGATGTACTTCGGTGATGACATAACCTCCAGGACATGAAAGGCCGCCCAAGACATGTCGTGGCCGAACATCTCGAGATAGATGAGCTTTAACAATGCGGTGGCCTTAAGATCTATTCCTTATGAGCACGGTCCTTATCATGGAGAATGTATCCAACGCACCCATATCTGCGCCCCGGATCTCGGTCCTGCATTCTCGAAGGCTGTGCTGTATGTACTCCCTCTCGGTACCTTTGTGGTTTCTCAGACCCCTGATCAGATCGTACAACGACTTCTCGAACCTATACGCGTCAAAATAGGGTTCTCGCCATTTTGGAAGTGCTTTAGTCTTTACATGTTGGCTGAGGTCCGAAAGGTTATGGAACAGCACCGATGTCGCAGGTCATGACGCTGGCGAGCATTGTTGTAGAGACGCCAGGAACGGTGTTGTCATTGGAGCTGCTGCGCGGCGGTTGACATGGAGAATACCGACCTCGTTGACGTTGAGACACCAGAGATCTCTTTCTCTACGAGTAATGTATGTATGCAGATAGCCGAGGGCATGTGGACGCGAGGCACGGAAACACCTCCGGCTTGGCACAGGGTCTTGGAGACTGCTGGCTCATCAATTCAAAAATTACTTGCTTGAATTCACGAATATCCCCGAAACATCATCTCCGAAACCCTCTCCGATCGTCCACCGCCTACTGTGCAACAATGACTGAAGTCGCATTGAGCTTTCCCCTAAGCCAGGGTAATCCGGAAGCTCTTTCACTTTCGCAGCAGACTGCGCAACATCTTCAGAAATATACCCCTTCAAGATTACCAATCCCAATTCCTTTCCTGTCAAGTCCAGAGTCGACGGAGCTATGGGCGTCATACGAGAAGCTACTGCTTTCGTGTCTACGAACTGGAGACGACAAAGGCGCCCATATGTGCCTGGAAAAGCTGATAGAACGTTTCGGTGCTACGAACGAACGTGTCATGGGTCTACGTGGACTATACCAGGAAGCTGTGGCAAAAGATAATGCTGCCTTGGAGAAGATATTGCGGGAATACGATGAAGTGCTTGAAGGAGACCCGGCAAATACGGTGTGACAGACCATGCAGCAAGTAGATACTGGGAGATCTTGAACGCTGACTCCAACTTTGAAGCCAATCATGAAGCGACGGATAGCACTTCTTCGGTCCCTTGGCAGGATAACCAACGCAATCGATGCCCTGGTGGACCTATTGGACGCTTCACCCACAGATATCGAGGCCTGGTCGGAGCTCGCGGATCTATATCTGTCTCAAGGCTCATTCTCTCAAGCCGAGTATTGCCTTGAGGAAGTTCTGTTGGTAGCACCTAACGCATGGAACGTGTGTAATCATCGAGCTCATATACACCCATGGACGTGACCGCTGATGTTGTGACCTAGGTGCATGCGAGGTTGGGCGAAATTCTCTACATGGGGGCAAGCAACAATGAAAGCAGCGCCGTCAGGGTGCTTGCCGAGTCTATGCGTCGCTTCTGTAGAAGCATTGAGCTTTGCGACGGATATCTCCGGGGTTACTACGGACTCAAACTAGTGAGTTAATCCACGCACTGTGCAGCACTCAACCGTACTTATCGTTTCATGTAGTCCGCAGGCCGATTATCAAAGATAATACACCATGACCCGAAGACCTTCTCAAATTCTTCCTCAACAACGGACAATGACGAGTTACCCATCCCATCAGAAGCAAGTGTGAACGCTCTGCATGAAAAGGCAACATCGGCGCTAGCGCAAATCGTAAGAACCGCTGATAGCGGTCAGTATAATAAGGTTGAAGTTGACGCTGTGAAGACTCTGCTTGATCAAAGTGCACAGTCCGTAACACGGTAGGGGCCAGTTATAAGGCCGACTGAAGTCTTCGGAGCATATCAAAAATGCGCTGGCGGCAGAGACTTGAAATACCATATGCAAAGATCTTCCGCCACGCTCGTTAAAACCCTTGTCCTGGTTCGAAGCGCTTGGACAGACCTCAAGCAAGGTACCATGATTGGCCATGCTGTACCAAGCATTCTGGTTCTATCAAGAGCACTTCAGCCCGCAGCACGATTAGATTAATATGCTTAATTAAAGGGGAGAATAGGCGCATTGGAGCCGCTGGTGCCGTGAAAGGTCTGTGTTAGGCCGAACTTTAACCCCACAAGTATTATGATGGCCTATCGAGACAGCCATCGAGAATGCTCGAGCTCAGTATCTTCTCGACGGTCGACTGCTTGCGCTGGGCAGGCCAGAGCTTGAGTCTTATCGTCGGGCAGCAGCAAGAAGAACAACGAAACCTGTCCTGCATTTGACTCTTCCGGAAGACTTGGCTAGATAAGACAACTGATTTGTGCCCCAACACCGACGACACTCCCGTCATCAATCTGGATCTGCCTGACCCCTGCAGCCCACGCCTATTGCGGAAGTCAAGACTATGATGTCAAAGGCCGCCATAAAGACCACGAATCGTTTGACGAAGAAAATCACTTACATAGACGACCCTAGCAAGCAATCGCCTATGGCTGAAAACTGTTCGCACCGGACGAGTCATCTTGGAGGCTACACAGAGATGAATGCTGAGGACGTGGTGTCACATCCATGAAGATCTACTTGCCCAAGGTAGGTGGTCCTAATGTAGATAGAAGGTCCAACATTTCCTTGGTCATTCATGAGTCCCACTTTGTCTCTCTCTTAGACTCGATGTCCATACCACAATTACATATATCACAGGCCAAAGGAGCACAATCTTTGCTCTCCTCAAGCATATGGTCCCCGCATAAGCAGATTTGGCCGTGATACTTGGCTGCTTTCACGAGCCATGCCGTTTCTGCAGATCTTGATCTTCTAAGCGTTATTTTTTCCTAATAGTACTGATTGCGACATACGATCCTGTTCTGGCGAGGTTTGCGCATTGAGGCTTACTTCCATCATTGAGCCGACAAGAATCAGTCTGCTCCTTCCCCAAGCCTTAAGTTTTGGGCTTGTTGTTCACGCGAATTTCGATGACGTCGCCGACTGTGTGTTCTTTATCTGGTCAAAACGGTATATATCTGAATTTGGTTTGTGCGTTTTCTTCCTTTTTCCTTATTCAAATCGATGCTACTCAAATACACTTCCGAGGCCACGAGGTTGATCTATCTCTAGCGCGTATCTTCTATCGATGCATTTTCAGCGTTGTATTGCTTAGCAGTCTACATGCCGTAGGCGAAATGCTCTTCAGCCTTACGTGATCGATCTCTCAGCCGAAAATCCATTGGTGTCTACAAACAACAGTAGGGTATTGAAAAGTGTATGACACTTATGCGACAGTGACTCGAGATGGAGGTGGGTCCTTCTTCTCTGAAACACCTGATCCTCCTCCCGTAGAATTTTTTAAGTCGGGAGCTATGCTCCAAAGTGGTTCACTCGAGAGAAAATATGAGAGCTCAACATCCCTCACACTAGTCCGCGTCCCTTTAGATTGATGTCACAGGTAGCGAGGAAAGACGGTGGTAATGAAGAAAGTGTTTACAACGATTCCATAAATAGTCAACCCGAAGCCGTTCTGGAGACTGATCAACTTTCTCGCCAGGCAGCCCTTACTTTCCCATAGTAAATATACTCCGTGAATGTTTCGGCTGATCATATGGGCGAAAGGTGACTATGAAATTACGTAGGTCGCTGGTTATGGAAAGATGCATGGCTTATACGACCAAGCAATATCAAGCTTCAACCAGAGCTTTCGCCCAAAAAGCAGACACTCGTCGCCCGATATATCCGTGAACACAAAGATCCAAACCCTCTTATCCTGGTTCTTCACGGTGGGTCTGGCAGCTTCAAAGCTGAACATGAGCAGACCATCGATGACGGAATTGGCAAGGTTAAAGAGTAACATGGACACGAATATGCAGTATGCTTTCTTGATTATTATCGGCGACTTTGTCCCTAGAAATGGTGATTATCCGAATGCCTCAGTTGGAAATCCAGAAGGCGACGACCGACCGAACAAAGAATGTTTCGATCTCACGGTGTGGATGCGCAGTGGGGAGTAGACGATGCCCGCCAGCGTCAAGATGGCGATTGTGGACCTCAAATGTGGTCGCAGTCGAACACTTTTGCAAGTGGCTCAACGTACACTACCTCTACGCCAATGCCTGTGTACTGCCGGCCAGAGAGATCTTCAGGGTGCCATATTGGTGAAGGAGGTAAGGTCTATTATGCCGTTCGTCATGAATCATTAATATATCCCAACACGGCAGCTTTTCTTCCTGTACTTATTTCGGCAGTCGTGGTTTCGCAGAGTGACCAATCATGCTTATATAGTCCGAGCTAGCCATAGAGAACGATTCTCCATCATCTCTTTTCGCATATAATTCTATCGAGATGGCTCCGGCGTTCATTCGAACTTTGTACGGGCCAGCTCGGGTGGAAGACAAGAGGCATACGGATAAATTACTTCGCGTCGCGCGCTCATTCTGCAGCTCGCGCAATCAAGAGTGGCGCTCATCCGATCCTGCCCGAACCTCTTTACCGTAGTCTTGAAGACAGAAGGAGTTTGGGGCAAGTATCGTGAAACTTGGTAGATTATCTTCTATCCACCACGGGCAAGGTACTTACCGTACTTATACAATTCGTCTGATGCCCAATATGTCGACACCGATGATCTGACAGCTCCATCTCCTTCTATCCATCCAAACTGCATCCAGACTGTCGTGTTCCTGCTCTCGCTCTCCACGTGTCTCGATCGGCGACCACAGCTTCGATGCAAGCCAGCAAGATTTATCATCCGAGGAGATTTCGCAGGCGTATCAGAAGAAAGGGTGGAAGTCGCGAGCACACTAGAGCTCGATGATTCCTCGTATCTGCGTGTTACAGATATTGGCGTCCAAATCTTATGGTCTGACCGGCGGAAAAAGGCAGCCATCTAGCATCATCCTGTGTGTACCGTACCATTACAACGCTTGCGACTGCGGGGCATAACGCTGCAACTTCATTCGACCATTGATCCAGTACTTTTTTATTTGTTGTCCCTACATATCATACCACTATTCCCACCCGTCATTAGGTTCTCTGCTTCCCATCCTCTGCTGAAGACTTGACTCTTTTCCATCCAGCACCTCCCGTTCAAAACACCACTCCCGACAACCTGTCCCTCACCATCAATCACCTCCGCAAGGACGATAAAAAGCAATTCGCAATTGCTATTGCTAGCAATTGCATCACAACGGCTGGAGTGCATCGACGCCGTAGCCGGGTTTGGAGGGACTTCGAAATCCGTGCCGATTTCCACTTTTGGCCCTAGCTACGGCTATCAGATCGATTACTCGAACAATTGGGGCGCAAGCCCATTTTCCATACCCTATTCAGGGCTATCTATGCTCGGTCTTCTCCTTGGCAGAGAAGCCTCGAGCTAGATAATCCCTTGCTGACCCGACTTTGGATGCCGTACGTACATACTCTAAAAGAGCATTATTAATTGTGCGAGTCCTCGCTAACGTTGCTCCGGCGACCAGGTTCCACGTCACGATCGACCACGCTGAGACCGCCAATAATTCCTCTCGATCTGGATCCTCTGTCACGGACGAAGAGAGTTCTAGTGGTACAGGAAATACCGGGGTGCAGGTCCCTTCGCCAGCATCAGCAGTTGGCAGCCACGAAAGAGACGAGTATTCAGAGGTGGAAGAGGACAGTTGGAACCACGTAGAATTATACACGGATGATATCGGTCCGTCAGATTCCGCATCACGACCCCGTACTTCAAATCAACACCGTCCGATAGTCGAAGCACCTGAGCCTGAGCGGCCCCAGCCCAGACGCCGCCAATCCTCTCGACGTCAAATTCTCCACGAGAGAATCCCGCACCGCCCACACCCAAGACCCCGTGCGCCGCCACAACCGCCGACAGCGCCCGGAAGTGTGGAGTCCTACGAGGAGTGGGCGCCGCAGGCCCCTGGAGCCTACGTTCGGACCAGGCCCCCGCATGATGGCCACGTATATTGGGCCGCTGTGCCGGGAAATCCACAGCATAATTACACACAAAGTTACTCATCGGCCCAGGCATACAGTCCCTATCAGACCAGTGGTCCTGCAGTTGCAGTAGGTCAACAACTTGTGCCATTCGGAAACCCTGGCTACGGTCATACACCGTATCAGGGTGCCCCAGGTGGAGCACCCCATGGCTACTTTCCCCCGGGAGCCCATGGAGCACCACCCATGGGTAGTCCTATGATGCCGCCTCCTGGTGCGTCTCCATATACAGGTCAGGAGCTCATGCACCGTGCTCCCAACGCAGGATACTTCCAGTATCCTCATAATTTTGCCATGCCTCAGCCGATACCTCAACCTATACCACAACCTATGGTCCAACCTGCAATATATCCTACATATGTGTACTCGCCCCAGCCAACCCCAGCACCGGCCCCTACCCCGACCCCGGCCCCGGCGGCAGCTCCGCCAGCATCGACGCCTGCACCCCAGCCAACTCCTCCACCTGCTGCCGAATCGCCCAAAGTCGATGAACATTTTGCTCGCTTCGAAAAGATATTAATGGACGAGAGGGCTGACCGGGAGGCAAGAGAAGCAGCCGCTAAGCAGGCGGCGGAGGACGCGGCTGCAAAGGCTGCAGCGGAGAAGAAGATCGCAGATGACATCGCTGCTGCGTCCAATGCCGCAGCAGCTGCTGCTACTGAAGAGGGTAAGTTGTCAAAGTCTTTCTCATGGTATTGAGATTACTGACTTCATTCGATCAGCTGAGAAAAAGGCCCAAGAAGCGTTAGCGAAAGCGAAGGAAGAGGCAGATGCTGCTGCTGCGAAGGCAAAAGAAGAGGCCGACGCCGCGGCTAAAGCTGCTGTAGAAGCTGCTACGCCAGCTCCCGCACCGCCTCCGCCTCCAGAGGAGAAGAAAAAGCCGATCAAGTTCAAGGATGCTGTGGGAAGAAAATTCAGTTTTCCGTTTCATCTCTGCAGCACATGGATGGCAAGTAGACTTCTCAGAACGTCGATCCACCGGCGAATTCCGTGCTAACGTCTCCCATGTAGGGTATGGAAGATTTAATCCGACAAGCCTTCCTCCATGTTGAAGTCATAGGTCCTCATGTCGCCGAAGGTCATTATGACTTGGTCGGGCCACAGGGCGATATCATCCTCCCTCAAGTATGGGAAACCGTGGTGGAGCCCGACTGGACAATCACGATGCACATGTGGCCTATGCCAGAACCCGCACCGCCCGAACCACCTCCAGCTGATCCAGTTGTCGATGTACCACCAGCCCCTCCTGCAGCCCCTGACGGTGCGTAGTCTGCTTGAATACTTCGTGCAGTGGTTTGAGTTTCGCTAACGCCCGAACAGCCAAGCCGTCCAAAAAGTCGATAAATCGGAAGAAAGGTGGCGGATTTTCAACCTGGTGGGCTGCCGGTGCTCCCAAACCAAAACCGAAATCCACCAAGGGTGCCAAAAAGCCAAGCTAGAGGATACATCACCTTCGAGCATCTTACCACGGCGATGGCGGTCTACGAGCTACTTGCATTTCATGTCTCGACCAAGGAGTTGGGGGGCTGAGATTTACGTTTAACGAATTCATGATCTAGATACCTTTGGCGACGTCTTCTCTTCTCTTGGAAAGCAAAAATTGGATTGATAGGGCATTTGATACCACTTCATTAGCATTGGACGAGAGAATGGGAAGACGATCGGATTGCATTAGCGTTGGCGTGTCCGGGTTATGGCAGTCATGTCTTCTGTACGCAGTTGACTTAGTGTCTAGACCTTGTCATAGTTGTACTTTGTACTATCGCTAATGCAGTGGCAATTCAACATCTACTACGAATCCTCCGTTGATGACTGACATCAACTTCCACCGTGATCAATGAATTATAATAAGCTCTGAAGTGAAACATGCATCTTCGTACTTCGCCTTACGCCAAGGTTCGCACCGTGCCGAAGATATTTGTGTGATCTTCGCACGCCTCGCTTGCGCCACCAACCTTTTCTACCTGGTCAAGGCTGCTGCCACGACTGATTATTCACTGACGATACGAAAGAGGATGCATTTCTTTCGCTACACAGAGAAGGCGGGCCAATCGCCGACGCTTATTCTCTCATCTCAGCTGGTGTGTACATCAATGACTCACAGCCTCGCTCCTGAAACCTGCCTAAGGCCACCTTTGATTCACTCGTCGCATCTGAAGAAACGACCACTTCTCTTTATGCTCTGAACCAATACCTGCGACCTATTGTCCTGTCGCTACAGAAAACTTATAGAAGGCGTCTTATTCACTGCCCGATCAGCTGTCTCTATCGATCTTCACCTCCCTATTGCCCGATTAGCACAACGCTTTAGATTGCGCCAACGACCGTCAATTCACCACACAACTTCGAACCGTAACCTCAGGCACCTCACTAACAATGTGCCTAATCCACGTCAAGCCCGCTCACGCCCGCTCCCCCTCCCCGGACCCAATCGTGCCCTCCCGGCCCATAACCCGCGGCACCCCCATCGTCCCGACACCACCGCTCTCCCCCCAATCCTACACCCGCACCAGACCTCACTCCCAATCCGCACGTCTCTCCACCACCGGCACCTACACGCGCTCTCCACGCGCATCAAACCCCCAGACACAGAGCTACACCCCGCGCACCAGCGATCTCCGCCGCCTCAGCATCCAAAGCTCAGAACAATGGGAAGCAACCCGGCGCAAAGAAGCCGAGCGCGAGGAAACCCAGCGGCGCAAACGGGACGAAGAGCTGGAACGGGAGAGGGGATACGAGATGCACCAGCTCGACCCACCATCCACCGTCCTCGCGCAAATCGGCCAGCCACCCACCGCTCCGGATCCCCCAGCCAGCGCCGCATCTCCTTCCACGATCCCCCCGAGAAAGTAGTCGTGTTCAGCGACCACGAGCGGAAGGGCACTAGGCTCCCGATCCTGCGCAACGGGAGTAATTACTCCTACGGCGAGGGCCCAGTGCGCAGCTCCGCGTCCTCGCTCAATGGCACCATGGCTCCTCCTCCCCCTCCCCAACCATTAGCAACGAATAAATCAATCATCAACGCCCCCCTCCCCACCACCAAACCCTCCCACAGACGCAGAGAAAGCAGCGTGTCTATCCTCAATGGAAAAGACGGCTCGGTGCTGGAGCGGAATCCGAGCGGGCAGCTGCAGCCTTCTTCCCAAAGACCCAGCGGGGCCCCGAGGCGGAGCACAGGCAATGTCAGTGTGGATTGGGGCAAGGATCCGAGGGCGAGTCGGGGGAGTGTTGGGGGGCGCGAGAGGGAGAGGATTGTGGTTGTGGATGAGGTTCGGGGGGTTAGGAGGAGGGAGTATGTTAGGTATGGGGAATGATGGTCATGCGAGGGTTTTGGATTTGGGACTTGGGGCTTTTTTTTTGTGGGAGGGAGGAGATTGGGGTTGGAGGGTGGGATGGGATGGGAGCACGGGTTTGGGCAATTGGTGGGACGAGGGGCGAGGTATATCCACCCTTTTTTTTCAGGTTCTAGAGACTGTTGAAGCAGATCACTAATCACTCAAGCAGCTCCCACAACAAAAGACAACACGTCGCACACTGCACGCCGGTGGCTGGCCGCATCGATTGCAAACTTTCGACACACCAACATTGGCCAAGGCAAGGGTCGTCCGCCGTAGGACATGACACAACTCATATCTTTAAAAGCATAGATCCGCATCTCCCTAGATACAATACATCCCATATCCTACAAAAACCCCCATCGATCTACCCCCTCCGCTGCGGCTGCAACGCAGGGATCATCTTCGCCCCGCCATCGTCTCCATCGTCATCCATCAAATCAGGCGCTTTCCTGCTGGTCCTCCGTGGGCCGTTTGCATCCCTGCTGCTCGCCTGCCGTAGTGGCGAGGCCGTACTTGGACTTCCAGTTGCGCGTCGTGGTGGAGGGGGGAAGACGGTGGTTATCTCTGCAGTTGGGCGAGGCTTGGGTGCTGATGGTGGCTGGGATGGGGCAGCTGAAGATCGTGTAGTATCAACCGCTTGCTCGCTTGGCGTTGAGAGCAGAGCTGGCTTCTTGGGGACAGGAGGCGCGGGCTTGCGGCTCACGCTCGAAGTGGAGGGCGCTGTTGGTGCTTGGCTTTGAGAACTTGGATCCTGCCGGGCCTTGGCTGGTGGAGCACCCTTCGAAGCGGCACGAGAGACGGATGAAGTCTGAGTGGGTGAGGAGGTGGGGAATTTGCTGGACGCTTGTCTCGTTGAGACCTTGCGGGCCCCGTCCATCTGAGCTGCACCTGGGCCTTGGTACGAGGATGGTGGCGAGACAGTGACCCAATCCGGTTCGGGGCTGGGGGTAAAGGGATTGGATGGTCGTTGTGGATTCAGCATCGAACGTGCGTTTGGTGGCTGAATCATGGAGCGAGCAGGGAGCCCTGGGAGAAACCACTATCAGTATGCTCTCCAAATAATGACTGGGGTAGGTATAGCTTACCATTGTCAAGCCACCATCTTCGACGATCCGAGCTTGCGGGAGGCAATCCTGGAGATATCGGATCGTACCCAAGGAGATCTTCTTCATCGATGTCATCGCTTTTAGAATTCGCGGAAGGACCTCTGATCTCGGATCTGCGCTTTGTGTAGATCTCTTCGCTGAGCTCTCTCTTTACTGATTCATCTACCTTGCTAATGGTACACTGGAAAGTTGCGTATACAGGTCGATGGTCTGAGAAGCGAAGCGGTGCAGTTGTGTAGTTGATCTGGCGAAGATTTGATCCCTTTCGTAGGACCCGGTCACACCAAGCAGGAATGCGAGCCTTCTCTGACGTATCGTATTGATCTGTTCCATTATTGTATTTGTATGTTGGCAAGAAGGTGATTCTTGCTTCCGAATAGAAGGGAAATGTACGACCAGCGACCATTTGGAGATTCAGCTGATGAACATTAGTTTGAAGCCAAGTAGGTACAGTATCTTCCAATTACTTACCTGATCATTAGCGTAGAGAGTCTCCAGATCGCCAGCTTGAATGAGCCGCCGTACCTTGTCATCGCTCAAGCCAATCCTATAGTTGAAATCGCCGAGCCAGATGATTGTATCATGGTCTTCGATAGACCGATTACGCTGAAAACGGAGACCATGATTGATAGTCCGGAAGTCACGATTCCTCTCTTCGTAGTTGGCGAAGCCAGCGGCAAGATGAGCAGTTACCAAGCAGATCCGAGTGTTGGCGTAGTCTAGCCTGATTGCCACAGCTCCTTTGTTACCTGCCATTCCAGACATACCTGTCTGCTTTGAGTCAACATATCGTTACGAATGTGGGTACTTCTTTCGGCTTACCTTTCTCACGCTGCCCTCTACGTTCTTGATACTTTTCAACGTACTGGACTTCACGAAGATCATCAAGGCCGCCCCGACAAGCTGTCCACTGCGCAACAGGATGTAGTCTTCAGAAGAGTGTTTCTTGGCGTTGTCGTTGAGGGTCTTTCTGACAGCGTCCTCCCACGCTTGACGCCTGACTGGATCAGTAGACATAATTTGTTGGGGACTCAGCTCGACTATTTCTTGAAAGCCGACAGCGACAATCTCAGGATGCTGCTGTAAGCGATTTAACTGGGGACAAAGCCAAACAGCAAGGTCTTCTTTCACACCACTTCCTCTGCCGTTTAGGTTGAAGGTACCGACCCAAATCTGTATCTCCTCGGTCGTGGAGTATTCATTTATCCTGGATTATTAGCTTGATGTTCGAAGTGCGGTCTTACTATGCTTACCTTCTTTTGAGCTCGGCGTTGACAAAGTCATTGATGGGATCGAAAAGGTGAACGGGTGCTTGATCAACAAGGCGACCCTTCCAACGATTAGCTGCTGTGTATACAAATTCTAAATACAACAGACCAGAAGCATATCAATGGTGTTCTGTCGCCCCTTATCCGCGAAGTTGTTAATGTACATCCTAGTCGCACTCTTGCGTGCGTCTGCTATAGCACCAGATAGAGACATTTTGCCATGTCTTGTGAACGACGTTTTTAGAGCTCCAGTGCCTGCGTAGATCTTTGACAGTGCCTGTAGGATTGTCAGCATCTAGTCTCGAATATCATGTCAGACAAGTGCCCACATCACCATTGTCTGCCCAGACACTCGAATGCCTCATCCAGAATTCTGCAGAAGCGCTCTCGTTTCGAGGGCTCAGAAATGATTCCAAAGCCATCTGGCTTATGATGGTCTGGATAAGATTCGTGCGATCCAGGCAATCCAAGCAATTTGTACGAAATACCCCTGTCTGTTGCAGCACTTCAGTGGCTCCTCTTCGTACTTTCTCTTCGGTGGAATTATCTCCTAAGGCATCCGCCCCGTCGCAGAGACAATAGGCAAACTCATCTCCCCGGTCTTGAATAAGGCGTCTAACCATACTGGCAGCTTCGTAGCCTCCTGGGCCCTTGGTCTCGGCGTGAAAGTCGAATTGGGTCTGCTGAAGTATTTGCGGATCGGAATTACCTCCAAGCTCAATCACTTGATTTAGAGGACTACGCAGGGCATGATGATTATACCTTGCCGTAAGATCCACTTCGCCGGGCTTTGTTTCGCTGAGAAGGTTAACAATATGAATGCCACCATATGTTAACTCGAGATATTCAAAATGTTTATCAAAAGCTGGCTGCGTTGCTTCAGGAGATCTTGTGATTGATATTTTCTGCTGATTTGGTAGCAGACCTGCGGCTTGTTCCCAGAAAATTGGCACCGAGCCACGAATTTGAGCGTACGAGAAGCAAAGCCCTGAAGGATGCCACAGAATTGTCTCGGTCTCCACAAAATTCGCGACGTGGCCATCATCATCTATACCCCGAGAATTAAACCTGGTACCGGCACGTCGACATGACAGCCGCGATATCAGGGTCAGATGAGAGGGAAGATTGGTATGCGATCCTTTGACGGGTGATGCAGAAGCAGGAATCGTGATAGTCAAGACGAAGCCTCTAATAGCAGAGGTTAGGATATGAGATGCATCAAGTGCACTCTTTTCCTGGGAGGCTAGTCGAGAACGAAACTGAATGAGAGGGTCTATCATGTAGGAATTCCATAGGAACTCAGCGTCAAGACTGTCCAGGTCAAACGCGGAGCCTTCAGAAAATCTGTCCTTCCTCAGTAACTCGTAAGGAATTGAATTGATTCGTCATACCGGTCTTGCAGTCTATTAGTGAGATCGAAGTCGACACTATAGTAAAAACTCTCACTACTTCCCAAGATCCTCTTCAATTCAAAGCAGGGATGTTGAAAATGTCCCTCTTGAGATTCAGCACCGTGGCCATAATCGTGACCATTGGATGCTACATCCTCCCCAGAGTAGGGATCGTATGAATCATGTGGCAACCGATCATAATCGCCTCTATTCAGACAATCTGGATTATGTCAATACAGCAATGAGGCGATATTTCTCAAGAGGGCGTACGGACAGAATTCCACCGAAGTTATCCTCTGGACTGTCTCGCCAGGACGAACGGTAGCCACCCGGCTTGCACCGGTGATTACACATAGGAAGATATCCGTTTTGACATTGATAAGCCCCAAGGTTCCGTGGACAGTCAATCCATGAAGCTCACGGTAATCTGTCAGGTCGATTGCATTCAAGGCCGAAAACTCTACGAGACACCTTGGACCTGAGATTTTTCCACTTGGACCACTCGCCTGGCTATCTGCCCCTGCTGCAGATACACTATGGCGGAAGACGAGGGCATGCGAGTTTGCAACGACAGCGATTGCTCGCTGAGGGTGCTCGCGAAGTAGGAGTTTCAGCGGCATCGCACGTTGCTTACGTGGACATTGCTACAATATGGCTACCGCATGTGTTGATGCTTCTCATCCATGATCTTGTCGCAGTCAGGGTTTGTCTGGTTGGCGACAGAACCATTTCAGAAACAAGAAGTTATCTCGTGATTGTGTCCATTTGCTCGACAATTTTATACAACCCTAATGCCTTACTACCAAGGTACAAACATCAAGTGAATGTCTTGAAGGATCCAATTAACATACAGTTGCTGCATGTGATTACAAATTTCCTTTTTAATAGCTGAAGCTACTTATACACTGAATAGCAGTAACATAGCTCTGATGGTAGTACATGGCCGAATAGCATGAAATACTATCTATCGTTCCCCCATTTCCTTGTTGATACTCTACATCTTAGTATAACACTTCGACAAATCCATAATTACTGGCAGCTCGATTAGCAGGATGTGCCTTGTTCGCAAGTGCAATCCGTTTACCTTGACATGGAGCAACCTCATACTCATGCCTGACAAATGTCTCCATTCCTACAGCCCGGCCAGCAAAAGTTCAATGGTGATACGATGAGGCCAAGTCGTCCCAGCGACTGATCCTTTAATATCAGTCGGCTCTGTTTGTTGAGCTGCCAGTCGGACAACTAGACATACAATGAGAGCTTGCTTGTCATAAGAATGCTAAGGAAAACCGATGTAGCAAATTTTCGAAAAGCGATGAGGGACCTGTTGATGCCTCCTGTGTGACTTCCATAGCCCACGTCGTGCATGTATCGCCTGTCACGGATCTGCCTTCGGACTTTCCGCAGCACCATCTTGGTTCGCAGCAACTCTGATTCGACCAGTAACGGTGACTTGAAGCCCTTTGGCTGCAAGATTGTACGCACTGTTCAGCCGCTCAATGCTTGCTGCAATGTTCTGTTCAATCGAAGCCCGTCTCTTGAAAATCGCATTGAGGGTTTTGGCTTTCGTCTTATAAGTCTTCGAGCTAACAGATAGTCAATCACGTACTCAACCCTGACACTGCCATGGAAGAAGATCCAAAACACACATGCGTTTGGACTCCCCGTCATATGCGGTGATGATATCGTTGCTGAGGGCGTTCATTGCGCTGGTGTATTCCTGACGAATCTTTTGCCGCCTGTTCTGGCCTCGTATTGCTATCTTGAAAGCTATCAACCGTAGCTCCTGGACAGTTCATATGGTTGACAGACAGATTTTCTCAGCTGTTCAGCCATTTTGATGAAGTCTAAGTCCTCAGCTGCTTGCGAGCCTGGATTGACTGCTCCATTCTGATCGTGTTCACTAGTGACATCTGATTGATTGTGGTGATTTCGATCAGTTTTGGTATCCTTTTTAGTCGGTGCCATAGCAATACGGATTGATGGTCAGGCATCCGTACAGAGATGCGATACGGTAGCACTCGCAGACCAATTGGTGGAACAACACCGAAGACAAGCAAAAAAGGTGCGACGACTTCTGAGGCTCGGTTCTGCAAGAGAGAAGCAACTTTAGGGTTTTTCACCCATGTCTCGCTTACCGCTAGCGTCATCCACTTGCCAAGCCTTGAAATCCCCCTCCATCAAATCGAATATCAACTCGGCTTAACAAACCCATCACCACCGCGACCACTAACAATGGCGGTCAAACAGCAAAAGAGCGGGCTTGCTCGCGGCCTGAACAGTGGCCACGTAAGTCTTCCATCCTAACAATGATCGCAGCTACAAGACAAAGATCGCTGACGAGCGTACTGGCACACAGAAAGTCACTCCCCGCGAATTCAAGCCTCGCATCTCGCGTACGAAAGGACATCTAAGCAAGCGCACGCAATTTGTAAGGGAGATCGTGAAGGAGGTTTCAGGGTACGTCAATGGTCTATCCAACAGTCCTCCGGACTACCGGGGCTCGTCAAGACACACAGAGCACGATGGAATCATTGATCTCCGGCTGAGCTACCAAGGGAGAAGATCCCGTGGAGGCAAAGAAAGGAATTGGAGGGTACTCGAAGAAAGTGAGCTTCTTGGCTAATTTACGACTCTCGGATAGACTCGCACCCTATGAACGACGTGTCATCGAACTGCTGCGCAATAGTAAGGATAAGCGTGCGAGGAAGTTGGCGAAGAAGCGAGTACGTTTCCTCCTTGGCCCCAGCTTCATTTCCTTTGGTTATATGTGGCCAAAAGTGGGCATTTCGAGAGTCAAGGATACCGGAATAATATCCAAAGGACAGGCTAACATGGTTTGTCTTACAGCTTGGAACCTTCGGTCGTGCGAAGAGGAAGGTGGATGAGTTGCAGGGCGTGATTGCTGAGTCAAGACGTGCTGGACATTAGGCGATCATGGTCTTTACGGGAGGCTCTCATGATTCGATTCAAGAGGCCTTGCTTGATTGAAGCTAGACAGATTTGCCAATTACAGGATCGAAGCTTTCCAGTCCTCTGAAATGCATTGAGAGTGATTTAATATACATGCGCGAGGTCCCCTGATCGTCGAGTATAACAGCTACTGTACATGATTCTATTACCTTCACCCATACGCTATGCTCCTATCCATGTCCACGAAGCCCCCGGTCGTTGGAAGAGATGTCTAACCCTGAGAAAATTCCGCTGTGAATTCATATCGTCGTAATGCAATATCTCTTATTTCTTCCTTAATCCTTTCAGAAACTTCATCGGACCATTGGATTTTCCAACCCCCTGGCTCCTGCCTTCCCCAAGCCGACCCCAGCCTAAATTAGCGCTGTCCTCAACGGTTCCCTGGAATTCATTGACTTCGAGCTCTTGGGCGGTTTCCCGAAACTCTGCTTTGATGATGGATCCGCTTCGTGCCTCGATGCTCGCTCCTTCATCCCAAACGACTGTGACAAGGATACGACCAACCATACCAAGGCCAGAAATAAGTTTTACCGTACTCTCCTTTGGGACTAACTGAGGTCCTTTCGGTGAGCTGTATTTGAGCGAAAAAGGTTCGCCTTCATGATCCATCAAACCTTTGACATGATCGTACAATGTCACCGACGTGTCAAGATTACTGAATTTTGCAACGGTTTGCATTTGGTTGGGGAATCGCAGTTTGATCTCTACTTCTTTGACATTCTCAAGCTTTTCGACTTGTGCTTTTTGTTGGGCTTCAATTTCGTGATCGGAACGCAACCGTTGCTGCTGGGATATTTTGCCCAGATGAGCTTGATATCTTTGTTGTTGCGCGATGCTGGGTTCATAGTCTTGCTCATTATGGGGTTGATGAGCAGCTTTGGGAGTTGTTGAGGCTGGAGGAGCATATACTGAAATTGGGCGCTGGTCTGGTCCAGTAACAGTGGATCCTAAAGTAGTCAGTCTATGTCCGGTAGAACATGCATTTTGCTTGTCTCTTACTGTTGACGGAGGTGGCGGATGGGGTTGTGTTCTCGAGCTTAGGCTGTGGGTTAGATGTAGATTCAGACGGCCTGGTAACAGTAGCTCCTGAGTGGGGTGAGCTTTCGGGAGCCAGTGGTGACGAGGCTTTCCGTTTCTCGCCGTTCAATGTAGCATTGGAACTCTCAGCTACTCCATCGTTTTGCTGAGAGCCAGGCCTTGCTTCGAGTGGTGTAGCTTCGGGTTGAGAGGTGTCTGCGAGGCTTTGTGAGTCCCTGGCATCCTCCTTCTCCCCAACCGTCGAGCTCTCATCGAGGTTCGGAAGTATTGCATTCTTCGCGGCGGCAGTCTCTGGCACAGGCATCGGAACTTCAACTGGTGACTTCGCTTGCGGTGTTTTGCTTTTCTGATTTTCGTCGGCAACGATTGACTGAGACGTATCCGGTACAGAGATTTCGCTACCGACAGCACCAGAATGAGCACCTTGCGAGTCACTGCCACTTTCTTCAAGTGACTTGAAATAATCTTCGATCTCCTTTTGAGCTTGCTCCAAAGGCGCTTCAGAAGTCCGAAAGGCGAGATGCAATAATACACTCCCACCGGTAAATCCAAGTTGCCCAAGCGATTTCTGCAAGTCTGTGAGGGAGGAGTATTCGCGGCCCATTATACGTAAGACAGGTGCCTCATGATATAGACGTCCAGCTCCTGAAGTACCGCTGACCATTGACGGCACTCCACGCCCAGTGAAATTCTTCTGAGTACCCAGTCCTCCGGCAGTGGCAGACTCAAACCTTCGTAGTATCTGCCATAGAGATGTTGAGGTTGGGAACTTGTCTGTCAGTCGACCATTCGGAATGCCCTCTCTTTCAGACTCAGGAAGTTGCAAAGCCACAGAGATTGCAGATGGAGTTTTGGAGAGCTTGACAAGCTCGAGCTTTGCGCCAGACGAGAGGCCCGATAGTCTTATAGTCCTTGACAAATCGACATTTTTGTTATTATTCCTAGAGAATCGTAAATGAATGTCATGGGATACAGAGAACGCAAGATGTACCATGAGAACTTACTTGAGGGTGTACAGGCTTGGATCATACCGCCAGCCGGTGCAAGCTTCCTGTAGTACTTCGCTGAGAAACTTTTCAGGATTTGTCTTGACCTTTAGACGTCGGGCGGATGTATCCACGACTAAGACGAAAGAAGCCATACTACTCGTCTGTGTGACTTTTGTCAAGTATCCCAGAGAGTAGAGAGTTCTCCTGAAGTAGTAGGTATGCGTTTGGTTTGACGATTCTGAGATGCACGTCGGACTTAAGACTTAAGCGGACATAACTCTCCGAATTGTGACGCCTTTTTCGGGAGCGCCCAGAGGTCACCACTTCAGTACATGACAGATCAGTAAACACGAAAACTTGGCGATAGTGGAGAGCTACTCCTATTGCTGAGTTTCTCACAATATGCCACCCCCTGAGGTCCATCATCTCTTCCATCATCCCATCGCAGATCATTCGTTCTCCGCGGACAGACAAACCTTGGCTGTAGCCCGAGACAATAACGTGGAGCTTTACGGAAGATCAGGCAGTCAGTTCAGCCTTCAAGACGAGCTCAAAGGTCACGACAAGACAGTGACTGGTGTCGATATCGCCCCAGAAACTGGGAGAATCGTCACTTGTTCTCAAGGTGCGTTACATGAACAATGATTGTTTTGCTTGGGCTCATTGAGGCATCGGACAGACCGTAATGCGTATGTCTGGGAACCTTCTCCATCTGGATGGAAGCCTACCCTTGTTCTTCTGCGAATAAACCGTGCCGCTACATTTGTCAGATGGTCGCCTTCTGAGCGCAAATTCGCAGTAGGCTCTGGAGCCCGTGTGATTGCGGTCTGCTACTTCGAGGAAGAGAACGATTGGTGGGTTTCAAAACATCTGAAGAAGCCGATACGCAGTACGATAACGACAGTGGCATGGCATCCCAATTCTGTACTTCTTGCTGCTGGGTCAACAGACTCTCATGCCAGAGTCTTCTCCAGCTTCATCAAGGGTGTTGATGCTCGGCCTGAAGCCAGTGTCTGGGGTGAGAGACTGCCATTCAATACCGTCTGCGGGGAGTATCTTAATAATTCAGCTGGCTGGGTCCACGGGTGCGCCTTTTCACCTAGTGGGAATGCTCTTGCGTTCACTTCACATGATAGTAGTGTAACGATAGTTTATCCAAGTGGGCCTGAGCAGGATCCCAAGGCCGTAGTCAGCATAAGTACGCAGCTGTTGCCATTCTTGAGTTTGATCTGGAGTAGCGAGGACGAGATTATTGCAGCCGGATATGTATGCACAACTCTAACAGCCATGTAAGCTGTCACTGACACATTCTAGGATTGCGAGGCATATAGGCTTCAAGGCAATGAAGGAGGATGGCAGATCGTTGGATCTATGGAATCCAAAGGCAGACCTGGAATGGGTGCTGCAAGAGAAGAATCTGCATTGAACATGTTCAGGCAGATGGATTTGAAGGGCAAGGCCAAAGATGACACACAGCTAAAGACCGTACATCAAAACACTATAGCTACCATTAGGACTTTCGATGAGGCGGGAGGGGCCATTAGGAAGTTTAGCAGTAAGTTTCATCAAGCTACCCCTACCGCTCCACGGTTCGAGGACTGATGTTTTCTTAGCAAGTGGTGTAGACGGACGTGTTGCGATCTGGTCAACATGAGCAGGTATATCACGATAATGCTACCTTAGGTTGTAGCAATGATCTCAGTGTATGTCAGTCCCCTCCGCTGTCTTACTAGAGCCATAAGACATAGATACAGCATGTCATTCCTCACGGTAAATCCTGTCGTCCCAACTATGGAATTGAACAAGCGAAATCTTTTTCTGGTGTAGCTTCTGCCACCTAGGAATTTATTTCCTTCTTCAAAACGGAAAACCATCGATGAAAACATGTATGACCGTGCTGGGAACTCACCATAAAAGCGTAACATTAAGGACTCTTCCTCTACCGGCTGCATCCCAACTCGGGTAATAGTCGTCTTTCTGGAAGACTGTACTTCGGAAAACAACGCCACTTCACACCAGGTCGCAAGACAGCATAGGTCTCAAAGACTTAGCCTCTAAATGTTGCCACATTCTGATGATTAGCAAGATTTTCCTAACCAGGTTGAGAAGTTTGTGCACAAGATGCAGCAAGACATCGGCAAATCAACACTCAGTCCATTACAATGTCTTCGTTGACCATGACTGGAGACATTTACTAGCGCACGATGACTTGCATCCATATAACCATTATCCGTTGGCGATAACGTTACTCGGGGACTACCTATGTCTTGTCTGTTGCCAATCGAATCTAGGATCAGGCCGATCAAGTTAGAATCCAAAGGATTGGACCAGAATGAGCGGTCTACAGTATTCGTTGACTGCTAGTGCTAAGTGCCGCTGCTGAGGACGACGTGGCTTTTCCTTTGAGGACGAGAAACAGAACGCATAGCAAGTGAAAAAATACGAATATGGTGAATGATGTCGCTTGGCCACAACAATCATGGTCGTTGAGAAGAGCTCTGACCGTCTTGAGTAACCCAGAATTCAGATATTTTCACAACTCTCTTCACATGGCGGCTTTGGGAGATGTTCCCAATCATCTCTTGCTATTGTAGCCAAGAAGCTAAGAATTATCTAGCGAATTGAGGCGTGCAGCATTAGCCTCCCTGCAGGTACAATCGGTCTTGTTACCATGACTCGTAGTGCACCTTTGCCTGCGGCAGGATCTTCTCCGTCCAAGCGCTTGAACTATGTTGGTCCACAGAAACGCAAAATGCGAAAGGAAACTTTGCTCCATGCATAAGTAGCAATTCATGCCCAGTTCGCGACTTTCAAGGACGTCATAATGCTTTCACGTTACATACTTAAGTTAGGTCTTCTCAATCGATCCTTAATTTCCCAGTCTACACTGCGATCTTTCTCAATTTTGCTATCTCTTCCCTCAACCTAGTCTCTCTACCAAGCAGTATGGAGCTCTTCAATATCTACACGCTACTAAGTGCAGTCGTCCTTTTAGTCAATGCTCAGAGCGACCCAGCGGACATCTCCTCCTATCCGTAGGTACACTCTCCTCGTAAAGATCTCTGTTACGCAGCAAGGTTTGATGTATGATGCACATGGTCGAATGCTGAATTGTCCATCATCTACAGGACCTGTGCCCAAATATGCGGCAACGAGGCTAATCAATTTCCTCGCTGCGACCGCTCAAACATAACCTGTGTCTGTGCTCCCGAATACCGCAGCCAGACTGCCGCATGCGAGGCCCTCGAATGCTCCCCAGCCGAATATCAGACGACCCAGCTCCTGGCCGGGGAACTCTGCAACCCGACCTACACCAACGCCTCAGCATCATCTGTCTCGGCAGCCATTGCGGCTGCTACCGCCAATGCAACAGCTTCCGTAGGAGGCAAAGATCCTACTGATCTTTCCAACTACCCAGCATGTGCGCAGGACTGCATCTCGCAGTACCTGCCAGGTTCTACCTGTGGGAGTCTATCGAACAGGGCGTGTGTTTGTCAAGGTGGCAAGGGGCAAGCTCAGTTGGCCCAGTGCGAGCAGGCGAACTGTAGCGCAAAGGATTTGCAGGTCTTGCAGTATTTCGTATATGAGCTTTGCACACCTGTAGGTGGGCTGGGAAACAGCACGAATGTCACGCTACCAACGCAGATACCACCAGTACCTACAGGAGCGACTTTCACGGGACAGGGAATGTCGACTTTCTCGACTGGTATCGTGTGGATTGCCTTTGCCGTTGTTGCAGGACTAGCCTTGGGGCTTTGAGCTCAATCGTACCTTTGGTGATCGAGCCGGATGCTGAGATTTACACAGTGAGCGAGTATATTTCGATATGATGCACTTCATGTGAGATAGTGCCGAGACGGATCGAAGGATTCATCAAATCAAATTCACCCGTCTTCGGGATATGTAATAGGCCATGTAATAAAGCAAAATTCCTGAGTCGGGCACAAGCTTGTCCTTTCCCATCACTCCATCGCAGGTCATGGACTCACCTGTAAGGTCTACTCCCTATCATCTACCAACCTCCATCGATCGACGCAAAGGATCCATCTTCTTATCATGGGAGCAAGGTGAAAATCTAGACCTGTAGGTCTGGTGCTGCGAATCTGGACTCATCAGCTCTAATGGTCCTGTTGAAGAAGCAACTTCTATCTCAGGTCAGAGGGGTTCCAGTCATGAATGATTGAAAAGACAGCGAATGGTTTGCTCAAACGGTGATGTAGAGATCACTGCCCGTGCCCCCACTGCCGGCACGAAGAGACGAAGCAGCGCTTGCTTGATACTTTTTCTGTAGGACCTCTCTCTTCCACCACTTTCATTGGAGACAGAACCGTGGAGCCACTTGTGATCCTAATAAGTCCTGACGATCGTAGATACCGGAAGATATAGGCACGAAGGCTGTTCGCTCAGATGAAGCTGGACTCTTCGTTGGCTGTTGGTTCTTTCTTAGAGATAAAGCCTTTGGTGGCTGACTGTGGAAGGGGATGATGGCCATGAAAGTCTGTATGGCTGGTCGTGGCTGCAAGCGCGGAGGAAAAAGTCAAGCTTTGGCTTCGAGTTCGTTTAGATGAAACCTCTCAAGCAGGTATATCAGCTGAGTTGCTCAGGCGAACCTATTGGGATAGGGACATAGCAAACGAACCTCCGATGGTTAGCTACACGTCTGTAATGGAATCAGAGGAGGCGGTAGGAGAGTGGACCTCCCTCATTGTGAGTATCTGAGAGGATTTTGGGTCCCTAAGATTCTGACCCAGTGGAAGCGCAAATGGGGCTTCTGCTTCGTAGACGGGTGTCCTGTGACTGGGGAAGCTACGCAGAAGCTTATAGAAAGGATAGCTTTTATTCGAAACACCCATTATGGTAAGCCACTGTGTATCAGCTTCAACGGACTGCTCTTACTGAGATGGTTCCCATCACAGGTGGCTTCTGGCAATTCACCGCCGACTTATCCCTCAAGGATGCCGCCTACACATCTTTACCTTTGGCGGCACACACCGACAATACATGTACGTGCTTCCCGAGCTCTATCTTTCTTTCTTGTAACCTTCCAATCAACCATCAAGGAAATCTATGGAGGCAATCTGCCCAAAACCTACCCGAAAAGGGAAAAAGGCTGACCCCAAAATCCCTTCACAGACTTCACAGATCCAGCAGGCTTGCAAACCTTCCACCTACTCTCCCACACCAACGGAGACGGCGGCGCCTCCCTCCTCGTAGACGGCTTCCGCGCAGCCTCAATCCTCCGCTCCGAATCGCCCGACGCCTTCCACGACCTCTGTCACATCAAGATCACCGCCCACTCAAGCGGCAACGACGGAATCTCCATCACCCCAAGCCAACCTTTCCCTGTCCTCGTCACAGCCGAAGCAGCCGGTAGAGCAGAAGTAATCCAAATCCGCTGGAACAACGACGATCGAGCTACTTTACCCGCAGATGACCCAGAACTGGTCAAGAGGTTCTACGCCGCGGCCAGGAAGTGGGTGCAGGTTTTGAGGCGGCCGGAGAATGAGTACTGGGTCAAGTTACAGCCGGGGAGACCGCTTGGTGAGTGCTTCTGAAAGTGCTTTGAGGATGTGTAAAGGAGGCTTACTAAGACTAGTCTTTGATAATTGGCGGGTGTTGCATGGGAGGTCGGCGTTCACGGGGGATAGGGAGATGTGTGGCGGATACAGTCAGTTCTTCCCCACGCTTTTGGGTCTGTTGAGAGCGATGCTAACGGCAGTGATAGCGAATATGGATGATTTTGTGTCGAGGTGGAAGACGCTGAATTTCGCCAATGAGGTGGTTATAGATAGTGTATAAGTCACCTCTGTACATCCGTCCTCTCATTGCCAATCATTGTAACCTCTGTGTTCATACGATGCAGCACTTTGTCGTATGTCGTCGCAATAGCCACGCCGAAAAGCCAAACTTCCCAACATCCAGTATGATTGCGTCCTATCCAGTTGTTCCATTGTCCCCTTCACTACCCTACTCTCACTCTCACTCTCCGATCTCATAACCCCCGACTCATCGTTTCATATTCATTTTTCCATCTCGATCACCACCCCCCTTCGCAAATCCGTCCCTTTTACATCAGGACGAACCACCTCTCAGCTAATACCCAGCCCCTACTCCCCACTCTCCCCATCCAACCGTCATCGAAAATGACCGCAGCAGCAGCAAAACTCACCCATTCTCCCTCCCAGACGAACCCGCAAAGATACTTACTTCCCCACTCACCCCTTTTTCCCATCAACTTCCCCGCTTCCCGGTATACTAGCGCCTTGTCTCAAGGCAAGGTGGAAAGTCTCCCATACCTAGGTTTATAAAGCGAACCCACCTTTTTTTCATCTCAACTCCGTGGCTTTTTCTTTTGGAGCGGGGTTGTTTGGATCGTGTGGGAAATAGGGGTTTGGGGTCGGGGGTAGTGGGAGGGGGTGGGGAGGGGGATTGATTAGGATGGGGGAGGGGGAAGGGGGAAGGGGAAGGGGGAAGGGGGGGGATTTGGAGGGATGAGAGAGGGGAGAGTGGTTTGCGAGTGGTGGATGTTTGGAAGGGTGGGGAGAGTGGGGATAGGGATTTGGATTGTGGAATTATGCGAGGGATAAGAGAGATGGGTCCGGGGAAGAGGGGGACGGCTTTCATTGCTGATGTTTGAAGGGGTCGGAAGACTGAAGAGGAGGGTGGAGTTTGGGTGTTGGATGATGGGCTAAAGGATGGGATGCGACATAAAGGAGGCGCGTGAGGGGTAGGGGAAGGGGAAGGGGATATCGAAGTCGCTTTCAAAGAGAGACCTTTGAGAAGCTGTGGTCAGGGGGTCGATCAGGGATCTAGGTAATGACTTTCCGAACGTGCAGATATCTATTAACATTAATAGAAGGACATTAGAGCTTCGTACAATGATGGGCCTAGTCGCCGCGCTAGAGCAAATCTCATGGCCTACTATCCAGCCACTGCTCCATTGGCACCCTTCTCCATCTCCCCATCCCCCTTCCCACCCTTCGGCCCACCCACCATCTTCTCGCCCGTCTCCCCCACGGAGCTCCTATCTTTCCGCAAATACGAAACCGCCAACACGGCCAAATACAGCACAAACATCACCCCGGCAATGACGCCGTACGCAATCTCCCCCTTAACCGTATTCCCCGACAACTGCAACCCCAACCCCCCATTAATAACCGCAAGCAGGATCAGCGCGCGCCCATACCAAACATGTCCCAGGATCCACACCGTGCGCCTCCGCTCGCGGACGTAGATCGCGTGGTGCACGTACCCGAGCACGGGCTGCAGCAGCAAGAGCGCGATGACGATGGTGCCGATGATGGGGTGGCCGTTGGAGGGCGTCCATTGGTGCGTCACGGTGGCCATCCATGCGCCGAGCCCGAAGGCGGTTACGGCGACGAGGTAGGCGGAGAGTTGTATGCCCGCATGCGCCCAGATTAGGCCTTTGAAGGTGGTGAGGCGGATCAGGAAGACGCCGAGGGGCATGAGGAGGACGAAGGCGATGCCCATGAGGCTCGCGTGCACGATTACTACGCGGTGGTAGTCGGAGGGAGGGCGATGTTCCTCTTGGGCGCGGGCTAGAGCGCCTGGTGGAGTTGTTAGCTTGTGGGTTCTATCGAGGGGTTTGGGGACGTACAGAGGGCGAGGCTGGTGAAGAGCGTTGATAGCTTCATGGTTGCTGTATCAGTGCTGCTGGAGTTTAGACGGAATAGATTAAAAATGTAAGGACAGCTTTGGGAAGATTGAACAAGATCAAAGCGAGATGGAAGAATGCAAAAGGCTCAAAACAGCAAGGGGGCCTCGTAGCCGGGAATAGAAAGTGGCTGCCGATATCGTGTTCTCCACGACGTCACATCTGATCCTCATAGGTAGATAAGGGGAGCTGCAAATTAGCAACTGCATCTTATATGATCCACTCATTATCACGGTCCGGGGTAACCCATGATGCACTTCTGTAATTCTCACGGGATGCAATCAATGCGGATACCTTTTCCATAATGCTACCACCACTAAGCAGTTAACAAGAATGTTGGAGGGGCGCCGTCGTAGACTTTTGATACGTTCGAGTTGCCGTTCAGGTGATGGCTTGCATGCTATGCCAGAAATGAAAACATCATGATGTTATCCACGGATCGGGATGCCGCCAAGACCTCGGCAATCTCGGCATCTGCGGCAAGCCGAGACCTTGGGAATGCTTAGCTGGGACCTCCCTTTTTCCCTTCTTCCCACGAACGCGTTGCAACTTGAATGGAAATCCCATTAAAAGGGAATCGAAATGACGAGCGCAACAGCCAGATGAAATGGATGAAGAATCGCCAAGCAGCTCTTCGGAATCCTTCATGCCATCCGGATCGCCCAAATCAGCCATTTAGCTTTGATTCCTTAAAGGCCAGGTTCTCGAGGACTGCAGACCTGCGAAGGAAAACCCTTGGTAAAGCTCTGACAGGTTTTAGTTTTATTTTGCTACGGTGGGATCCCTTCACGATTTCTTTTAGGTTATGTTTTTGGGGGTTTGGGGGTTTAGGGGTTGAGAAGCACGGAAGTCTGTGATATTTGCACGGTGGACTCTCGAAGAGGTAACGGCACATGCGTCTTCCAAGGGGCAAGGCTTCGAAATATCTTGTTCTGCGCCCTACGTTGGCTACCTCGGTGAAATATTCCTGTGAGGATGTTACATGGAGGATCTCTCGTGATGCAGCACAGCCGTGTTGGCAAAGGGAGTGGATCTGAGAAAATCATGTTAGAGAAATGCTATGGTTCCATGAACGACATACAGTAGTACTGGAAGAGTAGAGATTATATGCAAGCTACTAATATATACTATATATACTGAACCACGACTCAAGATTCAGCTCCAAAGCAAGCGCTATCGTCAGTTTATGAATGCAATGTCCTCAGCCCCCATCTCGTTATCTACCCACCATCCTGCCATGCCCACATAGGGCTTAGAAGTATTCCCTCCCCGCTGGCCCCCTCATCCGCCGCGTGACATGCGCATAGTAGGTATCTCGCTCCTGCCGCGACGCTTCCTTGTCCGGCATCGTCATTCTGTTGATGATCATCTCATGCTCCCCCTTGGCTGCTCCGACTCTGGGATCGGCTTTATGATTTGAAGAGACTGTGGGCTTAACCACTCTTCGCAAGGGTTGTATTCGTGCTTAGGGCTAGGTTGATCTTCCTGCGAATAGAGGGAAGAAGTTGAAGATCTGGTTTGCTCGTCTTGGTTTTGGCGGGAACGGGAGGTCCACATTTGCCGCGCGGGCTCAGTGAACGGATCGTTATCTTCCTCGACTGATGCATCCGTATACTCGGATGGGCTGGGCGTTCGAGGCTGTAGGCCGCCCCAATGGTAGGGATTTATGTCTCTGGCTCCGGGTCTAGTCGCTGTCGCGGCTGTAGAAGTATAGGTCGATGATGGCTCTTTGAAAGGATCGTCAGCGGCTTGCGAGTGATAGGCGATCGGGACTGTATACTCAATACTGTCGCAGTCTGATTCCCTTGCAGAGTCAGGGTCTCTAGCCGCTTGGGGCTCGGGTCGCTTGTCACGATCCTTATCATATTCCGGCTCTCGTCGCTGTGACGAGGAGCGAGTGGTTTGAACTGGGTCGCGCCCAGAAGAGTCGGTGCCCAGGGCTTCACGCCTGTTTTCTGGGGTCTTTGGTCTGTTGGGTGCGTATGCTCGTCGTCTGTCCTCTAATGATCGGCGGCGTTCAGAATCATATAGCTTACGCTTCTCCTCTGCTCGATTGCGCGCGTCGTTAGCTTGTTCTAGCAATTGTATCGGAGCATGGCGCGGCGAACCTGCTCCCTCCAATTCTCCACGCTCGAACTTTCGTTGAAGTTTCACCCTCTGGCGTTGAGATGCCTGACGATCGAATTTCCGGACTTGCTTTTCGTGATGAAGCACATCCTTCTTGCCGACCTTCCGAGTTAAAACACTCGGTCGGCTTGGTGTAGACTGGTTGGTCGCTTTACGAGATAGATCTCGACTGGTAGGATGGCTTGTTGGTGCGGTGTCCATGGTATTCCCGCGCGAGATGGGAGTCATAGATCGACTGGCCGGTTGACTTGTTGGTACGTTGTCCCTGCTATCCCCGCGCGAAATGGGAGTCATGGATCGACTGTTGTTATTAGATGAGGTGGGGGAGCCGCCTGCCCTGGCTTCTCGTCGACGTTTCTCATGGAATCCTTCTGGGTCTATACCTGCGGCAAAATTATCTCTGACGCTTTGCTTGAGGCGGGAGAACCTGCTCCCTTTGCTAGGTGAACCATTATTTTCAGTGAAAGGGTCGGACTGCCGTGATGATGATCTAGGATCAGAGAGCGGAGTGCCGCTGCGCGATGGGCCTCTGCTGGGCACGGGTGATGCCATGACTATGGGTGGATCAAGTGGCGGCGTACGGTTGAAGCTAGAACCGAGGGGCGCTGGGGGCGAAGGGCTCTGATCTGTATGAACTCTTAGCTTTTGGAAGTTTTTTCTCATGATCTCTTGTCGGCTGTGACTTCTTCGCTCTATCAGAGACTGGAGGCTTCTTTTGCTTTGATCACGTACTCGAGTGTGGATCGGGCAGGTGCAGAGTTAACTGAGATGGTTGTGGAAGAAGTAGAGTGATAAGGTGTGTGCAAATATACGGTTGAGATCTCTGACTGTGATGAACTTACTCAAGGCTAAATGTGTACTCACACTTTACATCGCTATACTCACAAATAGAACAAAGCCGATCAAAGGCATTGTTAATCAAGCTGAACGTCAAAGGAATGGCTTTGTTGTTTATACAACGCAACACAATAGATTGTCCTTCTCCTTTGTCTTGGGCCTCTCGGTATATCTTACTCTTGTTACATGCTCCTCAATCACAGAGCGCTTGTGACTTAGATTCTTCATCACACTGTCACTATCAACAACATCTTCACTATCAGATCACTAGATCACCCTTGCATCCATGTGCCGGTACATGGTAACTGTTGCCCGACGCTGTAGGCATCTAAGGTCCTACAAACTCGTAGACGCCTGCTACGCTGGCGTTTACAGACGGACTCAGAAATGCCGCAACGGCAATCGAGAAATCATTCGGTACGTCCGCTCTCGGTCTGTTGAGCTCTGCACCAGGTGCCGTAAAGCTGAACAAGACTTGATTTTTGACTTCTACAGCTTGCTATCGGAAAGACTTGAGGAAACCGCAAGAAGGGAAAATTGGCCTCGGCATTCGCTACAGCGTCTACTAGTAAATCTAGAGCGTGAAGAGTTGAAGGAGACCAACTTCTACCGTGAAGCTGCGGACGGTAGTAGTGTAGAAAGGATAGCAGAGAGCTTTGGAGCCCTCGCGAGACGGCTTGAACAGGGAGGTTCAGGCATTTCTGAAACTTTTGCTGGTACACCTAGCATTGAGGGCTATTTCTAAGTCAAATAAAAGAGACAACAAAACACATATAGAGATATTGCGATGGCTCTGAACAATGTAACTCAAGAAACACTGTAATTTAGGAATTTATATGTTCCAATAACGGCGTGGCTGTGTTTTCGACCAAATTTGTGACTGCTAGAGAAAAAAGAACGAAGAAGATTAAGCAACTGAACAATTGAATGAGACCTACTACGAAGATGGTACAAGAATACGTTTGAAATACTCGACCTAGATTCGTATTATTGTACAGCCTAGCATGAATCACCGTATGATCCTTATTTACTCTAGTCTTGAGGGCCCTGGCGACTGACTACAGGCCGACTGAACAAGTCTTAGTAACGCTAAGTGTAGATGGATTGGCACGCCATGCTGGCTGAAAACTGTACAAAGAGGGTTGTCAAGAAGTGAAGAAAGATGGGTATAGATTAAGCTCTCAAAGATCCAATAATATTGCTGGGTGGGATGAAGGAAGGTTTACGCGACCTCGGCAATCGGCCCGTACTAAGCTCTCCGTACTGAAGAACTAGTCACTGGTGGATAGAAATCAATGGCTAGAAATCAGGATGCATTGTATGATGAAAAAAAAAAGTCTCTGATGGTCAAATGATCACTTATGCTGTTGCTAAACTAAATTAATTGAGAAAAATGCATTTTGCACTTCATCAACTCACATAATAACAAAAAAGAATTTACGATTTCGTAAATAACTTCGAAATAATCATCGAAATGTGTGTAATTTCAATATTCAATTTTTTAAACTTAATCGATCAGAATTCGTAACATCGATTCATTCATAATTCATAATTTTTCATTGTTTTATCATCGTTTCGTTCATCAATTTGTTGAAATTTTTTTGAAAAAATTGTAATTCGTGATTAAATTAGCTTTCATTTTTTGTTTAATTTCATTGATTTGTCGATCAATTTGTGATTGATTTAATATGAATTCAATTTTTTTTTCAATTTGTTTTTTTTTCAATTTTTTGAGACGTTGCTTTTTAAATTGTTGTTTCATTTCTGTCTCTCATGTATTTTGTTTGATTTTCAAGTATTTCGTTCAGTATTTTTTCGATCATTCATCTTTCATTTTGATTTTCGTCGCAAACGTAATCATGATTATAATTTTAATTTCGAATTCAAAATCGCATTTTGAGCATTGACATGAATGCGCGTCTATTAAAATCAAAAAACTGAATGATATTTCTTTTGACGATTTAGATTGATTTTTCAATTTTATGTGACATCGATCGCATTTCATGTGAGTGATTTTTGACTCAATTTCGTTGAAATGATCGTGTTTTTTTTGATTTTCATTCGTGATTTCGTCATCGATTTTCATAACTTTTTTGATTTTTTCATTGTTCGTGATCATGATTTCTGAAGAGAAAAAGTTTAACAATTTGTCAATGATATAACAGACATCGAAAATCATCGTTTTGTCATCGATGATTTGTTGATTAAATTGCGAAACATAATTTTCATAGACTAAGAAATTTCTTTTAATGAATTCGCATATTTTCGTCAACATGTTAACATTGTGAATCAGATTGATGTTCGTTAATTGAAAATCATTTTTCAAAAAAACGAGATCGATTAAAAGATCGTGAATTATTTTCGTCAATCGTATTCTCTCGACAGCAATGTGTTTTTTTTTCGTTTTGATTTGATTCTTGATCATTGCATTTAGATTTTGTTTGATGTTGATCAAATAAATGTTGTAATTAGTGAAATGAATTTTGTTTTCAACGACGAACAATTGATTTAGTTTTAAATCTTGATTGAGATTTAAAAATTCTGAAAATACGACATTTGCAAATTCGATGAACAAATTAACATACGATTCAAACTTGATTTCGAACATCTCGTCGAGTATTTTGATGAACACATTTCTCAAATGCTGATGAATTAAATTTCAAAAATGGATGATTTTTTTTTTTCGATTTGAACTAGTTGATAGATACATCGTGTTGAATTCACAGCGAAAAACTACGAGCAAATCGATTTTCGAATTTCGTTAAAATTCAATTTTGATTATTTTGATCACATTTTCTTCGTGTGATGTCATTAATTCTTGTTTGTTAATCAATTTAGCTTTTTTTTTGTTTAACTCAGTTAATTTCGACTCGTTGATTCGCTTATGACTTTCTGTAGAAATTGATTTAGATGTGATTATTTTTTCGAGAATGTCGTATTCGTCGTCAAGTAATTCGTCATTTTCAACTTTTTCGCTTTTTATGATTTGACTAGTTCTTTTGCGATTTCTAGTCTGGACTTGTAATTTCGAAAAAATAGATAGATCTTGTTTTGTGAATCGCTTTCGTGTTTCGATACGTTTAGTTTTTTCTCGATTTTTTTTGCTGTCAGTTTCGGTCAGTACATTGATTTTATTGTCGATCATTCTATTTGATCGATGCTAAAAAAATGTTTCGTAAAATCGTTAATGTATATCGTCTGAAGCAATTGCAAAGTGAAATTGTAAAACAAAACGAAATGTGAATGTTTGATGAATTACAAAATGAAAATGTGAAAAAAATTGTAAAGTGAAAATTGAATAATTTCATCGCGACTAATCAAGCGCGCTAATTTCGATAAAAAAATGTTGTAACGAAAAACGAAATCGATTCGTATTCGCTGAAAGAAACGACGACAACGAAAAGCGAAATCGATTCGTATTCGTTTGAAGTTTTTATTTTTTTGTTAGTTTAACGTCATTGCGAACGATGTGTAGTTTTTTTTTAGTTGATGATTAGACATAGTGTTTGTTGCTCAGATCTGATGATGATTCGTATATTGTCGTAAATTTCGCTGATCGAAATCAGTAAATTTGTCAGAATTGATCGTTGATGATAAGTTATAATATCATCGATATGATATTTTTTTGATTTTTTTTCGTGAATTGACTTGATGTGAACGTTTTGTTCATGATGAATTCAGTCTAGCATTATACGAAATTTTAGTCATTTCGATTTCAATTTTTTTTCATGATTTTTATCGACTTGATGATTTTTGATTAGAATTAAATCGTCAGAATTGAATATTTTTTGCTGTCGTTGTTTCTTTTTTTGATAGTCATGAGTATAATTGATTGTTTCGTTAATTAGTAATTTGTTCTCTTTTCTTAATGCGATATATATTTGATATTGATGAATTGACAAAAACTGTTCAGCATTTGCTGAATTTGAAAGAATTATTGAATTTATATCGAAATGATATTGTTTGAACTCGAATTTTAACATCAATATAATCGAAAAGTAATCTAGTGTTTTGACTGACTTGATATTCATTGTAAAAATATGATTTCGAATAAACAGAAATCACGAGTTTGTTGTTTTTCGATTTATACAATTTTTTGCAATAAAATTCAACATTTTCTGAACTGTTCGTTTCAAAAGATCAATCGATGAAAAATGCGATATTGAATTTGTAAAATGATTAATGTCATGTTCAATAAACATTGCGTTAATATCGTTGTTAACGAAATGAGAATCATTGTCAATGTACGTTTTTTTTGATCATTCGAAAATTGAACAAATATGCTTTCGTAAAAAGTTTAGCGTTTTCAAAACAATATGTGTGCGATAGATTTTTGCTCAATTGAATTTGCTTCAATAATTTCGTTTTAGACAAACATATTGAGCATTTGTGACTGAACAAAAAGACGATATAGATTTTAATCAATCTAGATCGATCATGATCATTGATTGAAAATGCTGAATGCTAAGCGAAATTCGTTGAATTGATTTCTTTAATCGACATTGACAAAAATGACAATTTTTACATCACGTTTCGATATTTTTTATTCTTGTAAATCAATAGACTCGTTTTATCAAAAAATCAAGTGTTAAAACTGACGAGAAATGATCGTGATTTTCGTGAATTACTTTGAAAAATCGTGATATTTCTTCTTCGACTATGCAAATGCTATTTTTCTCGTTTGTTTCTCGATAAAGTAGATGAGTTGTGATAGCGTGTGAAAATAAAATGTAAACATTGATTTTATTTTCGAGAGTTTTTATTTTTTTAGCGATCAATTCTTGCTTTTTCAAGTCATTTGACTTTTTTTCGAAATATTTCATCAATTGACTATACATTGGAAATCTATAATACTTATTCAGTTTTTCAGAAAACAAAATAGATAGCGATTCTGTTTTTCGTTCAATTTCTGATTTTCGCTCACTATCAATTTCAAATGAATGATCAGATTGTTCATTCGACAGATAAATGCTAAAATTTTGTAAATTCACGTTTAGCACTGACATAGTCAGACGTTTTTTTTTCGAATAAATAATTACATTTTGCAATCTAGTGAGCATTCGGCTAAATTCATCGACAATATTTATGTGTTGATCTTTATTGAATCGATGATGTAATTTGAAATCGAATTTTTTCAACATGTTTAATCATGAGACTATTTTTTTCTTTTTTGTTTGTTTTGTGACGAACATTGATTTCAACGTTTCATGATCAATATACATCATTATTGAAAATTTGTTGCTCATGACTAGCCATCTAATTTCGACTAGATTTTTCATTATGACATAACATTCACGTTCAGAATTCGAATATCGTGTTTTTGCGTCGTTCAAACGATAAAACAAAAACATGAACATTTTTTCATGAATTAGCAATTTCGAGATAATCTCAATTTTTGCTTCAATATTTTGCAATTGAAATAAACAAACTCTCAATTTCGTTTCGCTAACATTCGTGATCAGATGAAATTGAGATGTTGAATTTGTTTCTGTCATGACATTATTAACTATAATTTCTTTAATCGATTCGAATGTTTTCTGTTGACTTGCTTTTCAATCGAAAATATTCTTTTTTACATATTTGCGTTGAATGATTGATCGCTTTACTCGAAACGTTTTATGTGATTTGATCAGATTTTCGTCGCATGACTTCATTTTTGCATCATGATTTTTCTTGAATTTGAGTTCGTTTGACATCAGCATGAAATAGACTTTTTTCATTTTTAACATTAGTTTCGCTTTTTCGAGTATAAAAATTCGTAAGAAAGACGTCAATCATAAAAACGCATTTAATTTTTTTCGATTTTTAAAAACAAATCAGTTCAAAATTTTGTTGCGATGTTTGAGAATTGATCTCAAATTTTTTGCATTCTTTTCAAATTCTAGAAAATCTAACTTGTTCGAAAACAGATACGTTTTAAAATCAGATAGATATATTGAGTCAAAAACACATTTGAGAAAATACTGAATGTGCAAAAAGTTAAACAAGATTTCGTAATCTGTAATTGACGTTTCGTGATCATTCATAAAAATTGCGAAGATTAGTTCGTCATGATTATCAATCATTATGATTATTTTGATCACGTCGACGTCGTTGAGTGACAATAAATTAAATATCAAATTCGAAAATTGCGCATAGATAAACGAATTTTCTTTAAAATCTTGATTCATTTTTAGATATATTCATTGATCGCTGGAAATAATAAATTCAATCTTATTTTCATCATTTTTTTTGATTGAAATCGCTCAATAGTCATTTGTTGCGTTCGAACAAAAGTAAATCGAAAACTTGAACTTCAGAAAAATAACTATAATTTTTTTCATGTGATGCATAAAATAAACTGATTTGATAATGTATTTGTTGATGAATATAAAGTTATGAATCACTCGCAATAACTTTGATTTTTTCTTTTTGAAAAAAAATTTGATTTTAATTTTTCATGAATTGCTTTTTCTGATTATAATGTTTGCATTTTCTAATTTTGGAAAAATTCGATTTGCGAACTCTCTCTTCTTGAAAATGTATTTAAATAACGTATTTCGAATTGATTTCGCATTCGAAATAAAATCGATTGAATGCTCAATAAAATTTGTAATTCGTATGTCTTTAATTGTTATCGCAAAACATTCTTTTCAAATGTAAATTAGTCGTTTCGCTTTAGTCATTTTTTTTTTCTGTATCAGCGTTTAATTTTATAGTAATTTCACTTTTTTCGAATTACTTCTCAATAACATTCATGTTTTCATTATTTAGTTCTCGTTGTATTGATTTTTTTTGCGTCGAGAAGTCACTTTTTGTATCTAGCGAATATTTAAATAAGATAGATTCTGTCTTCGTAATCACGAAAGTAGAAATAGTGATAGTCGTCATGAACGCTAACGATTGTTGATTAGATATATTAAAATTATTTTGATCAACTTTGCGACATTCACGTCTCAGCGAGTGATCATTCGCTGAGTACGTATTCAGTTTAATTGCTCATTTAAAAACAGTTGACAGACAGCGTCGATCAGATCGCTAATTTCGTCGTCGTTATTCATTTTTATCGTTGATAAATCAACATGAATTGAAAAGATTTGCGTTGACATTTTTCGTTCTTTTTCATTTTTTTCAGTTATGATTATCTCGTTTGTGTCATAATGCGAGTTAAAAGCTACTCTTTTCATTCATGAAATGTTCAGTAGCAAATCATAAATCTGATTGTTCACGATATACGTTTTAATCACAGTTTTTATTTTTTCGACATTAACAAAAAATACGATGTAGTTTGTGAACGTTTCAACGTGATTCGTGATTAAATTAATTCGAAAATGATCGTTTGTTCGTACAAAGAATGCAAATTTCATGACTAAGAATTTTTGACGATTAATCAATTTCATCATCGATTTTTCATCTATCAGTGTTTTTGGCAATTTCACATTGTTTATTCAAGAAATAATCATCAAAGATTGTGATTGTTTATCATTTTCGTGAGCATGAATTATAATGACTGATAATTCTGTTTTAGTTTTTGTGATCGTCATAATCAATGACGTCGTCGTTTTTTGTTGATTTCGATTTTGTTCATTAGTTTTTCGAACTCGATATTTCGCAGTAAATCTTTGCATGTTTTTTGTCAGTTTTAATCTGATCACATCGAATTTGTCGAGAAATTGTTTTAACGACAAAGTCAAAAACAAATTCATGATGATGTTTACGTTGAATCGATTAATTTCGAGTAAATTTCGAATAAAATCGGGAATTTTTGAAGACTTGTACGAAATCAAATGAATTAAATTTTCTTTCTTATTGAGTTTGGTTGACGACGAATTTCGAAATTCATATTGAGTTGAATTTTGCGATATCGATTGAGACAATTGTGAGAAAAATGATCGACTATTTTTTCAAGAAATTGACTGCGAAATCGATTGATAAATGAACGTAAATTCATTTTCGTCAATTTCATCTTTCGAGATATTCATTTTTTTTGATTTTTGATTTTTTTTATTTTTTTCATCATCTTGACTTTTCGCATTGAACACATATTTTACGCTCTTTTTCGAGATTTTAGCTGACGAATTCAATCGGAATTTTGATTTCTTGATTTCGAAAAACGAAATCGTCGTTGCTTGATTAGTTTTCTGTTTGTTTTTAACATTTTGCGCAGTCATGATTGTGATCAAATATAATTTCTGTGCTGATAAAATACAAATCATTGATGAAAAAAAGTTCTGATCATTATTCTCGTCGTCGATGTGATAATTTTTCATTTTAATTCTTTTCAAAATCGACAATGATGATGTTAAAATTACGACATTCGACATTGTTGATTTAAACTCATGTTGTGATTTATTGACAGTTTGACTATGAAATGACTGATTAAAAATAGCATTCAGTCGAGTCAATTCACTCGAAAAAAATGATTGATTAAAAGCAAATGAATATTTCGCTTGTCGTTGAAATTGTATTTGATTAGTTGATATCATTGCGTGATTGATGACTTTCGTGATTTTAAACTTTTGTTTTGATTGATTTGAACAATGTGAAGCGTAATGATTTGATTGTTTGCATATGTAACAAATTATATGTGCAAAATTTTTGTCGCTTTGTTGCGTATTCGTAAACTTTCGCTGACTCGAATTCGTAAACTGATCAAAATTGAAATTCGTGAACGTAATGTCTGAAACATCGCTGAAAAGATTTGATTACTATTAATTAAAATTTGTTTAAGCAACTTATCATTGATTTGATCAGAGTTTGTTGTATGAGACAACATCATTTGCATAGTTTTTTTGTATTTCGAATCAAATGAATTGAACTTGTTTATTTCATTGTAAATTGTTTTAATCAACTTATTCACAACGATAAAATTGTAATTCTGTTTTTTCTGACATTCGAAATTTATTTGTTTTTTTTTCGAAACGTTTTTCATATTTCGCAAAATAATCATTTCGACATCAATTTCGTCGTTAAATAGCTTTCGCGAAATATCTGAAGCTCGTTTGATATAATCGAAAATCAATTTTTGATTTTTTTGCTTCAATTGAGTCAATTGCATTTTTAGTTCAAACTTTTTAGTCTGAACATCTTTCACGAAAATTTCATAGTATTTTAAGAAGAATTTCAGCAATTTAAATCAATTCTGTTTGAGATCTGATTTCAGATTTCTGTATCAAGCATGAACATCATTTTTCAAATTCTGACGAAACAACATTCGTTTGAATTTGTTAATCGTAATCTCATCGACGTCAATCGTCTTGAAATTTCGTTCGTATGTTCAATTTATGTTTTCAATGTATTCTTTCGAATTTTTTCTTTCGTCTCGAAGCTTCTTAAAGAATCGAATTTTGACTGAAATCATCGTAAATAAAATTGAATTTGACGAATTGAAAATGATTGATTTAAAAAAATTTAGCTCGAACTCTGACTTGCTAAATGAGATTTCTTTCGAAAAAGCAAACTTTTCTAGCGATGACGAAATTTTTTCGAAACTATCTTCAAAAAAAACTGTGTAAAATTGATTTTGATCGAGTGAATAAAAGAAATCACGCTTGAAAAATGATTTAACTTTGTTAACAATCGTTTGTTTAACAAAAAAAAAATGATTTTTTTTTTTAGATTTTGATGTAATTTGCAAGTTTTTTTCGAAAAATGAAAAATGAAATATTCGACTCGTCATAAAATTATTCGATTTTTCGATAGTTTCTAGTTTTGTTCAGTCAAATTCTTCTGATTATGGCAAAATGCACGTAACGATGATTAAATGAAGAAATTTTTTTTCGATCAAGTTCTTCTGATCGGAACAACACGAATAAAATGCAAAATGAATGAGAAATTTTCAAACACGTATTTTTGTTTGAGTTTGCAACATCAATTTGTTACGATTTTTGTTCGATTTTCACTGAAGAACTAGTCATTGATGAATAGAAATCAATGACTAAAATCAGAATGCATTGTATGATGATGAAAAAAAGTCTTTGATGATCAGATGGTCACTTATGCTGCTGCTAGGCTAGGCTAATTGAGAAAGGTGCATTTTGCACTCCATCAGTACAAAACTATTCAATTTCCTCGTCTACCTCGCTTGTCTACAACACGGCAATGGGACTTGGAGGCGGACGAAAGTAAACTCTACTATACTAATGTTCCTAGAACCATGCTGACAAACTACCAAGGCGCACAAAGCTTTCCCATGATCCCAATAATACCACGTGGAGCCGCTCGTCAGATGGCTATGGCCAAAGACTCCTTCAATCGAAAGGCTGGACACCCGGAGCGTCTTTGGGCGCACGCGGAAAGCCATATACAAGGCCAAAGGACACATCATACATCCGAGTAGCTTTGAAGGATGATACTTTGGGACTTGGCGCGAAATCAGGCGTCAATCTTCCTCCTACAGGACTTGATGCTTTCCAAGGCCTCCTCGGTCGATTGAATGGAAAACAAGAAGACGAGTTGGAGAAAGAACAGAGAACGAGAGACGATCTGAGAAGAGCTGTGTACACCGAGAACAAGTGGGGAGCCCTCCGATTTGTCAGTGGGGGCTTCTTGGTGGGCGACAAAATTGAAGAGGCTGTCGAGGACATTCCGGGTACCGAAATTTCAATTCCTACAGAAAAAGAAGCGCCTGCCAATCCACATGCTCCTCAGCCAGACCTCGAACCTCTCATCACTGCGACAGACACCGACGCCAAGAATATGTCGAAGAAGTCGAAAAAGCCTAAGAAGAGCCGGAAATCGGGAGTCAGAGACCTCCTTGGAAATCAACGTATTGGAGATGAGCGTACTACCTGCGATTCCGACCCTATTTCTCCGGAACGAGAGGCGAGGGAAGCCATGGAAGCCATGGAAGCCCACGTAGAGAACACCGACACAAGTAAAGGTGAAAAGGGAAAATCAGCGCAGAGAGTTCAGAGAAAATTAGATCGACGGGTTCGTAGGGAAGAAAGACGTTTGAGACGCTTGGGAAAAGTCGATTCAAATACGAAGGCGTCCAGGACACAAGACAGTGCTAGGCAGGTTGTAACAGTTGATGCAGTGCAACCTAGAGCACCACCGAAGATACAGAATAGCGGAAGGCCCAACGTAAGGTCTCGATATGTTCAGCAGAAAAAGATGGCCTTGATGGATCCTAAGGCGCTGAACGAGGTACGAATCACTTCTGAGACAATACTTCATCGGTCTAACGAGTATTACAGATTCTGATGATCAAAGTCTGACTCATGAAACCCATCAATGGTGACATGTCTCGAATGTCGTGTTTAGAACTCGGACACGCCGGACGCGTTGTGCAAGACAACGAACCACCTATGAAATGCCACCATAATTGGTGATGCAGATTACTCGGAACACGTCATAATCTCTAGACCAATATCTGCGATCTCCATACTACTCTTGATTCCGACTGACCATGGACAGACATGAAGATCAAAACATCACTGTGAGCTTTCGATGAGAGCAAGTCGATAACAACAGATGCGCCGTGACCTTTCAGCAAGAGGGTCATTTCAAGTCTTGTTGGTCGGAATTACTGCATGCAGGGTCATCTTTGGCCCGCATTCGCTGGCGAAAAGATATGTGAAGCTGCAGTTGATGAGCAAATAGCCTTTCAGCCATTCCAAGCGGGGAGATAGACTACGACTCGTTCCTCATACTGCATGATACCCTAACTAAACCGGAGCATTTGGGGGGCTAAGGTATAAGAGCAGCAATGTATACTCGGTGCATACAAAAGAATGCAAAGTGATCCTGTCCAACTATCGTGCGCCCAAATCCTGCCGCTATCCGTCCTGTCTCGCGAGTTCAGGCAATCTTCCGGTGCGGCAATGAGTGGCTGGCACTGGTGAAAGGGTGTTGTTGCAACTAGATCGTGGCTCTGTCGTCATCTTCAAAGAAGCCATAGATTTCTCTTTGTCTCGAGCATTAATATTTTCTGGCTCGGATCTCGATGACATGATCGACGCAACAGGGGTCAACACGCTAACGCACCCCACGGTTAGTGCCAAAGCCAATTTACCCCACATTGTGATATTTCCCTTCCCTGCTCAACGCTCAACCGTTATCACTACTAGAGTACTCCGATATCTCCTTGAGTTACCATACCCGTCAATCTTCCTTCCGCTTGTTCTACTTCCTTGCATATCGTTGCCATCATCACCTCACTTTGTTTACATTCTTCCTTCAGACATATCCTGACGCGTGGGGGACCCTCTTTGGTGACCGAACCGTGCTTTGGCGTGTTTCAAGTAGTGGACCAAACTTCAGACTTCCATATCATGTCTGAAGAGAACTCACCTCCACCTACACCTGCCTCTTCTTCAGCTCGTCGGGCCTCGTTCAGCCAAAGCCAGAAGTTCTCGGATATATTTGGTCGATCTCCTACCAGTATGAACAACGGCACTGGAATCTACCCTGGACCTATAACCACCGCCGCAGCAAATGCTCAGGCTCAGCAACGGCGCCGAACCTCCATCTCAGCTTTGGGGCTGAGTGGCTCACCAACCCAATCCTCACTCGCCGGCTTCAGGAACCGGGCCGAGAGCTGTTCCAGCGGCGGCACCAATTCCATTGACGAGAATGCCATTGAGGAAGGGGACGCACCCCCAAACACGTCTCCATCGTCAGCTTTTGGAAGACGTTTGAGTTTTGGGGCTAGAGCGTATCAGGAGGCTAGACTGAAGGCTGGAAGTGATAATGGTAATTCAACATCTTCTTCAGTCGCTCAAGCGCGGGCTTTGTCATCGAGCCAGAAAAGTCCTACCGATCATGCAAAGAGGCTTTCTAACCAGTTCAATCAACGCTCAGGCGAAGGCTTTAAGTGGTCTGAGCAACTCAGATCTAGAGCCGAGAGGTCATCCTCTATCACTAGTCTTACGACGGGAGTATCTCCGCGGGAGCCTCCTAAGACCGTTCCGAACGCTGCCACGCAGCCCCCCGCCCAACAACAACCCGTTAAACTGGAGCGTCCGAAGCCGGATGCATTCCAAGAGCGTATTCTCAAGGGTGACTTCTACATGGACTAGCTTGGGAGTAGCCCATCCGCCAAAGCTATCATTCCTCGGATTCCGGACCTTTTCTCGAGGAGCAGTCTGACTTATCGGATCACCATTATTGCATACAACGCTTCAACGTTCGCCATGTCTTGATATCCCTGAAGGCAATGCAAACAGCCAGCGTGCTGCTAGATCATCATTCCTGGTTGTACCATTTGGCGATTAGGAACCTTCTAGCGCCAGGGATAGTCCGCCGAGCGTTCGCTCATTACAGTACTTTTTCTTTACTGCATGAATCGCAAGCTATTTTACATCTTGCAACATGGACTAGCGAGCTTGATATGACGGCTAGCGAACTCATCATTAGTCAACTTCTGACAAGATTGACAATGAGCATGCAGAATTGGGAACTGATTCGCCATGAAGATGCTTATGATTGTAGCCTGCTCCATTCACAGTAGCAATTGTTTTACAGTAGCAACAAGCTAAACTTTCAACAAGTTCTACACTGAAATTTCCGTAATCTTCAATTCAAATACGATGTGATGCTTATAGTCCACGTGACCTTGTGTCAGTCAAGGGCAGTGCTTAGTCAGAACAGCTTGACTCGATTAAATCTCATTTCATACCTAAGTAAAGGCTGTCACTATTCGTAGGATACATTCTACTATTTGTAGAATTCTTGACAGGAATTCTGTGAGAGACGTTTCAAACTAAAAATCAACTTTTGATGTGTCGCGCATCAAATTTTCATTCTTTTCGTGAAAAATTCATTTGCATGTTAAATACACGTTTTCTGATCACATCGCAAGCATAGCATGCATAGCATGTTTCAGAAATCTCGTTTTTTGATCTTTTCGAAGCATATCATGTTTTTTTTTTGAGTTTAACGTCATATTCTCGTTTTTTTTTTTTTTTTATTCGTTGCTTTTTACTCGTTTTTTTGTTTGTTTTTTTCTCATTTTTTTGCACGTTTCGTGATTTCGTCGCGATTCGTTTCAATTTTGTTGATGTCGAAAAAATGAAATCGTTTTGAATTTGATGTGAAACGAATCATTGATTGTACATTTGATTTGAACGAAATGTTTGCGACGAAAACGAAATCGCATCGAAAAAAGAAAATTCGAAGTAAAAAATTGAAAAAAATCGAATCATCGAAAGTTCGAAATATGAAATAAAAAATCGAACAAACGTAAAAAAAAATTGATTGTTCGACATTTGCATTTCGTCGTCGATAAAATCAACGATTTCAACATATTCGAAAATCGAAAAATCTTGTTGTGTATTATTTGTCGATGTTTTCGTTGATTTTTTGTTGCTTTTTTGACGATTGAGTGCATTTTTGAATCGTTTTTTCGATTTCGTTATTCGAAAATTCTGTATCAATAATAGAAAGTTTTGAATTGATGTTTCGTTTTTCTCGTTCTCGTCAACATTGACATATTCGTCAAATTTCTGATAATGTCGTGCAGACTTTTTGAAACGTCAATGAGAATGCACGTCGATCAATTTCAAAATTTTATCGTTTGTCGCATCGATCAAACGTTCTTCGATGACATGAACACAAAACAATCTCATAATACGTTTGAATACGTTCGTACAAAAAAATAATATGATGTTTTTATTCTGTGCATTCAGCAATCGTTTGTAATGATCGTCGATTTTTTTCAAAACAAACGAAATCACGAAAGCGATCAAATTTCGATACAAAAACTTTTTGAAATTGTGAAAAATTCGTTGTTTGATTTCATCGATGAATATTTGATAATTATCACGTTGACGATCACACAATTCGTCGAAATTCTGTATTATTTTACGAAAATCGTTTGTAAAACTTTCGAGTTGATTTTTGAAATCATGATTTTGTTTTTCGAATTTCGAAATAATTGTATTATCGAAATGCATCAAAAAATTGATTCAAATTTTACATCATTTTCGTTTTTTCGACATGATTTCGTTGTTCAAATACTCACAAATGATCGAATTTTTGTCGTTGTATTTGTTCTGAAGTAATTGTCATTGTAAATTCAATTTTTGTTCAGTCGAAACGTACAAAATCGAATGTATGTCATTCAATTTTCGAAGTTTTTTTTTGATTTTTTCATCGAAAAACTCAATTCAGACTTTTTGATTCGAAGATATTTTTGCATTTGTTGAATATGTTGTTTTCGATGTGTCAAACGCACAAAATGTGTTTAACATTCGATGATATTTCGTTTGCGATAATTGAAAAAATATTAAATTCATCGTTTGACAATCATATTTCAAATAGAAAAATATTCAAATGTTTGTATAAATCTTTGTAACATTGAATGAATCATTGATAATTTTTCAATTTTTTTTCTTTCAACAAAATCATGTTTGCGTAAAAAAAAATGTTCAAAATCGTCGTTTTTGTATCGATACAAAGAGACATTTTATAGCGATTGATTTTGTAAATACAATTCAACAACATGATTTCATCGTTGATTCGTAAAATGTTCATAGACGTTCGATTGATTCAAAAAAAATGAATAATTTTTTGAATCATTGAATTTTTATTGATTCGTACAAATCATTTCGTCGAATCATTATGCAACTGTATGTTCAAAATTTGTATGAAAATCATGTTTTCGAATTTCATTTCACGTATTTTGATCACAACGTTGTAAATATTTTTCGAATTTATTTCGAAATTGTTGAAATTTTCATTATCGTATTTTTCACGAATCGAAAAAAATATTTTTTTCGATGCAATGTCTTTACGATGTAGTTCGATTATGTGAGTTTTGATTTTTTTTGTCATGAAATATTGACGTAATTTTGTATGATTGTTTTGATTCAAATTTTCGTGATTGTGCGTTTTATTCATAATTTTTTCAAATTTTCATTTGTTGTTTTCGATAAATATGTCATAAATTTTGAAAAAACATTTGATTCGTTTCGAAACGATTTCTCGTTTGTTTGTATTAATATTTTCGATTTCGTTTTTTCGAATACATCGAAAATAAATTTTGTTTTTTAAATTTTTTTTATCACGTTCAATGTCTTTTTTAATGATAAAATAGTCATGTTGTTTCGAAAAATCGTTGAGAATTTTTTGCATTTCATGTTCGAAATTGTACATTTTTTTCAAAAATGATGAAAGCATAAAACGTTCAATGAATTCGAAATCGATAACAACGACGACGAACAAAAATCATCAATTCGTATTCATAATCGAAAAATAAAAAAACGTTTTCGTCATCGATAACAATCATTTGACGTGATGATAAAAAAACTAATTATTGCGAAAATATCGATATTTCATGAATGTTTGTTTATTTGAATGTTGCACAACGAAAATTTTGAAATTTATTTATCGATAAATTATCGATAGATTATCGATAATCGAATGTGCGATTCGAAAATTGACTTTGTCAAAAATTTTACAAATAATAAAATGTATTTTACGAATAGTGACAATCTAAATAAAAACTGTCACTATTCGTAAAATACATTTTATTATTTGTAGAATTTTTGACAGAAATTTGTGAAAAACGTTTCAAATTAAAAATCAATTTTTGATGTGTCGCGCATCAAATTTTCATTTTTTTCGTGATAAATTCATTTGCATGTTAAATACACGTTTTTTGATCACATCGCAAACATAACATGCATAACATGTTTCAAAAATTTCGTTTTTTGATTTTTTCGAAACATATCATGTTTTTTTTTTGAATTTAACGTCATATTTTCGTTTTTTTTTTTTTATTCGTTGCTTTTTACTCGTCTTTTTTTGTTTGTTTTTTTTTCATTTTTTTGCACGTTTCGTGATTTCGTCGCGATTTTTTTCATTTGATTTTTTCGTCGTTTTAATTTTGTTGATGTCGAAAAAATGAAATCGTTTTGAATTTGATGTGAAACGAATCATTGATTGTATATTTGATTTGAACGAAATGTTTGCGACGAAAACGAAATCGCATCGAAAAAAAAGAATTCGAAATAAAAAGTTGAAAAAAATCGAATCATCGAAAGTTCGAAATATGAAATAAAAAATCGAACAAACGTAAAAAAAAATCGAATAAACATAAAAGAAAATCGAATAAAAAAAGATTGATTGTTCGACATTTGCATTTCGTCGTCGATAAAATCAACGATTTCAACATATTCGAAAATCGAAAAATTTCGTTGTGTACTATTTGTCGATGTTTTCGTTGATTTTCTGTTGTTTTTTTGACGATTGAATGCATTTCTGAATCGTTTTTTCGATTTCGTTATTCGAAAATTTTGTATCAATAATAAAGAATTCTGAATTGATGTTTCGTTTTTTTCGTTTTCGTCAACATTGACATATTCGTCAAATTTTTGATAATGTCGTGCAAATTTCTTGAAACGTCAATGAAAATGCACGTCGATTAATTTCAGAATTTCATCGTTTGTCGCATCGATCAAACGTTTTTCGATGACATGAACACAAAACAATTTCATAATACGTTTGAATACGCTCGTACAAAAAAATAATGTGATGTTTTTATTTTGTGCATTCAACAATCGTTTGTAATGATTGTCGATTTTTCTCAAAGCAAACGAAATCACGAAAACGATCAAATCTCGATACAAAAATTTTTTGAAATTGTGAAAAATTCGTTGTTTGATTTCATCGATGAGTATTTGATAATTATCACGTTGACGATCACACAATTCGTCGAAATTCTGTATTATTTTACGAAAATCGTTTGTAAAACTTTCGAGTTGATTTTTGAAATCATGATTTTGTTTTTCGAATTTCGAAATAATTGTATTATCGAAATGCATCAAAAAATTGATTCAAATTTTACATCATTTTCGTTTTTTCGACATGATTTCGTTGTTCAAATACTCACAAATGATCGAATTCTTGTCGTTGTATTTGTTTTAAAATAATTGTCATTGTAAATTCAATTTTTGTTCAGTCGAAACGTACAGAATCGAATGTATGTCATTCAATTTTCGAAATTTTTTTTTGATTTTTTCATCGAAAAACTCAATTCAGATTTTTTTGATTCGAAAATACTTTTTGCATTTGTTGAATATGTTGTTTTCGATGTGTCAAACGCACAAAATGTGTTTAACATTCGATGATATTTCGTTTGCGATAATTGAAAAAATATTAAATTTATCGTTTGATAATTATATTTCAAATAAAGAAATATTCAGATGTTTGTATAAATCTTTGTAACACTGAATGAATCACTGATAATTTTTCAATTTTTTTTTTTTCAACAAAATCATGTTTGCGTAAAAAAAAATGTTCAAAATCGTCGTTTTTGTATCGATACAAAGAGACATCTTATAACGATTGATTTTGTAAATACAATTCAACAACATGATTTCATCGTTGATTCGTAAAATGTTCATAAACGTTCGATTGATTCAAAAAAAATGAGTAATTTTTTGAATCATTGAATTTTTATTGATTCGTACAAATCATTTCGTCGAATCATTATGCAATTGTACGTTCAAAATTTGTATGAAAATCATGTTTTCGAATTTCATTTCACGTATTTTGATCACAGCGTTGTAAATATTTTTCGAATTTATTTCGAGATTGTTGAAATTTTCATTATTGTATTTTTCACGAATCGAAGAAAATATTTTTTTCGATGCAATGTCTTTACGATGTAATTCGATTATGTGAATTCTGACTTTTTTTGTCATGAAATATTGACGTAATTTTGTATGATTGTTTTGATTCAAACTTTCGTGATTGTGCGTTTCATTCATAATTTTTTCAAATTTTCATTTGTTGTTTTCGATAAATATGTCATAAATTTTGAAAAAACATTTGATTCGTTTCGAAACGATTTTTCGTTTGTTTGTATTAGTATTTTCGATTTCGTTTTTTCGAATACATCGAAAATAAATTTTGTTTTTTAGATTTCTTTTATCACGTTCAATGTTTTTTTTAATGATAAAATAGTTATGCTGTTTCGAAAAATCGTTGAGAACTTTTTGCATTTCATGTTCGAAATTGTACACTTTTTTCAAAAATGATGAAAACATAGAACGTTCAATGAGTTCGAAATCGATGACAACGACGACGAACAAAAAATCATTGAACTCGTATTCATGATCGAAAAATAAAAAAACGTTTTCGTCATCGATGACAGTCATTTGACGTGATGATAAAAAAATTAATTGCTGCGAAAATATCGATATCTCATGAATGTTTGTTTACTTGAGTGTTGCACAACGAGAATTTTGAAATTTATTTATCGATAAATTATCGATAGATTATCGATAATCGAATGTGCGATTCGAAAGTTGACCCTGCCAAGAATTCTACAAATAGTAGAATGTATTCTACGAATAGTGGCAGCCTAAGTAAAACGATAATACTCTTCCACAACGTCAGATGAACATGACTTTGAATTATACCGCAGCTCACTCTTCCAGAATATCTAAGCCTCCTCTGAAACGCTCAGCCTCTTCACCATTCTCTTCACATAAACGGCGTAAGCCTATCTCGCGAACAGCTTCCAAACCGAAAGCACTTGACGAAGATGCTAACGATTATTTTGGTGAGCGCCTCGAGGACCAAGGCCTCGTGACTATATTAGCCACGGACCTCTCGCTTCGAGATGTTGCTCAGGCCATCAAGTACATTCAAGGCCACATGTTCGACGACCTGCCGGAAGCTGGAGGCTTCAACAGTGTTCGAATATCTGAAGTCTTGAGGTTTAGAAAAAGTCTGCCGCCGACGGTCACAGTGACGCATGTTCATGCCTTTATGCGGAGTCCCACGGCTACTGCCAAAGAAGTTGCTGAGCTGGCAAAGGCTGGAATAATCAGGAGAATCGTTGTCCCTGGCAGGGGTACAGGAGGCTCGAGTACATCCGAGGGCCTAATTCTGGTCGAGAATTTGGACCGCCTTGTTCGGGATTGTGGCCTTGATGAGAAGATGGCTGAGAAGTTTTTGCAAGAACTGAAAGAGAACCCACTCGTAGTGGCCTTACCCAGTAATACATTCACTGCATCTGAAGCTGCAGCGCTCAAACAAGCTGGCTTCTTGACTTCAAGCTCCCAAGGTCTACTATCCTCAGCGGCATTCACGAATGCAGCTTCACCAGGTACTATGACTTCCCTTTCTAGTGTATCTCGTGCAGCATCCGGCTCAATGGCAGCTGTTGGTGGTGAGAGTGCCATCCACGATGCCGGCGGCAGCGGCACCGCTTCGGGCATCCGCCGAAGTAGCTCTCAATTCAGTAAGGGATCTCCCATCAATTCAGACCGCAATTTCCAGATCTCTCTGCCAAATACCGGGCCTTATCTCCGCTTAGTCACCACTGCCCGCGATCATCTCGTCTCTTTACTTCAAAAGTCTCGGTTCAAGGAGATGCCGCTGTATATGCTACGTGAGCGCTGGGACGGCGGAATCGCTTCAGATGATCCTGCTGCAAGGGCGAAGAAGTATAGGGGCGAGTTCACAGGGATTTTGCCAGCGAGGACCAAGAAGTGGAAGCAATTCTATGGCCTGACATTCGATTGGGTGCTCGCTGAGTGTCTCGGTGCTGGACTACTTGAGCTGTTCGAAACTGGCAGTGTGGGTAGGGCCGCGAGGATCGTGTGAACGTGGACTTTGAGTTTTTAGGCCACGGAAACGGTATGACTTATCTACACTACTGTGTCTGACCGGACGCTCCGAATCATATATTAGGTCGCCGAGTCCTTCACGCCACCACCTCTGGAAGTGACAGTACCACCTCGGATCCAGGTACATACGGGAAATGCTCGAGATGACTCTTAGAGCAGAATGGAGAAAGCCAAGTTCGTGGGAACATCCTAGCGAAAGGGGATGACTTGAAAGCTCTGAGCTTGGAACCATTGCATTTGATCGCTAGCGGGGCACTTCCTTGAATAAGGATGCCATCAGGGGCTTCAGAGGATTTCTTCTGGCTCACGCTTTCATGGCATTCCAGTACACATGATCTGCATCCACAGGCTTCAGAAATGTCGGGCTTCATCACAAGGCTTTACGAATGCTATTCAGAAAGCTTTCGAGCTCGGCGAAAACCCCGCTCCGCTGTTGCATTGCTTTCCGCTGAATATTCAAATCCGGAACTCGTCTTCAATGGAGGAATCGAATTGTTGAAGCACTGCTTTCGATCTCGCCATAAGTCATCCTCCCGAATATGGGAGTTTTTCAGTATGCTGTAAGGCACAATGGCGAAGACTGCAACGGTAAATGGCTGAGGTTTGCTTACTTCTCTTCCTGTAAACAACGGAGCAGAAAAAACTGTCATGTCACTTCTTCCGTTTTAACGTCAATTCACTACTGTAGAAATGGTCTTGGTGATGGGGGGAGCTTTGGTATGCGAGCCCCTTCAATTCGCAATTTGAAACTGGGAATGAAAGAGCTTCCCGAACGAGGCAGTTCGTGGGAATTACATCCTGTAATTGACAGAATCTTCAAGCTTCAATAGTTATTAACATTGATATAGCTAATAATCGCCGACGGAATATGCAGGTGCTGATAGTCATAGTCTTTCACATACAGTACCTTACATGTATCCAATCGCTGGAATAAAGAGTAGAGTGGGGCACCGCGGTAGGTACGCGAGGCTTATCGATAAGACTGTTTACTTCGCGTGACGCGTCAAACGGAACTTCGGAACTTCCTCACTCTAACTGGCCCAAACTTCTTACCTCCCTCCTCATGCATCGGCCTGGCCCAGCGCCATTCTATTGAGCCTCTGTTTCTGGAAACTTCCTTTAGAATTGACTTTCTCTTTACAGACTGCTGACAACATGGCAGATCCACGGTAATCATCCCTTTGGCCACAACCTTCTTTGATCTGGTGCACTGACTTGCTACGATGTAGATCCTTTCATGACAAGGCGGTGCCCTTCATACCGGGTACCGAATTGAAAGCGAACAGTTGCTGGGTGGCAGTCCTGAAGACTGAACACAAGCCAACGGATGATGGCCTTACTGTAGAATCCTACCTTTGGGTCAAGGTGGCTAGCGTAAGTTTCTTATATTCTTCTTCCGGCCATTATTGTCTCTCCTTGTCAGACGTACATGGTCTTTCTGACAAACCTGTAGAGGTTCACTGGCGAAATAATACGGGACCAGTACCAAAAGAAGTTCAATCCCTCCGAAGACTGGATCCTCAAGCACGAGTTTCAGCTGCTGGATCTAAAGAAACCGCTTTCCGATTTAGACATGTACAATGATCGCCTCATTGTGCTTGAAGCTGTGGCGTCTTCTGATAATGAAAGACATGTTACGCGCAGGTGAGTATCCTAGATCTCCCGAAATCCTCATTGTCACCTTGTTGAGGGCTCAAATGAAAAGTCTTTATGTATAACACTGCCCCATCTCTCAGAAACTACGCTCGAACTGAGATGCTAATCCAAAGTTCAAAAACAGGCCCTTGGAACCAATCTTAAATCAACCTCTGCAACAGCCTCAAGCTGACAAAGTAATCCCAATGGCACATTCACTCAAGAGCCCGTCAAACGGCACGTACAATGAACACGACGAGAATTCGTTCTCTTCTTCGGCAAACTCATTCGAAAGACGTGGTTCTTCTGCCACTCCCCAGCAAGCCCCTCCAAGGCCATTCAATCCTACAGTCAACAGTTTCGAGAGGCAACGTTCAAACTCAGTACAATCTCCAGTGAACGCCACAGCCCCTGCAATGTCGAAATCACCTGCATCTGTATCCCACAGTGGACCCTCTCCAGGATACTTATTGTTCAAATTTACCTACTTCAGATATGCAAACGGTATGTGCCAAAGTCATCTAGAAGCGCTTGATATTGACTTAAATACTACTTAGACCAGCAAGCTTTGGCGGCATGGTCCACGTTACCGCCCAATGACCGACCAATCTGGGAGCGCCACGCTCAACAGCCAGGAATTACCGGCGCCCTACCTGCAGCACCTCAAGCCCACAACCCTTCTGCTGTCAAGTCAGAGCCAGCTAGCAATCCTCCGACCATCAAAACCGAGCCTGTTCGTAAGCCGGCAAAACTCTCGAAAAGCGCCATCACTGAGCCACCATTGTCTGCTGAAGAGCTGAAGGAATTGAACGAGCACAAGGAGCAATCTTTCCAGCTTCAAAATCTACTCAAAGAAGCGAGCCCAAAGACCCTGGAAACCAGCGTTGAGCAAGGGGTGAAAATTCTTGACCGCATAAAGGCACCGTTGTTGGTTGAAGGTGTAGCCAACAGTCCTGATGCCGAGCAGTGGATACAACAAATAGGTATGTCAAAGTAACTCTGAGCTGCATCTCCACGCTCTATCGAGCAGCAAGTTGTGGCTCACAATTCCCACTAGACAAGACTATACTGACTTCTTCTAGATGCGCTCCGTAAACAGGCAGTGAAAACAAAAACCATTATAGGTGTCGTCGGCAATACCGGCGCAGGCAAGTCATCTGTAATCAACGCTATGCTTGATGAGGAGCGTCTAGTTCCTACAAACTGTATGCGAGCTTGTACAGCCGTGGTGACCGAGATTTCCTATAACCACGAGGAAGAGCCCTACCGAGCGCAAATAGAGTTCATCAAGCTTGAGGATTGGGAAAGGGAGCTCAAGGTCCTATTCCAAGACCTACTGGACAGCAATGGGACCGTATCCAGGGAATGCGCAAATGAGGATACTGATGCTGGTATTGCCTATGCGAAGATCAAAGCTGTTTATCCCCGTAAGAACAAAGAGGAAATTGCAAACTGCACCATCGATAAGCTATTGCAGGAAGTTTCTCACATTTTAGGAACCACTCGGAACATTAAAGAGACGAATTCCATGACCTTTTACAAAAGACTTCAGGCTTTCGTTGATAGCAAGGAGAAGACAACGGGCCTCAAAGAAAAGGGTAAGGATAAGGATAAACCTAAGAAAAAGGAGAGAAGAGAGATGGAATTTTGGCCTCTGATACGAGTAGTCCGGTAAGTCATGCCTCTTGAATAAATAGTGAAGTGTGCAATACTAAAAAGGTTATAGCATAAACGTGAAGAGTCCTGCGCTTGCCACTGGCGCTGTCATTGTAGACCTTCCAGGAGTGCACGATGCGAATGCAGCCCGTGCGGCAGTTGCCGAAGGCTACAGTAAGTTTTTTCTGATAACGTTTCGCTGGGTATATTCTGGTGTTCCAGTAGAGACAGACTGCTCAAGGGATATGTCCTCCAGTTCAAAGTTTGTGTCTATTGGCCAGTACTGACTCTGAGATCTCCAACAGTGAAACAGTGTACTGGACTTTGGATCGTTGCGCCAATAAATCGCGCTGTTGACGACAAGGCTGCAAAATCCTTGCTCGGGGAGTCATTCAAGCGTCAACTAAAGCTTGACGGTGGCTTCAGCTCGTAAGCGATCCTGCATGCATGGAGCCGAAACAGTACACTAATTATGCTCAGTGTCACCTTCATATGCAGTAAAACGGATGACATCAGCTTGACTGAAGCTCAAGATTCGCTTGGCCTTGATGATGAGATAGCTCCGGCCTACGAAGAGTTGGCAGATCTAAAGAAGAACCACAAAGCAGCTAAGCAAGAGCTCGAGGAGCTCAAGGACTCCAAATCGATGTATGAGGAAATTGTCACCGATGCTGATGAACAAATCGAAATCTGGGAAGGTCTCAGCAGCCAACTGGACGATGGCAAAACCGTGTTTGCTCCAAAGGCGAAAGCTGCGGCGAAGAAACGGAAGTCTAGCGGGGGCTCCAGTTCTCGGAAGCGACGGCGTACCGATGGCACCGATACCGAAGACAGTGAAGATGATGACTTTGAAGAAGAGGACTCCGACGACTCTGACAGCTCTGACGACGAAGTGAACGCGAATGACGCCAATGGCCCCCTCACCGAGGAGCAGATATCGGCAAAGCTTCAAGAGCTTAAATCTACCAAGAAAGAAGCTCGTAATCAAAAGAACGAAGTCCTCAGCAAAATGGATGACGTGAGGAAGATTATCAAAGAGGCCAAGCGTGCCGAGGACAAGATCGAGAATAACCTATCCGCGATGTGTATCTCTGGAAGGAATCAATACTCCAAGGGCGCAATACAGCAGGATTTCGCTGCTGGTATCAGGGAGCTTGATCAAGAGATTGCTGCAGAAGAAGACGAGGAGAACTTCAATCCTGACAACGATGTTAGGGATTACGAAGAAGTGGCCCACTCGTTGCCCGTTTTTTGTGTTTCTTCGAGGGGCTATCAAAAATTATGTGGGCGACTCGAGAAAGATGCAGAAGTGACAGGCTTTACCACTAAGGAGCAGACAGAGATTCCCCTACTACAAGCCCATTGCGAAAAACTTACAGAGACGGGGAGATCGGCGAACTGCCGTACGTTTCTGAATAAGTTAAGTCAGCTCTTGAACTCGATGACGATCTGGGCGTCCAGCGATGGCACGGGAGCCAACATGACCGCCGAGCAGAGAGCAAGGGAGGCCCGCTATTTGCAGAAAGGCCTGAGCGGACTCGAGAGTGTAAGGCCCCGTGCATTGTAGGACATCCCTCACAGTCCTATGCAACCAAAATATATCCTTTTTCGTGATCCTTCAGTGTACCGCCGCTAAAGTTCGCTTCTAGGGCCTTGACAAAGCAGTCCAAGACGCCGCCAAAGAACTTCAAGACGAATTCGAGGACAACATCTACGACAAGTACGAGGCCGCAGTTTCGGCTGCCAAAAATGAGTCAATCAACACTGCGCTTCATTGGGGTCTCAAAGTAAACCGCGAGGATCGTTCAGCTGGCGGAGTCCATTATGTTAGTCTCATGTACTGCCATAAAGTCGCCGGTTGCTGATAAATGACTGTCTAGGCTACGTATAAAGCTATCTGTCGACGACAGGGAGTATTCACAAATGCCCAGGGTAAGTCGCAGCTAGTTTGTACGAGCAGATAATCACTGACCTAATATAGGGCCGCATGAATGGAACGTGCAACTCGCGGAACCTATGATCAAGGTGATTGCGGCTGGTTGGGAGAAAACGTTTTCCCGACGCATTCCAGTCGTTTCAACAGCGTTCGCCCGCAACGCAGCGACTCGCCTGAAGACATTTCACCGCGACATTGAGGCTCGAGCCCGCAAGGTCGGCGCTAACATCGCTGGCCTTTCTATGCTTTCGCAGCAAGTCAGCGCTTACGAATCCATCTTCAAAGATCTCTCATCCACCATAAAAGAGACGATCCTTGCTCAGCAAAAAGAAATCAACCGTGAATTCGTCCCAGTCGTTGCACAGCACATGGAATTCGCCTATGATGGCTGTACCAACGAATGCGGCCCTGGAAGTTATGCAAGGATGAAAGCTCTTATGAATGGTATGTACGGTTTGCAGAACGGTTCTATACTTTCCATCATGTTTGCAAGTTACGCCCGTGTTCTATGAGAACGTGCGCTGAATGTTTATTTTTTCCCCTTCTCTTCATATGACTCTAACTCTATGACATACTGATGCGGGAATCTCTAGGGCACATTGCAAATGAGCGCCACACAATGTTTCAGGCTAGTGCTGATAGAGTGAAGATATCGTTGGAGCAATTGGTTAAGACAGTCGAAGAGCAGCTGGGCGACAAGACCGAGGAGGTTTTCGTCAGTATGCGTCGTGATTACCGTGCTGTTCTGGGGGCCGGTGATGTTAAAGAAGGCGAAATGCTTCCTCGACCCCAACGCCTCTGCCGCAAAGAGATCAAGAGCATCATTGAGCGAGTCCAGAAGATCTTTGAGAAAGTGGCTAACGGCGAGCTGGACGAGGACGAGGCACAGCTCGGAGAGGAAGACGAGCTGTCGCAGAAGCAGAAAGAGGAAGATAAAGATGTCGACCAGAACGCGACTGACCCTGACCCTGAAGGCCCAGCAGCCGAGGCTACTCCATTGAAGAGCGGAAAGACCGAGCACAAGGACGAGGACGCTGTGATGTCTGACATCCCGGCAGCTGAACAATCTGGAGTTAAGGATGAGAAAGATGAGAAGGCAGCCGGAGCAAACGAGTCGGTGATCGACATCAAACCCGCCTCAAATTCTAGTGTTGATGGGGAAGATGACAAGCCCAGCGACGGGAGCGCTGCAAATAGCCCCAGCAACCAGCTGTCCCAGGAATCCCCTGACCAGAGCTACGCTTCAGCCGAAGATTAGCCAGCGGCACTCGGGGCTTTAAAATGTCCATACCAGCTGCTTGGGTGTCGGTGACGAGCGCGGGTTGAAAATAGATCTCGGCACACTGATATTGGTGCAAGGATATGGGAATTTGAAGCATATGGGCTTATGTGTGTCCTGAAAGCTTGGGCTTCGTGCTGGGCTTTGAGTCTGCTAAATTTTTCAAGTCTGGGGTGGAATTTGCTTCACTTTGATTCGATTTGGCTGAACTAGATACCCAGATTCGACCATTGCTATGCCGCGAGGGCCCGCTGCGGCTTTAATAGATCTCAATTTAGGTATTCTTCAATCGGGAGCATATGTCGCTGCCATTCGTGAATCGTGAGTATCCTTCGATCACGAGTGCTCTCGCGTAAATGAGTCAGGAAGACGAAAGATTGTATTGATCAAGAAAGCAATTGTAGTCTCAAACGACCGTCTCAGTGAATAGTAATACCTACAGAATAACGACAGTCTCAAAACGACCGTCTCAGTGAATAGTAATACCTACAAAAATAACGACAGCATCCAACCCCAACAACCCCTTGGATATCATTCTCAGAACGCCTTGCAATGCACCTACCCAAACACTTATTCCCTCCCTTTCCTCCCCCAGTCCCCAATCCCCATCCCAAAAAGAAACCCTACGCCATCTCCCTCCCCCACCCCACAATCTCGACGCCGACATTCCCGACCGTACTCACAGCCCACAGCGCCACAAGCCCCCACCCAATCCTCCGATCCATCCACCACCCATTCAGCGGCACAGCAACCAGCAGCCCCAACAGCGTCACCAGCAGCGTAACCCCGCTAATAACCAACGTCCCACTAACCTCGATCGCATACGGTTTATACCTCACCGCGCGACCGGGGTGTCGTCTCTCCCACTCCTTGCCGCCCTCCAGCGTCATGTACAGCCCGCTCATGCCGATGCCGAGGAGGATATTCAGCATGGGTCCGCCGAAACAGGCGCTCAGCGCCATGACCGGGTAGCCGAGGCGCGCGACGGTGATGTCGGCGACGAGGTCGCCGAGGGAGTTGCCCACTGCGAAGACGGTGAGGCCGAGGATGGCGTCGCTGATGCCGAGGATTACGCCCAGGGCTTTGAGCACGCCGACTACTTCCGAGGCGATGGTCGAGATCCAGGCTATGGAGACGGTGAAGCCGAGGAAGCAGAGGAGGGGCCGGTAGCGGGGGGGTTGGTGCGGGGTTGTGAAGAGGTGGAGGAGAGTGAGGGTGAGTGTGGAGGCGAGGAGGGAGTAGAGGGTGTGGAGGGCGAGGGTGCGCAGGGTGGAGGTTGAGTTGGCCCAGAGGAGGAGGACGATGAAGAGTGGGGCTGTGACGATTTGGGTGGATACGAGCCAGCGGTTCCATTCTTTCGGGGAAGAGGGTAGTGGCCTGGCCGCGGGTTTGGCATTGTTTGGTGATGGTTGCTGGGTGGAAGAGGGTTCGTGGCTGGTGACATCGCCGTTGGAGGCGGGGATATCCGGTGGAAGGATGGCTATTGCTGAAGACTGGGACCGAGAGCGGGCGTGTGCCGGGCTTAGGAGCCCCGGATCTGGATCCAGTGCTTCTGGGATCTCCTCGTCATCTTTCTCCGATTCGACGACGGGTAGCGTTATAGTGAGCAAGAAAACGCTCGGTGCTGCCACTATGCCGAGCAGCTTCTCCCATATGTTTTTGTCGTTCCAGGAGTAAAGTGTTGGGAAGAGAGTGGATGCGAGAACCTGTGGAGATGGAAGCACCTTGTAGGGCCACCAACGAATCGGTTTGTCCTCCGGCTCATAGAAGGCGTTGTTGTGGAACGTGGTCTCCGAGCTGATGCTAGGCGGAGGTAGGCGAATGCTTGCTGCTCGAGAAGGAGGGTGATAGTTTGGATCGTCGTGATATTCGGGGAAGGGTGACGCTGGGCTAGAGCTTTGTGTCCTGGATGGACTTGGGATAGACGAAACCGGCAAGCGTCCGTTCCTTAAAATTCCCGTGCGATCTTCTGCTGCTGGCGGCTCTCTGAAGCTGTGTATGCTATCGCCTGGTGGAGCAAGAAAACTGGGAGATCTTGATTCGGCAATTGAAATGGCTCCAGGGCTGGTGGCAAGATACCCGAAATCGCCGTCTGGTGGTTGTACCGATAGTAGTGGTGTTGACATCCCAGATCCATGTCTGCTGCTACCTGCTGACTCGGCATGATTTCGAATTAATCCTGCTGTACCTGGAGGGGATGCACCTGATAAATCAATATTTGGCACTGGACGCGTTTGAAAGGCGGTAGGATCCAACTGCAGGCCTGCGGCATCATTTGCAGATACCGCACGAACTCGAGCAGTACCGCCATTCCTGTCCAGCTCGGCACTGTTTCTCAAGGAGCCGTTCTCTGCTACGGTATGAGCGTCAAGATCATCACGATTGATCTCAGGATTAGAAACGGTAGAAAGACGGTCCTGCTGCTGAGATAGTATGTAGGTAGGGTCATCCGAGTAACGACGAAGATTGATTGGGATGGTCTGCAGATTTCTCGACTTATGAAGTGATGATAGAACAGCTCTAAATTCGAGAGCCCCTACCAAGCTCGGCCTGATAGGGTTGTGGGTGTTCCGTCGTGAACGAGGTCCGGGACGACTGACACGCATGTTACTGCTTATTTCAGCAAGCCAATGATCCCTTGTCTCGTCATCCTCATCTGGGTCTCTATCGTCCAATGGCCCGAATTTCGAACTGTTTCCCCTTTCCAAAGCAGCAAAGTCTTCAGCAGATATACCTCTTGACGGAGGCCCACTCCTGGCAGCGGCGCTAGTCTCCTCCTCCTCTTCATCATGATACGGCTCAACTTCTGCTTCTTCGGATCCAGGAACGTAAAAGTGGCCTCTTGCTGCGGCTTCTCTTCTCCTCCGTTTACCACGGTGTGATAGATACCAGTGCCAGACGACCACCGTGGCGACATAGAACAGGTAGAACCCTACCATGACCGCGCATTCCCAGACATGTAGATAACCATCTCCGAGGAAAACCATGCTGAAACTTGCAGCGAATATAAAGAATCCCACATCCCGAACGAAGCTCTTTCTCGCAACTTTGAAGGGTCGGACCAGTGCCATGGATCCAGCGACAACTGCAGTAATAAATCCAGCAGCCCCAATAAGTTCACCGATCGCCAAACTTCCGCTGTGTGATTTCATAGCTGCAAAGGTCGAGAAGACATCTGGACTGCCATTTCCAAAGGCTAGGAATGTAACGCCTGCCATGCTCTCGCTCATCCCAAGGATGCTGGCAATGGTGCTGAGATTTATACAGAAGAAGTCGCTTGCCGCAATACCGATTGTGCTAAACAACAAAGAGAGCCAAAGCACTAGAATCACGAAAGCTACTGGTTTGGCCTTGGGTAGCCTGCAGTAGTATAGCTGAAGGTACGAGATGAGGCCCGCTTCTTCGTCAGGGCAATTTGCCCGGACGAAGAGGCACATATCTTTGGCATGGTGGACTAGTTTGCACTAGAAGGACAATGATCAGCTATGTAGTCTCAACAGGACCAAAACGTCCCTCCAAAGGTATGCGCGTTACCTCCTCATCCCTAGGCTCAGGATTTTTCTTAGTGCTCTGGATCGTGCTTAATTCGGACCGGCGTAAGACGTGCTCGTCCCCATAGCTCTGAATATGGCCGGTACGGTCGACAATGACACTCCATGCCGCAAAGATAGATAGGACAAGGATGACTAAGTAAAAGGCTCGGGCGGCCCTATACGGCTGCCTTTTGGATTGGGTTATGCCAGTCGGTCGCATTGCAGGTGAAAGTTTGCTTCGGACGGCCATGATGAATGCATCATTAAGAATATCTGAGCAGCAAATGAGGGAGTGGGAGGATTCCTAGATGAATAGTTCATGGCATGCAAGCAAACGCGCAGTGAAGTGCATTGATTTCGACATATGACATTGCCCTCGCCAAGATGCTCACAACCTGGTTTGGCCCAAATGATTTAGGCCGTGGGGGCACAGGTGACGTAGAGCCACGAGGCTGATTCCTTATCTTATCGGATCTTGCCCCGCGAAGGCACCATATGGTGGGGATACATTAGGGGTATTCAGACATCTCGTTTGCAAAACTCGGCCCATAAGCCCATAATGGCCCATTATGGCCCATATGGCTCATATGGGCCATAAGATGTCTGAAACTCCCACATAAACAAGGTTTTCGATTCAAACCATATATCGATTAATAATGATTTCTTGACGATTTAATATTTTGCATTTTAATTTTTTGATTCGTGCGCTTTTTCGTTAAATGTTTCGTGCTTCAAATCTTTTGCATTGAAAACAGTTGTTGAATTATGTCTCGACGTAACGAAAAACAACGTCAAACTCACGATTTATGAAATTTATTCGTTCAATTCATGAATTTTCAAAACTTCTTTAATCAAATCACGATACAATGATTGTGTATGTATCACGCTTTGCAAAATCAACGATATTTACAATTTCGAATTCGAATATCGAAATTCAATTGAATTTCAACGATTCTGTCTGACTTATTCGATGATCGTTTTCGCAAATTCGTTCGTATGAATCGAAACACGTTCAAAAAAATACTTAAAATCATTGAAAATGATTCGATATTTTACAACAACTCGTACGCGCAACAAATTTCCGTTAATTCTCAATTCTCGATCGTTTTGCACAAATTAAATCATGATAATATTGAATGCGATTACAAAAACGTCGCAAACGTTTGAAAAATTTCAAAAAATCATGTATATGATTGTACGAAAAAAATAATTTTAACATTGAACAACAAAAAAAATCAATACGTCAAATGATTCGACGTTTCGAAACGTCGATATGAAAATATGAAAAATGATCATCGTGCAAAATTTATCGATTGTATAAACAAAATGAACGACATCGATGTTTCTTTTGTGATCAAATCAAAAAATATATACGATGAAAAAATATTTTTCAACAAAAAAAAACGATATGTCATGAATTTGTGTGCTGTTTGCGACTTCAAAAAGAAATTTATTTATATGTTTATTGATTGATCTAATTCTCAACATGACGCTCGAATTTGATTTATAACAAATTTTAATAAACGATTTGAAAAATACTTTGATCATCGAGAATATCTTTTGATCGATAATGCATATTTCAACATTGCACACGTTATTTTTCTTTACAAAGAATTGCAAACGAAAATCAAAAAAACAAACGTTTCAACAAAAAATTGTTCAACATTCGCATTGATATCGAGCGCGCATTCGACATTTTCAAAAATCGATGAATCAATCTGACGAATTTGCGCTTGTTTTTGTACACGAAATCTCAATACGAATACATAACTCGATGAATTATCGCGTGTGTAACTTTACACAACATACTGATATCGTTTCAGAATACATGAAAGAAAAAAAAAACTGATGAACAAAAAAGAAAATAAAAAAACATGACGAAAATTTTCTTGAAATATTCAGACAAGAAACGCAATTAGAACTCGATAAAAAAATTTTTGAAAAACGTAATATTAAAAATAAAACTCGCAAAGCAAATGTAATGAAATCGAACTCATATCGAGTGCTTTCGCACATGAAAATTGATTGAACGTTTTCTGATTTTTTTTTTTGCGAAATTGTAATAAATTTATGTTATCAATACATCATCAACTTTTTTGTGTGAGAAATTTTGATATTGCGTAATTTATGCGTCAAAAATGAAACAATCTAATGTTAACGATCGTTTCAATACAATCGAATTTATCGAACTTAAAAAAATTTGAAGAAATTTCGACAGCATTTTCTTTGCGAAAAACATAAAGTGACTCTTTTTCGAGTTTTTCGCTCTCGATTGAAAACGAAAAAATCGATTATTGTCGTAAATATCATGATATATTCATTTTCAATCAATATGTCTTGTAATATGTTTTTCGTTTTGCTATGCTCAACTCAGCATATCGTGTAAATCTTCGATAAAAATGAAAAAAAAACGAAAAAACATCGAATCGAAAACAAAATCTCATAAAAAATCAAACGTTAATTTTGCTTGTATAATGACATTAACTTATCGAAATGCGTATTATTCGATTTTTTCATTCTTCAAATCGTTTTCGAATTACGAAATTTACTGTCAGAATTTACGTCGCAATAGAAAACTGAATCGTGTCAAAAACATTTTCGTAAATTGCTGTCTGAATTTACTGCTCAACGATAAAAAACAAATGAATCTATTGCTGTTGTTGAAAATGTGAAAATGAATTGAAAAAATAAAAAAAATAAAAAAAAATGAAAACGATCAAATAAATTTACAAACGAAACATCATTTCGTATCGTACACTGACTTCAAATGTTTCGAATTCGTGATATTTGAAACAGCATATCAATTGATTTGACGTCATCGAAAATCGTGTGAAATTTGCTGTGAATTTGACATGCTAATAATACAAAACTTTTTTTTTTCGTTTTTTTTCTGTTTCGATCGAAACTTTTTCTTTTTTCTCGTTTCGATCGAATATTTTCTTCTGATACAGTTTACTCAATCGTTGAAATTATCAATTTCTGAATCATACGACTTCAATTCACGAAATCATGATGCGAATTTCGATTCAACGTTCGAATTCAAATCAACACGCTTTTGCAATTGAATTTTCTGATTTTTCAAAATTTGTAATTGAATTTGTCTATCGAACATGATCGCTTCGTGCTGTTGATTTCGTTGTTTCATTTTTTGTTGAAATTGAACGTTTTTTTTTTCGCGTTTTCGATCGAATTGATTTCGTCGTTTTTTTCTATTCAGTTCATCTTGTGCTAAAGCAAGTTTGACGTTCTGAAATTTGATTTTTACAATGACGTCAATCATGAATTTCTCAATGATTTTTCGTTTTTTTTTTGATCGTTTCTCGTCATTATTTGATTCGATGACGCGAATCGTTTTGACGATCGTCGTTTTCTGAATTTTCGTCAAACGTTTGAATTTGAATTTGTCGATCTTGAAAATTGCAAAAATATTCGATTTGAATTTTGCAAATTTGACAACGACGATGAAAATTTGAATCGTTGTGACAAATTCGAACTCGAAAATACGTATAATCGTGTTTACGTTTTCAAAAACATCGTCGACAATTACAGTTTTTCGATGATTATTTTTTTTCAATTCGAAATCTGTATCATTTTCGACATTTTTTTTTTTTTGCATCGTTGTCAAATCACTTCAAAAAAATAATTTCTCGATTGTTTCTTTGTGTGACTTCTTGATTGATTTTTTTTTCGTTTTCAATCGTCGACGTTTCGTTCATTTTTTCATTTTGTGTATTCAATGATTTCAAGTTTCGACGATTTGATCGATTTGATTTTGAAAAATACGAAAACGTTACGTTGAATTTGTCGTCGAAAACTTTTTCGAACTCGTAATATTACGAACACATTTCGAAAATTTTGCTTTTAATCGTAAATGCTTCATCGATGTTTATGTTTTTTTTTTGAACTTGATCATGATCAACAACGTTCAATTTTCAATTCGTGTGTTCGACGATTTTTTTTGTTTTTTTGTATTTATTCATCATGTTGTTTATTTTCTCATTTAGTTTTTTATAATTGACGCTCTTTTTCGTCAAAAAGTCACAATTCTCGAAACATCGTTTAGCGAAATTAATCTTGACTTTTTTAACATAACGATTGACGTTATCGACGATTTCAGTTTTCGAATTTCGATAATTAAATCATTCAACGATAAATTTGATATCATCGTTTTTTCAAATGCAACGAAAATTCTCAATCTCGACGATTGCTTTTTTTTCGACGACGATTTTTTTGATCGTCAAACTGAACTTCTTTGCACGATCAATGTCAATGTTGAGCTTTTTCGCAAAATCAATGTCAATGTTGAACTTCTTTGCACGAATCATGATAAATAAACTACGAAAATAAAAACACAAACAAAAACAATAATGTTGATGAATCAGATTTATTTACATAAATCACATCAACAAAACAATTAAAACATCAAAATCACGCTAAAAACGCCATCTTATGAGCTCATTATGAATTCACATATGTGACACATATGTGAAAAAATAACACCGAAAGCACTTTTTCACATATTCGCATATGAGCCCATAAGCACATAAGTGGACCCCTGTTATGTGCCAAGAAATGTGCTTATGGGTCCATATGGGTCGAAAAACGAGATGTCTGAATACCCCTATTGCATCGCGACCGTGTAGAGTTGTTGCAACGATTCAAGCTTTTCTGCCAGAGCTGCGATGCCTTCAGAGATAGACCCGTTGTTACCGAATAACGAGCCAGCACCAGAAATAGTTGGGCATGGATACTCACGCGCGCAGAAACAGGATTACTATGACAACTCCCAGGTCCAGTATCAAACCCACATCGACAAGTCGTCGGATCAGGATCGTGGCAAAGATTCCGAGTCACAGGCTGAGACCAACTCTTCACCACTGCGGACTATCTTCAGCATATTCACCATTGTCGTTGGCTTCGGATTGATCCTCTCCATACTGATATCGGCGGAATTCGGGAAGTCGCCGAAAGCGCCTCAGATAGCACCATCTAAACCACCAACGTCCATGACTGAAAGGGTGGAGAAGGTTTTGTCAGAGCATCCACTTATAGGTCACCGAGCCTCTAAGCATATATCTTATCTGATGTAGCCTAACACCGACATTAGATGGTCACGATGATCTAGCCATTTTGATTCGATACCTTTACGGTAACAACATCTATATTACCAAGTTCACCAAGCCATTCGAGAATGGAGGCATGCTAGGTCACGTTGACATACCTAGACTTAAAGCAGGCAAAGTTGGAGGTGCCTTCTGGTCCGCCTTCGTGGGATGCCCTGCAAATGGGAGCGATTTCTCGGACGCGAATTACGCCACAGCTGTCTCAGAGACGCTTTCCCAGCTGGACCTTCTCCAACGTCTCACATCGAAGTATCCAAACCTATTTTCGGGTGCTACTCCTAATAGCACTGAAGCCGCCGCTGCCTTCGATAGGCATCGTCTTCTGATATCGCCCTTCGCCATTGAAGGTTTGCACCAGATAGGGAACTCTTTCTCGAACCTTCGTCTGTACCACAGCCTCAATGTCAAATATGCAACTTTGACCCATAATTGCCACAACGACTTCGCAGATGCAGCATTAGTGACCGATACCAATGGGAAGATCATAGCAGCACCTCCGTGGTGGGGTGGGGTCAGTGAGCGGGGTCGGGCCGTTGTGAAAGAGATGAATCGTCTTGGTATGCTCGTGGATCTCGCTCACGTCAGCAAGAACACCATGGTCGATGTGTTAGGTGGTCGGCCAGAAAAATGGGCAGGTAGCGAAGCTCCCATCATCTTTAGTCATAGTTCCGCATACGCAATATGCCCGCATCCACGAAATGTCCCAGATGATGTCCTGCAGCTTGTAAAGGTACGTATCCTAGAGTGGTTTTCCTTAAGATTTTCATGCCCTCCCAAGACAACACAAGCGACCAATCCGGTCTGATAGTTCTCGGCGCACGGGTTCGATCCACAAACAGAGAAGCTGACTTTGGAGTCTTTTATAGAAAACAAACTCTGTCGTCATGGTGAACTTCTCTCCAGACTTCATATCTTGCATTCCGTCAAATTCCTCGTCAGGTATACCGGATTTCTATCCGGCTAATTCGACGCTACATCAAGTAGCGAGACATATCATGTATATCGGCCGTACCATAGGTTTCGATCATGTCGGTATAGGTAGTGACTTTGATGGTATACCTACCACGCCAGAGGGTTTGGATAGTGTGAGCAAATTTCCAGATCTAATTGCTGAACTTCTCCGATTGGGAATGACCGATGAGGATGCCGGCAAGGTTGTGGGGAGAAATATCTTGAGGGTTTGGGCTGATGTAGACAGCGTGGCTGCAAAAATGAAGAGTGAAGGAGTTCTTCCAGTTGAGGATAAAATCGCAGATCGAGGCTGGAATTCCTTGGAAGACATGCTGTAACATTGGAAGTTTTCCCAGTGTAGCGAATGGTTATTCCAAAGAAGCTAGTAGCCAAGTCTTCCGACCGTTTACCGGGGAGCAAGTTTTGGATATCAGGCTGTTGATAGTTCCAAATGCCCGCAATACAGTATTGGCGAGGCGAGAAATAAAGCAGACGAAGTTTCAAGCTTCAACTCTAGCTTGTAGAAGATTGTTTATCGCAATCTTTGTACCTTCGACAATCGCCTGCCATTCTAGTATCATCTTTAGCAAAATCTGTAGTGGTGAGCTCGAATACTAACCAAGCTCATGGATGCGAGTCTCCACCTCGTTAAGACTCTCACCCTCTTTGAAAAGCAGTTCTCGGGTAATGATAGGCGCCCCTTCATCGACTTCCTTGATTACGTAGTGGATCATGATGCCAGTTTTCTTGATCTTGCCTTGCTGAAAAGCTTCATAGGCTCGTTCAATAGCATTGATTCCATTGAATTCTGATCTAACGTCAGCGTATCACCGCTTTCCTTATGAAAATCGCGAACCTGCCTCCTGGTAAAGCGGGATGGAGATTGATGATGGGGACTTTGGCAGCTGCGAGCTTGTCGAGGAATGAAGACGTCACGATCAACATCCATCCCGCACAAACGACGATATCAGGCCTATCCTCTAATATGATGGAAGCCAGGTCCTGGAAATAAGTTTCACGTGCAGCTTCGACGCCTTCCGGCGTAGCGGGGTGCTGTTTCTTGTACTTCAGCAGATTGTGATACCCGGTTGGAATATCTTCGGGACAAAGGTCAGCGAATGTGACGGAATCGATTTTGGCAAAAGTCTACTAGTACTCTTCGCTCTCTCGAGACCGTAGGCTTTTTCGCGGTTGGAAATTACACGGATAATGTTTGCGTTGGGAATGATACCACTACGGCACGCATCCATGATGGCTTGGAGATTGGAGCTGTCAGATTCTCAGTAATGATGTACACACTATCCACTCGTCACTGGGTTACATACCCGTTGCCTGAGATAAGTACCGTAATCCTTGATGGAGGCATGGCTTGAGTGGAACGGAGTTTAATATGATTTTAATAGATCGAGGTCGAGGTCGAGGATAGGGAAAGAGGGGCGTGTCTCCGTTTAACTTTTTTTGATATGTCCACAACCCCAGGTGGGTCAAGAGATTCAATAATAGTTCTATTACGATACGTACTTTACTCTGAGGGTTACAAGCGACGAAGAGACAGTTAATAAAGGGGATCCAGATCTAATATCGTTCTTGTATACAGGTATAAACATGATGCTTGAAGCAGGATTGCAGGTTCTCCTTCAATTATAGATATCCACAAGGACGATTTTCAGCCTCTACTCTCCAGGCAAATCTCAACAGTGTTCTCCTCGATATCGCCATTAAGAATGATCCTGATGTGGTTCAAGTCTTCTCATCTCTTCTTCTGTACTGAACGTATACCTATCCCTTTCGAGGCACGGTTGGTCAGCTCGACGCTCATGCCTTCGAACCATGACCCTCCGTCTTCTACGTGAAGCGTTCTTCATCATCTTGGCGAGACCACCCGGAAAGTCGCTGTAGACGAGCTTTAGGTTCCCACAATTGTCGCACATTTTCAAACCTACAAGTCTGTGTTTCCATCGTTCATCCTTGACCTTGTCCTCTACCCTGTTATCAGTAGCCAGCCCAGCAACTTTTACGAGCTCCAGCGCACCACCGCGCATAATCTGTGATAGGGTCTGCCACACATTACCGATGGTGGAGACCAATGAATTGGCGAGGAACAAGTACAACATCACTGCCACGAGTATAAAGTGGACAGTCAGGACCGCTGTCACGGCTACGATTCCCCGTACCGAATGCGGTCGACCAACAAGCATGAAAAGTGTTATCTGTACCTTATTCGGGCTGTTGAACTGCTGAAGCTGATCAAAGTATGTCATGCCTGTAAGAATAGTAAGAATAGATTGTAACGCGAATGCAATATTACCCTAGTTCAGGAGAATCTGCTGGAAGATAGCCGTGATGGAAGGATCTGGACTGAATCGTGCATACCCAGGCCATGGGTGAGTCTGATCCGCGGATTTATACATATACGCGGTCGTACTATTCCACTTTGAACTTGCGGGAGGATAATCGAAAGAGTAAGACGGATCTCCGTCCAACTTCAGCTCGAGCGCATCTAAGAGCCAAAGTGACCGCGCGTAGTCATCTTCGCCGGGTAGCCAGGACTTCCTTTCCGAGATAGACAGCTCCACGATGTACTGGAAGTTTATGCATGTAATCGCACGTTAATGTTAGAAATACCTGTGATTATATAACAAGCTCTGAATAGAGGGTCACACTACTACACACATTTGAGTCCACATATGATTGTTGATTGTTCGAAGTCAATGCAGTAAGGCGAACACGGACATAGACGAAAGAAATGCACTGGCTTACTAGCCTTGCGACCGTTACGGAGAATGAGGTACTTGGATTCTTGGGGCAATTCGATTCCCGCCGGTGAGATGTCACCGTCTGTGGCCGCTTTTCGGTCGTTTGTCCATTTTCCAGGAGTTCCTGTGCTCTGACGTTAACATACTTGCGTATGCCTACGGATATGAATGAACCTCAGCCAATAGGGAGCACGAGCAATGGGAGTATTATAGTTGTCGATCCCGTGAAGCAGACTTTGTCTATCCGGAAAAGGGGAAAACTGGACGATAAGCGCTCCCTACCTGCTGGCACGTACCTTTAAGTTCCTTGATCTTTGACTTGCTGTACTAGAGAAAAAAGTAACGGGCCCATACCGAGCGCCGAAATGGAGGACCTACCTCGACATCTATCTTGATCGTGATGACACTGAGACCAAACGGCTCGCCGCGACATTGAAGCTCGACAGACTTGGCTGGGCCACCAATTTGAAAGGTCACTATGGCCCAATACGGGAAATTTGGATCATGGAGTTGACAGATGGGAGATCTTCTCCTACAGTTGCAGTGGCCGCATAGGGAATTGCAAGGTTTTCGGTTATAAGTTTGATTCGATTGCAGTGGAAAGTTTTGATGTCCTGGACCATTTCTAGGAAGGACAGCTGATTGTGTGTCTTTCGGTGCGGGAGATCAGCTGTGAGGGACCTCTTGTCGGGTTGACTAGAATTGATTTCGAAACTCGAGGAAGCACTGGCGCAAGTCACTTACATCTCCATCGAACACATTGGGAGTACGTCAGTGCCTGGACTTCCAGCAAAACCCGTTGTTGATTTCGACATTGTCGTCAAGCGTGCGAATTTTCAACAAGCAATTGCAGCTTGTGAAGCTGTGGGTTACGAGATCTTAGGCCAACGTAACATTATTCGATGCGTGCACACAACCACAAGCCGGCAAGGAATCTCTATGTCTGTGTAGAAGGCTGCTTATCATTGAGAACACCTTGCCGTCAGGGGTCTGCTTAGAAGCAACGAAGACCTGAGAAACGAGTACGGAGAGTTCAAGCTGGATTTGGCGAAGAAACGATGGAACAGCATCGACGAATACTATGAGGCTAAGAGCCCGATGATTAACAGAATTTTCGACCAGTCAGAGGTTGACAAACAAGATCGCGCTGAGATAAGGAGGGTCAACCTATTCAGACGGGATTTGTGCTGAGTACGAGTAGTAGAAAGGGTTAGCGTCGGGGGCGATTTACCAGCATTCCGTTGGACAGAGACACACCAAATCACTGAGATTTTTCGTCGCTTCACTGAAGTAGCTCCAGATCCGATGTAGGGATCAGAGCAGGTTCCATGTTGTCGAAATGGACCCACGGATGCAATTATTTGTAGTCGCCGATCGGACTGATTTGTAAAACACATGGAAAGATAGACCGGTCGTTACCTCCTGATCACCGATGATCCCATTCTCTCTTTTCGGCTCTTCTCTTCTCACATGAAGATGGGTGGTGGAATGACTTCAGGTCGACCGTCGAAGCGATCGGCTTGCTCTGCATCTGTCCGGTTAACAAGCGATACTGCTTTCGTAATTAGATAAGCTGATCCGATAACCTCATCCGTTTACAGTCCCCAGCGTCATGGCGTTGCCGAATCTGAATACGAGTACCACATCCTTGTTTACCCCTCGTCCTCTAGTCTCCAAGGTGATATAAACACATATCCGGCTCGAACGATGATCCAGTCATTATCTAAGATGTCTGCAAACTATCAATTCTTCGTCGTCTTATTGTCGTTGACCACGTGCTCGTTGGCCAGTCCCAACCTCCAAGTATGTCTTTTCAGATGAGCTCAATGTGGATGTCAATGTTAATATCCCGTTGCTCGCTAGCTTCCGCTCTCGCATTCTCCAACGCCGACACAATGCGACTGCACAGGCACCAACAACACCGGCCCCTCAGGGTCCTCCAGCGTCTGTAATGATCCTAGGCTGGGGCCAGTTCAGCTACCCACTGTCTTCCCATTGCTCAGCTTTGTGTCCGATTATGACCGCTTCGGTGGTCGTACCCCAGGCGAGTTCCTTGCCAAGTGGACATTTCCAGAGAACGGCACCTACAGGTATCCGCCTCAAGACGGATTCCAACTCGACATTGAAGGACGACCAATTAAGGGCAAGATGCTGTTGCAGCCGGGAACAAAACTTGATCGATTCGGGAGCGAGTACGGTGAGTGCTCTGTGTTTTCGTAGGCTTGCTGTTTTGCGGCTTCAACTGGCCCATAGACTGGAAGGGACAGTGGATGCCGCACCGCTTCAGTATCTCCTCAGTCTTGGTGCGTGTCCGAGAACCATTGAGGCAAGGCCATTGATGGTATGCAATAGGCAAATTCATATCAGCAGCCGACTCCCCGTATGACCAGCGCGCCCTGCCTCCATCGAATCTTGATACACCGCCCTCAGCTCCCGAGTACCCGTATAGTTACCACATCTATGTAGTCAACAAGACTCTACCTGTCATTGGGGGCCCGATAGCTCCATGGTTCGGACAGCCAGGGCTTGGAGCACAGTTCTATATCGGCGGCATTGGCAACATCCTGGAGCTGGTAAAGCAAGGGTACTTGATCAAGCAAAAGAAGAGCGAGATAGAACCGGGACCGGGAAGAGGTGGAGGATGTTGGTGAGCGATGTAGACTAATTCATACGCAACACACAGCGTCGATATAATATGGTTGTTGATCGGACACGGTGGGCACAATCAATGCGATTTGAGGTCGTCTTACCGTGCGACCAACAGTGGCCGAATATATCGTAGCCCCGAAGCGCTAAGTTCCAACTCTAGCCGTACGCTTGGGTGACGTAGCAACGCCGGCTCGGCGAGCAAGCTGAAATATACCTACTCGTGCCAGAATATACGCGGATGAGCTTCAAGCTACATGTATGTATGCTTGTCGCAGTCTTTTGACACTTGGTCACACAGTAATATCTGTAGTCGAATGCGTAGAGCTATTGAGGATACTGCTCGCCACAAACCCATTAGAGAGTCTTCTAACCCCCAGTCGACCACAGAAAAAGCTGCTCGATGAAGCTAATGAACGGCAATCATAATCATAGATAATGGCTAATACGATCGAGGGGACATGACTCATTGCAAGAGAGCCAAAGAGTGAGCCAAATAGCAAGACAGACTGTGCCAGTCCAATCAATCATCCACATCCGTGTTGTCCTCTAGCTGCAAAGCACCAGTCATCATGTACTGTCCATCCGTCGGGCTGGCCGTGAGCTCTCGCCTATTCTCTTCGTGCACGGATCGTGCATCACAGTCCACAGATTCATTCTCCTCGCTGCCTTCATCCTCTGATGTTGCAGCCATTTCTGCATCTATTGCAGACATCCTGGTGACAAATTCATCTTGCAGTTTTTTCAACCACAAGCCGAGCACTTTCCCTTGCATGTTCCCTTCTTTAGCTTGAACCAATTGCTCCCTTAAACCCAAGACTAATTTTCGGCGCCGAGCCAATGCTATTGTCTTGGAATTTTTTTTCTTTCGCTCTGCATTTTGCGTCAGAGTTTTTGAAACAGTTTCAGCAACCTTGATTAAGCCTGGAGGTAAGTCGAGCACCTTGGCCAGGGCGATGCCGTAATGTTCCTCTTGGACAAATCCATTGGAGATTTTATACAGCATGGTCATCCTGTTTGCCTCGCCCATCTCTACAGCAAGGTGTAGATTGACGACGCCATTACGTTCAGCAAGGATCCTGGCTAGGTCGCGAAAGTGGGTCGCGAACCAAACAAGAGCCTTGCTATCAACCAAGGCTTCCGCGATAGCAATGGCAATACAGAGTCCGTCCCGTGTGCTCGTGCCACGACCAAGTTCATCAATGATGACCATACTCCTCTCGTCGACATTACGAAGAATGAAAGCCGTCTCACGCATCTCAGTGGCGAACGTTGATACGTTTGCTTCGATGCTGTCGTCGATGGAGACCCGTGCGAAGAGCTGATAGATTATTGGGAAAGAGGCATACGTTGCAGGGACGAAACTTCCTGTCTGGGCCATGATGGCCATTAATGCTAGTGATCGGATGTAAGTGCTTTTCCCGCTCATGTTGCAACCTGTGATGATCTGGAATCTTGACTGCTGGGTCGCATACGCATCATTCGGGATGAATTTTTCCTGATGTGCTTTCTCACGGATTGGATGTCTGCCGCTCTTGATCGCCAAAGTCTGTGTCAACTCGGGTCTGCAGTAATCCTGCGTGGTAACCAGTTGTGCGAATGACGTTATCATGTCAAGTAACGCTATGGCCTCACAGATCTTGAATAGTGGTGCGATATCCTCCCGAATCCTATCAATCAACTCCTGAACGCTGCGGTCGCTCATTTGAAGGACTTCATGATGCGAGTCTGCAATTTTCTGATTCCACTTCAATAGGTCCAACGTCTGACATTCAACAAACGTTTTTCGCCTGTACTGGTTGATGAAAACATCCGGTAGATTCTTCTCCTCGAGCTCTGAGGCGGGTAAACGAATGAAGTATTGCCTTGCAGGATCGTACTTCAGCTCTAGAGCTAGCTCATGTGTTTCTAAGTGGGTATTAGTGACCTTTCAAAGGGTTGAGAAGAATATTGCATTCCTACCTCCAAGCTCCGATACAAGCTGGAAAGCATCAGCATTTGCCTCCTTGTAGGTTTGCCTTGCCACATCAAGAAGGCCGTTCACGCCAGACTACGTGGGATATTAATGACTTGTAAGTAGGTCAGCGCATGACCTTCACGAACCTTAACGGCGAAAGTACGCTGATTCCTAAGGTCAAGAGGCTGGCTCTGGTAAGTGATGTCCTCATTGATGGTTTCATCTATCATTGCCTGGAAATCTGTGATTCTCTCTGGACCGCACAACTGGAGTCAGATCAGCTTCGATGATTGCCTTACATACTGACTGGGCATTTACCTCAGCAACCTGTTTGAGTAAGTTGGATTTAACCCCGACTAATGCATCGCAAATTGGAGGAACAGACGTGATATACTGCTTGAGCATTATTACATTGTTGATCGAGTTCTCCCAGTATTGGATGGTGGGTTGGGTTGGTATGACAGTGATCTTCCTCAAATATTAGAGAAATACAGGAGTCGGTTTTCTTCATCCTCACCGTTGTCAGTACCCGGTCAACATCGACGAAAGACTTGAGTGCTGTAGCGATACATTAGCGTGTCGATCTTTGAATATAGCCAGACCTGTACCCTGTTGTACAGCAAAAAAGACATCCTCCTTAGTCGCCAATTCTTCTATCGCGTCATAACGCTCTTCAAGATCTTTGCGTTCCGTCATAGGTTGTAGCACGTTATTTTTCAGCAGCCGAGCTCCCATTGGTGTCACTGTCTGATTCATCAAGCCATACAGGCAGTCCTTAGATTTAGCGTTCTGTAGATTCTGTACTAGCTCCAGAGCCTGGATCGTCGATAGATCTATCATCATTGAACCTTCGGAGGGTTCGTACTTGATGCGAAGGGAATGGGGAGAAAAGGAAAAAGATAGAACGAGCTCTATATACTTGAGTGCCTACAGGAGTTTTAGCAGACTCAAAAGCAGAAGAGGTCTCGAACAAACAGCGGCAATGCAGCACGTTGCGTAGAAATTGCCACCGAGGGAAACCTTGACGGCCTCTACATCTTGCTTGAACGCTAGTTGCTGGATGTATTCGATTCCCGCAGTCTCGGACCAATACTTCCGGTCAATGAAAGTGAAACGGCTATTGTGATAGTTGACCGTATTGGCTTCGACGAAGGCAAACAACTTGGACTTGGGTTGAACAGCAGTATTCATGAAGAGTATCTCACTCGGTTGAAAAACGAAAAGCTTATGGATGGTTCTAACGAACGTTTGATTATCCGAAATCTGACAAAGAACGGCTTCCGTGGTGGTCAAGTTCACGAAAGCAAGACCAACAACAGGAGAAATGCCTCTGGATTCACTGATTGCACAGATGATCTGCTGATCATTGGGACCACCTTGAGTAGTTGACGTCGCTGTTTTAGGCCTACCACTCTTGGGTCTTCCTGTGCTTGCACTTGTCCTACCAGTATTCGGACGTGTTCCGCTGCCAGTATCGTCAAAGTAAGTAGGATACGAGGTGGAGGCTGAAGAGTAGGAGGCTGATGGGCGGCCACTGCCCATTATCCTACTGCTTGTATTAGCAGAAGGCATCGTGTTTGTGTCGAATACCGACTGAGCAGCAGAGTAGCAGGCCGACTGCAGGGAAAATTGAACAGGATTGGGGAGCCTGAGAGTTGAAATAAGATTGACGGCCCTGCGTGTTAGCGCACCAATGTACGCTAAATACTCGCTTAAAATCACAATTCCAGTATCATGAGGGTTAAGGTTGAGGAAGTTCATCACCCTAAGGAGTACGTACTCAGGAAGTTATCAGCTTGAGAAAATCGAAAACCTAATCAACCACACAGTCCAAGAGTGATCACCCATTCAGTTAGAGTTGTTAGTTGAGCTGCCTCGGGCGCCGTATCACTGCGCAATTGTGATTGGTAGACGATGGCTACAGTAGTACCTCCGCCGAGTAAGCGGCAGAAAACCGCTGTGGCCGAGAAATCGAGAGAGCAGCAGACTGTGGAAGATATACCATATGGCTTGGGAAGCATAAGAGTACAGTTCAATGATCAGTCAACTGGCCAGTCCATCGGTGCTCCTATCTCAGTTCCAGTGGTCGACGCAACGGTGAAAAATCTCGAGTTGCTACTTAATACAATACAAAGAAATGTAGGTCTACTTTTTTTAAGATTGTTTCCTATAGGAACCGAGCCGAAGTCATATGGTAGTCCATATGTAGCGCCAGTACGCTAGGTTTTGCTATTCTCTATCTTGATCAGACCCTCCTTTTTCTACATCCTTTAGCTCCATAGTATGTATCTAGTAAGAACAGAATTGTCTCATTATATCCATAGCACCATCAGTTGATTTTTCTTCGTGCTGGAGCTCTTTCTAAGGTCAAGCTTATGACCATATTCAGGATCCATCTGAGCGAGTCCCCTATCGATTTACCTACCGCACCGAAAGCAGGACTACACCGGAAGCGGGCAATGCCTTGGACATTGCAAGCGATTTATATCGCTCCCTTCTCAAACCAGGCATCAAAACCACAGAAGATGTCATCACCCTCCATTTCACACCTCAGGCAGTTTTCCGAGTCCGTGCAGTATCAAGATGCTCCTCGTCGATTCCCGGCCACGGCCAAGCCATTCTAGCAACGCAGTTCTCCCCTTCATCATCGTCACGTATGGTAAGCGGAGGTGGCGACAACACAGCGCGAATATGGGACTGCGACACGGGGACCCCCTACAAAACCCTCAAAGGCCACACCAGCTGGGTTCTCGTAGTGAGCTGGTCTCCGGACGACTCAACAATCGCAACCGGCAGCATGGACAACACCGTCCGACTATGGGATCCGGAATCAGGCGAAGCCCTCGGCAGCCCCATGAAAGGCCACACGAAATGGGTCAACAGCCTAGCATGGGAACCTTACCACCTCCAAGCGCCCGGCCGCCCTCGACTAGCCTCAGCATCCAAAGACGCCACAGTCCGAGTATGGGACACGGTCACGCAACGCATCGACTTCGCCCTGACGGGCCACAAAGACTCCGTCTCCTGCGTTCGCTGGGGCGGCACAGGACTTATCTACACCTCCTCGCGCGACAAGACCGTAAAAGTCTGGAACGCCACCACCGGCACCCTAGCCCACAACCTGACCGCGCACGCGCACTGGGTGAACCACCTCGCCCTTAGCACCGACTTCGTCCTCCGCACCGCGTACCACGACCACACGGGCGCCATCCCCGCATCCCCCGCCGCCAAAGTCGCCAAAGCAAAAGAGCGCTTCGAAAAAGCCGCTACCATCGATGGCGAGATTGTCGAACGCCTCGTCACCGCCAGCGACGACTTCACGATGTATCTCTGGTCGCCCACGACGAGCACGAAGCCCCTCGCCCGCCTCCTCGGCCACCAGAAGCAGGTCAACCACGTCACGTTCTCGCCCGACGGCCTCTTCATCGCGAGCTCCGCGTTCGATAACCATGTTAAGCTGTGGAATGCGAGGGACGGGAAGTTCCTGTATACGCTCAAGGGCCATGTGGGGCCGGTCTACATGTCGTGTTTCAGTGCTGATAGCAGGCTGTTGGTGAGTGGGAGCAAGGATACGACGCTCAAGGTGTGGGACGTGGGCAGCGGGAAGCTGAAGGAGAACCTGCCTGGGCATTTGGATGAGGTTTTTGCCGTGGATTGGAGTCCGGATGGGGCGAGGGTGGGGAGTGGGGGGAAGGATAAGGCGGTTAGGATATGGAGGCATTGAGTTTAAGAGGGTATTGAGATATGCACAGTTGGCTCAACATGTTCAATGTTTCGTGTACACCTTTTCAACGGATGCAGAGGTGAAAGGAACGCGCAGGCGTGAGCAGTAGGCGTTGGTTGTATGGGCATGCACGTAGCAGACTATCCGAGCGAGCGACCCTCTAACGCCGCACATGCTATCCATTGCCCACAACTGCTGCGACATCAAACTTCTTTCACCTGCTCTACAACGCCAGTCAACTTCCCAAAGATCTACGACACTATCTCCTCGATCTCATCCAGCACCTCTTCCACCAACTCTTCGATCTGCTCTCCCTCACCATCTGTGTCTTCCTTTTCGTCAACGCCATTGACCTCTGCATCTAGCCCCATTTCCCTCCTATCGTCCTTCAAGTCCTCCTCGGTCTTCTCCCGCCACGCAAGCCATTCACTCAGCATTCGTCTCCTCTCTTCGACGATGGCGCCCTTCTCCTTATCTTCCTCAATACGATCTTGCTCCTCGAAGTCCTTGCTGTAATCGCGTAGATTCTTCCGAATGGTCTTCTGATCTTCCTTGGTGAGTAGTGTAGGCGGTCGTGGGCGCCAGAGGAGCTGCTTGAATTTTTCGATGTGCTCCTCTCGGAGTAGCTCCCCAGAAAGAGAGTAGAGATGATAACCGTTTTCCATCTATCAATGTTAGCTGCACTCCAAGTCGGCTTGAATGATAAATAAATATAGGCTTACAGTATGTTTCCATACGCTCGCGCTTGTTGCTACGTAACGTCCCGTGGGATCCCAATCGATGTCTGTGACGCCATAGTGATCTGCTGTATTCATGAGCTGTAGATTGGCCGTTAGGTCCTTGTCACTTTCAGGCTTCTCGCCTTCGAAATCAAGATCCCAAAAGTCTAGATCGAAGCTCTGTTGGGAGTGAACAGTCGCTACCACCACGAAACGTCCCTTTGGTGACCAGTAGATAGCATTGCTGTTTTTCTTTTCAATAGTCCGAATGAGCTTGAAATTGCCGACTCCCGCCCCCTTGATCTTCTCAGGACAGAAGAAGGACACTGCAGTTTTAGGAGGCACGGCAGTCGCAGCGACGACTTCGGCGGTAGTAATCAGGACAAATCGGTCACCTTTCGGCTCCCACGCGAAATTGATGACCGTGTCTTTGATCGAATCCACAACCTCTACAGGTACACCCTTCTCTTTGACTCTGAAAATCTCAAGGTTGGTGGCCAGCGACTTTTTTGACTTGGAATGCCTATCGACTTTAACGCACACATAAGCACCTTGGGACTGCCAATGTAGTTTCGCGTCGGTGACATTAAATAGATTGCGAGTCCGGACGATTTCTTTGGCAGGAATGTTCATCAAGCCGACTTTAGCAGGATTACTGCCGATTTCAGGGGTCCAGAAACATAGCAGTTGCTCGTAGCCTTTGACGCCATCTCTTTGAGGGGTTGCAGGCGCCCACTCAAAATCTCGAATGCCTTCGATTTTGATGGTAGTCTTGTCTAGAAGGTTCATTTTTGGGAGCTCATACACAGATATTGACTGTCCCTCCAGCATACGCGCGACGTACTTGTCGTCCGCAGACCATTTAAATGCGGGCCACGGTATCTTCTTCTTGACTGGCTGACCCGTAGCGTCATCCACTGTGGGGTTTGCAATATCATGGGTTTGGAACGACCGCAGCGGCTTTTCGGTCGCGACATCCCATATAATGTAATTTTTGCCGTCCTCTTCGAGTGTAAGAAAAGGATCATCCTCCGACACCTCTATTGGCTTGAAGGACCAGGTCGTGATATACTTCTCAGTTGGTGAAATATCAACCAAATTGCAGCCAGGGTGGGGAAATTTATTTGTCTTGCTCCAAGAGGGTCCTCCCCATAGCTGGGCTCCTTGGGTATGTATGGTGGCAAGGAAAGTCCCTTGAGGTGACCATTGCACGAAAAATTCAGTCCAGTTCTTTCGGTCTAATATGTTTTCCGGTGTATCTTTCTTTTTGTTCCAGAAGACACCAACACTGTCGCCTCTGAACATGACCAACTGATCCCTACCGCTCGGATCACCGAGCCACCAGCGCAGATGGTCTTTTTCCGTGAAGTCATCGATGTGTGGGGCGTGGTATTCGTCGTCGACGCGGCCTTCTCGCCCATATCGATCAATATCTGTGAGCTTGTTGACAGCGAGAGTATGTCTTCTATCGAAAGGGGTGCCGTTGAAGGCTTTGGCAGCCGCGATCGCTTGTTCTGGTGTTTTGAACTCGACGAACGCATAACTGTAATTTAGGGTCAACGATACTCTAGTTTGCGGGATTGTTTCATACCCTTCTGTCTTTCCTTCGTTGCTCATTGGCATATATGTGGCATCCTCTTTGGGCTTCCCCACGGATGAGAGCTTTTTCAGCAAGTATTTGACGAGCTTTTGCTTGCTATCTTCGGGGACCACAGGGAGTCCATCGATGACGACAAAAGCATCAAGACCCTGTTCAAGTCGTACGTCGTATTGATCTTGCAGGTCTGACCAGAGAGATCAGAATAAGGTGTCACAAATGTATTGGTTGGAACGCACCTGAAAAATCAATTTCGTCCTCGGAGTCGTAGCCGTTATCCTCGGGTAGATTATCGTAACTTGGAGCCATCTTTGCGATGATGATCCCTGGAGAAATTAGAGACTAGACATTACCGCCCTCAAGATGCTCTGTGAGTCAGGACATAGGCAAGTGTAAGTGTGAGCAATGATGACAACGATAATCAGGCGGATGCAAGTGGGGAGAATTATTAGGTTCGTCAATTAGCCGCTCTCCCGCTTTTAGCGAAAGAAAATCGACAGGGATCGCCCCCGAAAGTTGTCCCCCTGCAGCTTTGACCAAAGTGCAATACTTTGGCGCCAGGCACGCAATCAAAATTCAGATCTTCTACCTTGCTCAAGTTATCTGAGTCAAGTTCACATGCTTCCTTGGGGATTTTTGAGCATGCGGAAGCGTTACTGCTTAATCTATGCGCAATAGTTCATATTTGCCCAATTCACGACTTCCCTTTCTAACGTGTCGCTACACCCGATTGCGCGATCCTTCGACCCTTACTACGTAGCAGTCCACCAAACAGCTAATAACCATCATGTCGGACTCAATTGGCTGTATGTGACCCGGCAATCTATGATGCCAGTACTCTTTCGAGAGTGATAAGGGTAACTGAGCTAAACTTCTCCAACAGTAACCTCCGAAGAGGAAACCTCTTATGTGACGATCATAGACTCAATTCTTGCCGCAAGCGACCTCAATACAATTTCTGAAAAGCGTATACGCAAGGGTCTACAGGCCGCAGTCGAGCATGACATCACCCCACAAAAGGCGAGTGAACGGCACGGGCGATCTTACTTGCAGATCGCTTACAGTTAGACCAGGAGCCGATCAAAGCGCTCATAATGGCTCGCTTCGACAAGTTCATTGCTGAGCAACATGCGGTACCACAAACCAATGGGCACACTGCAGTCAATGGAGGCACAGGCAAGGAAACACCTGAACCGAAACGCGAGTCCTCAACGTCATCCTCCAAACCCAGTTTGAAGCGGGAAGCACAGGACGATGATGAGCAGCTTTCGGATGCTCCAGCAAGCCCGTCACCCAAGAAAAAGCGGAAGGCACTGCATGTTGATGACGATGCTGCCTTCGCCGCTAGGCTTCAGGCCGAAGAGAACAGCCGGGCCCGGCCGACAAGAGGTGGCGTAAACAAGAGACCAACCTCTGTCAAGAAGAAGAAAACCCCCAAAAAGAAGACTTCGGACAAGGTCAAGGCGGAAGACGACAGCGACCTGGACGGCACTGGATCTGAAGCAGCTGAGAGGAAAGTCAACCGGAATGGAGGCTTTCACGTATGTAGGAATCCCGACGAGAAATCTTTCGCTGACCTGCTTCAAGAAATTGATGACTTTATCGACTCCTCTCTCGGCACTTCTTGATGGCGAAGCTCAATTGTCCCGACCGCAGACTGTGAAGCGAATATGGGCCTATGTAAAGGAGAACGATCTACAAGATCCCAACGATAAGCGAATGCTAATGTGTGACGGTCCGATGAAAGCAGTGTTCAAGCAGGACAAAGTGCACATGTTCACGATGAACAAATTGCTGGGTACCCACCTATACGCGCCAGAAGAATGAGTATCGGAAATGGGTTTCTTCGTTGTAGTCGTTCTCTAACGACTGACCAGGCGCTCTATCGAAGAATTATGGGTTTGGGTGAAAAAAAAAACGACTCACTCACCCGCGTTTTCACTCTGCATTTAGCGATGGTGTCGCTGCCGTCAAGGGCAGAGGGGAGGTGATTCGAAAGGGGCGTTATTTATCTATGTAGCATCTTACTCAACATACGTGTTCTCTTCTCTTCCTGAAGGTGGTTCGGCGCATGATCTGCTTGCTCTTTGGGCCCTTGAGTCGTCCAGAACGGTGTAATCCACGGCTCTGTAAAAGGAAAGTCATGACTCAACATATGATGACGTTCAATATGACCTGGGTAGTAATGGGGACACCGCACTGAGGTGAGCAAACAACCTCAAGTGATGACGCTTTTTTGCCAAGCAAACCTTTCTCAACTTGCCCGTAAGTAAGCCCGCATTCACTACCTCCTTTCCAACATACAGTATCATCGGCCATTACACGTTTCCCGACCACCTTTAGAGATAATCTTGCAAGCTTTGAACTTCTGCCAATCTGTAAAGTACGCTGCAACCACTTGAAAGCCATAACATGACGTCAGCAACTGCAATTACTTCGAAGGCTCAAACTTCCACCACCGACTCTGCGGATGTCCAGCCATTAAACTCTACAGCTAGAGGAAGTGGCAGAGGTGGCCAAGGAGGCTTCCGCGGTGCCCAACCAAATTTTCCAAGAGGGGCGCGAGGAAATGGACGGAATAGAGGAAATCAGGCGCAAGGCTACAACAATCAGCGGCAACGAAGAGTCTCCACGGTAGAGAATCGTCCGGCCCCCTCATTACCACCTCCACCTGGATTGGGCGGTGGAGGCAGCTTTGGTGATCGCCCGACCAAAGATGCCGAAACGAAGGAGGGCGAGAGATTTGTGCAGGAGCAGGATGACAACGAGGATGATGTCGAAGCAGAAGTGTGCTTCATCTGTGCCTCCCCAGTAGTACACAACTCGGTTGCACCTTGCAATCATCGCACATGTCACATATGTGCCTTAAGATTGAGAGCTCTGTATAAGACGAGAGCTTGCGCACATTGCAGGGTAAGAAAACCCTTGGCTTTGGTATTGTAATTTGACTCATTGTTGCGCAGACTGAGGCTAAGTATGTCATCTTTACTGATGACACGACAAAGCGGTATGAAGACTTTCAGGATTCGGACTTTGGAAAGATCGATGAGACGTTAGGCATCCTGTACGAGAAGAGCGAGATTCACTCGGACACACTTTTGTTGCTCCGCTACAATTGCCCGGAATCTACATGCGACATCGCATGCTACGGATGGCCAGATCTCCACAGGCATGTCAAGAGTGTCCATCATAAGATCATGTGCGATCTTTGCACGAGGAACAAAAAAGTATTTACGCATGAGCACGAGCTTTTCACTCAACAGGAGCTTCGTAAGCATGAGAAGTTCGGTGACGATAATCCTGGAGCTATTGACCAGAGTGGCTTCGTGGGTCATCCTGAATGTGGCTTTTGTCGCCAACGCTTTTACGGAGACGATGAGCTATATACACACTGCCGGGACAAGCACGAAAAATGTCACATATGTGATCGCAGAAACCAAGGGAGACAGCAGCAATACTATTTGGACTACAATTCTTTGGAGCAACATTTCAGACAGGATCACTTTTTGTGTGCAGACCAGGAATGTCTGGACAAAAAGTTTGTAGTTTTCGAGTCAGAGATGGATCTGAAAGCTCACCAGCTTGACGCACATCCAAACGGGCTCTCAAAAGACGCCAGGAGAGACGCGAGGCGAGTTGACATATCAGCATTTGACTACCGAACGCCGCATCAGGACATCCGTGTAGCAAGGGGCGGTCGTGAGGGAAGAAGTAGAGGTAGAGGGCGCGATCCAAACACTGAGCCATTACCTCAGTCTACAGCTCAGCCCTTGCGGAGGGATGAACTAGCGTACCAGCGTCAGATGGCTATCCAAAGCGCGCAGTCTGTAACCACAAGAACCTTCGGCGGTCAGTTGACGTCCACGGATGCCTATGCGGCAAGGCCAAATAGTCGTCAAGAAGAGCTAGCAACGGTCACAGCACCTCGGGGCCCTCCGACTACATCCCTCCCTCCTGTTGACAACTTGCGACTCGACTCCAATCCTGCTCCTGAAACACAGCTATCACCTCAGGAACAAGCCCGACGTCTACGGCATGCCTCGGTGATCGAGCGCGCATCTGTCCTCCTCAAGAATGATCAGTCGAAAGTCGCTTCTTTTCGAAGCACAGTCTCGTCTTACAGGACTTCCACTATCACAGCATCGCAGCTTATTGACACCAGTTTTTCCCTCTTTGATGCTCCTTCAAATGACGTTGGTAAACTCATCAAAGAGCTTGCCGATATATATGAAAACGAGGCTAAACGCAACGAGCTACTCAAAGCATGGAACGATTGGCGCGCTATTAATGAGGACTATCCAACTCTTCCAGGGCCCAGCGGAATTTTGCCGGGATCGTCGTCGGCTACCACAAGTAGCGGAGGTCATCGTGTACTTCGCCTGAAGAGCTCGACTGCGCAATCTTCGCGGTCAGCTGCAAATAAGAATAGCAGCTGGGGCCACACGCCTAGTGCCTCGAATCCTCTTCCCTCCATGCCCGCTGCGTCTGCTTCGGTCAATCGAGCCGGTGCTGGAAGGGTTGGAGTGACTCCATGGACTGCTCCATCTGTCGTACCGTCGAGTCGTACGACACCAGTAACATCAAGTCCAAGCTCTAGGGCCCTTCAACCACCCACAGCAAGCCATCCATCTGCGTTCCCTGCCTTACCGGCTGCCGCCAAACCGAACACATTGATGGCTGGCAAAACCAGAGGAACTGTTCGTTGGGATGACGGAAGAAGCAATCACGTAGTGAATCCTTGGGGAAATAGTGTGAGAGCGAGTTCGCCCAACCCTCCGTTAGGGGATGAAGATGGTGGCCTATCCGTAATAGACGGAGAAATCCCAGAGACGATTTCAAAGAAAAAGGGGGCGAAGGTCAAGAAACAAACATTGTATAAATTCGGCTGATCACTAGACATAGGCATCGTCACTGGCCACGTCTAAGGTAACAAGAGCAAGGAGACCAAACAATAATGTGATTTCTATCTTCTGCCTTCAGTTGTGACAGGTGGAGGACCGAAACTATGAAGGCCCGAGACTAACCAGTCACGGCAGGACATGTGATAGTAGACATATGATCTATGCCAATTTCATGATACCCTCATGAATCCTGGAGTCATTGCTCTACCAAGCCCGGATTAGCCTTGCCTTAAAAGAGCAGTAAGGATTGACTATGGATCGGTAAAGTCCGGTTGACTGGAAAGCATCATGTAGGACGGTGGGACATTGTCATTTACAACGTCTTGTCACCTGCTTTTCCTAGTGGAAAGGAGCCAGGAAATCCCGTGGCAAGCGGAGTATAGCTGTAGGAGCAACCGAACGAAGGTGGCTACGCGATGGTCAACATCTTAAAAACCTCTATCATTATCCTACAACTATCTACAAGCCGCCATGAACCGAGGAGAACCAGAGCATCCAGCCTGGTAGAGTGGAACATGTTGGGACATCCGGATGTTGTGGGGAGAATCGACAGAGTTGGGAAAATGCTGTTCGGCTCAACCGCTAGCGGGACTCAACAACACATTTTCCCTGACTGTGTGTTATGACTGAGACCAACCAGCCTCCTCCTTTTTCTGTTTCTTCAAATCTTCTCATTTTCTCGTTTCCTCCCACACGTTGATATATAGCAGTTTCATCAACTACTCAATAATTTTCGACCTACGTCCAGTTTCATCAACATCTATACACCAGGATAACATCTAGCCATTTGAAGACTCTATTACTCCTTTACAAATCAGCCATGTCTGCTCAAGTCCCATTCCCAAAAATCCACGGTCACACACTCCTCCTCCGCAAGGCTATTTCTTTTGATGAAGACCTTACTACTCAGGAACCATGCGAGTTTTGTTTCGAGTGTAATCAAGGTAAGTCATCTTAAAGCATTCACATCGTCGTTTCATTGCCTCTGCGAGGTTAGGTCTCGATGGCAATCGTGTTCGAGGAAGACAAATGGCTCTCTGCATGGGAATAAATATGCTGACGTTATTACTGGCACAGATCTTGCATTCGAAGACTACAAGTACAATGAGATCCAAGAGCATTGGTGAGTCTTCTAAGGCGTTCTCCTCCTTTTTTGGGTCTCCTTGAGTCGGAAAACCTCTCGGAAGAGACCTAATGAAGCGATATAGCTTGTATTTCAGCGCTTGGGCGTGAAAAGATGAATCGATGCTGACTTCAAACCCACCAACAGTACAAACTGCAATTCAGTCCGTTGGTACTTCGTCCTTCCAAATGATTTCCAGCAAACTCCTCTCTCTGCTGGCGAGACATCCTCCATCGAGGCGTCCTTCACCAGCACAACTCCATCGCCTAGCGCAGAACCCTTAGACATCGCCTCAGTCCTGCTGGCTTCCTCGAACGAAGTCACCCTCATCTCGAGCCACTGCTCCTCGGTAGCAGCACGTGCGCGAGGTTTCCACGTCGCTTGCAAAGTCCTAGACGGCCTGCTTACGCCTGTATACGAAGCCATCCCCCACATCGACGGCTTCGTCATCGAACCTTTCCCCGAAGATCCCGACTATTCGGCAGGACGAGTCATGGTACACGCGAGGCGCCCCGGCGATTGGACCAACTTGCCCTTGGGCACCAGCTACTTGCCTCCTGGCTATCCGCTCGAAGTTCGCGACACACCGTGGCCTACTGAGTTCGTCCCTTTGGGCGCATACGCGAATCTTCCACCGGTTCCTGTCAAGCCGTCCACGCCGCAGACGTATGCCAAGCACAGCCGCAACGACAGTGGCATCGGGCTGGCTGCTGATGAGGGTAAGGTTGAGGAGGAGGAGTTGATGGGAATGGAAGAGGAGCACTTTGATATGAAGTACGATCCAGGCTCCGATTTGGACAGCGGTCTGGCTGACGATGAGGACTACGATGAGGACTTCGAGATGGAGTACTGATTCAGCTGTGATTCCTCGACTATACTTGGAAAGAAAGTGGGGAGACGAGGTTGGTGTTGGACAGTGAGTTGGAGACGGTTCGGATATCTAAGATTGTGATTTTTTTCAGCGGGGGGCTAATCTTGTATCTAGCTAGCGACACAAGTCGAAAGACTTAGCTTGAGCAAACATGAACAATTTGAATAAATAGGATATATATTCCAATAAGCAGCGAATAGTGATTCTTTGCTATAAAGCATGGCGCCTGTTGTAGATTGTCTCAGAAGCAAGGAAACTCATCTGTCTTTGGAATTTATAGATTTAGATACGAGGTGTTTGGAGCTTCTCGTACTATTCATGCACGTGGAGGTGTCTGTATGTCTGTAGAGAGCTCTTGGTCGACTACATTCAAGTTCTAAGAAATGCTCACGGAAAGCCCAAGGCAACGAACAAGCAAAAGGAACCAACATGCATCGGAGCTGTGGTTCGATTGGATGTGAATGACTGAGTCAGCTGACATGTAATATGTCCTGGAATGTATCACCTCATCCTCGGACTTGCAGAATCAGGATAGGAGCAAGATAGCTTGAGGAAGTCGAAGAGCATTGCAGGATGCAGATGGAGAATCGGTTTGACAATAGTAGTTCTACTGCTATTTGATTGGTTACAGCAGACGAGCGCTTAGATTTAGTACACGATTCCTTGTCTCGCTTGTCCATGACCTCTCCTCAGTCTCCTGCAACATTTAATTTCCACAATCAAGCACCAATAATGCCTGTCGCCTCGGTTGCGATAGCTGACTCTCAATCAGCAACCCGTTTGTTAAAGAGGCTGTCTGGCTTGGTACTGCTCCCATTGGCGTCGTGGCGTGATATATCGTCCCGTTGCATTCTCCTTCCGTCACGCTCTCTCTGTCTCCTCTCTCCAACGCGTCTCTCCTCTCCAAGCCCTCTCTACCGATAAGTAAGTAACCGGCTAGCTCTCACTGCAACATTCAAGAAGCCACACAATCCCCTCAAATCCTTCCTTCCTCCTCACCACTCCAATGCACCTCTCCCTATCCCCCTCCTCATCCCCTTCCTCTCTCTCCCCCTCACAACAGCAATCCCAACAACCACCACCCCAACAACCCCAACCTCCCTCTCATTCGCCACCCCCTCCACCTTCCAATCCGCAGTCCTAAACAGCACAAACACCTACCGCCACCACCACAACGCCACCTCCCTAACCTGGAACACAACCCTCTCCACCCTCGCCAGCACCCACGCCTCCAAATGCCACTTCGCGCACTCCGGCAGCCCGGCGGGCGAAAACCTAGCCGCGGGCTACAGCAACGTGACCGCCACCGTGGACGCGTGGGGGAACGAGCGGGCGGGGTATGATTTCGGGGACGGGGGCTTTGGGGAGGATACGGGGCATTTCACGCAGTTGGTGTGGAAGGCGACGAGGAGTGTGGGGTGTGCGGCGGAGGACTGTGGTGGGAGGGGTGGGGTCGGGGGGTGGTTTGTCGTTTGTGAGTATTGGCCGCCGGGGAATGTGGAGGGGGAGTATCGGAGTCAGGTGCAGAGGGAGGTGGGGAGTGGTGCTGTGGGGAGGATGAGGGGATGGGGAGGGGGAGGGGTGTGGGGTGTGGTGGGAGTGGTGGTGGGAGTGGTTATGGGGGTGGAGGTTTTGGGGTGAGTGTGGTATGCCTTGGTGTGGTTTTTCTGGTGCGAAGCGGTGGTTTTGGAAGGGAACAACAAGTCTGTGGGTTTTTTTAGCAGCGTATACCCTCGTATCTGTATGTAAAACTAGGAAGGGGTCTGTGCATCTCCGTATTATGTTCAATGTGTACTCTACAGATTGACGTCAAGCTACGAGAAAATCTTAGTGAGAGACTATTAGTCATACCACATCATACAGTTAACAATTTGGGTGATCAGATGTATACAACTTATCATGGTATTTCAACAGCTAGCCGTCTGGGCAGGAAATGAGCACTCGCTTCTTCATTCGAGACATCACAGCAAATTCTATGATACCTATGTGTTCGGAAAGTAGAGTACGAGGACATGATTTACCCTATCTACTGGAATAACCCAAGGGAGCAGTCAGATCGGAGACTACAGATCCATCCAATATCTGAAGTCTCACGGTAGCTTGTCGACTATGTTAGGGCTGCCGTTCATCACCTCAGCGCCCTTCACGGACGCTGGCTCGGAATAACCTTCAGCTTCCTTCACATAATCCAACCATCCAAAAGTATCCTTGATCTTTCCTTGCTGTATGCCTTGCAATGTAGTTAGAAGCTTGACGCAATACTCACCAGGCTTGTCACTGTCCCCATACACAAACTTGTCTTTCTTTGATTGCATGGTAATTGATTTGATAGGGACTAAGGCTGCGGCGGTGCCAGCTGCCATGACTTCTACGAAGGATCGCAGCTCTTCGTACTTGACTGGCCTACATTCGACGCTCCAGCCGAATGACTTAGCAATTTCGCATACGCTGTCTGAGGTCACGCTCTTGATCACGTTTTTGCTGTCAGGTACGACCAAGGTGATCTGCTCGCCATCCTCTCTGATGCCAATGAATCCAGATGTCGAGAACTCATCGATCTCGCTTCTTGTTTTGCTGTCAAGGTGAAGCGTAATGCCATATCCCTCATTCCTGGCCTTTTCACTCCACCGTAAGACGGGCGCATAGTTACCCCCAACCTTCGCGGAACCGGTGCCTTCAGGTGCGGCGCGGTCAAAGTCTTCGAGGATCAAGGCGTCCACTGGATGTACACCATGGTATACACCAACAGGAATCACGTAGACGCAGAACGTATACTCGTCTGGAGGACTTAAACCTAGCTGAGCCGAACTACCGAAAAGGAGCGGACGTACGTACAAAGCTGCACCGAGGCCTGAAGGAGGTACGTATCCAGCGTTCAGTGAGACAGCTAAGTGCGAGCATTTGAGAAAATGATCATTTGGTACGGAAGGCATGGAGATAAAGGAAGCAGAATGAGCCATGCGAGAAGCATTTTGCGAAGGTCTAAAGATGGCAATTTGGTCATTTGGGGTTCGAAAGGCCTTCATGCCTTCATAGGCCTGCTGACCATAGTTTAAGCCCGGTGCTAGGCCGTGTATCCTCATGAAAGGATCTCGTATGAATTCTGGCTCGCTCCATTGTTTCGTTTTGACGCTGTAATGAGACTCGATGTGACCATTGACTGAAAGTTGGACCGTCAGCCTTGGTTCTTAAGGTGGTCAGAATTAAGTACGTGCCTTCTCGAACGCGAAAGCCAACATCGTTCCAGTCTAAAACACTTTAGCTGCCACTCTATGCATGCATTAACAGGGCCCTACCGATTGTATCTACGGGTGGCGGCGGGAAAACCATGGCTGGTGGATCTTGATCGCCGACTTAGTACAGGTCGACTTAATTGGGAGGTTTCACTGCATATGAACTTCAGTTGGTACATGATTCATGGAATCGAGAGCCATTCTAAACCTCCTGTCAGCCGTTGCGACATCGGACCTGCATACAGGGTCTTTTTAGGGCTGATAACCGTGTTTAAATGCCACTACCCCACCAGGGCCACCACTAACATCATAACTGCATGCGTTGCCTCGCTATTAACGTAGAAGCGGTCCTCTCGGGATAATTGGTTTACTCAATCGGTCGTGATACTATCAAGCTCTTGGACCCTGCCAAGGCTCATTTCTTGGGAGTCTCTTGGGAGATTCGATTCTTCAGATAATTCCACTCCTTCTGAACGTCTCCGGGGAAACAGCGGTATCATGCACATCTTCTTGACCTGAAGGCCCAGCGTTTCATAGAGCATCAATTACTCCACATTCTGATCAGCATATCCCGAGATTCTTTACCTTGAGATACGTCCGCCATGGCATGGATCGACAAACAGCTCGAGCCGACCCCAACTCATCTCACTTACCTCATCCTGTCCACTTTCCTCATACTTTACGTGCTCTTCTCCCAGTTCATAAGAAATCGATTGCATCTTTCAGAACCACCTTTGGCCACTCTCATAGGTATCATCTTCGGGCCTGAAAGCCTGGATGTGATAGATCCAACGAGTTGGGGATGGGAAGACAATATCACTCAAGAGGCGACGCGACTCATACTGTCTGTCCAGGTATTCGCTGTCGGTGTCGAGTTGCCTCGGAAATATTTCACCAGGCACTGGCGCAGTGTGGCCATGCTGCTCGGCCCCGTGATGACCTTCGGTTGGCTTGTCAGCGCATTGTTCGTCTACTTGATTTTCAAGACAGAGTTCACCACTGCACTCATTGTCAGTGCTTGCTTGACTCCTACGGATCCTGTGCTCGCTGCTAGCGTTCTCAATACATCACAGTTCGCACATCGGGTACCAAGAAGACTCCGCCACATGCTCTCCGCGGAATCAGGATGTAATGATGGAATCTCGTTTCCCTTTCTTTACATCGGGATCTATTTCCTGGTCCAGCAATCGGCAGGCTCGGCCATCAAAGAATGGGTCCTGGGTACACTATTGTGGCAATGTCTCTTTGGGACAGTCTTAGGCGCCATCATAGGTGTGTCTGCTAACCACGCTCTGCGGATAGCACACGGTAGCTCATACGTTGGATCATCCTTCTTCTTTGTCTTCTATTTCTTGATGGCCCTTTTCTGCACAGGTGTTGCTAGCACGTTAGGCACTGATGACTTCCTTCTTGCTTTCGGCGCTGGCACAGGTTTTGCTTGGGACGGCTGGTTTGCAAACAAGACGAAAGATGCTCATTTACCTGACATCCTCGATCTGCTTCTTAACGCATCGATGTTCGTCTATTTCGGAGCCATAATTCCCTGGGATAAATTCGTAGCAACCGAATTTACCCCGGAATTCTCGCCGTGGAAGCTGGTCGGGCTTCTGGTTTTAATTCTCCTGTTCCGTCGGCTACCCATCGTCTTAGCTCTCAAGCGTTGGATACCCGATATCAAAACTTACAGGGAGGCACTCTTTTGTGGGCATTTCGGTCCTATGGGGCTTGGAGCGCTATTCCTGGTCATAGAAGCTACCGCTCATCTAGAGACCGATACTTCATTACCGCTACCACACCCTCCGGCACACCATCCGAACAAGGTTGCCATTGAGACGATTTACCCGATTGTCTGCTTCATCATACTTGGCTCAATCATGGTACACGGCCTGTCGGTTGCGTTCATCAGCGTCGGAAGCCACTATTCAAGACCGAAAGGAGAGCGGGCGCCTCTGATAGGAGGGGAGATGGATGGTCTCGACGCTATGGTACATCAAGAAGGCAGCGATGCAGAAAGTGATCCGAGCGTCAACAGCGACGAAGATCCTGATCCCACAGATGGGCGGGGTTGATATCTTATGCCGTGACTTGGCTTCTTGAAGCGAAGATGTAGTCAAGCTTTTACGAATAGAGATAGTATTCATCTGCATAAATCACTACTTCAACGAGTGTACGGCATTCGTCGATCAGACTGTTTAGCAAGCTCTCCGTCTTGGGCTACCCCTCATCTGCAACCCGTTCTGCCTGCATCTATTTTCACGATACGTACCGTGAGTTGTAGCAATGTAGAAGCCAGATCTTGACAATTTAATCTACACAAGATGTAAGGAAGTGATACCTCTCATTTGGGGGTCTGCAAAACATCTCTGAAAAGCCTTTTCCCTTCTTCAAACATTCGGCATCTATTTCGCTTGAATCAGCTTTACACCTTGCATGTCGTTGAGCAGAAGCCGTCCTTGAGAATTCAGGCGCGCAGATGGTGCTCTAGACGCTCTCCTGGGATCGAGTATTCTCTCAACTTGCGACCCTTGATAAGCAACAAAAACACCTCCAATGGAAGTACAGTATCCAAACTCTATGCATTGCCTATCCTTGCAATGACCACGGACATCTTTACAGTACTCACCGCTACCATCCCCCACGAACCGATTCTCATCCCTACCTCCATCAATACCCGAGTCCTAAACACTACTAAACTGCCACTGCAGAGAATGAGCAGACGCGGGGGCGGAACTCTATTTCTGTTATGATGAGGGTGTTCTGAATTTCGAAGACGTGGTCTGTAGCTTTGCATGCGCATTTGGGTTTGGCTGGGGGGAGGTGGAAGGAGGATGTGCTCTGATGTTGGGGGGAGTGAGGCGTTTCTTATATAATATTAATGGCAAGGGTTCTGCTTTAAGAGCTCTTGTATAGGATAATAACATTAAGAATACAAAAATAGTAGTTCTACGTGCCTACATCAGCCCAAATTCTAGAAATAATCCTGGACGATCCACGAAAGAGGTTTCATTGAATCAGACCCGGAGGTCTTCACTTGGAGCCCGCATCGACTCTCGGGGCGTCGAAAGGCTTTGGGGTTTCAAGAATCAAGACGGCTGGGCTCTGGATCTAAGTCTATCGTATTCAGTGCATGGGTAGACTAGGATCGAGAGTTATCAGGTAAGGATAACAGCAGTCTTCTTCGGGTTCAAGCAAATACTCTAATATATATTGCCTGTGATGACGCCGCTGGGATGGTACAAAAGGCTCCTGCACGCTGGACATAAACCTCTAGGTTCGGAAGTCATGCTCCAAATCCCATCCCACAATTCCCTCTCTACTCAACATTCTTCTATCAAAATATCATACCTTCTAATTCTATGGCTAGGGCCTCCCCAGATCTTAGAAACGAGTATCTCAAGACGGCGCAGGATGGTGACTCCACTGATGAAATAGACTTCCACTCCACCGCCTTTAGGAAGTCGAATGGCGATTTGGATGAGCTAGATGGGGCCTTGACCGGACCCATTGATCTTGGTACGCTGTAAGTGGACAACCGACGTTGGGTTTGAAGCCGCGCTCGCGCTGGTCGGGCGCTTGATAGAGGATAATGTTCGTGGAAAGATCGGTTTCAGCGTGCTAGCATTGGCAACAGCGGTCTCGCTTTCGCTCGTTGTCGCGTCAAAGTCGAGACTTCACTTGCTAGATACGGATGATGCTTGAATTGTGGATATTCAGACCCCAGGATGCTGCAATATGTAGCGTCGTCCACTAAGCAGCATCATTAGCTCGATGTCGACCCCAGCTGTTACCAGGACTTTTATCACTCCAGCAAAAGGCGTAAATAGAGGTGATGAAGGGGCCCCTATGACCAGGTACAACATAGGGTTGAAGCTTATTTGCACGGTCTTGTCTGAATCGCCAGCGCTGGTCGATAGCTTGCCCAATTTTGCACTCTACGATTGCTTCACCAACTCCCTGAATTGTGTCCAAAGCCTCATGCCGAACGCACTGGGTAGGCAAGGTCTTGTTCGCCAAGCTGTGGAAGGCGGAGACAAGAAGCAATAGACCTTGGGAGAAGTACTGGGTGTCCAAAAAATCAAACATAACATTGGTCCCTTCAGATCAGATCTCCTTGGGTCACGCATCACGAGCCGTAGTCCTAAACCAGGGCACCTCGAGCACGATCCTGCCTCGATTCTCCCACGCATGCAGCCCCATCTCATCGTCTTCCTCATCATCTTCAATCCATTGACTTCTGTTCCTGTCCTCGTTCCGCTCATGTCCAGAGATTGGTCTCTCCTCACTGTTGCTGGGGCTGCGGCGCTTTCGAGGTCGAGGGAGTTTTATTGCTGCTTTGAGACGTCCCTGTCGTGATGTAGGAGCATCAATTTCCGGAATATGGATTTCCTTTGGCTCCATTGAGTCGTCTGAAGATTGGTGCTCGAGCGGAGGCGGGGAAGCGCCTTCTCGTCCCTTCTAGATTCGGAACTCGAGCCAAATACCGTGGAGGACCCATGCCTTTTCGCTACCGGTGAGGGGATGGAGATCTGAGTTGAGCCCTTTGATGGATCATCCCTGTTTGGAAGCTGGCGTGATTCGATCTCCTGATCCGACCATGAAGGTTTGCTCTCTTCGAAATTCTTGAGTTCGGCCGAGAAGGCGTCTTCCGTGGAGGAATGATGGTAGCGCCTATCTGCGAATGTTTCGCGCCTCAGCCCCCGCGCAGCGACCGCCATGAGCTGGTTGAGAACAACGAATTCCAGTCGGAGCTTCAAGATGTAGCTGAAAGTCTGAATGGGGTGGCTAATGCCAAGCTGATTCAAATACACCATGACCACCTGAAGGACGTCAAAGACAATCACGATCACGTTGACGTAGATCAAATCTATCATGACTCGACGCTGACGGACGCTGCTCTTAGTGTGAAGTAAGTTGAACAGCGAGTAAATGTAGATGCCCGAGATTATACATTCGACGATGGTAAAGCCAATCTGTGTGTATCGCTCAATGATAGCATCACGTGGTGACCATACAGAGGATAGTTTTGGATCAGGATCCCATGCTGGCCAGATGACGACCCATGTGGGAAGGAACATGGTGAAGATGGTCGAAAGAATCATTATTAGCACGCCTCGCTGAACCAGGTGACTCTGCATAACAAGGTGAAGCCTGGAGTACAGCACAAACATTAATCCCAAAGTGTAGGCCGTCCATCCAGTAGTCATAGCCAGAGTATAAAATGGCCAGGCTTCTCGGACGGGCGATAGATATTTCAGGATAATACCGAGGACGTTCAAGAGAACGCCCCAGGTTCCTAGCTCAAGAGACCAGAAGTAAAGCCCATTGCGTTTTCTGAATACTCGAAAGATCTCTACATTCGTCTCAACGACGAGGAAAATGGCAATACCAATGAACGCGGCAGCAGCTATTTCTTCTCCTGGTCGCCATTTTGGAGGCTCCGACTCTGCGATCGCGTATGGTGAATGGGATGACATGGTACCTCTGTGCGCTTAGATCTAGCAAACAAGGAAAGGGAATATATTCCTACTGATAGGACTTCACAGGTCAACGGGCATCGTGACCAGAATGAGAGATGGGGAGGACCAGTAAGTTAGGACGAAGACCGAAGACACAAAGACTGTCTCCCCCACCACTCCATCAAGTGGCCCGTGTCAAGGTCGATCGCTGGGACCAACATTGACCTCGCAGCTGAGGCAGCCTCTTCAAAGGCCAGACTTACCATGATTGGGCAAGAATATAACGCAATGCGAAAGCGTCTTCTCTACAGCGTGCAGATTGCAGAACGGCTCATGCTGACGAGCTGCCGTTTCCGCTGCAAGATCGGGCAAGATCCTTTTGATTCCGAAAACCTGGTCGATTTGGGGAGCGAAATGGCTGGATATCACGTCGCATTGGAGCGCTTATACCGTGCTGTGAGATGCCCAGATCATTCTGTGAGGTACGAGTACGTTGCTCGGACGCCGCACGCAAAGGATCCGCAAGCGGCAGGTCGCCCAACACTTTACTAACGTTCGAACACAGTAGTGAGCGAACACGACAAACTAAGGGTCAGTAAATAATGTCTCCACGAAGCGCCTTGTAAAGGTTTCATTCACAATCATGCAAAATCTCACTGCCCTGTCTCGGATCTTGACTGATCAAGAGCAAGTCGGTCCAGTCAGCCCGAAAAAGGAAACATCGAAGATTTGAAGTTTTCGAGGCTCGCTCACATTGTTGAGTGAAGGATAAGTGTGAATAAGAGGCCATTTATTAAAGTGATCTCTGCCTCTGGTGTGATAAGTCCCACGTTTCTATCACGCTTGAATATCTCCTAGACCGCGTAGATAAGCGCATTGGGGTATCAAGATCCCACAGATCACTATGCGCTTGAAGCACTCACGACCGCTTTTGAGGCTTCATGCATACCACTTTGCACCTGTCATAGATAGAGTTCGATACAGATTGAGTGATTCTTCAAATGCTCGTTAAAGTAGGTGGAACGATACTCACTTTTGAACCATACTCTCAAGACCGACTAGCCATTCCGACGGCATGTCTTCTCTCCAACATAGATCCTCTTGGTCTATTTTGGTATTCTCTTTGTGTAGTGTAGTTGTTCAGGCATTGGCTCTCCCTCAAATTGGAACTTGCAACCATAACCAGGACCTGTCGGCATTCAATCAAAGTTGTACATCAGCATTTGCCTCGAAAGTCTCCCATAATCGTACCACGTCAGAACACTTCCAAAGGTGGTTTGGATGGAATAGATCACCGTGAACCCTGAATGCTGACTCCAATAGCTTAACATCCTTGCCAATACCAGCTGAGCCATACCGATATTATGTCGACGACTCTCCCATTGAAATGATCGTTACGAACTATGGGGTAGCCATGCCCCTAGAGGATGTGCGAACGCTCTTTCGGGAGATCATATTTGACATTTTCATACATATGCAAGCGATTCCACACTGGGCGGAACAGAGGATGGTAGAAGACTATCAACAGGACGTTGGTCTCTCAGCGTTCAATTTGATGCCAACAAGGATGAAAAACCAAGACCTTGGTATGCTGGCGTCACAGCTCCTTTTGTGGCCAGAGTTTTTTGGACAATTCATCGAGTTCGAAATACAATGCCTCAGAAGGTTGCCCAATGATCGTTATGAACACCTGGGAGTTGCTTACCTGCATTTGAGTAGGTTCTCGGAGGATCATTAGCATGGGGAAAGCAGGTCCACTGTGAATATTGAGAGCAGAGATGCACCAGTAAATTCGGCAGAGAGAAGGGATCAATCGAGTGAGTACTTTACGACCGTGCGTGCAAACGACGATGAGTCGCGTCCCGATAAAGTCATCTACGCCGAAAGACTCTGAAAGATCCCCTCAATATTAAGGGAGACGAGGTAGACTGCTCCCCCTCATAGAAGTCGGTATCGGGGTCTCGATTGAAGCGGTATGTGAACTCGAGGTCGTACAGATAGAAATCGAAGAGGTGCCGATTCTCGCTTGCAATAGTGACGTTCCCGAGACCAGAGCGCCCATGACTGTTGTCCTCTAGTGGAGATGACGCCCTGAAAGTGAAGCCGGCACGTGCAACGCCCCAGATGATATCGAGACGGGAGCTTTTCCCTCGAAATTTTTCTTTTCTTTTCATTTTTTCCCTCCAGCATTGCCATGCCTTCGAATCTTGCCGCAGGGTCATACCATACGCATCATCACTACTACGTAAGTAACATTGTTCTGTTTGGCAATCTTGTCTCTGATCTTGCAATGCATTCATCGGTATCCGGACCCGTACAGTCATTTACTGTTCCAAAACCGGCCATCATGATCATCAATCAATCCAGCCACCACTCGCCTTGGACAGAATCGAGTGCCGAGACCATACGGCCACCCGCTGCTGTTGGTGCTGCTCCCGCTCTGTGTGCGTGAGCTTCTCAAGCTTCGCTTTCCATTTCTTCTCCCATTTTTGCTTCCGAGTGGTGGCAACGGGGGTAGTAGGCTAGCTCGGCTGGCTGGAGGAGGGATGCTTTATGAATTAGTAGTGCAACTTGTGGCAGTCTGCGACGTGCCAAATCGATGTATCATATCGAAGCTCGTTTGAACCTAGCTCACGGCTGTACAGTGACTTGGCGAGCTCGAGAATCTTCGTATTTCTGGATCTCATCACACACTTGGTACCGCTCAGCTCTTATTGATAATTGGTGCGTCGGAATTCGCTCGGAAAGCTTTACAGTTTGGGTCTGTTTATAGTACGAAGTGCATTGTGGATGACAAAGATTTTGATGTTCAAAAGTTGACTTCTCGATTGGGCAACTCTGCCTAACCTTGAATAAGCCGTGACTTGCTGGACGGATCTTTTTAGGGTTAGGGCCAAGATCTGATAAGATTGCAGAGCTCGATTTCGCATCTTTAATATTTTGCACACAGGAAGTGAAACGCCCAATAATACATCCCGACCTCGAAAAATCATGCCTGGTCCTACAAACACCCTCCTGGTAGAAGGAAGCTTCGAGGAGCTTGTCGATGAGTTGGCAACGTATATTGACGGTATCCGAAAGAAGCAAAGCGAAGATAGTCCGTCCTTGGGTTCTGAAGTTACACCTCTCCTCGAGAAAGGACAGAAAGACGAAGCTCTCAAAAAGATCGTCACGGGAAGCTCGATCCTGAACAACGCACATGAAAGAGGTACAAAGCCGTCTCTTTTAAATTATAAACCAGGCTAATAGCAAATACAGATTTCGTAGCAGCTTACAACCTACTCATCCACCTCGTCCGCCAGTCTCCCAACAACGACAAATTCCTCCCCAAAATATGCCAAAATCTCTCACAGCCTATTACTTCTTCGCCCTCAAATGGTCCAGGTCTCGCCTTGTCGATATTAAGCACGATCTTCAACATCCTCCCCCCGACAAATGACGTTCGCTATCATGTGTTCCTTGCCATCTTGCGGGTCGTACGGGCTTCTTCCATGTTCGACACTCTCCGACCACAACTCAAGAACCTTGACGCCTGGGTCGCGGAATGGGAGACAGATGCCGAAGACCAGCGAACGCTCTACCTCAACATCGCAGACGTAGCCTCCGAGGCGGGCGAAGCCGACGAATCCTACGATTATCTCCTGCGCGCTCTGCGCACCATACCGCCCACGGAATCCAACACGGAAGAATCCCAGCAATTGTCCATCCGCGCGCTGAAAGCCGCGCTCTCGCATCCTTCGCATTTCAGCTTCCAGGATCTGACAGCGCTGGACAGCATCCAAGCGCTACGGAATTCCCATCCGACCCATTTCGAGCTGCTCGAAGTATTCAACGCCGAGCTCTTGGACGACTATCACGACTTCCTCACCACCTACCCCGATTTCCTATCCTCAGAGACTCTCCGAGAGGATGTGCTAGAGCGGAAAATGCGCCTCCTTACTCTCACTTCGATTGCGGCTTCAAGCTCTACTCGCTCGATACCGTACGCCCAGATTGCCTCGGCGCTGCAGGTGCCCTCGAACGACGTCGAAATGTGGGTCATCGATGTCATCCGCGCAGGACTAGTTGAGGGCAAGTTGAGCCAACTGAACAAGACTTTTCTCATCCACAGGAGTACCCATCGAGTATTTGGTGATAAGCAGTGGGTGGAGGTCTCTGGACGACTCGACACGTGGAGAACGAGTCTGGAAGGCGTGTTGGCGGTCGTGAAGGGGGAGAGGGAAAAGATGGCCAAGGAGATGGAAATTGCGGAGAGTGGGCCCAAGGGGCAGGGGCAAAGAGATGGGGTAAGGGGCGGTATGGGAGGAGCTAGGAGGAGGGAGATTGATGTCATGGAGTAAATTCGGTACGGAAAAGACATAACGATCTAAAGAAGGATGACTGCTTTTATCGATCGGCCATGCTGGATGAGAGGATCACAAGATTATCCCGACTTACTGCGTCCGCTGTCTCCACATGCTGAGACCTCTTCCAAAAGCTTCATGGCGTCGGCCTCACAAATGGCTAGCCCAGAGGTTCTTGGATCTGTTCCTTTGGTCTGACTCTTTTTATCCGTGCACGATCATCCTTGCTTCTTGGAATATATATCGAGGATATTCGAAGGGTTGAAGGAAGGTAAACTGGAGGGAGCCTTAAAGGTTTCAAAGATTCATAAAAGCCTCATTAGCAACATCGTGAAGTTACAGTATCAGTCAATATTGCAAGGCTTCCAGCATCAACTAACCACTCAATCGCTCTAATCACTACTATCATCACTATCACTTCCCCCAACCACCGACCCCGCTTCCCCCATATCCACATCCCCTTCGCTATCCACCCCAAGCCCCAACCCATAATCATCATCCACAATCCGACTCGGCCCATTATTAAACACCACCTCCCTCGCCTTGATCGCCGCGACTGCCTCCCTCTTCCTCTCCGCCTCCCTCTCCTCCTCAGTCCGCACAACCTCGATCCGCCCCGTGACCTCCGCATGTTTCCTCAGTCCAGCCTCAATCGCCGTCTGCTTCGCCTGCCTCCTCAGCACCTTCATGACCCTGTTAAACTCCGCCAGTTCCAACCTGCTGCGCACACGTTCTTGCTTCGCCGTCTCGAGCGTGCCGTTTTCGAGGATGCGGCTTCCGCGCACGTTGATCGGTTTCGTGGGCGTGGTGAGCACGGCGGGGACGGGGAGCTCTTGCGAGGTGTAGTGTGCGATGGCGCGCTCGCGGACGAGCAACTCCTTGGCGATCTGCGCGTTGTCGAGCGAGCGACGCAGCTTGCGCCGGAGTTTGTGGTTGTAACTTAATTCCTGGAATTGGTGCTCTGAGCCGACATCCAGCTTGATGAATTCTTCGGCGTCGACGTGTGCGTTCTCATCGCCTTGCGTGTTGGGTAGAGTTTTTTGACGGTGGGGAGGGAGGAAGGATTGGGCGTTCCCGGGTATTACGCCTAGGTCGACACGTCTGGGATTTTTGGGTTTTGAGGCGGTGGATGGGTTTTTGAGGCGAATGGTACCGGGTCTGTCGTCTGGCTCGATGGCGTTCCAGTCGATTTCTACCCCTTTCATGCCCAGGGCGCGCGGCTGGACGTCGTTGACGCCGTCAGTATTGGAGAGGGTAAAGCCGAGCGAAACACAGTGCTCCATTGCGGCTTTCCGTTCGAAGTCGGCAATTTCGACAGCGATACGCTTGCTTTCTTCGTCTTCTTGGGCTTTGAGCCGGGTGCGTTCCCGCACTTCTTCTTCTTTGATGGTCTTCCAGCTTAGTTTGATGTCGCGGTATACACGCCGTTTTTCGTCACGGGCCATTCGCCGCTCGGCTTTGCCGGATTGTTGCTTTTGACGGAGGGCTTTGCGGGTGGCTGCCTTTCGACGTTTTTCTCGGAGGACGCGCCGTTCGATTTTGGTGTCGGAGAGGTCCCAGAGAGAGAGGAAGTTCTCTTCGCCTTCCGGGATGGAGTAGCCTTCTGGGATGACGGGTTTGGGAGGGGGAGGTCGGGGTTTAAGGGCTTCGAGTTTCTTTTGTTGGGATTTGGACATCCCTTGGGGACGCTTTGTTTTGTCGAGTTCCATCTGGACGTAGTTGACGCCCTCTTGGAGATTGCCATTAGGGATCGAATTTTCTGATTTTAGCTCGGTACCGTTTGCTGCGGCTTCTTCCTTCGCTGCGAGCTCAGCGGCTCTTCGTGCCTTGCCTTCTTCTCGTCGCTTGAGCGTGTCTACTGAGATAACAGTACCATCTTCTTGCTTCACTACGGCACCGACGTTAAAGGTCGCTCCGGTCGGGTCATGTTCTGCTGCTAAACGTTCCGCTTGTCTTACGGCCTCCGTCCATATCGATTGACGCTCTTGTTGAATTGCTCGTAGACGATTTCGTTCGGCATTTTTATTGTATTTGTCTGGATTCCTGGTCTATAGCTCTATTAATGCCGTCTCAAGCCATTGTTTCCTGTAGTGTCTGACCATGCGACGAAGAATTGTGGCATTGAGCTTCCTCTGCTTTTTCTCATCTGCTTTTCGATTTCTCTTTTCTCGCCTTGCAGCTACTCGATATTCTCGAGCTCGCTGCTTTCGTTCCCATTCTTTGCCTACAGGGTTTTGTTAGTGTCTTGTGGGATTATTCCTGAACCTATCGGTCACCTTGGCCTGGAGGAACTTTGTTCACGCCGGGGATATCCTGGGCCCCCTTTCGATCCTTCCTTGTGCTTATAGGCTTTTCATCGGTGGGCAAGCTTAACGCCGTAGCATTGGGCCCAGTGGCGAAACGTGGGTCGAACAACATGGCACTGCAGTATTTAAAATGGTTGTAAGCTGTAAGTGAAAAAAGCTTTGCTTTATCTCGCATCTACAAAAATTTCTTGGGTGTGCGGGGGCTTGGCAGGGTCCCCCGCATCGCCCGCCTCGGCCGTTTTCATCTCTACATGTAGGTACTCCTCTCAGAACTTTCGCAGACTCTATCACTAATGCATTTCCCCGATGGACTACTAGGTAATCAAACCATGGACTCATTGAGGTCCTGTACGGTTTCGTTCGGTTGCTCGGAGCTCCTGAGATCGGAAAAGTTCAGCTCATCCGCATAGCTTCAATCGCGACTGTTCTATCGTTGGCTATGATATCATGAGGTTGACGGCTTCGTGAAGCATCCGATTCCTTCACCTCGGTGAATACTCAATAAATTGGCTACACATGATGCTTTGGTCGCTATTCAACGCCTGCTACCATGCTTTGATCATCTTTAGAACCCGAAAAACCGAACCGTTTCTAAGGAGACTCGTAACAATAGCTGCGACACCGTCCTGTGGGTATTCGCACCATCTCGAATATTGCAATGCAATGTCTATTGGCGTAACAGCAAAAATATTCCGTCCAGAATGTTCATTCAAAAGATCGCATTCCTCGAATGTTTGGATCCGCAACAGAGAGCTCGTCCTTTTCGCGTGAGACAATCTTCAAGGCGGTGTGGGTGTCTGCATGTACAGGCCTTCCATTTGACCACTTTGCTGCTGTGTCATCACTTCGCGAGCATAGAACTCGACCAACATTGTACCATAAGCTTCCAACTCTTCCACGGGTACTGAAAGCCGGAAATCATTCAACAGCAGGAATTGAAGCTCCAAATGGTTAAGCTCCACCAGGGGTAAGCCGCCAACCTGCCAGTCATTAGTAGAAGATCAGAATGGTTGCTTGGGACAGGCCTACCTTCGCATATCTCGAATTAGTGTAGAAGACGTCGGAGAAAAATTTGCTCGCACAGGTCACGCCTGCTATCACTAGGCGATGTATATTGAAGCTATCCACGACGAAATAGTGTGAGAGATTGTATGCATCGACATCCGCATCTGCATGCCCTGAAGCATGTACCCCTTGCTGAGGTCCAAACGGCCCGGACGGCGGAGGGGTTGCAGGCCCGTAAACTGTTGCTGCTGGTTCATTGGACCTCTTTGATCTTGGGTTCCGCTTCTCCTCTAGTGAATTATCATCGCTGGCCGTTAAAACTGCGGCTCTGTTGACGATTTCCGCCATACGGTCAAAGTATACTAGCAAGCTCAAAAAGACTTCGTAGGTAGTAGGGCAGTACTTGTGTATTCGACTCAAGTAGCTAAGAATCGTGATGCTTGGCGCATTTTTCCCGTGGAAAGCAAGCACGCTCGTTGCTTGCTGATCAAGCCCTGCGGCTCCTTCAGGCGGAGGAATGTGCCGATGTATGTGTTCATGCTGGTGGTCATTGGTGGTTGTGATCTTCGTTAGGAGCCCGGCAACCATTTCAATGATGTCTGTGACTGGCATGGCACTGATCTCATATTGCTGACCAAACGATGAGCGCTTTCCCTTCAGTGACGTAGAAGACCCATGGCGTGATCTTGTGAGAACTTCTTCACTCGCAAAACTTTGTATGTGATTCAGATCGCGGACTTTGATGCGGGCAGGCGATGTCGAGCCTGAGCCATTGAATGACAGCATCGAGCGCTGTGTGGGCTCGAGCCGAGGTGATGGGGGTATAGATACATGACCTTCTCTTTCACTCTGGGGAGAAGCATAACCCCCTGTTCGTTGTGAGTCTGGTGTTCCAGCTTCGTGCAACCGCTGATTCGATGAGCTCAGCGGTTTACTATGAGAAGATGCTCGCGAACGGGTTGTAGGGGTTCTTGAGTTTGGAATCTGAGTGGGAACGGTTGAGCTTGGGGGTACTCGGGCTTGGATCGAAGGGCCGTTGGGTAAGCGTGCTTGAGCGAGAGCCGATAGATTTTGAGTTGATTCGGATCTTATGGAAGTCGTCTGATGCGCGTCGCCAACTACCATTTTCGAGGGGAAGCGGATGAAATCGCTGATGCCGGCGGCGGCCATATTAGCTTTTTCATAGGCTTGACCAGGCGATGTTGATAGAGAAGTAAGTTTTCAGGAGCAGGATACTCGCGATTACCTATTAACTTCTGGAGCAAGCACCGTGTGGTCGAGCCTCCATCGATGTTCGTATGTACTTCAGGTGGGGTAGGTGCGAAGAGAAATTGATAAAGAACTTACTCGCAACATTTATGTTGGAAGTAATAAAGCAATTCAATCGCTCTAGTTCCGTTTCCGAATGATCTCAGACAGTAATGCAGCTGAGATTGTGGGATGTCGTGCAAGCTATTATTATTTTGTGTCGTCAAGCATTGTGGCTCGAGCACCAAATCATTGTGGTCGACTATAGATTTCGCATTTGAGAAGAAGCCAACACGTCACACTGCTTCATCCAGGCCAGCATCGCGTAACGGCGGCAGGTTCTTGCCAAGTGGTCCCCTTGCCCTGACATGCCACATCACAAGCAGGTGTCAAATGTACGACATCTTGTTCACTGAGTGCGTACTCTGCTCGTACTTGATTCAATGAATTCGTCACTCATGCTTGCTATGTACAGCCCTGTAACCACACCAGCCTACCTGTATGTCTCCATCTGGCAAAATCAGAAAGGCACTTTATCTCACGAGACTCGAGGAGAGATCGTTTTGATCAAGTATTTTACTGTACTTTACCTTAGCTCGCTTAGGTAATCGAGGTAATTATCCATCCCCTGCGAAGCGGCCCGAGTGGCCCGCTCTATGACGCTCTAAAGCTGACTAGTGCAGGGATCCATGCAATCCCCATCTCTAAGAGTACGTATACAGGTCTACCTTACGAATCACATCTGCCTACTACATAACCTTACGGAACTATCGTACCTTGCATGATGATACGGCATTCCAAAAACTTTTTACTCACATCGAAGTAGTCCTCCTCAAAGCTATTGAGATGTAGCTGTCAGCTCTCAACAGCTCACCTTCCCAATTCCCCCAGTCCTCAATTTGTACCTACCATGACGGAAACTCAAGAGCAGAGGGAGCTCAGCCTAGTGGGCAAGGTCGAACTTCGCATTGCACTAGTTGAGACAGATACGAAGTTAGAGACCACATTAAAGACCTATCTTCCTCCTCTCCTTCTCAAGTTAGCCTCTGAGCACATAAGTGTTCGGAACAAAGTGAGTGGAACAAATGAAGCGCTTTAAATAATAATCTGGTGGATTTTCTGCTGAGCGGCGGGCACGCCACGCTGTTATACAGCAAATGCGAATCCAGCTGATGGGTTTGATGTTTCTTAGGTTATTTCAGTTTGTCAACACATCAATACCAGAATCAAGCCACCGTACGCGTCATATTCGTTCTTTCTTTTTGCTGCTCCGGATTCCACGCTAAGCATGCTAATGTCTTAATATGCGTTTTCTGATCAACCTCTTGCATAGGTCGATCAAGCTTCCTGTAGCTTCCTTGTTGAAGCAATACAAGGAGAATTTGAACCCTCTCATCCGCCACTTCGACCTTCTATATATCCAGCAGGGTGTCGATAGATTGGCTATTTCTGTAAGTTTGTTCATCTAATAACCGTGATTTCTCATTCGATTGCTCCATTCCCGTATCATTTGAAGCACGATCAACCCGAATCCGACTCACCATGAGAAACCAATTTGATAGGATCGATTGGATCTACTGCCTACTTTGCTCACTGGCTTTCGTACCAATTACGCGGAGTCTACCAACAACGCAGCAACTGTTTTCAATTTGTTACTTAGATTGCTACACAGCCTCGACTTACCCTCACGCGGTGATAAGGAAGACCTTGATCTACGTAGCAAACTCGGGCTAGTAGAAAGCAAAGAAGATGCTGCATTTGTGGCTCTCTGGCTCGGCAAGCTTATCTTGCTGACAGCTGGACCTGTTGAAAGTAAGCGTGGCCCCGGGTTAAGTATTGAGGATGTAAATTTCCTGTGTCTGAGTGGGAAGAAAGAGAACTGGACGCCGAATGCTGGAGGCCTCAATCTGATCGAGACAAAAGTAAAAGCGGCCAAGTTTCTCGCAAGTGGGGCCTTCGTTGAAGAGGAGAGATTTTTGCCCGCACTTTTTGCTTCTTCCGATCCGAATTCGCGTCTTTCTGACATCGGCGATGATATCTTGAAAAGGGCAGTCCCGGCAATATCGCTGGAGGACCCAGATTTACTAGCAAGGCTTTTTCGGATCTACCTTGGCACAAGAGGCGTTGATGGTTCTCTGCCTGCTCGTCCACCACTACAAATTAAGATCCTTGGGTTTCTATGCAGATCGAAACAAGCCGCAGAGTTTATTGTGCAGAGTACGCAAATTGTTAAAGAAGGGCTTGTACCTGTTGAAGATCATAGCCCGCCGAACAGGAACCAGCCTATCAAGCAGGGACTAGAGGCTTCGAAGCTCCGGGATCATGTCTTTGCTTTTACGAACTGGCTCGCACGTATCAGCTCGCCCGCACAGCTGGAACTCTTCGCACCCGGCTTAGTTGGACAACTCCGGTCATATATCGAGAGTCAAGGATGGCCGAAACAGAGTCGTGCAGTTGGCTCAGGCGCTGGTGAGCAAGTATCCAGGAGCCAAGCTTATGAAAGCATTGGCCTCCTCGCAGCAGCCTGTCCTCGAATGCTTTTACTCGACCCAGACCTTGATCTTCTCCGTTGGCTTTTCGATTCTCTGGCTTGTGATTCTTCAAGTCGAGATACTTCGTTCAGTATTGAGCAAGCATTGAGTAGTGTAATGGGGGCCTTCGGTACAGGTCTGAGTCCAGAGGTTGAGGCACCCCTTACGGATCTGCTGGTCTATCAAATCGGGCTTCGGACTGGCGACGTTCAAGGATCTGGTTACGAAGTTGTCCGGAGCACGCGTTTCGTTTCCGTCCGTTTCGCAAATCGCTGTCTACCGTTCCGCAACAATAAGGCTCGTTGGATTAACGTCCTTGCCATCAATGATGACGGTGAGGGTAGGAATGAAGCCTCAGACGAGGGAATTAAAGGTCTCGATCCCTATTGGCATGAGAACCTGGTTCTGTCGCCGAATCAAGAGTCTGGAAGTCATCGGGGAGACGACACTACTTCGCAGAGATTTCCTGATTTCAAGGCTTTAGTCGGCCAGTTCTATGGTCCTACCAATGCTCAGGACGCTTCGTCTACGAACATTCGGCGTATAACGTCTGCAAAGGCTAACGACGCAGCATCCTTGTTTTGTCGCAATGTGCTCATACAACAGGCTCTGACTGCAGCCGGCACTGCGCCTCAAATTGATGCTGATTGGGAAGGCAAGCTTGGGGCCTTGATCAAGAATGATTCAGATGCTCGGCAAAAGCTGAGAAAATACTTAGTCCACCTGGCAGGTACCGATCCAAATACAGGTGGCCCGCTACAGTTGCTTCTGCAAGCTCTTTTTAGCGTTGTTTCTGAGCACGCGGAAGGCAGTACAGGACGAAGTGCGGAATGTCTTCTGGAGCTCTGTGCTTTGAGCCCTGATGCTGGGCTCTCAGCCTTTGCACGAAAGGCGACATCATTACGAAAGGCTATTTACTCAACAAATTACTCGATGCGAGTGGCTGCTGCAAATGTCTTCGGAATTTTAGCTTCTCACCCCGATTTTTCGGCAAGTTCTCTTCAGATCAGTCTCTCAGAATTTCAGCAGAAGGTGGCAACATGGAATCAGGCAGTCGGAGTCCAGGTATACCAAATACATGGCTCTATTCTGGCAACATATTTTCTCATTAGCAGACTCTTTCAAAGACGTACGAGTAGCTTATCGAAAGACTACGAAGATTATACCGAAGTCTTTTTCAAGGTTGTATTGGACATCATATCTGATTCACGCGAGGCTCTAGTGCTAGAAAGTGCTATTTCAGCGCTGACGGAACTCGCAGCATACGGTGTTATCAAACTTGAGTCTCTCCCTAAGCCACACTCATTCTCTACCATTGTCTCGGACCTGAAAGGAAAGGCGAATGGCGGAAATGAGGGGGCAATCCTAGCTTTGGGAAACCTTGCAATGCTGTGTGTGGAGAACAGCGAAGACTCATATCTGAATCAGATCATAAGCGTCCTTTATACACTGCACGAAAGTCGACAGCCTGAGATTCAATTTGCTATCGGCTCCGCGTTGAGCTCTGCAGCAGCAGGATGGGCTTCTGAAGTTTCAGTAGGGAGACTGGACGTAGGGGAATCTCCGCCTCCTATGCCTAGTCGCGAAAAGACGCTGCCCAATATGATTCATAAAATCTTGGAAGATTGTAAGACCACAAAGCCGTCCTTGAGGCAAGCTTCCGTGATTTGGCTGTTATGCCTTGTGCAGTATTGCGGTCATCTTCAAGGTATACAAGGTCGTTTGCGAGAATGCCAAGCAGCGTTCAAAGGCTTTCTAGCGGATCATGATTCCCTGAATCGAGAGTCCGCAGCCCGTGGACTGAGCTTCGTTTATGAAAAGGGTGACAAAGATGTCAGACATGCGCTCGTGAGAGACCTTGTCGCTTCATTTACCGGGAACACTGCAGGTCTGGCTGGGAATGTCTCTGATCAGACACAGCTCTTCGAGCCTGGGGCACTTCCCACGGGAGATAATCAGTCCATTACGACCTACAAGGACATCATGAGTCTTGCAGCTGAAGTCGGGGATCCCAGTCTTGTTTATCGATTCATGTCCATGGCCTCTAATAACGCCATCTGGTCTAGCCGCGCCACTTTTGGACACTTTGGACTGAGTAAGATCCTTTCGGATTCCAGCGTTGACGGGTATTTGGCCGACAACCCAAAATTATATCCGGCCCTCTTCAGATATCGATTCGATGCGAATACAAACGTTAGGGCATCCATGAATGAAATTTGGAAAGCGTTGGTGAGAGACTCATCCGCTGTCATAGACAAATTCTTTGACAGTATCATGGACGATCTTCTCGGGAACATTCTGGGCAAGGAATGGCGGGTCCGCCAAGCTTGCTGCGCAGCTATTGCGGACCTTGTTCAAGGAAAGCCGTTAGAGAAGTATGAGAAGTACCTGAACCAGATTTGGACATTAACTTTCAAGGTAAGTTCTGGTTGATGGAAGGGCTCACACTATCAAAGACTGATGTATACTAGGTATGTGATGATATCAAAGGATCTGTGCGTGATGCCGCTCAGGCCCTTGCTCGAGTACTAGCAGGTATCTTGACTCGCAGTCTGGAAGCGGGTGACTCTTCAGCTCAAAATATCGATACGATGCTCAAGATTGTACTACCGTTCTTATTTAGCCCCTCTGGTTTGGAATCCAGCTCTAAGGAGATTCAAGTCTTCTCGTTGTCAACACTACTCGACATCATCAAGAGCAGCAACAGCAAAACCCTGAGACCGTTCGTTCCAAACCTCGTCAGTCACCTTATTGCACTTCTCAGCTCCTTCGAGAATGAAGGGATCAATTATCTACATCTCAACGCAGATAAGTATGGGGTAACAACGCAACAGATTGACGATGCCAGGTTGACTGGTATCAAATCATCGCCTTTACTGGAGGCCATCGAGCGATGCCTCGACGCTATTGACGAGAAAACGATGCTACAACTCAAAGATGGCCTGGAGAACGCCATCAAAACAGCGGTTGGGCTTCCTTCCAAAGTTGGTGCGTCGCGTGTTCTTGTCTCCCTGTCAACAAGGCACAACTTCATTTTCAAGCCACATGCGGACCATTTCTTGAGACTTACTCGCAAGCAATTACTCGATCGTAATGACACGGTAGCCTCGGCCTATGCATCTGCTTGTGGATATCTAGCCAGGCTCGCTACAGATGGTGAAATCATCAAGGTCATTGCATACAGTCACGAATTGTATTTCAATTCAAGTGACGATCGCCAACGAGTCATCGCTGGCGACCTTGTCCATGCAATCTCAAAACATGCAACCGATCGATTCAACAACCTTGCTACCGAAATTCTACCTTTCGTATTCGTTGCTAAAAACGATCCTGACGAGCGTGCCGGATCCCTGTTCAAAGATACATGGAACGACAATGTAGGAGGGTCTCGCGCTGTGTTGCTTTATCTCAAAGACATAATTCACGTAGCCTCCAAGTATCTCGATTCTCCGCGTTGGTCTGTCAAGCACACATCAGCAATCGCAATCGCCGAATGTGTGAACACTCTGGGGATCGAAATCAGTGATGCTGATGCCAGTCTATTATGGCCTTCTTTGGAAAAGGCTATCGCAGGCAAGACATGGGAAGGCAAAGAGAGGATCTTGAAGGCTCTTGTCAAGTTTGCTAAGGCTACCAAATTCGTTACTTCGAATCCGAAAGTAGAGCAGCAAATACAGGTACGTTTCTCGTCCCTCGGCCTCTTTCCAGTTGACAAAACCTAACGCGTATGTATCGTTAATTACGCCCACAGATGATCGTGATACGAGAAAGCAAAAGAAATAATATAATCTACCGGCAGGAAGCATTGGCAAGCCTCGGCGACTTCGTTGATTCCCGGGAAGACTACGACATGTATCCGCAGGTCTTGGAGATCACGGAGCCTGTTATACGATCTTGCTCGGACGAATCGTCTGAAATGGATGTAGACGCGCCAGCTGGGGGTCCATCTTCCAAAACAATGTTGGTGCTTGACTTGCTGAAGAGGGTCAAGCCGTAAACTGACAGTCATGATGTAGCAAAGAAATCACACTTGCCAACGCTCTATCGGCGCTGCTACAGTCTGTAAATCCGAGACGCCGTGAAGAAAAGGGTAAGGAGCCAAGCGGTCAATCCGGAGAAGAGGTTGACTAACAAGATGCTATGGTTAGAATTGAACTCAGCCCTAAATCGATCACTCGAATTAATCAACACTGCTTCAGCAAAAGGCGGTTCTAACCTAGTGCAGGATATCGTGTATGATGCAGAGGGTAAACTGTTCAGCAGGATGACCGACGTTGGCATGAGTGTCGAGCTGGAGGAGATTTTGGAGGGTTATGTGAGAAGTCTAAGGGCTTCGCGCGACCAAGTTGAAAGGAGCCGGCTCAAGGCATCAGAGGTGATGGCAAGCTTGGTGCCGCTGGCTCGCAAAGGTGATCGCATAAGAGCTTTAATGGGCCAGGAAATAACCAACGCTCTAGATGACGAGAGATCTGCGGGAGTCCAGCTCGGCCTCAAACGGGCGCGGAAGTTGCTTTTTGATTGAAGGTTGGGATACGAACAGCATGACGTTGGCATCCAGCGTGGAGTTATGAGGTTCCCCACATATGGAGCACTGGACTCGAGACGCATGAAGGATGGGTGTTTCGTGGCGCTTAAAGCGTTTCCATGGTGGCGACTCAGCGTGCGACAACCCTATCACTTTCAATAGTAAGCAGACAGGAAGTACAGTAGGTATGGGCAAGAGCTTACAGGAGGGTATTCTGAATGGCTTCGCTGGTGAAAATAGAGTTTCCCAGCTGGTCAGCCTCCAGACTAGGGCTCCCGTAGACCGGGAACCTATCGGTAATCGGTTCATCTGCAGCCCTAAAAGACTCTAGTCGTGCATGGGGAATTTGGGCTGATGGGACTTGCGGTTCACCTTAATGCGCCGGCCTGGACTGGTCATGCTAGTCAGAAAGGTTACGCACAATGGGGGTTTGTCTGAGTGGAAGACCAATCGTTGTCGGCAATCACGGGGATACAAGCGAAAAGCTTCCGAACTCGCCGCGATCCTGCCCTGGATGGAGCTGACGACAACGTGTTCGTGTGAGATGCTACTCCAGCTCCAGAGTAGCATTGGGAGGGAAAAGGAATTTGCAGTCTGCTGCTGAACGCTGATCCGCCAAGGAGCCTTTAGTGGCTTCAGCACTCTAATTCTTTCACGAGGCAATTTGGACCGACGGCCAACGACCATTGGCCTGCTGAACTTCAATCCTGGGACTAACCACTCCCCTTTAGGTACCGGAGTACCCCTGGTGTAACGTGCCTCTCATCGAGCATGTGCCCTTTGTGGGGATTGGTGAGCGCTGGTGCCTCATTCGCACTTGACATCGATCCCCAGTCTCCTTCCTCTACGCCGTTTCTGTTAGGTTTCTTTTGTCACGCCTTTTCATCAAACTCTCCCTTCGTCCGCATCTTTACATGCACATCTCCGAAAGAGGCGAAGGTCCATCCTTGAAGCCCAGCCACAATAACTTGCAGGGCCCAAGGGAGGAACAAAGCTTCTGCAGGGCATGGGCCATCCCGAGGCCATTCGCCGATCCATATCCAACGTTCACACTAGGCACTTACGCATCCGTACCAGTCGTAGGCTCGTAGCAACGAACTCACACCCTCTCAAATCTCAAACCCCTACGCGGGCACTCTAGCTTGTAGACACCGCCAATAGCCTACCCGCAAGCGAGAAGCATGTCACATTCGCCCCGGAGGACTCAAACTTGCAAATTTAATATTGGTATGATTGTACGATCTAAAAATCTTCGGGAGAGGGCCGTTTGCATCACGCCTCAGCTCTGCATTTGAGTTTCATCTTGTCGTTTCTTTCTCAATGGTTGCGAGTTCAGGGCGTTTCATAACTAGCCTCCAGGCCATGACCAACGCAAGCCTACGACTACATATATCCCTAGTCAGCTTTGGGTCTGATGTATAAGGCTCTCATGCCCCATCCCGGGTAGTCGCTGATCAATCACGGCGTCTACTGAACATTCATCCATAAAACTCGCACTAGCGCAGATTACCAAAGTCTTTGAAAGACCTAACAGTGCAAGGCACCGTCAGTCTAATTGCTCCACTTCCTCGGCTCTCCCCGCAGTCATAGCTTTGCTGTTATAGACCTCGAAGATCTCTTATCTTTCTTGCGCTGGGTCATTTCCTTTTTGGCAGATTACTTGAACCATCAATGCAGAGCAGCTATGGCCAAACAGCTCCAGAGTCACAATGCCGTTTGCCAGTCATTGCTCCATATCGAAAGCAAATGGCAAAATCTAACTCAAGTCCATGTCTTGGTACTGAGGCCATGACAAGAAGTGCTCCAGCTCGTCTGCCTCCACGTTCGCGATTTGGATGCTGGTAGGTTCCCCTTTACACTTTGGTCAAGGCGTGGCTGACATTGGGCCCTTCCAGGACGTGTAGGGCCAGTACCCCTTCGCAATTGATGTTCCCAGGGTGATGCTGACCTCTTACAGACTCGTAAAGTAAAGTGGGGACAATTTGCGTTCGTTCTATGCAAGAGCAACTGCTTATGGAAATCCTTACAGGTGCGATGAGGCTAGGCCGAAATGCACGGTAAGTGAATTCACCGACCACTGGGCCAAGAAGGGTCGCTAATCTGCGTCTGTTACAACAAGCCGTGTTCTCGATTGAGTCATCCATGTGATTACAGTCCAAGACTCTCATTCAAGGACGACACACCGAGAGTCCTCGAGAAAATGCGGCCACACACGGGCTCCGGCTTTTCGATCTGGAAACGTCTGCACTCTTGTCAATTCCTCAAGTGTCGAAGCTGAGATTTGTGACACAGGTTCAAATTCGTGGTCCTCTCTAAGGTGTACCTATGACTACCACCCGGATGAGGACCAGCTACCGCCATTCTCGATGCTGAAGAGTGATGAGGACCGAGAGAGAAAAGCTGAGCATAAGATACCAGGTACCTACCACATCGTTGCCAATCCGGCCAGCTTTGCGGGTTTAGAGGAATACCGGGATAGCCAGGACAGCTCGCGGCGCAACAGCGTTTCGAGGCCAAGTCGCAGTCCCAAAGGACGGTCAAGCTCTGCCAATAAGCCTTCATCAAGTAATGTGGATGTATACGAGGATCCTGAAACGCTTATATTAGGCACATTTGAAGATAATGTCAGAAAGATGCCAACCTTAGGATTACTCACTACTCAGCTCAGTAAATCGCCAACGTCGAGCTTAACATCGCACTCTCCAGCGACCACCATTTTTCAAACCGCACGGCTTTCATCCCGCTCCGATGAAAATTCACCCATGGTCGAGAGTACAGTACAGAGTAAGGCAGATCAAGAGATTGTCGCGTTCTATCAAAATTTCGTGCGCCGTCAGTTGAACCAAGTACATTGTGACTCCTTGGGGACTCCATCTCAGTCTGAGAATATGACATTTTCTGAGGTCCTTGACAGGAACGCCGATAACTTTCCCCCGGTATGTTTCGCAGCTTTTGTCTACTGGGTTTCTGGTACGATTACATTTGCGTACCACGATCTTTGCAACGTTCTTTACAACTAGCTAACCGTCGACTGATTAGCTATATCATGCTCTTATGGCGTTCTCCGCACTCAGCATGGCACACAGCCAAGGAGTGCAGAATCTCAGCGCTCTGCAACACTATGACAAGGCGCTGCCATATCTACAGAACAGCCTCCGCAGTTCGATAGACCTGTCATCTGATGGAGCCCTGTTGACTCATTTTCTACTGCTGCTTTACGAGGTGTGCTTCTCCAGCCTAAGTAACTCAGCTTTCCTGACGTTCTCACAGATTGCAGCTGCGGAACCAAGAGGCACGAATTTATGGTCCCAGCACCTTAGCCAGCTTCTGCGTATTGTGATGCTACGACATGAATTATATGGCAGGGAAAACTACTCGTTCGTCATTTGGTGGACAGTCAGTATAGACACCCACAGCATACTTACGGGAAGCGGACGAGGAGACTTCGTTAAGACCATGCTCGCCAGCGGTATACTGTCGGATCCGTCGATTGCAGGTCAAGCTTCCACTTTCGACTTCGATAACACATCCACAGCGTCAACAGCCCATCCTGGACCTTCCGTGCTGGTATTTCATAGGAGTATTCTTGTATTAGCGGCTCGCCTGGGCCTGCTGGCGCATGAAATAAGATATTCAGTCGCTCAGTCTTACGGGCGTCAGACTCAGGCATCACGAGCAGAAGTTATACAACGGCAACATCGAGTCGAACAGCTCCGTGACAGTCTACGGGAGACATGGGAACTGCAGGCACCGACATTCGACGCGATGGGCTATTGCAATGAGAATGTTCCGGTCCATTCACGTGGGATTTTCGAGCATGTAAGTCATTTTGTGTATTGGAGATCTTTCTCTCTATTCAATACTTTTCCAAATAAAGGTGACAGGACATGCAATCCCCGTGTCTTACCTGTGTTTGCTTAGCCACATCCGCGTATAGAGAAATCAGATTGTTTGAGGCTGACGTTCATACTGGCCAGACCTATGCCTTGTATCACGCCTGCATCATCTACTCACACACCAGCATGTGGCCAAACCAGCGACTCGATAACGGGCCGCAGCCCATCCAGGAGACCACGCACAGCGTAAGCCGGATCATCCAGCTCGGGCATGAGATTACTAGTAATGGGTTCATTGAGCGGAAATTCATGGTATTTCCATTGTTCATGGCGGGAATCGCCAGCCAAAACCCACCGGACCATCAACAGGTCATCCGGCTCTTGATCGCTTTCGAGAACCAGAGCATTGGCAAGGCCATGGTTGCAACTCGCCAGATCCTGGAGACTGTGTACGAAAAACAAAGAGAAGTGATCATGCTGGGCGCAAACCCACTGATGGTTGATTGGGTCGATACGGTTGCAGAACGGGGACTGCAAATGATCGATGCACGACTTTGAGCGTGTACGAGGTACTTTCGGATGTATAAACTTATAGGGTTGGCTTGTGGATTCGTGAGGTTCGATAGGCGCAAGAGCATGGTTTGGAACTATGATACCACGGGGAAACGGATTGCGTAATCTCATGGACGCGTTTTTTCATGCATACAACGGGGTACCACTCTTTTTAGAAACAAGGTCGAGGGATGGTGGTGAGCAACAACCAGGTTTCAGCAAGGTCTCAGAGCTGCAACCCGGCATTATCGCACTGCAGCAGTGGTTTCGTTCCTTCGCACATATTGTTGAGAGCTTTCGTTGGTTCGAACAATCAGTTCCTGTCGACGATGTGGCTACGGACTATCCTACACGAGCTCGACGAGGTATCCCATGGCCTGGTGTGGTGCTATCTGGCCTCCAATGCATCGCCATCCATACACCCAATATGATAACACGCTTACCCGTGTTTGGCGCAAAGCATATGAAGACGGCATGAGGACGATATGAAAATGACGTGAAAACGACATCATCTTCTGATTTCGCCCCAAGCCGGGTAATCGTAGATCTGTCGGTGTATCCTAAAAATTAGCACCACTTATTACCAGACCACAGGATAACGTAGATCAACTCAGCCTGAGCATATTCATTACATTAGATGACACTGTGTCACAGCCAAATTGTGAAACAGGAGGTGGTGAAAAGATGTGATTGGTCCCAGTTTCTGACGTCATATTCCCATATTCCCCGACGCTCGCTTTCATTATTGACAGGCCCGTGATGACCCATTCTGAGGATCACACTCCAAAGGGCGCCAAATGCCCTAGAAACACCCATATCACAAAGTAGCTTCCTCAAGAGTGCAACCATGGCTGCAGCGGTAGCAGCACTGAATCCGGATCCTGCGAGACCTGTCCAGCAGCAGGATTCCAACCTACCACCATCATCAATCACTGAAGCGGTCAATGAGCTTCTTGATGCACCGACAAATGGCGTCGCGCCTGAGCAGTATAGCGGGCAAGGCGAAGATGATGCCCCTCGAAGTCCAGTACGCAAGCCGCATAGAAAAACCAGCTCAATTCGCATCAACGGTCACAGGAGGGATAGGGAAGGCTCGGGCTCGCAATTGATGGTCGAAAAGTTTCAGGATAGAGACGGCGAACATCTCACCACCATCAAGCGACATCGATCGCATGATAGAGCAGAAACTCATCTCCGCCGCAGGGACGAGCTTGTCAGTGGGCGGCGGGTGGGAACAAAGTGGGAGCGAAGCCAGTATGTACAACCTATGAATCACTTCTGGGCTATGCCAATTGACTTGCCTACACAGCATACACTTTGCGCCGCTCTCGGTTCCACTCCAGCGGCGTCTTCAGACCCTGATAGTGCTGGCTCACACGGTGTGCATCGCCTGTTTTCTGACCAGTTTCTTCCTGCTAGCAGCTGTTCCTCTCACATGGCCACTGCTCATACCATATCTTCTGTATATACTGTTCTCCAACGCCGGAACATCCGGGACACTCTCTCACCGGTCAAAGCTCCTTAGGTCTTCCTCCGTCTGGTCCTTATTTGCTTCGTACTTTCCAGCTCGCCTTCATCGCTCTGCTGTTCTGCCGCCTACGAGAAAGTATATCTTTGGATACCATCCGCACGGCATTATCTCCCACGGCGCGTTCGCTGCCTTCGCTACCGAAGCATTAGGCTTTTCTCAACTCTTTCCGGGCATCACGAACACCCTCCTGACACTCGACGCAAATTTCCGTGTTCCATTCTATCGGGACTATGCTCTCGCCATGGGCTTGGCCAGTGTATCGCGCGAGAGCTGCGAGAACATTCTATCCAGAGGAGGAGCCAACGGCGAGGGCATGGGGCGTGCGATTACGATCGTGGTTGGCGGCGCACGGGAGAGCTTGGACTCGAAGCCGTACAGTCTGCGTCTCGTGCTCAAGCGTCGAAAGGGTTTCATCAAGCTCGCAATCCGTACGGGAGCGGATCTTGTCCCGGTACTGGCCTTTGGCGAGAACGACCTTTACGACGTAATCTCCTCGGATTCGCATCCGTTGGTGTATAAAGGCCAGATGCTTGTCAAGAAGGTTCTGGGCTTCACCGTGCCATTATTTCACGCTCGAGGGGTGTTCAATTATGACGTGGGATTGATGCCCTATCGACGTCCACTGAATGTTGTTGTCGGCAGGCCCATTAAAGTCATACAGCAGCACGAACCCGAAAGTAGCTACGTCGACGAGATGCACACCCGTTACGTGGGGGAGCTGCAGAGGATCTGGGAGGAGTGGAAAGATCAATTCGCTAGAGGGAGAAATGGGGAAATGGAGATCGTGGAGTAATAGTATGAATAGCGGCTCGAACTGCAATGCTGTATGGAAAAGCCATGGGCTGTAGGAATAAGCGTTATGCAATGAAATATTATTTCTTGGGTCGGAGATGCTCGGTCTGTCGCTTCGTTCGATACTAGCGTATATTTCTTGACAGGATATGCGAGCGCAACATCTGCCCCGGCAGTAGTTTCCCTCAGCCAATAAAGCCGGAGATACCCACGCTCGCCAGAGGTGCGTTGATCTCGAAAGTCAAATTCGCGGGGGCCGCACCTCGTTGCGAAATATGTCGTCTCCTTTCGAGCATTTCTCGATGACAGCGTCAAGAGTACCAAGAATGAGAGAAGGCGGTGTCCTCACCGTGACGAGTGGGTTTTTGGAAGCAAAGTATCAATGACTTTCAGTCCAATAAGTGTTGCCAGTCACGGGAGCGCGTGAGCTGTAGGGTGTGTACAGTACTATGTGTGCCAGCTCAGCGTTGCTGCAGGTTGGCGAACCCTTGCTGCACCATGTTTGACGACTGCTTTCCTTTCACACTTGCACTCCATTTTCTCAACAGCACTTTAGTGTTTCCCATCTTTGCCGCCCTTGCCCTGGACAACGGTTGAGTGTCAAAATCTGATGGACACGCGGTTGGCCGAGTGCGGAAAAGCATTCATTTCAAAGCCATGCTCATGTGCATATCGTCCTCTACAGTGCAAAGTTGATTCCAAATCATCCCATTGTCACGATCGTCTTTGTTCGAGGCGAGAGGGGCCTTGACTATGAAGAGTCCCGCGAGTAGTGCAGCACTATTAGATGATATTGAAATGGAAGTAGATTTAAGACAAAGGAGAGTGGCGTGCATGAGTCGTAGATATAGGAAGAGATACTGTAAAGCCGTAGTTGCTTTACCATTAAGCGCTTGGTGGGTGATGCAGACAGCCTCTTGCTGCCCTCGAAGGGAGCGTTCTCGCTCTGCATATCATTTGGACACATCTTCTTGACGGCAGTGAGCCGAAAGGACGGTGAGCATGTAAATATATAAGATCTCGTCTGCCTATGTGATTTTTGTGCAATTTGATAACAGCCAATCAACATTGGCCGACTGGAACTAGCTCTAAGGTAACTGTTTCCGCGAACCGTCTACAGTCTACAGGACTAGCCCTCACTCCAACCCCATCTCGGGCCGTGACAACTGATGAACTGAAAGCTGGCTCGCGATAAAATAAATCACGTATTGACCGGACCACATCAGTCCGCACCTCTGGCAACACTACCCACTTAGCCTTCGCTGGCGACTGCTGTCTGGCTTGAGCTTCCGCCTCCACACACGCATTCTGCGACCGAGGCGACGCCAACTGCGATCCTTTGCCCAAGGCTATTTTCTCAGAACACCATTTTGATGCCTTGCAACCGCCTCACAGCGAGACGTAGACCACCCGTCCACCGGCCTATGACCCCTCGGTGCCGCTCATGGATCCCACAAATAGCCACAACGGCGCCAATGCCTCAAGCCCTACCGGCTCCTTGATATCGCCGCTACAACCGTACACATACGATCCTTCTGCCGGAAGTCGTTCGATGAAATCTGCAAGTTTCGAACAATACGCTGCAAACGCCAGCATCAACGGTTTCACAGCAGACCCACCGCATGATTTCAACGCGCCAGACCCGCACGAGTTTTACAGACCATATCAAGATCGCTTCTCGCCATCATCTGCGGACGGTTTGAGCCAAAGAGATATAGTGGTTGGTAAGCGGGAAGATAGCATGACCTCGAGGCGTCAAAGAAGACCGAGTCCAATACAACAAAGAGCAAATGGAGCAAAACCTGCACCCATGTTATCTCGCGTGCATAGCACTCACTCTTCTAGATATCCCTCTTCACCGTCATCAGCAGACAAGTCTGCTTTAAGTGCGACCAAGTCAAATCCTACCATCTCGAGTACAGCACGAAATCGTCAGACCTCATTAAGGGACTTGGTAGACCGCTTCAATCAGACTCCCGACGAGGTTCCTCCTCTCCCGAGCAATAATCAATCTAGATCGACGTCGACAAACTCCAATCCTCCAACTAGTGGATTTCCTAGAGCGCGCACTTCCTCACAATCAAAACCACAAGCTCGGTCAAGCCAGGAGCAACCATCAAGAGCTCAGCAACAGAGAGGCAGAACAAGTATCGACAAAAATAGAGCCCAAGGGTGGACGAGTGGGTCTCATGTGTCACATGGCAAGCGGTCCATTTCAAACGGTGTTGTTTCCCAATCCATGGTGGACCTGCTACCAGGACCTGGCGGCGGAACCCGGCAGCCACTCTTCGGAGAGATAATATCGTCGAACGGACGTCACATCGATCCTGGCTATGGCATTCCGGTACCTCGTCGAAGGCGAGGTTCCGAAGGTAGCATGCATAGCCCCAATCCGATGTTTCCTGAAGAACGGAAGCGTTTGGCTCAGAGTCCTCCCCCGTCATCACCGTCAGCTTGGTATCGAGGCAATGCTCCAACTTTGGAAGAAATCAAGCAGGAGAGGAGCCTGCCGGAATTACCGTTGGCGAGTCATCGACGCACGAGGAGTGACTTTACGGGAATAACTCCAGGGCCTCCGACGAAGGCGCCGAAGGCGCATAACGCGTCCATTCAGAGCCCTCAAGACGCAGCGCCTTTAATCTCACACAATGTCGGTGCCAAGCGCGACTCTCAGTCTCGCATTCCTCTTAGCTCTCGACGCCTGAGCCTCAATTCTGACTCAGGCAATTCGACTCCCTCCACGAGAAACAACTCTGCGCTGGATAGACATCCCACACTCATAACGTCGCCACCAAAAGGCTCCAGTGCATTACCGGTGCCCAGGAAACAACCAAACAGCCCGCGAGGACCGCAATCACCGTCGACCCGCAAGTCCCCAAGGCGGAATGATATTGCTCGTGATCTACAGCGTATCTCTACTAGTCCTCGCCTTGCGGCATTTATATCAGCGCCTTTACCGAAAAAGTCTCCACCTCTAAGAAGCTCAAGACCACGACAACCTGTATCGTCAGCATCTACTTCAGCCTCAAGAGCTAGAGCTGCGGATCGTTATTCAGGACACGAGAATGGAAGTCCTCGAAGTCCTAGGGAATATAGGCATAGACGACCACCGGAACTTGGCGGTGTCGATTTCGCAGCACGGAGGCAGAAAATCCAGCAGGCGTTTACGAAAACTGTGAAAGAAAATGAGAGGCACGAAATCGAGGCCGAACGAAGACGAGCTTCCGTTGCACAAGATGTGCAACCCCAAGTACACGAGTCTGTCAGCAGCGAGCCGACTTTTGAGAGCGGATTGTGTGGTAATATCACCGAGGAAGGGGGCAACCTGAGTCCAGAAGACACTCTGATCATTGAGGACATTTTTCAAACTCCGGCCGAGGAGCTAACTAAGTCGGAGCGTGAACTGACCATTGATACCGGACATCTCTCAGAGAGGTCTGTCCTGGACCTAAGCCTGGAGGATTCGCCCACTCTGGGAGTGATTGGTCGATTCACTAGCATGAATCGGGTTTCAGAAGGTGATACGACGCCCACATCCGACATTGAACCTTCTTCAGCAATTACTGCTGGAACATCTGATTCTGTGGACACGTTTTTTGACGACGAGCCCCAATACGAGGAAGGTGAAGTGGAGGCACGTCCTTCGCAGCCGGAACATCAAACGCTCATGAGCCATATCATGAGCCTACGGGATCGAAGTCCGGCAAGTCCAACGCGGCTACAGCATCCAGTGAATGGCGATGAGGCTTCATCGGAAAGGGATGATCGAGAATCCATCCAAATCATGCTCCGTGACACGCCTGTCTCGGAAAGACCTGAGCCGAATCACTTGCAAGCAGAGTCTTCTAACAAAGACATTGCTAAAGAAGGTTCAGGCAATCGCTGGGGGAATACTTCGTGGACGTCATCTGCCAAGCCAAGAGACAGTGAAAGGGACATTCCAATGGAAAGCATTGATGAAATGTCGCCTACACAGACGCAGCCTCGCGAGTCCAACCACTTGTCTGTCTCAACAGTCACTAGCGAGTCAACCCCACAGCCTTGGTCACCAGCTACATTCGCTTCGCCGCAGACTGCTCGTAGTAGCACATTGGACAGCGATGCTTACAGCACAATCAACCGTGTCCTCGATCAATATCACGATCCTAGCGTGGTTAACCCGCAGGTGATGCATGATGTTCAGCAACAAATATTCACCCAATCACCAGATCTAGCTCGAGCTGGAGGATGGGACCCAAAGAAGGTAACACAGCTGTATTTGCAGCAGCTAGCACGGGATCGAGCACTTGCAAGGGGAGGTGCAATACCAGACCCACTGAAGTACAAGCCCCACAAGATCGCGCCGTTGCAATCACCCACTTCTACGCCGCAGCAAGAGGACGACAAAGATGTGTCGAACGAGAAAATATTGAGCCCCTCCGGTACTTACAGCCACAGTCGCAACCAGAGCCTCGATGTGCATGATGAGGACTATCCGCTTACACACAGGGCTAGCATGAATCATCCCGATGACTGGGATATGTCTCCATCCATCGCAGACTGGATCGCACCTCAGGCAGAAGATAGCCCTTCAGATGAGAGACCTTCAAAATCTTGGGATAAGGCTAGAATGGAATTGTCTGAGCTCGACAATCAAAGTGTATCCAAACCCGCTCAGATATCAACTGACTTTCGGCCTCAACTGCCTGAGATTGAAGGTGCTGGAGAGGGTTTAGGTCTAGCGATCAATATTACTTCTCCCCAAGACAGTGATTCACCTCAAATGCCACCGCCGCCCGGAAACCTTCCACCACCGCCCCCGAATGATTCCACGGAACCGGCCACCCCGTCCCCTACTGCAATCCGACCCGTGGCGAGACAAAGCGCCTATAGCAAGCATGTATTCTCTACTGTACCTAGTCTGCCTGGCCAGAACAGTGGAGATTCGTCTCGTCAGTCGGGGACAACAGTTGCTTCTTCCGTGCAACCTTCAGGATCATCTTCCATCTCCGCTGAGAGACCTAGCATGGATGAGCGCTCCGGCCCTCCAGACTTAGCTTCGAAAGCTGTATTGTCCACGGCAGAGCAAAAACGACTGACAAGACGAAGAAACATCATCAAGGAGCTTGTTGATACAGAGCATTCCTTCGGTCAGGACATGAAAGTTGTTGACGACATATACAAGGGCACCTGCAGTGTCATAATCATCTCCGCGGAAGACGTTAAGACTCTTTTCGGCAACTCTGACCAGATCATTGCATTTTCCACCAACTTCCTTGATGCTTTGAAACAGGCATCTCGGAGTGTCTACGTCCTTCCAAAATCTAAAAGATGGAGGAGCAATCGTGTCAGCAACTCAACGACAGCCAGTGGCGGTACAGACGACCAGTCATCTATAAATGGCGGCGAGCTTGGTGAGGACGAGAAAGATCGAAGAACTTTTATTGGTGAAGCTTTTGGGCAACACATGGCATTCATGGAAAGAGTCTACGGAGATTACCTAAAAAATCATGATGCCGCAAACCAAAAGCTTCAGGTTCTGCAAAAGAATGAAAAGGTGAAAATCTGGCTCAAGGAATGTCACGCCTACGCTCAGGATCTTACGGCCGCTTGGAGTCTCGACTCTTTGCTGGTCAAACCCGTCCAGCGCATTCTCAAGTACCCGTTGTTGTTAGATCAATTGCTAGAGACAACCCCAGAGAACCATCCGGATTTCACACATCTCGACGTCGCTGCCAGAGAAATGAAGGGCATATCGATGAGGATCAACGAGATGAAAAGACGTGCGGATATCATGGAGCAAGTGACCAATAATCGCAAACGGAAAGAATCAGACGTTCGGGTCGGTCTCTCTAAAGCGTTTGGGCGTCGAACGGAGAAGCTTCGTCAACAGGTTGGGCTGTCCGATATGGTGGAAGACATTCAGTATAGCGCCATATCCGAGAAGTTCGGGTCGCACTTCTTCCAGTTGCAAGTGGTCATGCGTGACGTCGAGATGTACACCAACGACGTTCAAAACTTTATGAAGCGCTTTGGAGATTTCGCAACCGCCATAGAGGAGCATATTGATGTTCAGCAGACAAGTTATCCAGAAATGGAAAGCAAGTGGCGGAAATTCAGGATGTCTATGACAGAGATGACGGTTACAGCGCTTACGGACCACGTAAGTCAATCTAAAGGCTCTTGTGGTCTACTAAAGGCTGATTCCCTCTAGGTGAACCTTGTCCGTAAGAATGTCATTGATCCTATGACAACGCTCTTGAAGTTACATGATGGACCTCAGAAGCTCATGCTGAAACGCAACAAACGTGTCATGGACTATGCGCGATATAAAGCAATCAAAGACCGAGGCGACAAACTAGATAAGAAGACCGCTGAGCAGGGAGAGCAGTACATAGCTGTCAACGATACACTCAAAGAGGAGCTTCCCAAGCTGTTTGCTCTGACCGGCAAACTAGTGGAGGCCTGTTTGAATAATTTCGTCCAGCTTCAATTGCAGTGGCAGGGAGTATGGCGGCGAAAGCTGAGCCAAGCCATCGATGATAACAAGGTTCCGACTAATGTCAACGAAATCAGAATGGCATTCGCCGGCGACTTCGAATTCGCCGATGCTCAAGTTCTCTCCCTTGGCATATGCAACGGTTCGATGCTTGCTGACGTGCAAAACCTCGTGGGAGTAGGATTCCTTTCTCCGTCGACGACATTGAACGGAGATGATTTTCCTACTTCGTCTAGCTCGAGGCAAACATCGTCCCTCGAGATGACGAAGCGCCGGACCATGTCCGTCAGCAGCGATGTCTCACCGGTACTACCAGCTCCTGACTTTGGTGGGCGAGAAAATGGAAGCTTCTTTGGCAATATGGCTGCCGCATCAGCTTCAACCTCAAACTTTGATTCAAATCGTCGGATGCGCGCCAGCTCTGCAGTATCGAATAATAACAGCCCTCAAACACCAGATATTCCAGGAAGCTACCGCTCATACTCCAATAGTACTACCCCTTCTAATGCCCCTTCTCGACGTCCGAACACAGCTACCGGGCGTTCCTCGCTGCAATCTCCTTCCATGAACCGCCCAACCGTGGAGACACCTGATTTCAATCGAATGGGCGAACAGGCGATGCTGGCGAATCGACCTTCTTCAGGCACGACATATCCTCAAGTCAATCCACCTCGTAGCTCTTCTCCAACAGTAGCTCGGTATTCAGGGTTGTTCTCGTCTGCCCTACCGATGTCTGACTCACCACGGACCGAATCCCCTGTGGAGATGCAGAGCCGGCGAGAGTTCAAAGTGTTGTTCTTGGCTGCCAGTGTGTATGAATTCAATATCGAACGAACAAGAAGGGAGGCTGGATACCCTTACCTGACATACGTCGCCGGAGAGGTAAGTTTCTGACCTTTGGCACCTCACTTCACGCAGACTGATTATGATCTAGATATTCGACGTTATTGGCGAGAAGGGAGAGCTTTGGCTAGCTAAAAATCAAGACGACGCAACGTGTCAAGTGGGGTGGATATGGAACAAACACTTCGTCAAGCTGGCCTCGTAGCTATCACTCGCCTTGATCTGCCAAAGTCGAGTCTCCAACGACATCAACTAAAATCTTGGACATAGTCGCTGCGTCTTTCAATCGACGATCCTCGCCTCGTTTCTTTTATGGAATCTGGCTGGAACGAGCCATCATACTCTATACCACCGCTGAAGCACGTATACCACACAATACCCGACAAGCGTGCTTCCCGACAGCACGCAGATCAACTTCGATCCCTTCCATTTCCCCCGAAACAATGTATACCGGTATTCAAATCTAAATCTTGGCGCTAGATACTTCTAGCCTTCCTTACGGCATTTGCTGGTGCAGGGCGTACGGCTTCGTCCGCTGCTGGTGTTGCCTTTTCCGCGTGGAGTTTTGCGATTTCAGCGTTTATGTGAATACGAAAGCGACTTACGAAACTTGTGTTTAAAAAAGAATTCTTGCTCCGATTAGGGAGAGGGCGGCGCATGGTCAGGTGTAAACTCCAAGGAGGTATATGTAGTATAGATACCCTATCTGTCGATATTCATCTAAAGGGATGATGAAGTAGTCTCGAGAATGGAAGTTGATTGTCGAAAGGGAAAGGTTCATCTTGCTCCAGCCAAAGAGGATCCAACCTGTTCGACAGGACGATGTCTGTAGACATTTGAATCCAACAAACCATTTCTCATCTTATGATATCGCATTTATCAATGTCATCTGTATCAAAACCGACCGAAGGCATAACAATGAAAAGAAGATAGGTAAAACTTGGTAAGAGATTGACCATGCGTACTAAGCCTGAAGCCTCGCTGCCTCGCCGCCAACCTGCCGTCACTCCTTTCAGGGATCCGGCACTCTCCATACAGCATGCAATCTGTAAAGAAACACATCAATCCCGATCAACCGCCCCTTTCAAACCAATTTCTGCCAATGCGTCGAGCCTGCGCGTCATTCTGTATTGCTTGTCAGGACCTAGTCGAAGCTGAAAGATTCCATCTGCCCCGCCGGCTGTGCCCTCGGATCGAGAGTGGGTAAAGTATCATAGCCTTAAAACCTTGTCAGGGTAGCGACCTATGCCGACTGTCAATTCAAAGGCAGAGCTGCAGTCTCAGAAGAACAAGGTCAGTAGGAGACAGTGCTCCTCTCAGGGCCACCATGCACAGTCCCTGGTCTCGGGATCGCTCCCCATTCGAAGTTCTGCAACGGCTGATCACCAGTCTTTCAGCTTACAAATTCATATAATGAGCTACTAGAGTAAGTTTTTCTGCTAGAGCTAGACTTGGGGGATGCTAATTCGCACGTCTTACAGCGAGTTTGCGTCGAAAGACCTGAGCAGTGTCGGAAATTACACCTTGGGTCGCCTCATAGGCAAGGGGTCTTTTGGTAAAGTCTACCTAGCTACGCATAAGCTCACAAATGGATCCAAAGTACGCCACTGCCCTGCCCACAAAGGTTCTGATTGTTGAAGAAAAACCAGGTGGTCCTCAAATCTGCTAAGAAGGACGACTCAAACCTCGCTCGAGAAATACATCACCACAGACAATTCTTACACCCGCATATCGCTCGGTTATACGAAGTCATCGTGACGGAAAATCTAGTATGGCTAGTTCTGGAGTACTGTCCTGGTAAAATGAGCGCGCATAGAAATCAGACCTTGACTGACCACGGTAGGGGACGAACTGTACAACTACCTTGTTCGCCATGGTCAATTACCTCTGGAAAAGGTGCAAAAGATCTTTACGCAACTGGTTGGAGCAGTCCTATACGTGCACAACCTTTCTTGCGTCCACCGGGACTTGAAGCTGGAAAACATTCTTTTGGACAAGCATGAGAACGTCAAGCTTTGTGATTTTGGATTTACCCGCGATTATGAGGGAAAATCGAGCTACCTGCAAACATTCTGTGGCACGATATGCTATAGCGCCCCGGAGATGCTGAAGGGCGAGAAATATGCTGGAGAAAAAGTCGACGTGTGGAGTCTTGGGATAATCCTCTACGCGTTGCTCACAGGAGAGCTTCCATTCGATGACGATGATGATATGGTTACGAAGCACAAAGTTCTCCAAACGGAGCCTCGCTGGCCTGACACTATGCAGCCAGAGGCTAAAGCTCTCGTAGCTTCAATGCTATCAAAGCGACCAATCCTCCGACCTTCGCTGGCTGATATTTTGACAAACCCTTTCCTGGCTGAGCATGCCCCTCAGCAACAGGCCATATTGAAGCTGACGCAGCCTCCTCCTTTTTCCACGCCTGTCGAGAAAGATACCCTAGAACGGATGAGAAGCGCTGGGATAGATATTGACAAGGTTATCGAGCACGTGCTTGCACAGAGGTGTGATCCTCTAGCCGGATGGTGGGCTTTAGCGATTGAGAAAGAGGAACGAAAGGAGAAGAGAAGGGAGCGCAAGCGTAGAGATCGCGAAGCGGAAGCAAAAACACTTCGGCGGTTGAGTGCCGCCAGCAGTCGGCTTGACAGGATTGCGGCTCCGCTTAAGGAGGTCGATGAAGAACACTTCTCACTCTCATCGACTGATCCCTCCAGAAGTCGGGGTAGGCGAGAGCGACGCGAGACACCTAACCGTGAGTTACCCTCAAGACGACTAGTATATGCTAGTCAGACTGAGGATCTAACAGCTCAAATCGTCGTCCCCGAACTCCCCAAACTTCCGGAGGGTACGGCTCTCGATTCTCCTTCATCGCCAACTCCTCCGCCACCAATCAAAAAGGACTCAGTCCGCTCGTCCAGCTCTTCGCGTCGAAGACCGCTACCTCCACCTAAAGAACCAAGCAAAACACGGACTACGACGCTTCAAGTTATCCCTTCGAACCAGGACCTCTTGAAGAGCTCCAACGCCTCACAGGGGTACTCAAAGAGGAAGGGCGGCAAAAAGCATCAACACGCCATTATCAATCAATTAGCATCCATCAAGCATTGGTTCGTCGACTCTGCGAAGCGAGCCAAGTCCCCTTCTACAAAGAGCGAAACATCGACCTTAAAAGTGCCCCAGGAAAGGAGAAGCCCAGCCGATACTCGTCGATCACCAACAATACCCACGCCTCATCGAACACCTCCACCAGCAATTACGCCAAATCGTCATTCAGTCTCGTCATACCCGACACCTCTCCGCATCAGTGCCAACCATCATCGCTCTTCCCTTTCTCCGGGCCCTTTAACACCACGCTCTGTCTCGTATAGACGGACTTCCGGGCTTCGTGGTCGCAAATCGACATCATCATCCGTGTCTTCTATACGCTCTATACATCGCCCACCTGCGCACTCAAAGGCCTCTTCTACCTCGTCAACGTCTAATTCTGTCACTTCTTCCGCGTTGCATCATTCATCGGCTGGAAGATCCTCCGGTCAACATCACATCAACTCACCGCATAATTCTGTCAAGGTACTTCCGGCTACGCCTACCTTTGGCTCCTTTCCTTCCAATATCCGTTTGGTACGTGGACCACCTCAACACAACTACAATGAATCTTTCGGTCCTTCTCCGTCTCTAGTCTTCGCAAAGCGAAGGAAAACCCCTTTCCGCGGACCTGCCTTGACACTAGGCACTACAATCGGCAACTATAGCCCTGGCTCCAGCCGCCCAGCTTCTACTTCTGGAGCTCCCGCCAGTCATGGCAAAAGAGATCAGAGTGTGGGCAGTCATCGCAGCGCCAGTGCAGCGGGCAGAAGAAGCGGAGAGATCATAGAAGAAGAAGACGAAGACGACATCGAAGAGGTCGACGCCTTTAGCCCAGTACCCGCGGAAGCCGAGGAAGTGGTATGGGAGACCAAAACCGGGGAGGATGGTAGTGGAGAATGGGTCAAAAGGAAGGGCCCTGACCAATCCGCAAGCTTGAGAGATGGAAATGGGAGGCGGGCTGTCTCCTGAAGTTTTCGTTGGGATCTTTGGTTGGACTTCTGGATGAAAATGGGTATTGTATGATCTGGATGTATCCTCTAGGACACGGTATAGAGCGGCTACTATAAAAGCCTGAAAAGAACATATAACGTTTGCTTGTTGGCGAATCGCTTTACAATCATTGTCTATGATTTATGGTACGGTTCTGGTATCTAGTTACAAGACATCCCCCACCATGACCTTGGTCAAGGGTTCATTTGCCGCTAATGTCCTGCGCGTCGACTCTCGCTGCGGCCGTGGGCTCGGCGGAGTCTAGTTTGCGGCGTGAATCCGTGCAGCTGTCATTCGATCAGGCATAGTAACCTTCATCCTATCTCGCTCTGTAGGCCAAAGATCTTACGACAGGTCTCCTGACTAACATTCAGCTTTCCCTACCATCGGGACAGGTTTCCCAAGTCCGTGATATTCTGTAGCCTTCAACGGCCCGTGTGGCTTTCACTTCGGATCAACTCTCTCACTTCTCCGGCGCATCGGGCAACCTCTCAATGACATACTTCCCCCTCGCAACACTCATAATCGGCACGCCCGGAATCTTCCTAATCCTCCTCTTCAAATCCCGATCGTTCGTCGCGACGATGTACACCTTATGCTTCATCACCCGATCCACAAGGCAATCATCGGCATAGACCCCCTTGTGATCGCATTTCAGCCGCTCCCACCGCTCGTCCCGCGCGATCCGTAGCGCGATCCGGTATTTCTGCCCCAGCTTCTCCAGCTCGGCCATGACGCAGTCGGTGATGATGGGGATGCATTTCGCGTACAGGCAGTCCATCATCGTGGACAGCAGCTCGAGCTTGTGCTGCACGGTGTGCGAGAGGAAATTGGTGTCGACGAGCACGGAGTAGGGCGGCATCAGGGCCGTGTTGTGTTGGTAGAAGAGCGAGGAGGAGACTTGGGGGATTTCGCGGATTAGCTCCGGCTTTTGGACGCGCTGCTTCAGTGCTTGGGCGGCTTTTTCTTGGTTTTGTTTGCTGGGGTGAGATTAGAATTAGCTAGAGGGGAGGAAGGGGGAAGGGGAGACGTACAGGCGGGCATCGCGGTGGCCGATTACTCGTTTCGTCTGCTTGAAGGTCAGCTTGGGGGAGGTTTTAGAGATTTAAAATGCGCGATACCTGTGCAAACTTTCGGGTCCGTTTCTGGATGCCCATCTTGAGTCCAACCTGGGCAACGACTGGGTTTGTTCAACGGTGGGGTTGCATTTGAAGCAGTTTAGGAAATCTTATCTTATCGGCACGTGCAGATCTATTTTGAGCCGTTGCCCCTTCCACTAGCGTATCCTAAGTGGAGGCCAAACATCTCCCAATCCATCAAGACGATTGTTTTCACTTCAGCTCACTTCCTTTGACCTTGTCCAGCGTCACTCGTCGTTCTTTTGCCAAGTCTCTCGTTATTGTACGACACTCGTTGATCAGGAAAAGCAACCACCTAAACACCATCTGCGGTTCTCCTATCATTGGCGTCTCTTAATCCTACCAACCCACTGCGAAGGCGTTCTCAGATCATCTGAAAAACCAACATCCTCAGGCAAAATTCCTGGGTCCAAATAAACATCTGGCGGAGGACACTTTGTGATAGCTCTAAACCCTCCGAAAGCCAATATTACCCTGATGCGGCTCGTCAATCGGACACCGCTCGCTCCGATATCTTTTCTCCTATCCGCCTTCATATCCATACCTCGAACAATGGCCGCCAATTCTCTACCCGCCTTGTCAGATACTGCAGGTGCCAACAGACCGCAGAGCCTTACCACCTCAGAGGCAAAGACCACAGAGGCCGCCGCTAAGACGACGGCGAACGATTTGACTACGGCCACAACTTCCGGAGCTGCATCATCAAAAACATCAAAGCTTCCGGATCTTGCCAAATCTTCCGCCTTAGGTGGTCTACAAACAGGCCTCCCCAAATTAGCAGGCGATGATTACCCACCACCCAGCGTTCCTCCTACAGCGAATGCTCCCTTTATGCAAAAGTCCAACCTACCAGAAGGTACAGTCTTCATCTGCGTCGGCGCCGGCATCGCCTTCATCGCCCTCGTCATACTCGCCTGGCGCGGTTTAGTAGCCTGGTCCCTTCATCGCTCTGTCCGCAAAGCAGCGATCGCCCGCTCCTCCCAATACACCTCCTTGAACGACACCAAGCGGCGCCACAGCCATGGCAAGCCGCTTGCCTCCCCCTTCTACACCTCTGGCCCAGGCTCGACTCTCACCCTTGACCAACTCGGCGCAAGCGGCAAGACACCCAGCAACAAACCGCACTCAGCGCATGGCTCCCTTTTCTTCTCTCCCACCGCCGGCGCAGGCATGCACACCCCTTCCAATCGTGGCTCTGGCTACTTGCCAGCAGGCTACTACGCCGCAGGCAACAGCGGCGACCGCGGCTCGGGGATGCAGCAGATCGGCCTCTCCAATCTGAATCCGGGGGGTGTTGCACCAAACAACCGCTACTCTCGCGCCTCTCGCTCCATCGGTCCTACTCCACCTGACTCCCCACGACTCCCAGCCAGCCGCGGTAACGGCGACTCGAGACCCAATACTGCGAATCTCAGCACCACGGCTCTGACAGGTGCGGCGAGCAACAACAGCCTCAACACGGCGCCGCAAAGCAGAGCCCCGAGCGCGTATCTCGAGGATCTGTTCGAGAGCGGGGTTGGGAGTGCTGAGCCGGTTAGCGAGCGGCAGGAGAGAGGCGCAGGGGAGAAAGAGAGGGAGAAAAGGACGAGGAGGAAAAGTAGGGGCCACTCGGATGCGCCGAGGCGGAAGAGTAGGAGTGGGCATGGTGGTGGGGGTGGTGGTGATGGGGCGGAGAGGAGGAGTAGAGGGCATTGAGCTCTTCCTTACCTTTTTCAGGGGCGGTGGGAGGGGTTGGAAGGGAAGCTGGGAGCTGCATACTCATAGCGAGCTTGAAGGTACGGATAAACGAGGTAACTTTAATTGATTTGAGGGTGTGTGATGTATATAGGGGATATCTAGTTAGCATAGCGGGAACCGGTAATGAGAACCTTAGCCTCCCTCCCTCCAGCAGTCACCGGATTTTGTTTCTCCCTTCCCTTTTTGTCACTCTGTACTTGTCTAAACTTCAACGAAATCCCTACAATGTTTACTTGTGTATACAGACCCCCCTCCTTCCCCTCCTCATCTCCCTCATCAACCCTTCTCCCCCCCCGCTTTTCTCGAACTCCCCGCCCTCTTTTCACTATATTTTTATCGAACGATGCGATTGACGGAACGGGCACTTTTGTCGAGTCAATCAGATGGGAATCAGATCTTGAAATGACGGTCTTCACGGTTGGACGGTTTGTCGGATTTGACGGCTTGACGATTTGACGGTTTGACGATGTGACGATTTGACGGTTTGACGGTCTTCACGCTTTAACGGTTTGGACGGATTGACGGGTTTGACGGTTTGACGCTTTGACCGTTTGACCGTTTGACGGCTTGACGGTTTTGACGGGCTGGACGGGTTTGCACGACTTCAATCAGAAAGGAGGAAGGGAGAAAAGAGATACTAGATAAATTGAGATGACGGTTTGATACTAAATCATAGAAATTGGGATGAGGTGATGAGTAGAGAGAGGGGGAGGTGAGGGAGGATATAACAGGAAGTAGTGTGCGGATATGCGAATGTAAGAAGTAGGGGGAAGGAAGATCAGTGAAGATGCCGAACATCAAAACAATAGAAAGTCCTCACGTCAGAGGATAAGAACTGCAAGATTGACGGGAAGGGCCCGCAGGAAAGAGAAAGAAAGATATTCTTGTGGGTGATACCAGAATAGGCTCGAGACGGTGAAAATAAGCATCAAAAGTCACATACCCAAAGAAGCCCTTGATACTCGTAACTTTCTTGTTGCTAGGATACCTATTCCAACATCCTGCACATACATATGTATTCAATTCTCCGCCGGAAACAGTGCGGCGTAGAGAAGACAAAAAGCCCCGTACCTGATACATTTGAATAACGCCGCCCGTACACACCTGGCTCCGAACCCTGATATCTCCCACTTTTAGATCAAGCATCAGCACGCTGTGCTTATATCGTCTCCGGTCTCATCGTAATCACATCGAATCTCTCAGACCAAGGAAGGGCCCATGCCGCTCAACGCTTGGTGGTTTCCCAGTCGCTCTTCCTCCCGAAGGCTTCAGAGCTACAGTGCTGCCGACTTTGCGGTCGATTGAATGTCACCTGGGCACCTCATCAGGCTGATACCGGCTCCTAGTATCATCAGCAAAAAGCTCCACATCTCCTTTCCCACCCATCTCCATGAAAGCCTCCGACTGCCTTTGTGCATCCGGCGCGTCTTCTTTCCCCTTTCCATCCGCAACCCCATTGACCGCAATCTCCTTCGGTACGCCGTTCTTGGCGACGTGATTGTGCTGCCTCTTGCCGTCAGGGTTCTTCTCAAAGACCTTGACCGGCATTGCGTTGTCTTGATACTCAATGACTTTGCTGACCTTGATGTCGTTGATGCTGCTCAGAAGCGTGCGTTCACGGCCGACTTTGCGCTTGGAGAAGTCGAGTTGGTCCATGGCGCCAGTGAGACCGTCTGTGCTGTCAGTGATCTTGAAGCTGCGGTTCGTGATCCAGGGATGCTCGAGGCATTCATCAACTGTGATCCGTTTGTCGACCTCGACGGTGAGCATGCGGTCGATGAGGTCGAGAGCAGGGTCACCAATGCTGTCCCAGTATGGAGATGGATAATCGAAGCGCCCCATTTTTATCTGCTGGGAGAGGTTGTAGGGGTTGTCAGGGGTATTGAGTTCGTCGGAGAAGGGCGGGAAGCCGCAGAGACAGATATACAGGACAACTCCCAGCGACCATATGTCAACGGCACGAGTGTATTTACGATGTCTGCTGTTTTCTAGGATCTCTGGTGCAACATCTGATTCGAACCATTAATTCACTAATCAACAGAATAGCGAAGAGGGTTTGATACATACAGCTGGGCGTGCCACACAAAGTGGTAGTGAACGATTCTTCACCAATAATCTTAGCAAGACCAAAGTCTGCAAGCTTTACTGAAAGATTTTTGTCTGCAAGCAAGATATTCTCCGGCTTAATGTCTCGATGGACGATGTTACGTTCGTGCTGCTGGCGGTTAGGCAACAACACGTAGGGGTGACATGAGCGAACTCACTAGATACTTTATCCCCTGGAACAACTGGATGAACACTTTCCTCGTCTCTTCTTCAGTCAACTTCTGCTTCATCACGATGGTATTAAACAGTTCTCCCTCGGGAGCCAGCTCAAGAACCAGGTAAACGCCATCTTCTTCATCAAAAGTATCCTTTAGGCAGAGCATGTTCGGATGACTAACGGACTTGAGAACACCAATCTCTTGCTGCAGACCATCAGTTTTGGATTTCTCATTGTCTCCTGGTCGTTTCTCGAACTTCTTTACTGCGAACTGTATACCTGTTGCTCGCTCAACACAAAGATAGACCGTCGCAAAGTGGCCTTTTCCGAGCTGCTGAAGGATTCTATATTGTTGCTTGAACGCATTGCTCTCTCGGTTTTGGGAGTAGTAAAACATAAAGCGTGCCTGATCGAGGACAGATATCTGATCACCATCTAATAACTCTCGACGTTTATTCCGTCCAACAATGGCCTCATTGACGAAGGTACCATTACTGGACAGATCTTCTATGATAGCTATGGCTTTCCCATTCTTGTTTTCGTTGAAAACTATACAATGGCGATTTGATGTTGTTGGCAATTTGAGTACGCGGTCTACGATTATTAGTTCTGAATTTTTTCGGGTCAGCCGGTATTGGACGTACCACACTCGGGATGTCTGCCAATGAGGTAACCACCAGACGGAAAGCCCATTGCTCTTTTGTTCTTCTCATAATCGAGCTCCTCTTGAGCAAAACTCCTCGCATTCTTTTTCGACCTTGATCTCCCACGAGTCTCGTCTCCCTTTCCAAAGCCGCTCGATGGGTATGGCGCAGGACAAGCTGCTCTTGCTCTCAGTACTAATGTTTCGCCAAAAACATGGTCTATCGGCACAAGATATCCCCAAACGCCTTCCGCTTCTTCATCCTCAACCTCATACGACAACGACTTCGGTGGTACATAGAATTGCGAGAGAGCTTGCGTATCTCCCGGTGGGGAGGATAATCCTGCTTGGCTTGGGGATGATATAGGTGTTCGATGGCGTATCTGGCTTGGTCGACCTTCCGGTGGAGAAATTGTGGCTTCCTTATATTCCTCGGTGGTGGTGGATTCGCGATGTGTCAAAGGCGACGGCAGATGTGACTTGTTGTCCTTCAGAGGTGTCGCTGGATGCTCTGGCGTCTCTGGAGTTTGTATCTGAGAAGATATGCGTTGAGATCGACGTGGTTTCTTAGATTCTTGCTCCCCTTCTCCAGCGGATTGCTGCTTTCTGTGAGTAGGGAGTACGTGGGGCATAATGTGATCAACTGACTCTTCCGCGCTTCAATTGACTTGGTTCGGTCTTCTTTGGAGCCACCATGATGGCTCTATGGATTGTATAACGGTCTGTCGGCGGGGAGAAGGGTAAAAGAACGGAAGGAAGACGTCAAGGGTCGCGAATAAATAGGTGGGAGATTATTGGTCAGCTTGCAGTCGATGATGCAGGGCACTTTCGTCCAAGTTCATCTCCTAGCGAATCATTCTGGAAGGTGGTTGACTGCGGCCGAGTTTAGCATGAGTGACGTTGGTGTCCCATGCAAGAGTCCTGGAGGTCGCGTTCTTACGAAGGAGAAGCACTTTAGGGTTACTCGCCGGATGTCACACCTACCCTAAGACAACATTCGGTTCGTAGTTAGGACTGGGGAATGTATAAATGCTTGCGTCGACTAAGCTATCAGCCTCCATAAGCTTCAGATGGAGTGATACTACTAATGTGCAGTCATCTCCAGACCATCTCATGCAAGCGATATATGCCACGTAACCCAACAGCCATACGATCCGGAGCGCCAATGCTACATGAATACTCGTGAACCTTGACAGAAAGACGTAAAGAGACTACCCTATCCCCAACGATCATTCGACCCTGGGAGGGCTTTTACTTTTTGGATTGTCCCCTCCATGTGGAAACGGACTTGCACTCCTCCTAGGCAATTCTCTTTAGCGAATCCGGCAACGAATATCGCGGGAATGTTGCGGAACTTACGATCTCCTCCGCTCCCCCTCCTTGCGGAAGGTCTCAATGACCCTTAACATCTCTTTTCGTCCTGCTGAAGCGTTGATGTCCCTTCCATTTAGGCTCATACTTACTTTCTCTCTCGAGCAAGCCTGCAGGAGTCTTTTGAGGAGTAAATGCTTCATTTCAATGCAGACGAAGACACCACAGTCGCTCGAGTTGTTTTGTTGTGGCGAGTCTTCCAAATTGATGAATCTGATTGGCTTTCCAAGTAATTGGCTGATCTTATTCGATGCTAGCTGTGCCTCGCTCCTGTTTGCGGGATTCAGAGAGTCGTAATGAAATGAAACCCTGTCGGTCAAACTGACGAGAAGGAGTGACCAGTGTGATCCGCCTTCAGCTATTTCGACGTTACGGCAATCATTGATTGGTAAAAAGATATGACTAGTTCGAGAGAAATCGGGCAATGCTTCTTTGAGCGTCATTGGATCGGGTGTCTGCATGAGCATGAATGACATCGACGGACGCAGCAGAACGATGTTTGAGTTCTTGTACTCCGTAAGATATTCACGCTCGAGATATCTAGGCGGACAAGTTAGATCCAGATTCCGAGTCGTTGAGATCCTCGAAAGCAGATAAAGAAGTATATGTATGGACTCCTGCGACTAAACGTACTCTTCCCAGAATGCGATACTCTGAGCTTTGCCATTAGCCATATGTCCTGAAGATACTCATAGAGCTTGACCTACGTTATCCGTCAACCAGTCATTCTTGAGGGTATTTACGTCCTCCCTCGTTACTTCATCTGTCAGACTTTGGTGCAAGTGATGAGAAAGATAGCCAATACATACACCGTATATCATGGTCTGGCACCTTACATTAGCCGAACTTCTGGTAGAGAAAGGGAAGATGAACGAACAGCTCAGGACTGCGTCTTCTGGATTCAACTACGTAGCTCGAGTTAGTCTTGTATGTGATGGAGTAATTGTGGTGGAATTTGATGAATGAGAACTATAATAGAACCGCATGAAATAGACGGACTTTATTAGAGGTTGTGCCTACCGACTCTCCAAAGTGTTTGCTGACCCTTCCTCCGAAGGGGTGGAAGCCTGAGTCGCGCATATTGCCCCGTCCTGGGCTTTTGGCAGGAGAATATTTGGATTTTTGAAGCGGCATTCGTTATGTAACCTGGAGTACTTTTACGTCAGGTTACAGAGTGCCCATGTTTCTTTTCTGCCTCGATGATGGTTCTAAGGTAATATGAGTCTCCGTGGCGAATCTCAGGATGTGCCTCGGTATCGATTTGTGACGGAGTTGTGAATCAGCCGCAACTACAGAACCCGAGTGGGCCTTTTCGACGCAAAATGATCACATAAGAACGCTGTGGCAGCTGGCTCGATTCAATGATACTTCAGACTGGCTACGAAGGACATTGACGACGGCACGGAATGCTGGCTGCTGCCTTGATATAAAGTTGGCTCGCTTGACGCTTGTAGAGATGATCGCGGCAGAGCTTTTAGACGCCCGCGTTCACCGCTTGAGCATAGATAATCAAAATCTCTCAAGTGCACATCCAGTGAAAAATTTGTAGTTGAATTCTGGAATTATTTTCACTATTTCATCTCTTGGGACCGTCAACTGCTATCCCACCATCTGCGTGCAATCGCCAATCTCTCATCGAAGGTCTAACAGATCAGCCGCTCCTTCCAAGCTAGATCTGGCCGAGATGTAGTAAGTGTGAGCTGTTGCACATCCCTCTGGATGAGACCATGGTGTCTCTTCCCGGGAACCCAGTCATTCCCGAGCCCAAGAAGATGCTGTGCAAGAACCTTGCAGAAGCGAAATTCGATGTTTCTGATCTTCAAAACAGCCGATGGGAACTTGTCGGGTGACGACAACTTGCTGGAAGGGTAGAAAAGGCAAGTCCAAGAATGGCTGAACATGGTAATTTATGCAACTCCTATAGTCAGGAGCACCAATTCTACATGAGCCCATGGATGGTTTAACATAGATCTCATTGTATTTGTCTCTGAACTCGTAACTTCTTCGTGTCGAAAGTCGAGCTGTGAAGATCTCACAATTCTGCAGTGTCCTAAGGTCCAATAGAATTATTGCAGCATCCCAGTCCGCGTGATCGCGATCCATATGAACGGTTCGAAAATGGAGATGGCGTAAGCTGATCCTCCTCTCTTGGGAATAAGCAGAAAATGTCTGCTCTCCCAACCGAGAATGTGTTCATAGTCTAGAATATCTGGCTAGCCTCGGAACTTATCTGATGGGAGACTCTAGATATCGAGTGGAAAGCAAGATCAAGCGGCTCCAGTATCCACATCTTCCTTGAGTAATGGTTATAATGTCCTAGGGCGCAACCGCTGTGGATGTCAATACTATCCTTTCAACCGCTGAGTGTTCTAGTTTTATGGTATGGTTATTTGGGGGCGGAAAGCCGACCTCAGTAACGAACTAAAGGGAAAGAAGACTACGTAACGACTGGATTGGTTCTGGGACACCTACATAGGGTACTCTTGGCAGATGTAGTGATCGTCTGCTTCCAACGACCGTACTTTAATATTATCTGAGTAAGATCGCTCTTGATCCTCGCACGATTCTCGACACGTCTTGGACGGATTGAGCCTCCAAGACTCGAGCTTTGGCCCATAGACATGTGCCAACCGCCTCGGATACCGCACCGAATCACTGAAGAGATGCCAATGACAAACCTCAGAATCAATGTGCTTAGTTCCGGTGGAAGTGACAGTAAAGGGGATGCTAGCGGTACAATTGAACGAGACTCTTTGGTTCTTTTGGGTGTGTGAAAGGTGGTGATCCTCTCATACCTAATTCAAGTTTATTATATGATGTCGTGTCAATGTTTTTGGCCGCTTGCTAGATTCAGTCAAGCTACCACCAGAAATCCAGCTTGGATTGAGGACGGCGCGACGGCATGCAAGTGGAAGACGGTGTGTGTGTGATACTTGTCGCAGTGCCAATGCTGAAACCTAACAAAAGGAAATGAAAGAAGAAATTCGGATATTCCACTAACCTATGGAAGCCATGCTCGGTGAGAAATGCAAGTCTCGTGCATCTTCGGTATCTAACGGTGTGTGGCGTGCAGTATGACCCAACAGCTCGCTCAACGAATAATACTCGTTGACTACACATATTGAAATCTACATCCTAATCCGAAAGATTCCGAAAGACTCTTGAATCATATGCAAAAGCTCGAGGTCTTCAGCTTCTTTCAGCCTCTACTTCGTTTCAGCACAACAAACACAATTCTCCAACAGGCACTAAAATCAGTAAGTACTCTGTACAATAATCACTACCAACCGCAACCATGACCAGCAATCTCGAAGCAGTGCGTCAGGAATTGAAGAAAGAGTGAATCGTACTGCTACGCTAGATGAATGCGTTGAGCAAGTGTCGCATACACTAAATCACAGTATTTCGGACTCCAAGACAAGAAATTAAAGCGATGACCGTGATGATTATCGCTTCAACTACTCGCTGCACCAAGTTTCTGCTCGCCTCGGAAGGACTTTTGGGGGTCCTTGACGACCTCGAGGATCTGATGAAACATTCACTTCATGGTATAGGGTGTTGTGTTGTACATCCAAATAAACCGATTGTGAATCAGTTGATTTGAACGTGATAATTGAGCCCAATTATGCGGTGCTCACCAAGGCTCATTATTGTATCCAAGGTTTCCCCTTACCACGAGAGTACTCGTAGTCCGTACTGTATCCGTACAGGGAATTGTTTTCCGCCGCCAAGGCCTCCGCCAAAAACAAGTCCCACCACTCGAACCTCACAACCATTTTCTTCCACCCACACCTCAATTACTGAATCGACACCCTACTTGCCCGTTCAACGAGCAAACCCCACTATCGACGATTGCCGAAACCCCGTACTCGACATCATCGAGGTTTTCAAACCTCTGTCATGTTCGGTCTCCTCAAACCTGGATCGCCCGACGAACAGATGCCGATCTCACCTGAGATCTCCCCGCCACGAGCAAACTCAATGGCCCCGATGCCACCGAGTCAATTCAACAGCCGCGAGGAATTGCTCGAGTCGGCCAAACAGTGGGCCGCCCAACAGGGGTATGCTATCGTCATCGCACGCTCGCGCTTCAACCGGCTGTGGCTGAAATGTGACCGAGGGGGCCAGTATGAGAACCGCCGGAACCTGACGCCTGAGCAGAGGAAACGGAAAAGGAGCGACAGTCGATTGCTCGGCTGCCCCTTCAGGATGCTGGCCGTTGTACGGAAGGATGGGGTTTGGAAGGTTTCGACCGAGAACCCGGAACATAACCATGGCCCTTCTGAAGACTTGAGCCAGCATCCTACCCTGCGAAGATTGACAGAGGAGCAAAGCGCGAAGGTCAATGAGATGACAGAGGCGGGCAACAGCCCCGCAGAAACACTGGAAGAACTCAAGCGGATATGGCCGGGAATAAAAGTCCTGACGCGAGACATCTACAATGCGCGAAAGAAATACAAAGCCCAGAAAGAAATGGCAGAGATAGCGGCGAAGAACGCGGACATAGCAGAGGAGCAGCAGGACTTTGTGGACCCAAATGAAACTATTCCAGGCCCTACACCAAATGGTCGCTGGGAATGGGTTCCTGAGGGAGATTCGGCGGGGAAGAACAAGCGCAGACGACGTCGCCCGCCGATAGAGCAACAACCTCTTGATCCGGCCCTTCAACCCAATGCGCCGAACCTCCAACATAGCATGTCCTCCTCATCCTCCCACCGCCCCTCTTCGGCAGGTTACCCACCCAGTCTCGCCTATCACCAGCCACCACAACAACAAAACCAGCACCAACAATCCATGCTCTCCCCCACCCACCGCCGTACCTCCGACCAGATCTCCAACCCCCGCCACGACTCCGCGCCGATGCGATTGCAGCAAACCGCCGGCTTCACATCCACCTCCTCCTCCTTCGACTTCGGCCCCACCACCGACGAAGACCCAACCCAATCCCTGACCAATTCCCTCTTCCCCTCTCCCTCACACCACGCCCCGCTCTCGCATCAGCGCTCCTCTCTTCAAATTCAACACCAACATCCCGCGGCCGGCCCCGCAGACACAGGAATGATGCAATCGGCCGTCGGGCACGGCGGAGGGTTTCCCTCGAACGCGATGGGCTTCGGAGCCGGAGGAGGCGCGCAGATCGTGACGGCGACACCGGCGGGACAACCGCAGCCGCGGGTGCAGAGTGGGCAGGTTATTATGAGTCGGATTGAGAGGATGGAGAAGGAGCAGAAAGATCAGAGGGTTATGCTGGCACAGATCTTAGGCGCGGTGCAGTGTATGCAGGCACCGACGAGGTGAGGTGGCGAGGTGGGAAAAGCTTGTGCTGTTGAGGTTGTGATTTTTTGTCTCGACAGTATGGGCTAGCGTGGCTCTTTCTTGATACCCGGATCTGTAAGTTGCTGGCTTGCTGTACAGCTTATTATCGATCAATCTTATTTCGAGCTTCCTTCTTGAGGTGTGCATGTCTTGATTTCTTGTGATCTTATGCTTCCACATCCAAGGGTAGGGATCGAAACTCCTGTATCCCCTGTCCAAGCATTCGATTTTGCTTCCTTCTCTTACACCATAACATACGCCTGGGTATCCGCTATGCAAAAAGCAAAAAGGCTCCCGAATCGTCGACCAACCAGCTTTTTTACAGCTCATCCGCCAGCAGTCTCCCTACAACAAACACCAAACCGTTAGCCCTCCCTCTTTCAAACCCACCTCCCCTCCTCAAAGGAAAACTCATCAAACAAGACCGACTCACCCCTCCCTCTGAACCCTCAAATCGATCCTCCCCCCCTCCGTCGCAGCAGCAGCCGTACCCTTCTCTTCCTTCCCGTTCCATTTCTTGCCCCCTTCCCCTCCTCCTCATCCGCACACCCACAGTCGTAGAAGTCGCCAATGTTACTACAATCGAACAGCTCCTTCCCCAAACTCTTGTTGACCTCATTATGCACATGGCACGCCCACGCCGCGGCGGAGGAGCGGGTGGCTACTTGGGGCGGGAACCGGGTGAGGATGGTGCGGAAGTGGGAGGCGCATTCGCCGCTAAGGGGTGGCGGAGGAGGTTAGCTTTCTGTTGAGGGGGGGGGGGTTGGTATAGAGGAATGGAGGGGGAAAAGAAGGGGGAGGAGAGACCCACCAGGGATACAACCGTGCGAAAAGATGGATATACGAGAACATCGCCGTCTGCTCCTCGGCAGTCGGCCTGTCCGGGAATTTCGCCATGGTGGTATGCAGCAGGCGCCAGGCTGCGCGGCCTAGCTCTGCTCTGCGATCTCGATTAGATTTACTAGCGGTCTTCTCGGGGGCGCGGTGCTTACTTCAGGGTTTCGTTGCCGATTTTGCCCATGATGGCGTCGCCTTTGAGGATGGACTCGTCCACGTGGACTTCGTGTATCGGCGCTTGGGTCGTCGGGTAGGGTGAGGGACTGGAGGAGAAGATGAGACTGAGGAGCGAGATTAGACCGATGGCGCAGAGGATGTAGATCAGGGGACGTCGGTTTGGCATTGTATGTGGGTTGTTGAGGCTGGTAAGTTCTGGTCGTTAGGTTTGCGGGCCCTCAGTGGTTTGGGAAGACGGTGCTTCGGGGGAGCGACTGCTTAGATAGAAGATGGACGGCTCAGGAATCGAGTGACGGGAATAAATGAACGGCGCATGAGGTTCTGTCTGCAGCGCTGCTGAACAGACGAGACGATTCCTCAAAGTAAATTGGCTGGAGAGTAGTGGTTTTGGCCGAGTAGGCCTCGGGAACTGCCCGCATTCGGAAAGGAATTCAATCTTCTTGGGTAAACCGACACCATTCTACAATGTTGTGGGGCATTCAAAGTAGTGGCACGACGGCGAATAGACCGAATGCTTCCACTTGTTCAGAACACATGAATGCAACGCTATATCTGTCCTGGATATTTAGAAGAATCGCTATGCAGCCTGCTGATGCTTCGAATGCTCGCTCAAACCGCGGAGAAATTATGAGTACGACGACATCAACAGTAGCGTCGCTATCGAACCTTATCCTCTTCAAAGGCCGTCCATCCAAACCCTCCGTCAATATTGATCCATCGCCCCTCAACGATACCTCTTTCCCATCCCAACATCACAGCCAGGAGCCTGCAGCCTATACTACTGACACCGCATACGACCGCATCACTCGCTCCAAGGATCTTGAGATCGAGTAGATAAGCTCGAGCGACTAGTCCTCTCAAGCTCAGACTCAGCTCACTCGGCGACGGATCTTCCCTCTCTTCTCTTAGTCCGCGAGCGGCTGCACTTCCAGCCTTGGCATCTCCCAGGCCCCAAAAGACTGAAGGGAAGAATCCACCCTCCCAGCCGACATTGCCTTCGACGAATTTGTTGAAGGTGACTTCTGAATCTGAGCTCTTGGGAGCCGTGGCTGGGCTAGCTGCGTCAAGGGCTGCTTTATTTGCGAGTGAGATGTGTGTCTGGACACGGTTGGTATTCGCCAGCTCTGGCGCATCGTAAATGTCGGGATCATCTGAGGCAAGAAGGATCTGAGATTCGAGCTCAGCGTTTGATTTCTCTGAATGTGGAATTGCGCTGCTGTTTGCGGCCTTGGGGTGGAACTCTCGTGTAATGAAATCATTGGCAGCGTCAATGTAAGTTTCAAGAGGAGTGTAAGAGTCTTGATACTGAGGCTCCCACGGATGACGATCACCTCTGCGGACGTGTAGCCCCACGACCCGTCTATCCCTCAGGCGCAGGTCTGCAAGTTCAGAAACACGGGTTGTGACATAACCTGCGTCTTGATGGGCAAGATGAAAGAGAGCCTCGAAGCCAGTGCGAAGTAAGGCGAAAACTTTTCCTTGCGGGTGCGATTTGGAGTTTTCTTGACTCCGAAAGTGCTCTCTGAATGCTGTACCAAACGTCCAATAGGTGGTAGATGTGGATACCAGTAAGTGACGTGCCTGGTGTGGACATGGCAAACGGTGATGTGGCGGAGCGGGAAGACAAGATGGGATTGGTGGAGGCTTGAAGAGGTCTGTGTACTTGCCATATGACCTTGAATCTCGTAAGCCAGTAGTCAAGGTATAATCGGAGCATATTACCAATTGCTATCGTCGATGAAAAAGGCTCGACCTTCCTGCTTTGACAAACCATAAGATAGCCAAAGGCCCAAAAGCGTCTTTCCTATACCAGCATCCGTTGTTTCCAGAACATAGGTCAAACTCGTCTCGCAAACCTCACCAGTGGTACCAAGGTGCGTACTCGGTTCCTTTTCACGAAGCTTGCTGTATAAGCCTTGTGGATTAGACTGATCTGCAAGCTTTGTTTCGTGCCGGACAGGTAACAGCCCATAGGCCTCAGCTTCTTTGATATCCATGAAATTCGGGTCATCATAGTAGTAATCTTGAGAGTCCCGTTTCTGATGGAAGCCGCTCCGACTATTCTGGTGTTGTAAACGCCTGGCAACATCTTCGTATCTCGAGCAGATAGTGTTATATTCGCTAGGCTTGAGAGGGAATTGGAGATGATCGGGTAGTGAAATTGACACTTTGGATGCTTTGTTGGAATTTGCAATGAGAACAGGCATAGGATCCTGCAAAGAGCTGTCATCGGCAATTAACTGATGGCTCCCATCAAGAGAGTAGTCGTCCGCCACTGGAAGCAGTGTCTTGCGAGTAATACTCGATTTGAGACACCAGCCAATCAGCACAATCCCACTTGTCCACTTCAATATAGGTAAAAGCCCCCGCAAGACCCTCCGAAGATGGTTTGATTTAGGCTTCTTTCCGTGTCGCGGAATGATCGAAGGGAGCGCTGGCGATGGCATTGGCGACTCCAACATATGGTGGACGCTGTATTTAGAGGAAAAGCTTGACGACCATGAAGGTGATAGTAATGCGCCGTCTGGCGCCGGTGCTCGTCGCATAGACATCGTTGGAGGTGTATGGCTTGAGGTTAGGATCATGATGGAAATATGCTGGCCTTTGCCTTATGGACAGGCGTCGCGCACAATGGCTTCGTCACCAGTACTATATGTCTTTGCAGCATCGATGTCTATCTCGACATCCGAGTACGAGCTTCGTCTACATCCGCTGGCAATTACGGTGGAATATCCACATGATTAGGAAGTGACTGTTTGATCATGCATGCCCCAAGTCTAGGGCTCTAAACAATAGGTGTATAAAGATTGTATAGACGAACAAAGGCGAGAATGGAGATACGAGGATTTGGAGGCGTGCAACGAAGGCGGTGTTCAGCTATAACGGCATCGCCAACATGGCTGGGCAGGGAGCGTAACTGTTGCCTCGGTCTGCTCCCTCAGCAATCAAGGATATGGGAAGGGTGGAATGCAAATGGAGGGTACAGGACAGCGTTCTCTGGCTGAATCTAATCAATGAGACGAAAGGAGAAGAGATACAAACGCGGTCACGGGGTGATGACTGCTGACTTGGCATATTCAGGTTCGGCGAATGGGCGGTGGATGTCTCTAGAGTACTGCACGACGATCTATACTTGACGCAGCGTCACGTTGCTTCTCTCAGGAGTCAGGAGCTGTGGGATGACGATCATCACGACGTTGTTGAACCAATACGATTGGAGACTTCGTTTCGAGTGATGCCAGTAGGGACGAAGGATTACCGGTAAAGTTGAAAATGCTGGTAATTACCGTCACGTCATCACGACTATGATGACAAGACGTCATCATGACGAAACGTCAAGCATATCACGTGCAAAAGCTTTGATTGATTCACTGATAACATCGATAAACAAGCAAAATTTTCATTTCAAATCATTTTTCAAATAAAATTTTCGTGTTACATATTAATATACATCAGTTTCGATCTTTATTCATACAAATTATATTTTGTTGCAATCATGATTTATGTATTTGACTTCTCGATTCACAATCAATTCAGTGAGAAATTCAAGATTTTTTCAGAAAAAATGTTTCGAATTATTTGCAATTGATGCGATTTGTACAAAAATCAGTTCAAAAACATCACGCGTATGAAAATTCATTTATTCGAATGTATTTCGTTTTTTATACACGCAAACAATGTCAATCATTTTTTCGTTGTTGAGTTCAATGTCGTCAAATTCAAGCGAGAGCACGAAAACAAAACATCGAATAATAATTCAATTTCAAAACGTCAAAACATTTTATCATTTGCGAAGATGATTGCAACAAAAAAAAACAATTTTGATATACTAGTTACGCGAGCAATTATTGCAAAAAAAAAATCGTTGAATTTGTACGAAGATTCGAATATGACGATTTTTTTGAACGTTTTGAATTCGACATACAAATCATCTTTCAAAACGACGATTTTTATTACATTATTCGATCGTGTTTACGAGAAAAAGCATCGTCAAATTCATTCAATAACAAACAGCAACGATAATTTGAATTTCATTATCGACGAATTTTTCAACGTCAATCAAAATCGCATGTATGTTTTCACTGTTCAAATATTCGAATATTTTTTTTTTCATCTCGATTCGAAAAATATGTTTTTTTTTTTCACACGATCGAGAATTTTGTTTTTCGAATAGCGAAAAAGATGATGTATTGAAATGATAATAAGTTTGAAAATATCAATTTTTTTTGCATCGATGAAATCAACGTTATGAGAAAAATTTGAAGAAAAATCGAAATCATTTCGGTTTTTAAACACGTTTTTTTTGTTTCGTGTGACAGTCATGAAGTTCAATTTTTCGTCAAAAATATCGTTACGAAATTGTTCTGATTTGTACGTTTGTTTAAGCGAGTTCATGCGATCATTAATTATTTTCATCGAAACGACAAATGCACGACGTGTTTACGAAATCATCAACGAATTTGTTATAATAAAATTTACGTCATGATGTTGTTTGTTATCATTCGTTGAAATAATCAGATAAGTCACTTTTGATTTCAAAAATCGATATTAAATATTATCAGATAAATTTTTTACATTCATTTCGTCGCAATAAGAACGTTTTGAAACGATATGTCATCGATTCGACTGTTGAAATAAATTCAAATTTCGAAAAAAGTTTTGTTCAAAAAATCGTGTTACGCGATTTATTGAATCATGATTTTTGAAACGAAATGAACGACGATATTGAAATTTTTGAATTCATTTTTGAACAACAAAAAATGTTTGAATCGAAACACGTTCATTTTGATCGAATTGTGTTTCGTTGACAAGCAATAAAACAACATATACGTTTTTTGAAAAATCGATTTGAATTCGATTTCAAGAACGATTTGAATCGTTTGTTTCATTTCAAACGTAATAAACACGACAAATTCATGAAAAGTATATGACGTTATCGATTGAAAACACAAATGAAAAACATTCATTGAGTAACATATCATTTACATTCGATTAATTATCATATTCAAATGAGCGTGAATGTTCAATCGATGATGTTGCGATTTTTGAAAAAATACGTCATTTTTGATACAAATATCAAAAAATTGAACAAGAATTTTTTCGATTTCAAAACACGTCAAGATGTTCGTGAATTATTCGCTTTTGACGATATTTGAAACTGCAAAGATGATTCATTGTATTTTTGACAAATGATCATGTTCGTCGTATTCGAATAAGTGTGTATGTTCAAGAATAATCATATATTGATATGTTCAAATTATCAATTTTGATTTAACGTGTATTCAGAACATCAACGAATTTCGTGCTCTTCGAGCGATTCTTTTTTATACAGAATTTTTTTCACAACAATACGCGAAATCGTTTGCTTTTTGAACGCGTTGTCAAGTTTGAGTTCATATACATAAACAGACGAGCATTGAAATCGAAAAAGTGAAAAACAATTCGTGCAAAAAAAACAATGCAAATCGATGAATTGAATTTTTATACGATCATTTCATGATTCACGTTGACGTCGAATCAAAAATTGATATTCGAAAACGTTCACAAATCGAATTCAAAGTCTGTAATTGTCATCGAAAATTTCGTCGAAAATTTTGATGCGTACGACGACGATTTCATTTTGATCGAAAACTTTTTTTTTTCATGAATACGATAGTAGAATCGATTGTTTCGACATAATATGTTTCGAAATATGCGTTTTTCGAGATTTTTGCAAACAGAATGCGAAAATCATGACGTAAAATCGATTTTAATGTCGATTTTTTTTATTTTCGCAGTTTCGATCAATTGATTTTTTAGATAATTTTATTAGAAAAGACATCATCAATATATCATTCAAATTTCAGTGTAATTTTGATATAATTTTCGATTTTTGAAATGATGATTGTTGAAACACTTATTTTGTTAATTCAGATATTCAAAATCATTAAATATTTTATTAGAATTGAAAGAACGAACTTTTCATTTTACAGCAAAAATCTTGCGTAAAGTCAAAAATTTTTTTTTAGAGTTGAAAAAATATCGAATCATCGAATGAGATTTGCATTTCGTACATATTCATTTCATCAATTTTATTAACTACGTCAAGCATATTAATCATCAAGAATACTACTATTTATAGTTAGCGGTCATCGTTGGCTATGATGACAGTAATTATCGCGTAATTACCTTGGCGTTTTTATCGTCACCGTGGGGGACGGTGTCCCTAGATGCCAGTCCCTTAGTCCCTTAGTCACTCATTGACCAATTAACAGTCGGCCTGATCTCTGAAACCGCTAGTGAAAATCCCTGCTCAACAGGGGGATTTATCTTCAATCCTTGAGTCGCTAGAGAAGCTAACCCGCTGTTTTTGGCAGCGGACTGTACGGATACTACCTGTACTCTAGGTAGGCGCCAAAGCAGAAATCCGCTAGACCTCATCTAGAAACAGAAGTTCATCAGTCGACGCATGTATGATGATGTAGAGCGACGCAGATAGAGACATGCTAATGCCCTTGATTCTAGTAGAGCGAGTTAACTTCATGAGAATAAAGTGACAACCTAGGTAGAACCTATGATACATCCCAAGTCCATTGAGTACTGAATGCTTTTGGAGAATGTCAAAAACCATGTTGGGTATCAAATGCCAATGATGGAATGAACAGAGCCATGTCATCCGCTCATGCTGCCATTAACGCCGTCCATGCATCCCAAAAGAACTAGTCCAGGTTTGAAAGGCTATGACGCTGGAGCTTCAGCTTCGGATATTGTTGACGTTGGTCGTAGGGAGGCTGCAAGAGCTCCCACTTTGGGCACGGTGCTTAAGCTTCCGTTGCTCCTTTCATGCGTCGCGCGTACCGAACCCTTATTGCTTTTGACTAATTGGCCACTCTCCACCCGATCCTGGATCATCTCATCCAGTATCTTGGACATCTCGTCGATGCTTTTTCGTTTCGTCTCTTTCTCCTTCTGCGGCGACAGAAGCTCCACCGGGCTGAAGGGAAACGCTCCAGAGCTACCGTAACTCTCATTACTGGGATTAACACGATGCTGGCTCTCCTTACCGGCTTCTGGTGATACTGGTTCCGAGCCGAAGTCGGCAATGTCTCGTTTCCGTGCCGCAGAGCGCAACGCGTTGACCATGCGGTCCTTGTCGTCGAGCTGCGCTCTAAGATCTGCAACCTCAGCATCCCGTTCCTGTAGCTGCTGCCAAACCCCCTGTTCGTCACCCAGTCCACTGGGGCTCAGGGCCGAGGAAGTAAAGGCGAGCGACGTCCTCGTTTGACTCGACCGCCGGGCCTGTAATAACCGCTTCTCGAGTGTGGAGATATATCGATTTTTATCCGCGAGATCTGCTTGTAGAGCTCGGATATGTGCCTTTGAAGTGGCAGTACCATCACCGAACTCACCAAGTGAGTCGTCTTCGTCTCCCTCGTGCTCGAATGATGAGCTAGGAGATTGATCTGCTTGGTTACCGTTTGGGGAGCAAGCACTATTCTGTATTGCAGACTGAGTCGCACCGAGCGTGGATCGGCTCGTAGTCGAACGCAACGATCTTACCGGTGATCGAAGTATCTTCGAGGTGTCCCTGTTGTTAGAGGTATCTAACCTTGGTGGACGACCCAAGGACGAAAATTGTCCCTTGGAGTTGACACCTGTGGACTTCGACGATAGGATTAGACGATTTAGGTGTTCAATTCGTTCTTTGAGCGCCGTCCTAGCTAGTTGCATTTCAAGCATTTGCTCCTCATGCCTCTGCTGGGCCTGCTTCTCAAGATGTTTGTCATCCTTGTCTATAGTCGATTTGCCCTGAGCTTCCAGCTGACTTCGTAGGTTAAGAATCTCCATACGGTATCGTTCCAGTAAGACTTTGCTCCCAGCATCAGCGCCACTACCTAGAGCCTCTTCTTGCCTCTTGGCATGGCTCACGATGTTGTTTTTGCTCGCGCAGCAAACTTCAATGTATTCAGGGTTTCTCCGGTGTGCCCACCCGCGTGCGCAACGGAGCCCGCAGAGCCGATTTGGATTGTGCACAGAATGCTGACGAGGGAATTGCCAGACAGGGCTGGCTGCAGCAGGCGTGTCAATTTACTATCCCTGTACGGAAGATGTTTCCCGTCTTTGTCCGTAGCGTTACCGTTGCTGTCCTTTTCACCAGAGAGCCTTGCGATAACCGTGCCCAGTGTAAGTAAGCTTTTATTGATATGGGATCCCTCCGTACGACGCTCTTTGTTTTCTGCTGCTCGTTCCGATCCGGCAAGATCTATCATGCTTAAAGTCGATACTCTAACCCCCCCTGGTACAAGAGCCGCCCGCTTGTTCTCCGTTGTTGTTCCTGCTGCTTGAGCACGTTCACGACTTTCAACCACAATCTGCACCACGGCATGACTGCGAGAACTTTGGGCATTGTATTGAGTACTTCGGGTTCTCCTAGAGTGATCGCCCCGAGCAATGACTCGTAACAGCTGAGTTGGGCTCTGGACGATTTCTTCTTTCAAAGGCGAGGCGTAAACCCCACGCTTGCTATCTTCGCGAAGCTTAATCTCTTCAGGCTGGGTTGATCCGGGCCCAATGCCGCTAGCCGTGGGAGGCAGAAGGAGATCGTGAATCTTCTCATTGTAGATTTCGAGATAGCTCACCCTCAACAAGAACTCTCGATGGGGCGTTTCACGGATGTACGAGAATATGTCGGTAATCGCCAACGGTATCACACCGGGAGAAGTGGCTGTCCCCTGCATGGAAAACGTTTTGCCCGTACCTGTCATGCCGTATGCAAAGACCGTACCGTGATAACCTTCCATGACGCGACGGACGAGCCTTTTAGCAGAAGCGTCGTAGATCTTATGGTTCTTGTCGTGAGTTGCGAAAACGTTGTCTAGAATAACATAAGTGGCTCATCAACCACCATTGTCGCAGACTCACCATAGAAGTATTCGCCCCCTTCTCGGCCTTTGTAAGCCACTAGAGAACGCCGACCATCCACCATCCATTCGCCTTCTGATTTTTTGTCCCCGTTACCACTTGCGTCAGGTCTCACACGTACACTGACAATGACATTCCCTTTGTTTTCCTTTGCCGGCCTATTCGGGACGCTCTCCTGATCGTTTCTTCCCCTTCGCGAAGTCTCATCCATATCTTCGAAGGTAGTCGCGGATGTTGAGCATGAGTCTTGAGCCGATGAGCTTCTGCTGATTGGCGGTGACTGACCGCTCGGGGGTCCATTCGTAAGTTGGGGATTGCTTTCGGTAATTGCGGGCTTGCCACTGCCATTGCTATTCTGCAGGATTGGAAGCGCTGTTGATGTAGCGTGAGTATTGTTTGGTGGATCTTCACTTATCCTCAACCTTTTTAGCCTTGACCCGCCTACAGACTGCATGGTCGCCTTGTTGCTACTCGAGCGTATAGGAATGCTCTCAGCCATTGCATGGGGCACAGATGAGCTTGTCTTCGGGGTGGCAGGAATTTTCCAACTAACTCCCGGCGGTTGCGGAAAAGAAGCTATGCTGATGGACTTTCGGACCTCTTTGTTCCCTGCATCGAATTCTGGGTGGGCAGTGGAGTTGGAGATAGATCGCAGTGTCGGAATCGTTGGGGTGGAGTTTGCCGAGCTAACGCTTGGCGATACAGCAGGCTTGATGGATCGTGAAGGGGTTCGCAAAGCAAGTCTCGATGGCGTTTGAGATCCAGACGGTTGGCGTGTTATGCCGGGGAACGGCGTTGGGCCATTGCGCGCCTTGGAGCCCTTCAGGAGTGACAGAGCGGAGTTCTGTAAAGGTATTCCGGAGCGAGGTATGGTGTCGGTGGGCTGGGCCATGGTAAGGGCTGGATTTGGCGTGTCTACGAGCCAACTTGAAGAAGCATAGCAAAGTGTTTATCCTTCCTTTTCTTCTCTCAGCCGAAGTTCTGCAGCAGACGAAAATACATGGGACGCTCCTCCCGATGCAGAGAATTTCGCACTCCAGACAGTTGAACCAGTGAATTATGGTAATACAAAGTCTGGTTCGTGTCACAGTCCCCTACCAGCCTGCCAGCAGGCTCGCTCACAATGACCTTCCTCCCCTGAGTCCCTTGGGGCCTCAGAGCCACTAGTACTCGAATGCAAAACGCAATGCAATGGTGGGGTGCGTGGAAGAGTTTCAAAACGCTCTCGGCTATGGTTACGGGCCTTGTTATGCGCCAGGAGTGCAGCTCACCAATGCACGGCTGTAGAGCGGGCCGTTGCTGTTGGAAATTTCTCAAAACGGAAACCTTTGCTTCTGGATTTGCCTACCCTGAGTAAGAGGTCGCCGACATGCGAAGGCTATGGCTATGATCGAGTCACTAGCCTGTTCTCGGTACTCTCGTACGGGTTCATGAAACGTACCAGTCAGATGCTCTCAGTATTCACCACGATCTTCACCAACCTTAACCCGTAAATCCGAGTACAGGAGCTCACCAAGTTTGAAGCTCAACGACAGCACATCAAGCAGGACTGGACGCAAGCACGAAGAGGGTAAGCAATCAGGTAGCGACGCAGGTGCGGATGCGCATTTATAAAAGAAGAGCTGCACATGCATTTCATGCAGCTCGGAAACTTTCTCGCCAGGAAAGGTTTAAAAAGTCGATCATGGATTGTGACCATACTTCAACTGGCAGATCAAGACCCTCTCCTCAAACCTGTCGCTCAACAAAGGAGCGCTACTGGCTGATCTGAACTAAGGTTCTCGCCGCTATGGGGATTAACGCCATGGAGGAAAGCCCAATTTCACGCAATCAGATCCACTTATCTTCAGATCCACCCTCCATCATGACAAGCAATCTGGATAATCAGCTTCCAGAGGCCGACCTCACACCAAGAGCGTTAAATAGACACACAAGCGCTATGGAATGCCTTCTCCTTTTGATTGGAATACGTACCACGAGCGGATTACCAGCTGGACGCGACTCGAAGCCAAGATATCACATGGTCTGGTGTGATGCGATCCTGCCTCCCATGCATCGCCACCAATGCTGTATCTTCAGACCAAGATAGGTAAATCCTACTCGTAGCAAGCCCAGAGGTCTGCACTGAACACCTTGAGAAGCACGGCGATTACCATTGGAAGCTGTTCTTATTACCAATGCCAAAATGTTATGCTGCATTGATCGCCAATGCTTCCGAGAACCGCTGTCAGACAGTCTCGACTTCTAGCTGCAGAGACGCTTGACATCTCCGTCCAATCATCAGCTATTGGTCGCTTTCGTTACGCCTCACGGATTCAAAGTAAGTGGCACATGTCTACTTGCGGGGCTTCCATTTCTATCGTTTTCTATTAATCAATATAACTAGCGACCAACTTCGGAATAGGCTAGAACGCGTCTGTGAAATGTCTTATGTCTGTCTTCTTGCTACTTGAAATCCCAATGTTCTTATCACAATTCGTTATGATTGCGTGGATCTGGTTCATCTGAAGCCATCCTTATCGATTAAGAAAAGCACGAAATAAAATGACAGCTTCAACAGATCTGATATGACTTTTCAAGTACGTCGTCGTCGTTCTCAAATTCTCATTTGTCAACTGATGCGCGTCTGGTAATGGAGGGCTCGGCCTCAGTTGTACGCCTCATCTGAAGATAGTGAGCTTAACCATAGAGAGTATTTGAGGATCCAGACTGATGGTAATCATAGGACTAGCTCTAATCCCATATATTAATCATCTAGGCCGCCTTGTTCTAAATTTCAGAACCTTGGAGGACGCCATCGATGTCGTCTTATCATTTGATGATGATTAGAATCAGAATCACAAAACCGTTTTGCCAGTGTTGTGTCTATCGGTGCTAAGTGCTCAAGTAATTCAATGCCTGTAAACTATAGGTTGAAGTGTAGACGTTATTCTTATGAAGAAGATGCCTTTGTTTGAATTTATTGCAGGCCGACACTATCTTTGGTTCATACAAACCAGCCGACAAGAGTAAGATTTGACTCTTCTAAACTCTGATAGCAAACTGGTTCTGGTAGCGAAATCTATTCGTCTCATTCTCGAGATTCCTGCTGAGTAGGGAGTGAGTTGCTAGGGTTCGGGCTAAGATGTGTTTAGGGTTTTCGCCTGATATCCCAAGATCCTACCTAGTACAATTATCTGTTGTCTACTCTAGGGAGTCTAGGCTTGCTGTCTCAGACTCCGGTCTATGTCACGAGGCAAGCTTACGGGCTGCTCTGTATATATGAGGTATGCGATATGGGTCTCGGAATCTTAGAACCTTCCGACAATCAGGATGTTCCAGGTATTGCGGTCGCTCTCCATCCAACTTCGTATGGATCTAATAAACCCCCTAGGAACTTCCTTCATCCTCGATGATCATAGCAGATCCCACACAGCTCAACAAGCTGGCTCCAACCTCAAGTATGACAACCGGGCGAAGGTACCAGTCATTCTTGTGCCTCAACCAACAGATGATCCGAATGACCCTCTTGTACTTATGCTATGTCGGTCACTTCAGAAAAATCAATTCTAATTAGAACTAGAATTGGCCACTATGGAAGCGCGACGCCATCCTTCTCATCCTGTCTACGATATCTGTCATAGCGTCTACGTTGAGCCCATTGCTCGCCGCAAATACGGTCACTCTATCACTGATCTTCGAGCGCGACTTTACGCAAACCGCACTTTTGACTGGTTATCACCTGTGCGGAGTCGGAATTGCAGGCCTTCTTTTCGTTGCTTCGGCAAGAGTATGGGGGAAAAGACATCTCTACCTCCTTGGTACCATCCTCATCATTATCAGCAGCGCATGGGGAGGCGCAAGCGGCAGCAATTACAAGAGCTTACTGTGGGCGAGGATCATTCAGGGTGTTGGCCTGGCACCATTCGAGGCTCTGGTCAATGCTAGTGTTGGGGATCTATACTTTGTGCATGTGAGTCAGGAAGCTAGAGACCCGAAATTTTCCGTACTGATCACCTCTAGGAGCGCGGTAAGCGCATGGCATTGTCCAACCTGGCGCTGTTTGGAGGGGCCTTCTTTACCCCGGTCATCGTCGGTAAGGACTTTGGAAGCCTGCAGTAACAGATGAATGGCTAATCCGTCTGGACTATCCAGGAAAAATCACACATACTATAGGCTGGCAATGGTCCTTCTACTTGATAGCTATCTTTGCTGGTGTCCTCCTCCCCCTTGTGTTCTTCTTTTGCCCTGAGACAACCTTCGTAAGACCCGATTCTCCAACTACGTCCCATCACGAATTCCCAGCGACTGCAAATATAGACCACGAGCATAGCCTCGTTACCAGCAACCACACTTCCCTTGATAGAGAGAAGCCTTTCGTCCCCCGCACTACACCTCAAAAGAAACTTTCATCCAATCTCTCGCCCTCTTTAATGGCCGCAAAACCTCCAACTCGTTCTGGAAGCTCCTCCTCCGGCCATTCCCCATCATTTTCCATCCCGCAGTCCTTTGGGCAATGCTGATCCAAGGTACCCTCATCGGATGGACCGTCATGATTGGAGTCATGCTCGCCGCAGTCTTCCTTGGCCCGCCGCTCTGGTTCACAGAAGTCAAGACCGGATACATGTACACTGGCCCCTTCATTGGAGCCTTACTCGGCTTCGCGGTATCGGGTCTGCTGGCGGACTGGTCCGCAAGGTTCATGATCAAGCGCAACAAAGGGGTCTACGAGCCGGAGTTCAGGATCGTGCTCGTGGTTGCCCAGTTGGTATTTGGGTGTGTGGGCCTTTATGGATTTGGGGCCACGGCTGCGAATGTCAAGAAGTTTGGATGGTTTTGGCCAGATTTCTTCTTTGCATTGGAAGTTATGGGGATGGTGTTAGGTGCTGTGGCAAGTGCGTTGTATATAGTTGATGCGCATCGTGAGTTCGCCCCCGGTTCGGTGTTTCAAGGACACTAAAAGCGTTTCAATGGCTGACTATCGAGTGTACAGGGGAGATTGCGGTAGAAGCTTTCACCTGTCTCTTGGTCTTCAAGAATCTATTCAGTTTCGGCTTGACATGGAGCGCGTACGATTGGCTCAAGAATGGGGGCGTTGCCCGGATATTCTACATCATTGCAAGCGTACAGCTTGTGGTTTGTCTGCTTAGTATTCCGATGTGTAAGTCAACCTTTTCGTACCTTTTTCTCTGCAGTCCAACTAACTTCAATGAACGCAGATATATTAGGAAAGAAGAATCGGGCTTTTTTCGCCAGACACGATATTCTGAAGATGACGGGATTGTCTTAGTTGATTACACAGATCATCGTCATTATTGTACGTTGCCATTAACAACACATAGAGAGATGGAGTCATACATTTATATTATTCATGGCTCAGAAAGCACTCCATAAGATTGAAGCTGCCTATGAAAGGTTGTTGCGGCAAAGCCGAAACAAAGTAGGACGCCTCCATACTTCATGCAACAGTTTTAACAGCCGCCTTGTCGAGCGAGCCACGTTGGCATTACCTACCAGTAAGTGTGCTCAATGATGGCCAGCCCGATTAAGACCCACTTTATCACACGTTGAATGCATGGTCGACGGCTGCATTCTACTAAGGTAATATTGTTCAGGGTTAGTACGGAAGAACAACGGACAAACATTTATCCTCGAAACCTAGGTGAGGATACTCAAGGACCTCATTCTTTGGCATCTTCTCCATAATTGCTAATGGACAGTCACTGCATGATCGATGACATGCCGCCAATGAAGCTTTGCGCGGCGATGGCTTCATATCTTACTTTTGCCCTCCCCACTACTCCTTTTCATGTTCCTCTCGCTTCCCAGAATCAGGGCTACGTGGTTGCTCGAGGCCACTAGATCGCCTGCTTCGTCTAGAATCACAAGCTCAATGTCGAATCTTCCCTTTTTGATCTTCTTTGATCTAACCCTGACAAACAGGAAGTCTACACCCTCAGCAGGCAGAGCTTTCTTGATATCGAGATTGAGGAGAATCGTCGGATACCAAAAATTCGCTACTTGACCTTTCTGGGCGCCCTTGACCTCGATACCGTGACTTGCGGTAACCTCTGCAGCCGTGAACGAGCTCTCCGCTGCTTGAGGAAATGAGTCTGCCACGAAGCCTAGGCTTTCTTGCGTGAACTTCTCATGTGGGTTAGGGAAGCAGATCCACTCGTCAACTCCAGCCTCTGCTGACCGCTTTTCTCGCGGTAAGTAGGTGGAAACGTGTTGGCTCGCTTTTCGGAACTTGGGAAAGGGCTTGTCTTGCAGTACCCAATTCGGATCCTCACCGTGCCGGAGCGCGTCTGTAGATCTCAGAGGTAAAGGAGGTGGAGCCAGCTTCCAATTGGTTGAAAGGGAAAGACCCGTTTCAGTCGACATGTTGGATTGTGTAAGGTACCCAACCACGCAAGTCGTGGGGGTTGCACTGCCATCCCCGCCCTGACTAGGAGCTTGCGTTAGGACGACATGGACTGTAGAGGTTCTGCGGCCAAGCTTCACGTTTTGTATGGTAATAGTTGCTGCGCCTACCGACGTCCGGCGGAGAAACTCGAGATGGAGAGTAATTGTATGTGGCTGATTGTAGGTAGAGAGAGTGGTTTCAAAGTGGAGCTTCACGGCGGCGAGCACATTGCTTGTCACGATACCTCCATGAGGCACACTACCAATTGCCCAGTCATCATGAAAGTAGGCCGAATAGGTTCGAGGGTCGATCGCTTTGATAGCAGTCGCTTGGGCGAAGGAGACCATTGGAAGAGTATGGAGGACAATCTTGAAGGCTACTGCGACTATGGCCGTACACTACACGCTCTGTACGATCCTATCAAGGATTGTTGGCCAAATCAGCATCCTTGAACAACTCCGGCCGACAGCAAGCAAATATGTAGAGATGATGCCGTCTGGCTTCAGATCTGTCGTCAGCCGCGACTTGGACCTTTGGCTTAATCGCGGAACTGCCCCGTCCTATTACCATCTTTGACATCTCACCCCTTCTTCTCAAAAGTCATTGGACTGAAAATCAAGTGCAAACACCTATCTCAAGCTAGCAGCACTGAAATGGAAGTTCTCGTGATTCTGCCGAATGCTTTGATGCAGCAGATCTGGAGGTTCCTACGGACGCTGATATCCTTCAGATCGATGACGGTCTAGACACATTGTTCATCTACATGATACGAGCACAGCGGATACCCAACCGAAGGCTGCAGAGCATTGAAGCAGATGCACTGAAGCAGGTGCACTGAAGCAGATGCACCTGTCATGTTTGATCTCTTTGTCGACTCATGGGCTTTGACGTATTTGCTCGACCTCCATCGCGGCTATTCGTGGCAGGTGCGCTTCGAAGGTGCACCAAGTTCTCTAACGCACGATGACCTAAAGGTGGTCAAAGACGGAATACATTTCTGCGGCAACAACGCAGGGTTCATTGGAACCATCAACGCTCTTTTGTGGCCGTCCCAATTCGGTGACCCAAGCCAGCTTTTAGCCTGCCCAAGTAGGCACTACGGAAACATGCGATAACCTTCTGCGAGGCATCAACCCCGGCCGTCCGTCACACTGCACTAAAGTGTCTACGAGGTTGCCGCAAGAACAGCGGTGCAGTAAGGTACTAGCCTATCATGTGCCGAAGTTTTGTTTAAAAACCCGCTCGGGAGAGGCACCGGGGCAATGCGGCCGCTGTCAGGCGCTCAGGCTTGTCCACCCCGAAAAGCCCTACCGGTGTCGTCTGCTTGTCATGACGACCCGAGTGACTGGTAATGGGTGCCGCCTTTGACAGGGTTATATTGATTGCTGGACACAAAGAGAGCACAAAGTGTTCCCAGTAAGTCGACGAGCGTCTGCGTACACGATCTCGACAATCGTGGCAACAGGGGACCTGCCTTCGATTTATGTCTAGTTGTCGATCATAGACAATGCCTTGCAGTAGTTCTGCATCCTTCCTCCCCGTACTTTCTGAGCATTTTCTACCCGTCCAATCACCTGATCACTCAAGCCCTTTCTACATTCTCTTCTCAAATTTCCTTGGCTACGAGCGTAACATTCTACTCCTATTCCGTAGACCCCAGTAGCATTATACCCCAGCCCACGAGTGCTCAGTGCAGAAGGTTCGAGGGTGCATCTAGAGATCTAGAACTTCTTCGTATTTAGCTACATGGATTGCACTAGGCGTGAAGGACATTGCTTTTTACTACGTATGCTCGAACGTATAGCAAGCCGAAGCATGACCGTTATCAAGTAACGTCTTTTCGTCATCCCGTCATCCCGTAATCCCTAAAAGCTTTACCAAAGTCTGTTTGATTTTCGAAGTCCAGTGCCAAATACGTTTGCTCAATTCGAAATTCGCCACGATGGAGAAGCCATCCCCGGAACAGATTGAATACCAGCTTGAGCACTACAACGACAGCTATGTAAATGAAATCCACATATCAATGTCCATATGCCTAGCCCTGGCTACGGTTGCGGTCATTCTGCGGATTCTAGCGCGGCGTATGAACAAAGCCTCGTTAGGGAAGGACGATCATATGATTTTCGTTGCTTTGGTATGGGAGATCTATTCCTGGATTCCGGTCTGCCACATGTCTACTATCAATAGAAGCTCACACTCTGTTCTTTAACAGTTCTTTGCGGCGAGCTACGTCACCGGCAATTTCGTTGGTAAGTTATTCCAGAATTTTGTCAGGTGCTTCATGTCTTGAAGAAGAAGCTTGTTTTGGATAGAAGAACAACAACGGACAAATTCTTTAGCAGCATGTCTTTTCTTGTATTGGGCTTCATAGGCTCCCAAGCGGTGGACTATTGTGGCTAATCTTGCAATGTTCAATATTCAGACATCAGATTTGGAGGTATGAGACATGTTGTTGCTATAGAACACCCAGTGAAGGTTGCGAAGGTACGTGTTCCGGTGAAACATGCTGAAGACTCTCTAATCAAAGGCCCAACAAGACGATCCTGGCAATCGAAATTCTCTATCAACCGTCCATCTGCTGTGTCAAACTCTCATGCCTACTGCTCTTGCACCGGCTGTTCCCTAGTCGCCGGCTACATATAATTCTGTGGTCTGTTGCGATTATCATTGTCATCTATACGACCACAACGATGTTCGTGACGATCTTTGCCTGTCGCCCGATCCGGTAGGAAGCTTGGAGTTCCCTGGCAAACACCCACATTACTGATATTTTACCAGCGCTGCCTGGGATCCTTCGGTGACAGGGGCCAAGTGTCTCAACCTCAATGCCGCATACAGTATACAAGCCATCTTCAACGTTATCACAGATTTCGTCATTCTTCTCCTCCCAATGCCCATTCTCTGGAGGCTACAACTGAACCGGAACAAAAAGTTGCAACTGATCAGTATCTTCTTGACCGGTAGCTTGTAAGTTCCCACTAAACCCAGATTCAAGCTATAATACACACACTGAACACTTTCATACAGCGTCTGTGCCGTCAGCATCTGGCGTGTACCGCACATGAAACTCGCAAATCAGGATGCAAGCTGTACGTCAGATCTCTTACCCAACGCACACTGAAAACGCTAACACCATCCCGCACCAGACGCCGACGCCCCAGCGTCCATCTGGAGCGGCGTCGAAGTCTGCGTCGGCATCGTCGGCGCCTGCCTTCCCACGCTCCGGCCCGTCGTCAAGTGGCTCTCACGCAGCATCTCGAAGACGGTGGTCAAGACCGTCAGCAAGCGGAGCACTGCGGGCAGCACACCCAACACCTCCTACGGCCGCGAGGAACCCAAGAGCTCCGAGGAGCTGGGGCTGAAGGCGCTCACTACCCCGTCGTCGACGTATGTACCGAATAGACCTCTGGGAACGGTGGCGAGGGTGGAGGCACCGCCGTTTGAGAGCGCGAAGGATAGCAGGGCGTCGGAGCCGTACTGGAGACTTGATGCTGGGGATGATAATGTGTAAATGGATAGTGGGAGATTTTGATGATGTGTACATGAAGAGATGTTGGGGAGTGTGGTATGGAATAATCAAAATAAAGAGATATGGGATTAGAGTGGCGTACATGAAATAGAGCATCCACTGTGGGTGTGATCTGGATAGATTGGCGTACACAATAAAGATGCATAGTTCGTTCAGTTATCCAGTGCGCCGCCTTCTCTTGGGTTTCGCGCTTTAGTCTGCCTTGGACTCGTATCTGCGTCTATATCTGAGGTAGATGAAGGAGGCAGCGGTTACTGTGGTATGGAGTATACCCATTGTTTCCATATAAGCGGCTGCGACTCCCTTTCCGCAAGCTTGAGAACCGCAGTTGTGAGCATACTTGGTTTTAATCAACGATTTTCTCGATGAGGCGGGCTGCTGCGAGCGGTGTAGATCGCCTCTTGATCCCCTTGAGTGACTGACTTGGATTTGATGAGATCAGGAACCGATTTCTGGAACCTTGCTTCCTGATTCTGCGGATCTGGTTGGGCTTCACTGGTGACGGAGACAAAAGCTCTGCTACGCTCGTCACCAACAGCATGTGTACGGATCGAGAAAGAACAAGAAATCGCATACAAAGCCTTTCTATTGCTCTATTCATTGCTCGACGGGGCTTCTATGTTATTGTACATTTTATATCTTTCTAGTCTAGAGAAGCACCTCGCCCGGATCATTCCCTCTTCTGCCGCTCCCTTACCTCGAGCGGTTTCGGCAGGTAGAGCTTGCGCTCGAAGAACTTTAATATCTCGTCGATGAATCTGTGGGTACCTTGTTAGCTACTCCTCTCTCATTCTCGAAATTATCTGGGTGCAGTTGTGGAAAGGAGACGGGAAAGAAGGGGAAGGTCGAGGAATTACTACTCACATGACTGGCAAACTGATCAGCATCACCGCCTGCCACTCCGCCGTGTTCAACGGTACGATCGAGAACAGAGATTGGAGGAAGGGCGTGTATAGTAGCGCGAAATGCAGTACCATCGAAAGAGTAATGGCGTAGACGAGGATCATGTTTTCCCACAGAGGCAACGTAAGGAGGGACTCGCTAGACGAGAGCGCATTCATGGCGTTGAGCATCTCGATGACGACGAGGATAGATAGAGAAACGGTCGAAGCGGCTTTGGCGCTGTCGTTGGCGAACATCTCGCAGCCGATTTCAGGGAACTGGGAAGAGCATTTGTGGAAATGTGACAGTTGCCAAAAGGTGATCTTTGGCCCTTGGGAGTAGAACATGAACCACCACGCGTAGCCGAACACGGTGGCGCCGCCGACGTAGATACCGATGACCATGTATCTGAAGAATAGCCAGCCACCTACCAAAGCCTCATCGCGCTTTCGGGGTGGCCGTCTCATGACGTCGTGATCTGGTGGGTTGAAGGAGAGCGCTGTTGCGGGCAGTCCATCTGTGACAAGGTTGACCCAGAGCAACTGAACCGGGATCAAAGCTTCAGGCATGCCAGCGGCAGCGGTTAAGAAGATTGAGACGACTTCTCCAATGTTGGAGGAGATCAGATATCGAATGAATTGCTGGGTATTGTTGAAAATTGAGCGCCCTTCTTCGACAGCAACTTCGATGGTAGCGAAGTTGTCGTCCGCCAATACCATATCTGCTGCTAATTTCGCAACGTCAGTTCCTGAGCCCATGGCTACACCGATGTCGGATTTCTTAAGCGCTGGAGCGTCATTTACACCATCACCTGTCATGGCGACCACTTCGCCGCTTGACTGCAGTAAGTCTACGAGCTTCGATTTGTGCACAGGTTCCGTTCTTGAGAAAAGTAGGGCCCTTTTAGCTGCTTCTGATTGTTCAGAATCGCTCAAGTTGTCGAACTCTCGGCCGGTATAGCTCTTGCCTGTCAAGTCTTCGTCCATGCCAAAGACTCCGATTTGCCGGCAGATGCTTTCAGCGGTGTTGCGATTGTCTCCAGTGATGACTACAACTCGAATGCCTGCTTCTTTGCACTTTCGGATAGATTCGGCTACTTCTGGTCGCGGAGGATCCAACATCGCTACAAGACCGATAAATGTCATGTTTTGTTCGATTTGTGCGTATTGTGCGGTCGTGGTAGCCGATCGGAGCAGTGGGTTAGAGCCGATATTATCAATGCTGGCAAGAGCAATAACACGAAGGCCACGGTTTCCGAAATCGACGACCTCCTTTAAGACAAGGTCTCTACGTTTACGGCCAAGTTGCTCAATCGCACCATTTGAACCTAGCATAGCCGAGGAGCAGCGATCCAAAATCGTCTCAGGCGCGCCCTTGACGAGAAGCCGTTGCTGTTTACCCTCACCAACAAGTACAGACATGCTTTTGCGGTCCCTTGAAAATTCGTACGTTGCTTGACAAGGGTTCTGTTCTTCGTAGTATTTGCTGGCCTGATGCAGTCTTTCTTGCACGGGCAAGCCGCGAGCTTTTTGGTTCAACGCCGGTTCTGGACTACCAATCTTCTCTACCAAAACTCGCAAGGCGCCCTCGGTGGGCTCACCGACGTTGCTGAAAGTACCATTCTTGGAGTCAAATGCTAGAGAGGATTCATTGCAGAGTGCAGAGACCTCGGCCATTGATCGAATAGTCTTCGAATTGGCAGCAAGACTGTCGACTCGTTTTCCTTTTGAGATCAGTCCACCGTCAGGTGAGAAAGTGGTGCCTTCAACATCTACTTCTTCCAACGCAGTACCGGATTCATTGAGATAAACGACCTTGTTGACACTCATTTGATTCGTAGTCAAGGTGCCTGTTTTATCCGAACAAATTACGCTACAGCTTCCTAGCGTTTCAACAGAGGGAAGACTCCGAACAACAGCATTTTTCGCTGCCATCTTCCGAGTTCCTAGGGCGAGACATGTGGTAATTACTACAGCCAAACCTTCCGGTATGGCAGCCACACCTAGAGACACTGCGATCTTCAGGTAGTAAATGGCGCCTTTTGTCCAGCTGCCGTGCGAGGGGTCATTGAAGTGCTGGATATTGATGAGCCAGACAAGAATGCAGATGACTGTGATAACTTTGGCGAGCATGTCTCCAAAGTCGTTTAATTTCTGTTTGAGCGGCGTCGGTTCGGAAATCTGCGATGTTATACTCTCGTGAATGTCTCCGATTGCGGTAGACCCACCAGTCAGGACCACCAAAGCTTGTGCGTGACCCGTAGACACAGTTGTGCCGGAAAACAACATATTGATCTGGTCTTGCTTAACAGCTCCTTTATCTTGAATGGCTCCCGTTTCTTTGCCAACGCTTTCACTTTCACCTGTGAGGATGGCCTGGTCCACGCGGAAGCTGTTACTCTGAATCGATAAAACCCTACAATCCGCGGGTATCCGATCACCAATCGCTACCGAGACAACATCTCCGGGAACCAGCTCTTCCGCTCTGATTTTTTGCATAGCGCCATTACGAACGACCTTGGCTTCGTTTGCGGAGTATTCCTGAAGTGCAGCGATTGCTTTTTCGGCACTGCTTTCCTGGGATACGCCGACTACTGCGTTTAGGATAAGAATAGTAAGGATCTGTTGATCAAAATATCAGCTATGTCAGACGATGGCAGGAGGAGTTACTACTGACCACTAAGGGGTCGACGAACGCTGTCCAACCTTCTCCATCTTCGAATAATGCTAAGAGGAAAGATATCCCCGCAGACCCGAGCAGGATAATTACTAGCTGATCCTTGAACTGCTCAAGAACAAGCTGCCATAAAGGCGTGGGAGGGTCTTCGGGCAAGGCTATGCAGATGGATCAGCAATGCTCTGTTTTATGGCTGAATCGTGATCATGTACAGTACCGTTGCGCCCGTACTTTTTCAATGCTTGCTGAACTTGTGATTCTGAAAGGCCATCTTGCTCTGAAACCTGAAAACGGTCTAAAGCCTCCGCTGGGGAGGCAAGATAAGCAGCGTCCATGTTGCTTCCGCTTTCTAGGATTTATTCTGGATGGAAGCTCGGCCTTGTTTATAAGGATCTTGTGAAGGCGCCTCAAGCGATGGTCGGTAGATTTGATGTATGGTGATCCAGCATCTGATTAGACAGATGTTTAAAGACATCGAGGGGATATATGTGAGAATCCATGAAATCCAAACGTGTCCTCAACTTTCCCAAAACGGCAGTTTGTCATCGAACCCTTAGACGCTTGGCTCGTAAGGCTGGGCAGAGCCGCGTCGATACCCGCTCTTCCGCCGTCGCACGTGGCTGGACTGAAGTAGAGGGAGATGGAAATAATGAATGACAACCTCTATCATCTCGGTGGGAGATAGTAATTTATGTTCATTACCTGATGATCTTCCATAGTCGGAGAGCAGTGTGGGTGAAGATAACAACTACCATCGCATGAGGGAGGAATGATTGATCCCAGGTATGATAACACCCTGGAGAAGATATCATGCATCTCCTCTACAAGATACAGGCTAGCTAGCTCCATCTGATCAGATCATATTCCAGTCTGGGTATGCTGTCACAAAGACGTGCGATTTGCTCATTGTAGATCATGGACTAAATGCTAACTACTGTTGTAATCGTCTGGCGTCTTCAATATGATGAAGATGGGCTGAGCATAAGTTGTTCCTGACGATTGCTGTATATGTTAACACCTGTGGGATACATCCATCAATATATGAACTTGAGATCTGTATGAAAAGGTGTACCAGGTTCAGTTTCAAAATAGATATTGGGCACAACGTAGACAGTATTGGGGCCTCATCATTCACGAGCCGAATGGGAACAGAGGTGCGTTTCCCGGCCAATGCTATAAGATAGAAATCAACAGAATCATTGGATAGCAACAGGTATACTTGCAATTCACCATCTCACTTGATGTTTTTGTTATGATCAGGTGAAGCGACCCCGAGAGAGAGTCGCATAAAGGCATCACAGGCTATTCCTTCCCGGGCTAAATCTCCCGCTGTTTAATCTGCTGGTCCTCTTCACTCGAACTTCAAACTCACACTCTCCCCCAAGAATCATCACCACATTCAACCCCCGATCACACACCATCAATCCTCCAAACCTTTGGCGCCCATCCTTGCTTTGACCTGTTCAACATCCTCGACAATCATCCTTATCCAGTGCGAATATGACAACCGAAGTAAGTCAATCACGCGCCTACCGGGCAAAACGTCACCCGGCCACACATGGCCGGTGTGGATGCCAGGGCTTGCTCAATGCATTTGAAAACAAATTTGCTGACCCCGTACCTTCTTCTTCTAGCGCGAGAGGTGTGTACACCGAGTCTCTTATCGAGTGTTCGCCGTATTGACCTCCACGCAGCAAGACGTTCCTAGCGAGGCTGTGCGAGCAGGCCGAGCGCTACGATGGTAAGCCGCTACAAGCTCCGTATCAAGATCACCCCTGGGGCTAGTGCTAATTACCGGTTCTACAGAGATGGTTACGTATATGAAGGTTGGTTAGACGATAGCGTAATGTGAAGGGCCATGCTAACTTCTCGCAGGAAGTCGCGAAGGTACGGTAGCCTGCTGCATCCCCTATGAAGCAATCCACTAGATACCGGATGGCATCACCAGTTTTTCTAACCCTGGAATCCTAGATTGGAGGCGAGCTCACAGTCGATGAGCGAAATCTGTTATCTGTCGCCTACAAGAATGTGGTTGGCACTCGGCGTGCATCCTGGCGTATAATCTCATCCATCGAACAAAAAGAAGAATCCAAAGGCTCAGACAAGCACGTTGGCACCATTCGAGACTACCGCCAGAAGATCGAGACTGAGCTCGAGCAAGTCTGCCAAGACGTGCTTAACGTGTTGGACGAGTCTCTAATCCCCAAGGCCGAGTCAGGAGAATCTAAAGTCTTCTATCACAAGATGTATGTCGATGAACCCACTTAGCGCGATATTCAATCACAAGATACTGACATGCCTCGACATTCAGGAAAGGGGATTATCACCGTTACCTTGCAGAATTCGCTTCGGGCGAGAAGCGTAAAACCGCTGCCACTGCTGCCCATGAGGCGTACAAGGTAAGAAACGCCGGAGCTGGGTAATTGAAGAGAACTGACCATTGGCAGAACGCTACCGATGTAGCCCAGACGGAGCTGACACCTACTCACCCTATCCGTCTCGGCCTCGCTCTCAATTTCTCGGTTTTCTACTACGAGATCCTGAATTCCCCGGATCGTGCGTGCCATTTGGCCAAGCAGGCATTTGATGATGCAATCGCCGAGCTCGACTCGCTCTCGGAAGAATCCTACCGGGACAGCACTCTCATCATGCAACTCCTGCGTGATAACCTCACGCTTTGGACCTCATCCGATGGCGGTGACGGTGAAGCTGCTGCATCCGGTGATGCAGCTAAGGAGGGTGAGAAGGCACCAGCGGCGGAGCCGAAGGCTGATGCCCCTGCGTCAACCGAAGCCCCGGCGGAGGCTCCTCGTCCCACCGAATCCTAAATATTCAGTTCTGCTGTCATCCACCGATTCCCGTAAGGACCCGTTTGACGACGCCTTGACAAATCAAACGATCAGGCTGGTGGAAGGATCGAGGATTGGTATATGAACAAGTTTTTCCTTTTAGCCTGCGAAAGATCCCCCCCTGATTCACTGGATTTTTTCCCCTTCTGTTGCGAAAGGTAGACGTCGATGGTGTATGGTCAGCTATGTGGTCAGCTCAATCGGCTTGACTGCAGACTTGTCTATTTCGGAGCCTTGACTTTGGCGGTGCGATCTCCGTCTTTGCGAGAGGACTAGCTCTTACACATAGGTAGCGCAATGCAAAATCAGTCTCTACCATGGGCACGAGCGTCTTGTTCTCCTCTGCGAACCTGCTCTGTGCCTTCCCGTCTCTGCTAATCTTCACATGCACTATCTCCAATGCTTCCACTGGCTTCCTTCTACCGGTCCGTCAAACATCAACAACCGGTGTTTTGTCAATGTCAGTAGGTATAATTTATGGCTTCCCATTCCCAAACGTCTGTTTTCCCTTCGCCTTACACTCTGTTGAGTAACTTCAGATCGCCAACACTGGTAAGGTCCAGGGAATAGCACCCACTTTTCAATGCCCATGAGTATTTTCTTCCGCCTCGTAGTGGCCAATCAAGTTTTCAAGGTGATCAATCAAATATTATTCTCTTCCGTTTTTGATCCCAGGATCTTTTGGCCTGAACATACCAAATATATACGGTTTTTGGAATGGCGGTGTGAGATCCCGGCAGAATTGGAAGCCCTTCATCAAGTACCTTAATATACAAGATAGCAGATAGAGAATCAATAGCTCTTTGGTCAACGCTGTAGCTGTCTCGATAGTGCTATCTAGCCATGCAGTTCCATCTCGCTTTCTCCATGCTGAGGAGCCATATAAATGTACATGTAGTTTCTGGAAAGGACCTCGGAGCTTTTCCCTCAGCTATCTAAGCAAGGCCCTAGATGGCTACTAGACCAAGCACGAGAAAGCCTCTCGATATCATAATCATCTGCATCATTTCTCCATGCATGAGCACTCGGGAGCTGCTTATCGCAATCTCCGCGTGTCACGATCTCAAATCATCCAATCCATCTCCATCTCCCCTTCCTGCACAATCGAATCCTGCGCATTCGGCACCCCAATCAGCGCCACCCCCTTGGGCACTTTGACATCGACAACATTAAAGCACCCAAAAGCGGTGACTTTCTTCACGGCAGGACAGCTCCTGAAGATCCCTGCGATGATCGTAGTATCGATCCTGGTCAAGAACGAGATGTTGATGTCTCGAAGGAAGGGGTACTCCTTCTTGCCATCGAAGACGCGTGAGTAGGCGTCGTACTCGATGTGTCGGCAGGAAGCGATGTCGAGACGTTCGAGGCGGGAGCCGGAATGTGCCATCAGCGCTTCGAAGCCCGCGGAGGCGAGACCGGTGGGGTCTTCGGGGCCGTCGGGCTGGGTGTAGTCTATTGAGCGGTTGCTGGAGAGGTCGATAAATGAGAGGGCTGGGTTATTCCAGTTGTTGAATAAGGAGACGAAGCCGGCGTCGGTGCAGAGGTCGTTTTCGCAAAGACGGAATTTGGAGAGTTGGGTGCAGGTGTTGTGGATGGTGGAGAGGACTTCGTCGTCTGCTTCTTCGAACGATTCGAGGGAGAGCGTGCGGAGGTTTGCACCGATGGAGGTGATGAGGTCGCGCAGGGGAGGGGATGTGGTTGGAGCTGGGAAGCGGAGAGAAAGATGCTCCAGGTTGTGAAGGTTCGAGATGGCGCTTAATGATGGGTCTGTGAGGCGGAAGCATTTCTTGACCTTGAGGCGTTTGAGATTGGGACAGTTGGAGATAAGATGCAGGAAAGTTTCATCATCCATAGAGTAGTCTAGCCAGGTAAGTTTGAGGAACTCGAGATGTTGACCGCGGTCCGAGAAGAATTTCGTCCAGCCATCGTTCGTTACTAAGTTGGCGGCTTCGAGTTGCAGGTTCTTGAGTGGTACATGACGCTCGACGATGTAGTCAATGACTTCGTCTTTAAGTTGACCTGCGTTTCGTAGGTTGACGTTCTGAGCTTTCGGCACGACGGCGAACATTTTGATATAGTCATCGGTCTCAAGTTCTGTGACGGTCAGCATACATCGCTAAATAGTATTAAGGCGCATCATACTTCCACAGTCGTAGACATCTATAGTGTCGTAGTCGGGGCGAAGAAAGAGGTCGAGGGTGCGAGATGTAATCACACGCCTCTTAGAAAGTATCTGGCTCAATCGATTGAGGAGTGACTTCGGAAGGTCGCCAAACTCCTCGACGTCGCGAATATTATCTGCCACTTTCTATAATAGTGTCAGTAACGCTACAAGGACTCGGATGGTTATTCATCCTACCTCAATGCACATCTGCTCTAAAGACTTCGCGCCATCTAGCACGATGCCATCGAGTAGATTACTCTGAGTCTGCCTTCTCTTATCCCGACTCGGGGGCTGCTTCTTTGGCTTTGCTTCCTTCTTCCTCGCGGTTTCTTGCTCCTTGGAGCACTTCGTGCATAGAAGCCCGCCATCTGGACCAGTCTTGCTATAAGGGGTGACTGTAAAGCGCTTGTCACAGAGCTCGCAATTCTCTAACTGGCCGGGCAAAGGGGTCTTCTTGGTGTACATGTCCCATGTTGCATCATCATCCTCGTCCTCAGGCTCACCATCCTCATTTTTCTTCCACTTCTTGCCCTTGCCCTTCTTTATCTTGGCGAGGGTCTGCTCTTGCTGCCTCTTGCGCTTCTTCTTCTGCGCAGCAGTCTCTACGCGTTCTTCTTGGGGTTCATCTTCTGCCACCTCAGCTGCATTCGCAGCACCCTCTCGCTCGGCAGCCTCTTGGGCTTCTCGACGACGGCGCTCATAATCGGCGCTAATTTGCGCTGCAGAGATGTTGTTTGACTAAATTCAATCAGAATCCGGCTCAAGGATAGGTTTTAAGGAGGGCTCTTACAGCAAGGAAATCAGTGAGGGCAGATTGACTGTGAAGATATCATCAATTTGCACAATGGTGACTGGCTTGGGGTCAGATCGACTTACGGGCCTCTGATTCGATTATTTGAAGACCGACGTCCAGACCTATCCTTCTATCAGTATCATCCACCATGAATTTGGAGGCAAAGTGCTTACATGTTTGACTGAGGACACCAGCTGTAAGTGAAAGTGAGGCGAGTAGTGAAGTATTTACCAAAGCTATCTACAGTGATCTTGGAATAAGTAGAGGGAACGGTGGTTTTACCCTGTATGTCTAGTTTGGCGATGAGTGGATGAAAGTGATCTGCAAGCACTTTAGACCACAGCGCGCGTCAAATCACGTACCAGTTCGACGCGCCCCTGGATTTTGCCACCAAACACCCGATCCTCACCCACGGCCCGACCACACAACACTTCAATTCTCTACTTTTTTGTTGTTCTTGTACCTTTGTACTACTGATGTAACGTCGATTGCTTTCTCTCACTGTACTTCACACATCAAGCGAGCGTGATTGAACTTTTGGTTGCTTTTCTACACATCGGCCTTGCACGGAGGTATTAGTATTTCATCTATTCTCGTAAGGGGGGTTTCAGTTCATTGTATTCTGTGAACTATGGCTCGACCCAAGGCAGCAGCCACTAAGACAGGGAGGGTCAACTCATCTTTGAGTGCTGGTGAGTTTGTGCTTTCAGGATCAGTATCACTGGACTTACAATATTGTCAGTGATGAAAGGAGGCTCTACACATCAAAGCACCCCAAAACTATCACGTCGTGGTCGACCACGCAAATCAATTGAAACCAAGAAAGAAGCCAGTGACGATGATTCAGATGATGTTATGAATTCACCAAGAGGCTCTTCGTCTGATGAAGATCCCTTGGTAGCTAAACGGTCCTCCAAGGGGCAACCGGCCAAGAAAGTCCTCAAAGCAGTCGCTATACCCTCGACTACTCCCGTGGTTTCTACTGCTGGTCGAAGACGTGTACCTTCATCTCAGAGCCCATCCTCTCTGGATTCGATTTTATCTAGTACAAGAGACCACTCTGCCGACTACGACACGCCGGGCACAAGTACAGCTGCGACACCCGCCGAAATCTCGATGAAGGATGTAAACATGATATCAGCTGGTAAGCGTAAGAGACAGGTCATGGATGATATTGATGCCGATGCTCGACTTGCGCAAGCTCTACAAGCGGAAGAGTACGACGATATACACGCTAATAAGCCCACCAAAAAGAGTCGGCTCTCTGTAGTGAACGACTCTGACGATTCGATGCTGTCAGACCTGTCTGGAAACGAATCCTTCGATGATGAAATCAACTTGAAGGGTAGAAAGTCGAAGCCTGCGGGACGGGCAATTCTTCCATCTCGTTCAGCTCGCGATAGTGCGAAGAAAACCATCTCGACACTACACATTGAGGATTCCGAGGATGAGAGTGTCTCTGAATTTGACGAGCTCAACTCCGACGACTTGGATGACGGATCTGAATCTGGCTCAGACAACGAGGAAGTTCCTACAATAGCTGCAGCTGTAGCGAGTTTAGACTCAACCATGCCAGATGCAGAACAGGCTGCACCCTCGAATTCGGCCCGCCGACGTGGTCGCAGGGCTGGGCGAGGTAATGCCGCTGCTGTAGCTGGGCGTCAGGAAAACTGGAGGCGTCGTCGTATTGCCGGTCTAAACTACCGAGTAAGTCATAGATTTTAAATTGTTGTGAACTGAAACTAATTAGCTGTAGGCTGCTAGGGAACGCGCGAAGCTAGAAAGGGCCCACCCAGAAATTGTTACTATGTGGGATGATCTAAAAAATGTTGCAACTCTTGTGCCCACACAGGCGAAGCAGCCGGAAGCCATCACGCGGAAGCTCAAATCATTCCAGCTTGAGGGTCTAGACTGGATGATACGCCAAGAGAAGTCCCAATGGGGCGGTGGCTTGCTAGGAGATGAGATGGGAATGGGTAAGACCATTCAGGCCGTATCATTGATCATGTCCGATTATCCAGCAAAAGAGCCTACCTTGGTCGTTGTGGTATGTATCTCGTCTTGTCGTGTTCAAGACTCTCGCTGATCATGAAACAGCCTCCTGTAGCTCTGATGCAGTGGCAGAACGAGATCAACGAGTATACAAATGGCAAGCTCAAAGTGCTCATCTACCACAACACCAATCCGAAGGTCAAAAATATGAAGCTAAACGAGCTCAGGGGCTTCGATGTCATCATGATATCTTACTCCGGACTTGAGTCAATCTATCGAAAGGAATCCAAGGGATGGAAGCGTGACGACGGTCTGATCAAGGAGAACAGCAAAATTCACGCCATCCAGTACCATAGGCTCATCCTTGATGAAGCTCATAACATCAAGTCTCGTACTACTGGCGTGGCAAAAGCGTGCTTTGCTCTCAAAGCAGATTTCAAGTGGTGCTTATCTGGCACTCCAGTTCAAAACCGTATTGGCGAATTCTTCTCCCTTCTGAGGTTTCTCCAGATCAAGCCATTTGCCTGCTATTTCTGCAAGCAGTGCAAATGTGCAGAACTTCATTGGGCTCAGAATGAGGCAAAGAAATGCGAGCATTGCAACCACAGCGGATTTCAGCACGTCTCAATCTTCAACCAGGAATTGCTCAATCCAATCACTCAGCAAGGCGACGACGAGCTGCGTCGAGAAGCTCTTGGTAAGCTACGACTCGTCACTGACCGTATAATGTTGAGACGCATGAAGCGTGATCACACTGCGTCAATGGAACTTCCTCCTAAGGAAGTCATCATTCACAATGAGTTCTTTGGAGAAATCGAACGCGATTTCTCATCAAGCATTATGTCGAACACTACCAGAACCTTCGATACCTACGTCAGCCGCGGTGTTATGTTGAATAACTATGCCAACATCTTCGGTCTCATTATGCAGATGAGGCAAGTCGCCAATCATCCCGATTTGATCCTAAAGAAGCATGCCGAAGGGGGCCAAAATGTGCTGATTTGCAGCATTTGTGATGAGACAGCAGAAGAGCCCATCCGCTCACGCTGCCATCACGAATTTTGCCGCAAATGCGCAAAAGACTACGTCAGATCCTTTGAGAACGAGACCCCAGACTGCCCACGCTGCCACATAGCCTTGGCCATCGACTTCGACCAGCCAGATATTGAGCAAGACGAGGAACACGTGAAGAAGAACTCCATCATCAACCGTATCAAAATGGAAGACTGGACTTCTTCCACGAAGATTGAGATGCTGGTTTACGACCTCTACAAGCTCCGGAGTCAGAAGCAGACCCACAAGTCGATCGTGTTTTCTCAATTTACCTCCATGTTGCAGTTGGTAGAATGGCGCCTTCGTCGTGCCGGCTTCAAGACCGTTATGCTGGACGGTAGCATGAGTCCAGCTCAACGCCAGCGTTCGATTGAGTACTTCATGAACAATACAGACGTCGAAGTCTTCCTCGTTTCCCTCAAAGCTGGGGGTGTAGCTCTGAATTTGACCGAAGCATCGAGAGTCTTCATCATTGATCCGTAAGCCTCTCTCAAGCTTCCCACGCCAACTAAAAGCTCAGCTAACACTGCCGAATAGATGGTGGAATCCCGCCGCCGAGTGGCAATCCGCTGACCGCTGCCATCGTATTGGCCAGAAACGTCCCTGCGTCATCACTCGTCTCTGCATCGAGGACTCGGTCGAGAGCCGTATGGTCATGCTACAGGAGAAGAAAGCTAACATGATCAATGGCACTATCAATAACGACCAGGTCGCGATGGAGAAGCTTACCCCAGAGGACATGCAGTTCTTATTTAGGGGCAGTTAGGGGACGCGTGCTAGCTCTATCGTGGTAGTTTGCTTGTTGCTGCTTGACTTGCTCGTGGTGAGAACAGTAACTAAAGGTATTGCGATGGTCATGAGCATTTTTAGCGGTCCATTAGATTCGCTTGCCTGCTACATGGCTTTTTTCTACGCTGCTGCCACTAAGCGAGTTGTGCTGTTAAGCATCCAACTCAAAATTCAAAAATTCAATACATATAGACCGGTGCTCCAACTATCCCATTCTGGTGTGGTGCTATCTGGCCTCCCATGCGTCGCCATCCATACACCCAATATGATGACACGTTCACCCGTGTTTGGCACAAGGCATATGAAGACGGCATGAAAATGATGTGAAAATGACATGAATACAACATCATCTTCTGATTTCGTCCCAAGCCGGGTAATCGCTGATCTGTCGGTGTATCATAAAAATTAGCACCACTTACTACCAGACCATGGGATAGACCGGTACTTTGACTATAGGTAGATAGCAAAAAACAAATAGCATGACATTCGCATGATCCCAATGCAATCCCCATTTGCCTGCTGATCCTGCACAGTGTCAGCATCACTTACCTAGCTGTACTCACTTCACATCACATCACATCATTTCATTGGCTAGATTGAAGTCATCCCACGGGAAAGAAGAGACACAATAGCCCAACGCTGCTCCAGGAATTAGGGATCGTAGTCTAGTCATCTTGCTCAAGCGTTCGGAACACCTCTATATATACCTGTCGGAGCTACTCGACGATCAGCTGCACTACTGGTGGGTAATTGCAGATCCATGTCCAAAGATACGGTGGAGGGAGATCCCCAACGCCCGAAGCAGTGACCGCCCCTTCGTGCCCCAATCCTTCATGCATGCAGTCCGCTCAAGCACCATTGCCTAGTCACGAGCCACCTGCCTCCCTTTTCGAGAAAAGGCATTCTTTTGGTCGACAAAGCCCGAGCGGGCGGTCCTGGCGGTGGGATATTTGGGGTACTGTAATCAGGCTGCGGGATCAGGTGCTCCATAGAAACTGAGAATAACCTCCCATGCAATCTCGTTTCACATAAAGTCATCATCGCTAGACACCTCGTCAGCACTCGCCTCTCGTTTTCTTCTTCCTCCTCCTTAGAAGTATGGGATACTCACTCATCCAAGCCATCCCCATAACTCGTCGTGTCAGCTCTATAACTGGTGTCCCTGTTCGCTACCAACGCGACTTTGCTCTTCGCCGCCTTGGTCTTCTTCCCGCCTTTCTCGGCCGCTTTTTCCTCCTTCATCTTCTCGTTCGACAGCGTCGTCAGCCCACTGGCGATCTTCTTGATTTGATCGCTCGGCAGGTCTTTGACGATTTGCTTTGTGAACTCCTGCATAAAGAGCGTATATTGTGCTTTCTTTGCATTAGCGGCGAGGATCGGCACGAGAGTCTCGCGTAGCTTGAGAAATTGGTCCTTTGTGTTGGGGTTGAAGAGGGGAAACGATGCAAGGTCGACGGCGTTATTGGGATCCTTAGGGTCAGCGACGACCACAGGCTTCGAGCGATCTTTGAGGCCCAGATTGGCGTTGCCGAATAGGTCTTGGGCGTGCTTGAGGTCGGCTTCTTGCTCGGTATTGCGTAAACGGGCGCGCTTGGTGGCTTCGTCCTCTTCTTCGCTGCTTTCTTCTTCCTCCATTTGCTTGCGCATGTTCGCCATTCTCCGCTCTTCTAGTCGCTCGGCTTTTGTCTTCTTGTTTGCGGCGGCTTCGGCGTCGGCTTTCGCTTTGGCTTCAGCGGCCTTCTTCGCCTTTTCGGCTTCGACTTCGGAGTCGTCTGCTTCGTCCCAAGCCTCGGGAGCCTGGAGTGGTAATGTGAGCCATTTCTGTGCCGTGAGGAAGCACTGGGGGACTGGAAGGGGGCTACGTACGTCACTCTCATCTTCCTCATCATCGAATTTGTGTCGCCGCGGTATGACGGGCTCTGCTGGTGAGGAGGACTCTTCTGATTCTGAACCTGAGCTGGTCTCTTCCTCACTCTCCTCTTCGTCTGCGCGAAGTAAAGACTCGATTAGTCAGTGTGCTGCTTGAGGTTGGTGACAGATGGCATTTGGTGTGCGACCAGGTGCAGTAAAGGAACCTACAGTCTTTTCGTGGTGGAGCCATATTGGCTTTTCTCATAGTTGGGTTAGATGCCGAAGTTTATTGAATTGGTGACCGGTGGATTATGAATGAGAGATTTGGACAAGGTGTTCCGGGTAACGTTGATGAGAGATATTAATTGTTTATCGCGATAGCCGAGGGGACGGGGAGTGGGGACACAATGACGATGCATGTGATTTGGCGCTAGACACTTTCCGGAAAAGTGCCATTTCAGCCCCTGAGTCGTTGTGTCGAGTTGGATTCTGTCTTCAATGATGATAGTCACTTTGATGTACTTCCTCCTTTACTTAAAGCTTCTTCAGAAAATATTTGAAGTAACATCATGTCATAAGAGGCCAGAGGCCATACAACTCTCTAATACGGATTCTGCTTTTGTGCTAAGATACGAACTATTTGCTGCTGGAGTACAGCTATCTTCACCTTGCGAGCAATGAGCTCCAAATCCCTTCACCCTCACTCATTGATAACTTCATAGGTTGACAGCATTGCGGAAATTGGTGCCTACATAGACTGCCTTGTCGCCTAGTTCCTCCTCGATACGCAGGATTTGATTCAATTTCGCCTAGAAATTGGTCAGCATACTAAGCATCCTCAAGCTCGAAGAGGTAAATACCAAACGCTCCGAACGTGCTGGAGCTCCGGTCTTGATCTGCCCGCATCGTAAACCGCAGACAATGTCTGAGATTGTTACGTCTTCTGTCTCCCCTGAACGGTGGGATACCATCACGCCTACCACGTATTAGCATTCCATTCCATGGCTAATGCAACTCGACTCTGGACTTTTCTAGCCTTGGTGTGTTATACAAAGCTAAACGAAATCTATACATACCCCAACCAGCACCGAACGCGTCCTTCGCCGCCTGGATCGATTCTGTGAGTGTACCAATTTGGTTAACCTTGAGGAGAAGCGCGTTGCATGATTTCAATTCTATCGCTTTCTTGATAAATTCCGGATCTATTTATTTCAAATTAGCGGCGGATCTTGGGAGTACACGTACAGTACACTCACTTGTAACAGTCAAGTCATCGCTGCAGTAGATCGTAGTCAGCTTTGTTCTGAAATTCAGCTCTCTTTCGTCAGACGTACCCAACAATCTGGAAATCAGAGGTTTTGTAGAAGTAGCTCCAGGCTTCCCAGTCGTTCTCGCCAAAGGGATCTTCGATACTGACAATGGGGTATTTGCTGACCAACTGTTTATACATATCCGCAAGCTGTTCGTATGTGATCCATTTGCTTGGATCACTATCTGGATTCTTGAAGTCGAGGTCGTATTTCTTGGCATCTTCTTTGTAGAACTCGCTAGAGGCAACATCCATTGCAATATTCATCTGGCCGGTATAGCCCGCCTTTTCGATGGCTTCAGTAATCAGGTCCAAAGCTTCTTCGGGCGTCTGGATATCTGGCGCAACGCCACCCTCATCGCCCACATTTCCGGCGGATTGACCGTACTTCTTCTTCGCGAGAGATTTGAGTTGTTGGTAGGTCTCACTGCCTTGACGCAAAGCCTCGGAGAAAGATGGTGCGTTACTGTAGACGTGGTCAGCCCACTCTACACCTATACAGCGAACCATGGGAACCGTGCCTTGGAACGATCATGAACTCCTGGAAAGCCAAACGTCCTCCGGCATGAGATCCACCATTGAGCACATTCATGAATGGCACCGGTAAGACATAGGGTTTCTTTGTTCCCGCAAGATCCGATACGTGGGCGTAGAGGGGCACTTTCTAAAGAAATATGCATGATCAGTCATTGCTCCTGATGGCATTCTCAAAAGTGCCTCACCTTTTCAGCAGCACCGGCCTTTGCAACGCCCAAGCTTACTCCTAGTACAGCGTTCGCACCGAGGTTGGTCTTGTTCTTCGAGCCATCGAGCTTGATGAGGAAATCATCGACAGCCTTCTGATCTTTGACATCGAGATTCTCTTCAATGAGCTTGGGCCCGATCACTTTGTTCACGTTATCAACGGCCTTCAGCACTCCTTTTCCACCCCACTTTGATTTATCGCCGTCTCGGAGCTCGTGAGCTTCGTGCTGTCCTGGGATATTAACTAGTCAGTGCAAGTTCGGGAATCTGAATTGTTGAACACTAACCGGTAGAGGCTCCAGACGGAACGATAGCGCGGTGAAGGCCCGTCTCAGTGACGATGTCAACTTCGACCGTCGGGTTTCCGCGGGAGTCGTAGACGTAACGTGCGGCGATCTTTGAAATTGGCATAGTGTCGAGGAAGCTTTAGTCAATTGCTAGAGAGAGTGTCAGATTGCAAAATTCGGATTGTGGGCTCTCTTGATAGAAGTATGACAGCGGCCGAGCTAGTAAGAAAAAGCACCGTCGTGAGGCAGGTGCAAAGCGGAGCGCGCCGATCTTGAGTCAAAGGACTTACTGCAGCAAAGATTAGGTACTAGGTGATAAGGAATGGTTCTGGGTTCAATTGATAATAACCCGATCTTTGGACAATACTCGGCTACGAACTAAATGTGCTCTCAAGCGTTATTGAGCTGCAGCACTCAACCATGGAAACGATGTGGTGGGGTTACTGTCCACGTGATTGAACGATTAGATTAGGGCTCCTTTGGGGTAAAATGATTGTCTGGCGGATTTGTTATTGTACGTTATAAGACCAGACAGAATAGCTTTGGTATACTGCATGAATCCGCCTTCACATTGAGGTGCGACGATGAGCCTCGATCGTACAATTATTGCGGACAATTTACCATTATTATGCGCTGAATACAAAGACCCAACCAGGGGTACCAGCAACGTAATCGCCCCAAACTCCTCGCTTGTGGTATCTCCAATCATATTCAAACATCAGGACGTTGACCGAAAACTCAGACTCTATTAGATCAGTAGCACCACCTCACCCCTTTCATTTCTTCTCAATCTCAAGCTCTTCCAAAGCTGTTTCTCCTCCTCAGCCTTGCTCGTGCCTAGACCTTGTTCTTCTCTTTCACGATGATATCTCTTCAACGCTTTGTTCATGCTGTACCCTGTCTCGCTATCAGGTCCTTTCGTCACGAAAGAAAGGAACAGCTCGGCCCTTGTACGATAGACCACAAGTTGCTGGGAGTCATTCGCTTGATGGGGATGATGGTACTCGATCGTCTTGAGCTTACGCTTGGGACGTTCAGGGTGGTGATCGTCGCCGTTGGTGCTGTGGTGATGCGAACGATGGTGCTTCCTCGGCCGTGACTCATCTGACGCACGACGTGATGAAGTCCCTTTACGAATTTTGACAAGAGCACTGGCACCATTCCTGCCTCTTTCCCGAGCGATGACGGACTTTGTACGCTTCACAGGGCTCAGGGTACCCGGCTCGTTGCCGGAGTATTCTGGGCTTGGAGGGAACTTGGACCTGGAAAGGAGGCGCCCCAGACCACCTGTCAAGCCAGAATGAAGGACTGCTGGGGCGTCGGCCATTACTTCGTCACGTTCTTGGCTTTGCCTGATCGCTGCAATATCCAGCTCTTCCACATGATTTCGTTTCCGTTTCTTGTCCGTTGATCGGCTGTCCGTAGCGTCGAGCTCGTAGATCGAATCTTTGCTGCCATTTTGTAGGCTCTTGGGTGCCGGAGTCTGGTACTCTATTTGTTTCGGTCGTTGCTTGGCGGGTATAGGTTCAGTTCCATATGAGTATCCATGCTCTATGAATGCCTCATCATACTCATGCTCGTCTTCAGATTCGCTCGCTACTTGCAACCCAGCTTCAAACACGGAAGGAGCATCTGCTACCATCTGCATTTGCTCTTTGGATCCCCCTAGAGATACCTTTGAAGCGTTTGGCGTGTCTTCAGTCACAAGGAAATCGAAGACATTTACGGGTTCTGCAGGTCTAGTTGGTCTAGCGTTCGGTGGACTTGGTGCTTCAGGCGGAGGATCCACAATAGTGACTACACTGCCGGTTTCTGGATCGGGTGCATCTTCAACGTATGCTTTGCGAGGAACAACAGATGATGTTCCTTCGACCTTCACTGGTTTCTTAGCTTGTTTGTTGGCCTTTTCCTTGTATAGCGCGCCTTGATATTTCTGGGCTTCCGAAACGCATGACTATTGTTATGACTTATGTCAGCCTCTGTGAGTCGAAGAGATTGGTAGATATAGATGCACAAAGTATCGGGGAGCGTGCGGGGCTTAGGTATGGTGCATTCATGATGACTGTTGTATGGCTGTAGACGTACTGTGTGTGATCTATAATCTGTCCCTCGAAAGTGCGTCATGCAGTCCAGGCAGGAATAAGTTGCATTTCGACATTGGTTCCGATGAGGATCAAGTTTCTTCTTGGTAAGGATATCTCCGCATTGCTGGGGGCACTCATGGCTCAGCAACGAACTCCTGCACCAGTACCCGATTGGGCAGAAAGGAGGATTACCTCGCAAGAAAACGATACCATCTTATTCAAGCGCAAAAAGGCGGAAGTTGAATAGTTCGTGAAGGATATAGTACTATTGAACCGTGTAACAGTCAAATCGCGGTGTGGAGTATTGTTGGCAGGGCGTCATAAGGGGCCATTACGGCGCAAAAGAAGGGGTTGTTGGTTGATGTTTGATGATTGACGTATCGAGTTTCGTTTATTTTGGTGCGAATGATCCTGGCACGCGGCAACCTGCACTAGTCGCTATTCAGGGGGCAACCATGAACGATCCTTTTCCGCCGATAAGAGAACCATTACATGAGTACCTTGCTCTTATAACACTTAGGTCTCCTCTGTTTTCCCCTCGATAGTACTGGAACTCTTGGTCCATGCAGCGGACAAACTTATTTTGAATACTTTCGACGGGAGAATGGGCAGATCGATATGTTTTTGGGCTGCACCCGAGTAGATAAGTCAATAATCAAAGGTTGGAGGAGAGAGTTCCCAGCCTCGGTGACCTCGATTATAACCTGAAGCTTAGAGCAGTGTTCATCTAGCGATAGCTTGGTGATGGTACTTGCGTAAGATCAAGCTGGATACGAGTATTTAAAGAAGAGAGGTACTACGAAGAGCTGATATGTCATGGTCTGGTAGTAAGTGGTGCTTATTTTTTTGAATATACCGAGAGATCCACGATTACCCGACTTAGGACGAAGGCAGAACCTGACGCTTCTTTTATGTCGTCTTCATATCATCTTCATATCGTCTTCATATGCCTTGTGCCAAACACGGGTACGCGTCTTGTCATATCGGATGTATTGGTGGCGATGCTTGGGGGAGGGATAGCACCACACCAGACCATGGGATAGTGGACTCGGGTAGGTACGACTGCTGCCTTCCCGGTAAGGTCTACCACTGTGTCTCACGTCCTCAAATTTTAATCGACCGTGACTCAAACGTGTACTTCTAGAATAACTCTATGAGGTACCTCAAAGAGCGGTATCAACATTCGATCCATCATCAACTGTCTGTAAATTACTCGCCGCGGTGCTTGTGGTAACAATGCCGCTACTTTTGGCATTAAAGTATTCCTTGACCGTCCGGGTTAGCGCTGAAGTCTAACGAGACCCCACATCGTCCTTGATCAACAATCTTACGAACGCGAACACAACGACTCTTGATCTCACAAAGTAAATCGAAACATGACATACCAGCAGGACGGCCAAGTCTATCCACCACCAGAAACAAGTGTCCCCCAAGACACCAATGCTGATCACGATCGATACGAGAATGACCAGTTCAATGGCATGCCACCACCTCCGGAAGGTGCCTTTCCTTCATTACAACTCTTGATGAGCGCGTGCCAGGATCACGCTCGTGCGCATGGCTATGCCTGTGTTACCTCCAGCAATAATTACAAAAGGGGTATCGCCTATGTGCGTTGCGACCGTGGTGGCGAGTATGTCAATCATTGGAAGCTGACGCCCGAGACTCGGGTTCGGAAGAATCGCACTCGCCGTCTGGTAGGGTGTAATTGGAAGGCACGCGCAAAACGGACAAGTACAGGGGATTGGATTCTGACAATGATGAATTCTAAGCACAATGGGCACGACAGAAGTGAAAGTGCCACTCAGCACCCCAGCCTCCGACAGCTGCCACCCGAGGCTTTGGAAGAAGCAAGGGAGATGTTTCAGATGGGGAGGAGCCCCAAGGAGGTATTGGAGCAGTTACAGAGAAGTTGGAACCCAGATATCACGGCTCAGGACGTGTACAATCTCAAGGCCAAGATTGCAAGGATCGTCTCAAAACAACTTGCTGGAGGCGAAACACCACAGAGTCCACAGCCGGTCTCCCCAGATCAACGTTTCGGACCACCAACCGATCCGCGGCTCTTGGAGCACGATCATGCAATGAGGCAAAGTCTAGAAAACCAGAAGCCAAGGTGTCAATGTACGTGCTGTGAGCACTGATAAAAACAGCGGCTGCAACACATGATATATTACTTCATTCGGCCAACAGTCGACCCACCAAGCTTTATGATATTGTCATGAATGTTCTCGATTACATCGGTCAAATTGACCTATGGACAGACAACATCGGTTCATGCTATTCCTAGCCCGAACTTGGATGCAGAATATGTGGCTTTCACTTCGTACTTCAATGGGCTCAGGCCAATGAAAGTCAGCGCCACACCTCGCTTGGCGTATGGCAGTCAAAAGATCTTACTTGTGACTGGATGAGCAGAAGAAGGAGAGCGGTGGTCCTTCAATCGTCAGTACATGAAGAACAAGCTCCGGTTGTCGAGGCTGGCCGTTCCAATCAATTATTATCTCTGTTTTCGCTCCAGCGTGAAAAATGGAAATGTCAAATTGCAGGTGACTCTCTCTCCATTGCTGCAAATTTCACTTAACCATCTAGAGTTTCCCATGTTTACTATGGTCTTTCAACCGAGATAATGTCCGAACATGCGATTTCTGCGCGTACATGCAATTCCTAACTGTCATCGTCGATGCTTCTCTCATGACAGTACTCTCTGGTCTTGTGCTGGTTTAGGGGAGATGGCGATGCCTACTGCTGCCGGTTTTCCGTGTCGCAAGGACAGTAAGCCTTGAGGAAGCATTTCGTCTCACTTAGACAATCACTTCAGCTTCTTGGCTTTTGATCCATTGGATGCGCGAGTTGACCCTACGGCAAAGGGCCTCTCCTATCGGCAGAAATTAACATCTTGTGTGTCGCCCATCGGTTCCATGAGCCACGTGTACAGGAATTCGAACCGCGAACACACCGCTCTCACTTTCAGAGGTCATCAATACGCGATGCATGTTGAGCTGTCCGCAAGTGGTCATGCTGTTATGGTCTAGCCTCAGGGCTCGTCAACCCCACGTATTAAATGAGCTCTGGATCGACGACCTGTCTGCAGTCACGCGGTGCGGTGAAACATCGGCTGGGCTGTCTCATTCGGTGATCTTCGTCCGAAAGCTCTCATCCCGCGCTATTATAGAAATATGGGGTGGCTTGAAAAGGCGATACCCGCTTTGTGGAAGCGACTCCTACTGACATCGATCCACCCAATCACTAATCACTCTTCCCCCAGGCCGTTCTAAGGCTGACATGCAGCTTCTCTGCAGGGAAAGTTAAATAAATATCTCCCCACTCTGGGGTAAATCATAATGAGGAGTAGAAAAATACAGGAAGCCAGGAGTCGGACAATCCAGCAACCTCCATATTGCATATTAGCCTGGGCAGACGGGCCTTGACAAACACCAGCAGAATACTCAGGCATTTCCACTTTCAATCTTCATCAGGCCTCCTGCAAATGTTGCATCTTCGAGAGGTCGTGCGTCTTAGCGCGCTTTTGTTTGCTATTCTTGGGTCTCATTCCACCGCAATTCCAGCAAGCCGCAACAACGACCCAAGAGCGATTACACTGCCAACTCGGATAGAACCTGATGGACCAAGGCTACTTCGCGAAGTCCGATCGACACGTGAATTGCCGAGGTCTACCACCAAATCCCTCGAACCCAGGGATTGGAAGATCGAATACTTTGACGAAGGATGGGCGCTCTACTTTTCCGCCTACCAAGGGTTTCTCAAGATCGAAAATGCAGCTGCATCGCTTGAGAATTTCTTCGTCAATATCGCAGACCATGCAGCTGGTGACTGGCATCGGACAGAACCTCTAAAAGCCTTCAGCGTCCAATTCGGAGAATTAATCCTGGATTTTAAGTGCGAAGTCGCCGAGATACCTTGGAAGCTTGTATCCAGAGTCGCCGAAAGAATAGCAGACAACGTGCGAAATGGATTCGCCGGAGCCTTTGAGGGCATCTTGAGTCATATCACTAGCGGAGGAGTAGTATATATCAAGATGAGGACCTCTATTGGTGCTGCTTCGTGAGTATTTGCCAGTATTCTTTATGCTCATGAATGTAAAACTTATCGGTGACCTCCAGGAAAAGAAAGGGGAATTAGGAGTGAAGGGTCAAACTCGGTGTAGGGAATCTTTCTTCTCGCTCAGCCAGCGTGCTTCCCTCCTCCATTACACGTCCAATTGCCGCATCTCACACTGAAAGCGGAGACACTTAAACCTCACTCAAGTCGTCGATGAAAGGCCCAAGGGCATCTGTTACAGACAGATTTGGCCTTGGAAGCGCCTTGGGAACGCCGTGATAGTCTTTGGTAGCGATCCAACATACCTTAGACCACCATGTTCACAGCTTTCCCAAGTTGCCACACGGATAAAGATCTTCTTTCTCATTTCATTCAACCTATAGATATATTTGGTCCCGAGAAACTTCGTTGGGGAAATTACCGGGGCAGGATAGAGACGTGGGTAGCACTTACAATCAACGAAGAGCATAGGAGAAGCCAAGGTAGAGCCAAGCTCTGTGTAGGCGAAGGATGGTTATGGTTGGGGCGTCGTTCACTGCTTATGCTATTGATGCTGTAGAAGAACCTCTCTGCACTGACTCATCCATTGTTTCTGTTGCATTTAGCAAGCGTAGGATAAGGTGCTATCGATTCTATCTACAAGTACTGCCTTCCCTGTCACAAAGCAACATTGCCATAAGCATAACGTTGATCGGCTAGCCGCCACCTCTCTGCAATCCCTTACGCCTGCCAACCCAGGCCGTAGCAAAATCCTCGATTGGAGGCCTGCAACCCAAACACCAGGCCATTGCCAAACGAAAGCGCCTTACGAGCGGATTTCCCCCAACAGCATCCCCACGCTAAAACTCAAGCACAAAATCCGCCTCAGCTTCCTCCCTCAGTAAGTCGTCAACAACGGGGCTGTTGACCGCAAACAAATCATCCTGGTTTTCGTCGAAACAACCCGCATCGCGACACTTGAACCACATCTCACTGGCCCATTTTGGCTCCCCATACCGCTCAATGTAGAGCGCGGGCGGTAAGCTGGTGTCTGGCCTCTCAGGCGCTGATTTGACCGTTTTGCCCGGAGTGGAGGGTTTGCGCATATTCGCTGAGACAGAGCGGCCTGCAGAGCGACCGATTGTCGTTTTGGAGGCAAGGGTTGCTGCCGTGTGGCGCATTGCGGAGGGGTTGGTGGGTGGCGGCGTGGCCTTGCGGGAAGAAATATTAGAGAACGGTAGACGGGGCTTTGTGGGTGGATTTGGGGGCTTGGTAGTGGGCTTCGACTCCTTCAGGTTGCCCGACTGGGAGAGGGCGGCCGCCGCAGACTTCGAAGTGAGAGTAGAGGGACCTTTTGATGAAATCGGTTGCTTTAGAACTGGCTTACTAGATGCTGGTTTCAGGATCGAAGTTTTGACTGGCTTTTGTTTTCGCTCTGGATATAGCTCTTCCAGTACCTTTTGATACTTGGCTTCAGCCTTTGTCTTCGCTTCAAGGGTAATGCTACATTCTCCATCCGCGCAATCGGGCTCATGAGAACACATAGCGACAGAGATCTCGATGTCCATCTCAGCCTGGGCCATACACTCTTTGTCTCGCAGTTCTTCTTCTTTCTTGCGCTTAACCTTCTGTCGGTCATTGTAGGATAATCCTTCGTAGTCGGGCTTGTTGAGAAGAGAATGGTGGATGGCGGGCAGTAAACCCTCACCATTTGGAAAGGGGACAAGATTGAGTTCGTGTATATCATCAGGATAATCAGGAAGGGCTATGTTCGGTCAGTCTGAATAGCAGTAGGGGATTGCTTGTCGCAATTACGTTTTGCTGGAGGAGGCATGTACTCGATTTCCCTGTTTCCAAGTTCATCTAAGTCGCCCAGGACTTCCAACTTGGTCATCTCCGCATGAGAAACCCTTGGCCTGGATTTCCGGGCAGACGCACTCTTCTGAGGACTCTTGTCTGGAACATCTTCGACTGACGGTGGAGGGGGTATATTAAATGCTTTGGTCTTCGCATTGGTAGTTTTTACTCCTAAAGGTGCTCGATTTCTTGGTCCTGAAGAGGCTCTGTCAGCACCATTGTGTCTACAGAGTTTTACGGCGCATACCCATTGGAGTTTTAAAGGCATCTTTATCTCCCAGTCCTCCCTTCTTCCCAACGGTTGTGAAATTTTCATTTCCTTTGCCATTCGCTTTCCCTACAGTCTTGCCACCACCAAACGCCCCTGGACCATTTTCATCGTTTAAAGGTATTCTGAAAGGTGTTTTCGGAACTTTGTTGCCGGGCGTCTTTGGTGCCAGCTGTCGGGCTCCTTGGTTGAGAGGTTTGGACGCAGCTACTTGCTGATGCCCATGCACCAGGTTCTCTTGGTCTCGTGCGGCGAGCATGTTTTCCATGTGCAACGTAACTTTGCTAGATGATAACTAACATGAACATCTTTTGATGATGTGAAATGCGATATGCAAAATTCAAGCGGATCTGCTAACAGATGAAACTTTGTAATGTTTACGGTTGCTGTTGTCGCGGAGACTAGCTGACTAAGCAGCACATGAATGCCCGAAACATCACACGTCTCTCGCGGGGGTTCATTCACCTTTGACAATCAATTTCACTCCTATAAATCTCCCTCCACCTGCAAGACTTTTCATATCCGCGCAACTTCCTTATCCTACAAACCCACCTCTCCTGTAATTTCCAACATGAGCTCTTTAGAAACCATCAAGCAGGTATGCACCCTCCTGCCCCGAGTTCACGGTTCATATATATCTCGGAAAATCACTCTACTCTTGAAACAGTCAACTTCTACAACTGCTAATTATCTACAGAAACTCTCTTCGCTCCGTTCGGAAGTGGAAGAGACATCAGCCAAGAATGAGGAACTCCAGGCTGAAGTCAAGAACTTGAAGCAAGAGAGCATCTCAAAAGAGCAAGAGATCAAGTCGTTAACACATCGGAATGGCCTATTGGAAGCGGAGGTTGAGAAACTCGAGGCTGGCATTAAGGAGGCCAAGGAAATAGCTGGCCAGAGCCGCGACCACAGCACACAGAACGAGTCTTTACAGCGGAGGTTGCAATTACTTGAAGATGAGGCTGAAGAGGCAGATAGGAATATGCGTGAGACTAACGATAAGTATGGGTCCAACATCCAGTGCCATGTCATTTTTCTTGCGACGTGGCATTACCGATCCGGAGAAATCCAGCTGACCGTGAGTACCGCAGGTTACGTCAAACCGACGTCAAGGCTGGCCACTATGAGCGCAAGGTGCAAGCTCTTGAGGCTGCTCGCGACCAATGGGAAGAGAAATATGAGGAGATGAATGCGAGATACAAGGCGGTCCAGAAGGAACTCAAGGACTTCCAAGACGAAATTGGCAACATCTAGGCGTTGGCGGTGTAGTGGAGGAGTTCTGGCATTACACGAGCGCTACTGCGGTGTCTTTCTACTTGAAGTAGAAGATACAACAAGCAGAGCCGTCGAAATGTTTTAGCGGTGAGGGTTCTGAGCGGGCGGAATAAGTCCCTTAGCTTGTAGCTTTTCCTGACCAGGCTCGCAGGGTACCATGGTTGCCCATAGCATGCAGCATCTTACGATTAGAGGTCGGTTGATCAAGATTTTCTATCCTTAGCTTTGATACTATTTTTCGAGCGCTCTTTGTGTCTTGTCATCTTCCGTTCAGCTTTGTTCTCGTACCTAAACTTCTTCTTTTTCTTTCTCGGTACCAATGATTTCGCCTTACTCAACAATAATCTGCCATGCTGCTTCCTATCGTAGCTCTGGCGTCCGTCTACTAAGTCATTCTTCGACGGTCCGTCCACCACGCCTTCCCCCTCACCCTCACCCTCTTCCTCCTCCAGAGTCTGATGGAATCCGTCTCTGGAAACTTCCACTGCCTCAACGGTCACTGTAGTGAAGCGATCATCATCCGGGTACTCCACTTCCATATCGGCATCTGAAGGCTCCTCGATGCCGTTCACTTGCTCCTGGTCGCCCTCTTCACGTCCTCGGTTTTCTCTACCTGAAGCACTCGGTTCTACTTCGATGTCTTGGTGGAGCAAAGTGTTGACTTCTGCGACATGCTTTTCGAGATCTGCTTTGCGGCCTTCTCTTAACTGCAGATAAAGAATTTAGCAGTAGTACCCTCGAACTGGGACGTGACCTTCGGACCAATTTGCGCGATGTAATCTTCTCCTCCCGTTCACGTTTCACCGCTTCTTCTCTTGCATGCTTTGCCCGCTGAAGCTTTCGCTTGTGAAAGCCAGTCAAATAATCTTCCCTTGCGTGAGGATCGAATGTGATTTCCTCTATCACAGTAGCAGCTTTCCTCCGCTTCTTCGGCGGCTCTATCATGCCTATCGCTTTGCGTTTACTCGGCATTGTATCGACCTGGCGAAGACACTGATAATCGGTCCATAGAGCTTTGAGGTACCCCAAATTCCACTCCACTCCAGTAGAGTAAAGTCACTTGCCGAGAATGTTTCGGAGCAAATCGTGCCGGCAGCCGAGATCTTTCCGGCTTGGCATTTTTCGAACGTAGATCGCATCACCAGTATGGTGCTTCAGTGGCTAACAATCGCATTCGAGTTCAGAAACTCCTTCCCCATCCCACAGCATGTTCTCGACAGTGCTAGGAGCGTTGTGCCTCAGTCTATGCCTAGTAAATGCGTATCAGGACACCTCTCCGTTCTTCCTCTTTTCGACGTCTTCGTAAGGTTTGCCCGTCAGAACAAGAGCTCCGACTAAAGTGCGATCAGGTTATTTCCAACCGAAAATACACATATCCTCCCTGCCTCATCAATACAGAAGTCGGTAGAGTCTCAATTATCGGCCTGTCCGTCAGATAGCTATGTTCTCGTCAGTCAGCCAGGCGCTACTGCGGAGGGTTACACAAACGGAAATCCAGTGCCCCACATGAGGGCAAAGCTGTCAGGGTCTGATGAGAGGGTACGGTCAAGAGTGATCACGGATGCAGTGCTTGGAGAGTTGGATTTACATTCGATCTCGAAAACGCTGCAGGAAAAGTGCGGTGCCACACCTCTGAGAATCGATGCGTCCAGTGAGTATCTCTGTCAAAAATCGCACGATTGTTGTCAAGGATGCATGCTGAGATCGATGGCACTTCTCAGCTGGATCTTTTGCAATCGACGATCAGGCGCGACCACGAGTTATTAGTCTTGATTTTCCACCACTACCAGCAGGGCGAGGCAAGAAGTCTAGGCTTCTAGAGCATGGTATGGCATCAGAATGACCAGTCTCGTGTTACACTCTGACATTCACATGTAATAGATGCCTTTCTGGCCTCTGTGATCGACTATCTTCCAGGCTCCGAGTATACAGTAATCTACAGCACAACTCCTAGTGCAACAACCCACCATCCAGTGACTACCGAAGCTGAAACGTACGAAATGGACACCAACTTCGGAGTTCCTCTGCACATGGAGCTAAAGCGAGATCTTTCTAATCATCGACGCGAATCGAGCAACATCACGTTACCAAATGCTCCACTATTCGAAAAATATCAGTTCTTTAGTCCAGGTAAAACCCTGGTCATCTTGATCAACTCCATGCTGATCTTCTTTTACAACTGCTGACACGTGCTGCTAGGGATATTCATGGGATTAGTGGTTTCCCTTGTGCTCTTCTCTATCATCTATGTGGCTATCTCCGGGATCTCTTCCCTACAAGTATCCTATGCTGCATTCGATAAGGAGATGGGCCCCGCGGCACAGAAGAAGCAGCAGTAATGATGTAGGGATCTCTCTTTTGTCCTCCTTTCATTTCTTGCGGGGTTGGTACCGACAGTGTGGTAAAGGTCCACATAGGGTAGGGATTAGAGTTCAAGTATGATATACCTGTGGACGGGATGGCTGTTTACTAGCGTCGTGCAGCTAGCGTATTCCTAGTGCTATGAAGCCTGCCTCATGATGTGTGCAGACAAAGTCCGATACTCCGAGCATGTGAGGGTGATGGTTGTGTAGGTTCTTCGTATGTATAAAGCTGGCAATGTCCCTAGTCTACTCCTTCCTTATTCCCACCCTTCTGTGTGTAAAATTCAAGTGTTTGAGAGTTGGGTCTCTATTGCGTTTGCGTAGGTCGCGTCTCCCCATATCTTTGAAGTTTACAGTCTCCTTGTTCCAAGCTCTCCCCAGTACCATCACCTTGTTGTACCTTCTTTGCACGCAATAGGCCCTGTTGAGACAACACGCCTCTTCCCTGGTCAACGAAGTTCTGTAGACAAAGAGGATCCTCGTTAAGAGAAAGGTATTCCCTACCCATTTGGTTGCCCACCTATGCATTATAGATACTAATACTTACTCCAGTAAGACTTAGCCATAATCAGGATCCTCAACAACCACTCGAACTCTAGGAACAAGATGTGCACCTGGCTCCATCTCCGGTTCGAATGCGGAGCTATCAAAAAGAGGGATGACATAAGGCTCGAATGCGAACACTTGAAACGCGGTTCGTGCGTAGGTCGCTGGGGCCACCACTACGTGAAGTTCCTGAACATACCCTTCGACTGTCTTGGTATTGCACCATATTGTGCCACATGTCCCGGGGGAACGCCTTCGAAAGCGACTAGAGCGTGGTTTAGGACGGCCATCGATACCCTGGTTGCGAGGGAAGTGTCTTGCCATGACGATGCAACTAAATGGACTTCAACCTATTCTGGCTATTCAGTCACCGATATCATTCCGCCTGAACCAGGCCCCGTAAGTATTCTTCCCACTTTCATAACCCCGTGTACTTGTGCATCACGTACTCCTCACACTAGAAATTCCTCAACATAAAAATTTCCTAATTATCGGGCTATCATTCATGAGAGCCCAATTTTCCAATCCTGTACAGAGCTAACGAAATCACAGGCACCTTTCTGGCTCCAACCGATCCCGGAACATGCAGAGGTGATTGATTTTCTCGATCGATACCCTGACGACCACCGTTCGCAACGGTCAGAGACGCCGGAGCCGGAGCGGCGTCTCTGCTTTGACGAGCTCCTCCCTCGAGTGGAAACCCCATTTCCGGTTGTGCAGGCCGAACGCCTTCCGTCCATGAGACTCTACCGTGAGGATATCGAGAGGCGCTTCGTGCACACCGAGATTTTCGGGCTTGGGCTTCAAGATTCTGGGTCTAATGGTGATAATGATGAGGAAATTTATTTCGGGGGTACCGAATGTAGGTACCTCCCGTCCAAACCTCTGGTGTGGATATTGGAAATGATAGCTAATCAACCCTAGAGAGATGGGACTTCATGGAGGTGGACGGAGTGATGACGAGGCGATGTCAGAGTGCAGATGCGGGTCATTGAAGCTTGCTAGTTACTTGCTCCATTGTTTCTTGCATTTCGCGTTGCATATTTTCGATTCGCGAGTGCTACATAGATCGATCCATCATTGGTCTTGTTCTGCTAGTCTCAGACAACTTTCATTCTGAAAAGTATACGCATTGACTATCTCGCTCAATTCTCTTCGATCTGTTTGCTTCCAATGCCTGATACACATCTCAGAAGCTACAGACATGAATGCCACAGCAATCAACCCGTTCAGCTCACATCTACCCAATCCTTTATCTCCCAGCCAACCAATAAGAGCGGCGAATGACAGGACTCGTCCCTCCAGAGACCGACGAATTAGTCTCAAGCAATGCTCCCAGCCTCCCACCATTCCCTACCCCTGATCTATCTCAAGCCCAGACGAGCTAGCCAACAAGCCCATGAAAACCCCTTATCAAGTTCTCATCCCAAGCTCATCTCATCGAATCAAGTCCTCAGATTGCCGACTGCAAGGTCCTCCGCCTAAGGTAGCTGCAACGGCAACAACAGCCACCGTCGACTAGCGCCGGCACTCGTGGAATTCTTCAAGCAACAGGCATCGAGGGTTGGTAAGCCTGGGGGCGAATGATGGCTCTGGAAGGGACAGCTTTTAGAGTCTAGACCTATGTACTTATTGTCGGTTCCCCCGAGGCTATTCGTACGGGTTTGTAAGCGACAGGGAATCAGAGAGGTTAACTGAACTCGAAGATCAGAACTACGAGTCCAGTGCCGTCAAGTCAGCCCAATATCGCGCGTTCTTAAAGAGTGCACGGAGATCGTATGTACTCCGTACCTAAGATGTAAAAGTAAGGTACTTGCGCATGAAAGCCTCGCAGTCGCATGAAGATCTAGAACTCAATGCACGGGCCCTGGGGAATGATGAACGGTGATCTGCGGTGCAGATAATCGTCACGCTAAGGGGTAAGCCTCAGATGTGCCGATGCCATGACTCGTGAGAGTTTCGGGCTACTGGTTTAAGGGGAGGCTAAGGACACGGCTGAACCAGTCTGTCGGTACGGTCCGGCTCCGATGGCTGGAGGGAAAGGGGAGGGGGGGGCATGAACATGTGACGTCTGTCTTGGTCTTGGTCTTGGGCTTTGAGGGAGGGATCTTGGTGCGGGTAGGCGCTGGGGAGAGGTCGGTTTGAGGAAGAGGAGTTTTGCTTGGGCTGTTGTGTTTAAGCGGAAGAATGTCCTGGGAACAGATAGAATCCCCCGGGGTGGGATAGCAGTCGTTGAGTGTTGTTTCTTGGGCGCACCGCTCCTTCTGCAAAGCCCATATCAGCCCCAAGACGAAATCAGGAGTGGAAATCTCTCATTGATATTTCGTTACTCTACTACGGTTATTTGTTGGCAATTGGTGTATGTCACATTGCTGGTAAGGGTTTCCTTTCCCCCCAAAATTGTTGACGATGAAGGAGACTTGAGCAACGCCGCAATATGCCGGAGCAGGCCGATAAAGCTGCTCATGGATCTTTCCTCGGAGGCAAGCTGAATCTGCCGATATCAGCATATTTATCCTCATAGTGCTGTGCTGCAAGAGTCAAGAAGAAGAGAAGCAGAAGCAAAGCTCGAGCGTCAGGTTTGGGCAATTTTTGCTAGAGGCCCTGTTCTGAATCTCTCGTAAATCCACCATGTTTTGTTTATTTTATATTCCACACTTAACCAAAATCTCTCTCGGGACTCCCGAAACTTGGTCGAATAGATCAACGCAAGAGGCTTACAACGAAAGCATGTCTCGACAAGACTATTTTCAGCAGGCAGATATACATTCAGGTCATCCCGCTGATATATCTGCCAGGTAGTAGGAAGAAAAGGGTGATGCGGGTCTTGGTTACTACTACGCATCGGGATTATCGACTCAGCCCTGCCTACTGACTTTGCTTTTTTGGATTATGCTTGCTTACCTTTGACTTGTCTTGGGCTGTATTTTGTACCATAAACATCGGCAATGAGTTTGACTTAGCCCTTTCATAACACATCCGTGACAATTTGTCGACGATAGAGCCTTCTAGGCCTACATCTAAAATGTCTGCCTCCTTCCTGTAAATATCTGCATGTAGCTTTCTGTACCAGGACTCGATCCCCTTGAACCTTTCTGGATCTTCTGCGAACGATTTGTTTAAGTTGTGCATAGCAAGCCAGGATCCTCGAGGAGCTAGAAGTAAAGCGCCTCCAAACCCGCACAGGAGATATGTGGCTATATTACGGACTCTGGTGGGCTTCAGTATGGAAGTGAGATCTGGGATTGGAGCTGTTGTACGATTACAGCGTTAGCGAATCGGTTCAGAGTGTTTTAAACAGCTGGGTTAGGAAGCATCCATACCGGTCTGTCCCGACGAGAATACGACATGAATTGGTCGCTGATAAGCCCTAAATGCTTGCAGAATGCTACTCCTAGATTTGTGAGCTGCGAAGATACCTAAACCGAAGCCTACGAGTCCGAAAACGGGAATGTAGACCCGCAAGCTGCGCTCGAAACCTGCGATGAAATTACGGTCTTCGTCAGTGAGATCGTTCTCACAACGATCTTTGATAAGTGTATTTTATTTCTTTCCGTAGTTGCATGACAGAATCGAGCGCCTCATCGGTCATTGGAGCTTTGGACGACATGATTACAGGGAAGGGATCTGGTAGTAGAAAGAAACTCGAACAGAATTCTGTAATAAGTGCATTTTCAAAAGGTAGGATCATTGAGGCTGTGATGCGCGAATTTAAGCGGCTCCTCACCCCTTGCTTCATTATCGTCCAGACCTTTTCGGTTGTTGGCAGGTAGACAGAGTATCAAAAATTCCTCGACAGCTCAATTGCAGATCAAGGCACTATCCCATGGTCTGGTGTGGTGCTATCTTACCTCCCATGCATCGCCATCGATACACCCAATATGACAACACGCTTACCCGTGTTTGGCACAAAGCATATGAATACGGAAGAGGGTACAGTATGAAAATGACATGAAAACAACATCATTTTCTGATTTCGCCCCAAATCGGGTAATCGTAGATCTGTCGGTGTATCCTAAGAATTAGCATCACTTATTACCAGACCATGGGATGATAGTCATTCGTAGCTAAGTTTCAGATCATAATAGAAATGCACGTCCACTGGAATCTACATGATGAACGATATCCGTCAGCACCACACAAGGCAGATTTTGAGGAAGAATGGGAAAAAGGCCACCAGAGCATAGCCTTGCTAGGCAGACTCGGTTTCTGGATTTTCAAGTAGTTTACCAATGTGCTTCATCATTCCAGCTGTATCATTACTCATATGCATTGAACATTCCTCAGGTGATAGCAAACCGTCCCCCTAACCGTAGCTCTGCAATTGATCCCCAAGGCAATGGTATTCCCCATTTACAAATAGCCATTCCCTCATGTGCTTGTAGCTGATACTTTGTTGCAGCTACTGCGGACATGTCTGTAGTCACACAAGTCTTAGCTAACGATCCTATTTCGGCACTCGGTTGAATGGGACTTCTATGAGTTCAACAGTCGGAGATCACTGGGAACATACCGCACCACAGCTTCCACAGGTTTTACTACCTCCGGCGATACCAGAGCCACATTTGGGACAACTGTTATGAGCCATCGTTCAGTAGGCGGGCTGACGAGTGCGGTAAGGTTTTTGTGAGAGGGTTTGGTGGAGCGTTGATGGGTGAATTCTCCGAGAGCAGACTTTCTCTAGCTTTTTGCGGTAGAAAGTATTTGGCAAAGAAAGATGGGAGTTGCGAAGAAGAAGAGTTCCACTTGGGAAGAGCCTCGTCAGGCCTTATCTAAATGGTGGGGAAGTGGGGTAATGATGGCAGACACCGATAATCGATAGGCCCCCTCGGCCCTGAACCAACTTGAAGGCTCCGAGTCCACAACACCTTGCTGAGTCTGCTGATAGGCAAGACATGAGATCTAGAAAGCAATGCGCCTCTTGCGTCTGCTTCAAAGTTAGCAATTGTTGTGGTCTCGGTAAATGCTTGACAGGTACAAACCCTGTGTATTTAGAATTGGCTTTGACAATCTTGCCTTTTCGTTCCATCTGCTCTTTCTTCTTAAGGATCCACTTCTTGCTCCCTTTTTTCTCGTCTGCTGTGTGAATCCCACGCTTGCTTCCTCTTCGTTCGTCCATGATATGTACCCCTTCCATCCCATTTACAACCCCAGTAATGTCTCCTTTGGGCACGTCTCCTCCACCAACGGTGAGCACCAAGTAGAGCTTCGCGTTCTTTGTACCAGGCTCATCCTCCAGTACACCGGCGCCGAAGCCTGCTTTAATCGCTGCAGTGCAGATCATGCCCCTTTGCTCTTCATTCCTTGGATAAAACTGGCACACTGCTCTACCGCCCCTCCTCAAAGCTGCGTATAATCCACCGAAGAACCTTGCCAGACGCCCAGCAGGACTCACGTCGGTGCTATCTGCATTACACAGCCATTGGATGGCACTGATACTAATCGCAGCATCGATGCTACCTGGCCGCAGCGGGACTCCTTGTCCAATGTCGGCTAGCAGTAGGTCACCCTCAACGTCGCGCTGTAGTGCGATATCGAGCATTGAGGCGGATATGTCCATGCCGATCCAAATATGAGGGCCGCCATCAGAAGTGGGGACGGAGGACAGGATTTCGCCGCTCAGTCCTGAGCCGCAGCCGACGTCAAGGATGAGAGAAGGGGTTGTTAAATTGAGGAGCTCGAGGGCGCGGTGGGTCATAGAAGATTGGATTGAGAGGATACGGGAGGAAGTGGTGTACTTCCGAGATTCGGCATCGGAGTAGAAGAGATCAGGCGGCCTTCACATATCAAACTTGCTATTAGCAGACAGCTTTGCCGTAAGGGGTTTGAGTGAGGGAATCGCACAAAGTCTCCTCGGGTCGAGACATTATTGGTGGATGTGATTGTAGAGACTGAAGCTTCTTTGGCTTAGGTGCCCACTATATCAGCACTTCCATTCTCAAATCGGCTTCCATTTCATCGTTTCCAACTTTACAATACATAAATGAATATGAGAAGTTTAGCATGCTTCTACGAAGAATAGAGGGCGGGACAACTGCTGCCTCGGCAGAAACTTTTTTTGCCAAGACCTGTACATACCCCCCCCTTATGCCTAACATCGTCAGTCCTCTAAATCTATCCAACTCCGCGCTTTTGCGCGTTCAATCTGCTGCCTCCATAAGATGTGGATTCTCCCTCTTGTCGGCTACTTAGGTGTCCTTCTGGGCTTCTCATTCCTTACCCTTGCAATTGGTAAGCTCTCGGCCCAATATCCACTCGAAACCCATTCTAACATAAACAGCAAGCGGATTATACTACCTTTCGGAGCTTGTCGAAGAACACACCGTCCTCGCTCGCCGCATTCTTACCCGGCTGATCTACGCTATCATCGGTATACAAGCATTGTTGGGCCTGGTTGACCGCTTTCCCTTCTGGCTTTCGGCACTCAGCATTACGAGCCATGTCGTCTACCTTGGCAATCTACGGCATTTCCCTATCGTCAAGTTGAGCGATCCTGTGTTTATTATATCTTGCGGTATGTCCTTTGTTATTCTCCAGTATTCTCTTAAGCTATGTGCTTTGCTTTCTTGGGTCCTAGACGATGAACGAAGTGCAAAGCCTAGAAAACATCACTAACAGACTACCCTACAGTCCTCGTCCTCCTCAACCACTTCCTATGGTTCCGCCACTTCTCTACCCCACCCTCTCGCCCTTCTGGTCACTCCCGCTATGATCCTTACACTGACATACCCACCTTTACCGAAATCGCTTCATACTTCGGCGTCTGCGTTTGGCTGATCCCATTCGCACTCTTCGTTAGCTTAAGTGCAGGGGAAATGGTTCTGCCGAGCATGGGAAGCGAATACGCCACCGGTGACGGCAATGCGGCCACCGCAGGAAGCATGGGCATTGGAAGTGGAAGCCTGGGCGGAGGGACCGGTAGGGGAACAGGTAGGAAAGCGAAGGGGCTTGTAAAGGCGGCTATAGATGGTGCGGGTGGATGGATCAGGGAGACAGGGCAGGCTATGGGGTTTTGGAGGGGTGATCGGATGAGAAGTGATCGGAAAGCATTCTAATCGTTTAGAGGAAATTAACGGAGCCATTTAGCATTATACTGACCCCGTAACTAGCAATAAGGGATGTTCTATGTTCTGGTACCTCCCATCTAGGTGCCACTCGAGACAGAGTGAGGCTGGAAAGCTTTTTTCGTGGCAGTCCTATGTAGCTCGAACCAAGGACGGGATCGAGGCTTTACGAGACTTGAAGTCCTTCATTGAGTAACGAAATTTGGCGAGGAAAGGCGAACCACGGCACCCCTTGATAGTAATACATCAGTCCGTGGACTACTTGAGCGATATCGAGAGGGCGAAAGCAGTCTCTCGGAGACATCCTGCTTCGTCATTCATCCAGGCGGACTGGAGGCAATGTCGAATTCACCGTTCACTAATATTATTCTCTAGGTTTCATGCCTTTCCCTCATTTTGCTACTTTTTAACATTAAACCCGTAACGATCGCGAGTAGCCTCAGGCAGGTGTCTACGGAAATCGCTACACTTTGGCGTGTCAGATTTTTCATCCGATCGTTTCCTGCTTTGGATACATATATGGGAGATTGGTCAGATGCTTCACGTGATGTGTTGAGCTTTATAGACAGATTTCTCTTATGTTGGTATAGATCAGCAGACACAACATCCGGCACTCTCCAAGTGACGTCAAAGTCGGCTTACTGCTGGATGCTGGCTGAATCCACAACGCGGCGGAAAATAGAATTACAGCTCTTCGGTAGGAAGTATGACAATTTGAATGATGCTGGAGATAGAAGGAAAGAGATGTGCTTGAAGTTACCGGTGATAGTACTTACCATGGACACCAATCAGCAATACAGTGGACCGTTGACGGGATTTTGCATAAAACAATAGTAGCACTTCCACAGGGTATCTAACATATATACATAAGTCATCCGCACCACCCTTAGGCTCCGATTTCCATATGGTCAAGCACAGCCTTTGTGAAGTCATGTGTCGTGTTGCTTCCACCCATGTCCGGAGTTCGGCATTTGCTAGAGACTTGTTAGCCAAACACAGTCTGGTCTAGTAAATATTACTCACCCTTCTTGGATAACATCGTAGACGCCCTTCGATATCCGATTCGCGTGCTCATCCAACCCTAGGTGGCGGAGGAGCATAGAGCCAGAGAGGAGCATGGCGGTTGGATTTGCCTTGTCTTTGCCTTTGATATCCAAGCCTACATGACGGCATCCTGGCTCAAACACTGCGACGTCTCGGCCCATATTGCAGCCTGGGACGATTCCAGGGCCTCCAACAAGCGCCGCGCCGACATTTGAAAGAATCCCGCCATAGAGGTTCGGCATGACCATAACGTCAAATTGTTGTGGTCTCGAAACGGCTTGCATAGAAGCGTTGTCAACAATCATGTCATTGACCTCTAAGGTCGGGTAATCTTGTGCGACCTTGTGAAAGGTATCTCTAAAGAGTCCGTCGGCCAACTTCATAATATTAGCTTTGTGGATGCATGTGACCTTCTTCCTCTGATTTGCAAGCGCAAAGCTAAAAGCGAATTTTGCAATGCGTTCCGACTTGGCTCTCGTGATGATCTTGAGTGATTCAACAACACCTGGTACTGACTGGTGCTCAAGACCCGAATATTCACCTTCAGTGTTCTCACGGATGATACATAGGTCGACGTTGCTGTGCCGTGTCTGGTATCCTGGTATGTTTTTAATCAGAACGATGGAGGCGTAGATGTCGAGTTCCTGACGTAAAGCAACATTAAAAGACTGGTGCCCTGATCTTTCGACGGGCGTGTGAAGAATCCCTTAAAGTCGTTAGTCCCGATGACGTGCTTTCAATGAGAGTAATACCTTTAAGGCCCAGTTTGTTTCGTTTTAGCGAGGCTATTGACTCTCTGAACAGCTCTTCCGAGTGTTTGTCCCCAGTCTCAACTCCTGTAACGTCGATCTGTTCCCATTCGATTGGCACGTTGTCTGCTTTGAAGATAGTTTTCACAGATTCTGCTACTTCGGCGCCAATGCCGTCACCTGAGACGCAATTAGTACCTGTCTTGACAGCAGTGTGTTCTCAGCTGCTTTTGGATGACGAACCAGGTATGAGGGTAGTGGTGTATTTTCCGCCAAATTTAGTAGGTTTGAAGATGTCCGATTGAACGGTGGCCATTGCTGCACAATCCCATCAGTGGCGAGCATTCTCAAGGATGTATAAGGCGACCTACTTCTGGCAGATACTGTAACAGCGCTGCATCTTGTTCGAGATGTAGCAGCTCGGAGGAGGGGCTGTTAAGGGTAAGTATTGATCTAGTCGAGATAGTTCAGGAGATGTGTGATATCATGAACAATGGAAATGATGTCCCATACCTGAGCCGCTCTGAAAGGGTTTTGGAAAAGCATGATGTAGTCGATAGGTCCAGGGAAGTGATTGAGAAGCACGGATTCCAAGCTCAATCGCAAAAGCAACGAGGAGCACGTGAACGGCACGCTAGCAGCGCCAAGCTTTTGGGATCATGCAAATGAGGGGAGACTTCTTCCATCAGCACTCTAAGGTACCCAGTGAAAGTATAGGGTTTTATCGTTACACTCTGCAATGCAAATTTCCTCCTCGAGAACCACCATGGTAGCGGGAACCTCGGGCTCAATGGTTTTAAACAACTGGTGGAGAGACTACTGGCACCAGCAGCATTCGAATCTTGAGACTACGATGGATTCGGTTCTCCTAGAGGCCCGTCACACATGATCTATTCTCCCTACAAACTCCCTAATTAGATTGTACGTGGACTCGGCAGATCTTGCGTCAATGAGTACACAGGTAGGGAGTTACTCTTCTATTTTCAAGATCCCTTTCAGTAGATATGCCCAGAGTAGCGGAGAATCTGATCAATCCGTCCATTTCACTCAATCTGTCGGTAAAGAACATCCTAGGCTATGAGATAGATCGCGTATACAGTTGATGGGTTGGCGAGGACATCAAATGCAATGCCATACTTGTCGGATGAAGAGCGTATCAGGTAGCGCTGACGCTACCGCATCTTCCGACTGTTGCGGGACATTGTTGCCGGGCCGTGTTCTAATACCAAAAAGAGGTCACCACGACGCATATGGAATTGCTCTGATCAACCGACCTTCGGATAGCCCAACGTTTGCAGTTGGCAATTTGGGCCGGGTGGGCTCTGTGTCTCAATCGGGAAGGTCCACGTTATATCAACCATCCTCTTGCGACTACCTGTTTTCAAATCAGCTGTATCTCAACCTTGACCCCAGGCAGACAAGTTCATCAACTGGACGCACGACCACAGCGTACCGAACTGACATGCTTGCGTCAAACGGTTGCAGCCGATGTCTAGGTGCTCACACACACGGTGAAATAAAGCACGGGCATCATAGCGAAAGCCACCACGTACAAGCTATCTCTCCTTCAAAGGTCTTCCTCTTTGTAGAATCCTGCGTGTTACCAATGGGAAAACACACACAAAATCCCAGCGATTCACGTCGTTGGGCTTGGCACTCAGGGGCTGCGCTAACCCAATCGGTATATCAATAGAAACCTGCGGAGCTCCTCCATTGACAATACCTTCCACAAGCCGATCATACCTCAATATTCGAGAGACAAGAGCGGAGTAATGCTTCTGAACAGGGCTGGGAGGTCTGCTACCGCTGGTGTAACTCAATGCCAATGGGCAGAAACTACAGTCAAATGCAATGCAAACTTCCACCGCCAATCTCCTCCTGATTTCCTAGATCCCAGAGCTCGCAGAGCCTCAACGATAGATTGAACTAAGGGGAAAGACATTGATAGGACCTCCACTTGAACCCTTTGTCATTCAGTGGCCTGCTATCGAGGTGAATCTTATTGACCAATCCGGTGATATCATCATGGCTTATTGACAAAAGAGTACATGTAAGTCTGGACACAGTGATTCTTTTGACTCCATCTTTCTTTCTTATTGACAACAGGTGTTCACCTCCTCCCTCATTGGCACACTTCGAACCTTCGGCGACAAAAGCCATTGACGTTGTGGGCGGCCTCAATTAGTACTATAAGAATCTCTTTTCCTTCCATCTATCACTTTCCTCTCCACCAACAAACTTTCACTTTCAAACATACAAAAGCTTACCTGTACTTCGATTATCAGCTTCCTTCTCGGATAGTAGCTGCTCACTTCAATATCAATATCCAACATCAAAGCTATCTGATAAAATGAAGGTTACCGCAATCATCGTGGCAGCCGCCATGGCTGTCGCCTCCGTCAACGCTGTAGCAGAACCTGCTGCTGAGGCGGCTCCTAATCCCAAGTTTCACCGCTGGTGCTACCGTCCTGGCGAGCCATGCTGGAAAGTCAAGAGGGCCGCTGAGGCTCTCGCCGCACCCGCTCCCGAGCCCAAGGCAGCTGCTGAGGCCAGCTTTCACCGCTGGTGCTATCGTCCTGGCGAGCCATGCTGGAAGGCCAAGCGTGGCCTCGAGGACTTGAACGCCGAGCTCGCCGAGCTCCATGACCTCTAGATGTCTCACTTTACTCAACTCCTGCTGACAAATCTACCTATCTTCTCTACCCTTGCACCTCTGATTGGTGGAGAAAACCAAGGCCTGGAGTAGGAGCGATTGAGCGGACCGTCTTTCTTTATCTCTCATACCGAAATATTTGCTTCGGTCAACGGCGTTACAACGGACATTTACTTCTGCGATTTACTTTGCGATCTACCTTCATTTGAGTACTGGCCACCTTCTACTCCGAGTCTACAGCTATCGCTTTCAAGCACAAAGATCCTTACGTAGCGTTGTTGAGGCTAGAAAATTATCGATACATACAATAGACCATCAGACTACCAAGACTATCGATGCCCTCAAACGCCTAACCGACAAGATTCCTCGTCTTCAACTTCAAAGCGACTGAGAATACGCCAGAACCAACACAAAGAAAAGTTTCTTCATGCTTTACACCCCTTCAATTTATTAATCGGCATATTTATCAGCACGCATTATCCAGCATCTCTACTGTGGCGAGGCACTTTGTCAGATTCCGGAGCCTAGGACGGAGGAGAGTGATGGTCGTCCACTGGCAACGGGCTAAGCATGGACAGCAAATACCCACACGTATCCTTTGGCAGATAGGCTTCGGGGCTTTCGCAGGACTTCAAAAGATTTCGAGCACGGCATTTGCGTTGGAGGCTTTTGGGACAACATAAGTTAGCTCATACCTGCTGGTAGTCACCCTACCTCTTTGGCTAGGCTATCAATTTAACGGTTGAGCTATGCAAACTATGCCAGGAAATACTTGAGAACTCGTGACTCGTGATTTGTAATTTGTTGATTGTGTGTGAGAACTTGATGTACGCTGACTGCTATAAAGACTTGGATTGTTGGCCACATATTTTTCAACAATCCCTAAGCCTATTGATCGCATGATATAATCCGATGAGTCTCGAATATATGTTGTAATGGTAGAGACAGGAACAGAAAGTGAAATGTGTAACCGTGATCAGGCCAGGGCCATAGATGTCTGTATTGCTAAAGCCAAGAAGGGTTTTCCGTCCATGGTGTCAAGCAGGAACGTGCTTGTCCCTGAGGCCTATTGGTTGATCCTTACCAATATCTGATGTACTAGCTGTGCGGAGACATGCATCCACCAGCGTTATGTTTTCCAGTAGAATAAGGACTACTTACCAAATTTCCCACGGGCCATAGTCAGAGATTGGTTATTTGCCTTATTTTCCAGTTCTGCATGATATGCTGTTTGCTTACAGTGGAGCTGGCAATTATTCCAGTCAAGGTAAATCCAATTAAGGAAAACATTGTCAAGCATGCCGGCAATACTTGTGACGGTCTTAGAAGCTGGAAATTTTCAGCCCGGCGTATTAAGGTTCCTGCACGATGTTGGACACAAAGACTGTACAAGGATGTCTTCAGCATAAACCGGAGATACCCATGCTTACTGCGACGGTCCTGAATTGGGCTGCTCTGGCCATGAGGTATCATCAGAGTAAAGGGATGCCATCAAACCTCATGGTCTTCAACCCTAGCCCCAAAAGTCACTCAGGTGGATCGTCAGGAATTTGCACAAATCTGAGAGTACGGAGGTACAAGGAGACGCGAAGGAGCCCGAACGGTCGCGAATCTTATATGCTGTGTCGATTCCTGACGGGACCGAGATGGCTTGCCGCGAGGAAACGATCAGGTGTCAAGATTAGCATCAGCAAAGATCAGCACTGGGTTCGCAATCGGAACGATGATGAAAAGCAAGATGGGAAAGCGTGATCGATGGTGGTATTAGCGACATCGACGATTTCCATACATGCCAGCGCGGTTTCACGATGGCCCGAATAACGCTCGACTTGGGGGAGCTGCAGGCGCAGGAAGCGACGAAATGCAGGTTCAGCCATCAGCGACCAGGCAAAGGGTGACAACGCAACGTTGCGGGCCAGCCTCGACCGGGAAGTCGGGTTCTCCTTTCTAGAACATGAGGACGGTGCAGGAGAGGGTGCATAGTTGGGTAGGGTGGAGTGCCACCGAGTGTGGCCCAATCTCGGAAGGCAGCGGTCGTGCAGACGATAGCCATTCCCACCGACCAGACCCTCGAAATCTTCAGGAGCACAGTCGGAGCCTATGGGAGTACTTGCCACCAAGGAAAACGATCACCGCCGAGAGATGCTTGACTCGTGGGAGCCCAGCAGAGCGGTTCAAAGCCACCTACAGCCCCGCAGTAGTCCCCAATTGCTCCCAAGGCTTGCAGATCCTCTCGAGCTGCTGGGACTTCCTGTGCAACATCCCTAAACCTGCACATGATTACTTACTTTGCCTAGGTAGCTGTTCTTCATCTTCAGATCATACTTTCTTTATATCTGTGCTACGATCATCTTTCGACCTCTCCTCTCCTCTTCGTCCGAACATGCATTCCGCTGATGGCACGCAGAGTCACCCATCAAAGGTTGGCCATGTTTCTAATATAACGATACTGGCATAATTCTTCCTCTCTGGACCGACCTGACAGGGCCAACACTGCTCAATCCCATCTAATTCACCCGTTCCTCCTGTGCAGTCCTTCGGTCTTTCCCTGAAAATCGCTTGGAGATTTTGGTTCAAGCTACATCATGTATGCTACTGCCCATCAAGAACGGCCTCCTTCGCTTCAACATCCACTTCCAATGGACCGCCCGGGACCCACGGAACGCAATGGACAAACATATCCAACCCCTCGTCTGCATCTCATGCCTCACTTCCAACAATTCCTCAATCCCCTGATGAGCCGGGTAGCGTAAGCTGCGAGGATAACAACCGAGTCTACAGGTAAGCTCCGTTCAATCATGCTTGACCTCTCATATTGACATATCACAAATTCAGTCTTGAGGTTGTTCAACAACCAATACGTGCTCGAATGTGTGGATTTGGAGATAAGGTTTGTCGTCCTTGAGTCATTTCTGTGCAGCGTAGAGCTTAGACCCACGGACAACCGCAGGACAGACGCCCAATCACACCACCTCCCTGCATCAAACTTATCGTGCGTGACGCCCAGACCGGTAAAGACATCGACATCAGGTAAGTATTGGTTAACGCCCATGCCCTTGCTTAGCATTTGGGTTGTCTAGAGGTCGAAAGATCAGTCTGACGGGTGATAGTGAGATCGACACCTCCTTTTTTGTTCTTACTGTAGATCTCTGGTCACCGGATGCTTCGAAAGAGGTAAATCTGGTCCGACACTCAGCTACGTCCCCTTCCATATCTGCTGCGACCTCAGCATCATATCCTCCACGGCCACCGACTCCAACTTACGCGACCACCAATTCAACACCTACCTCGGCGCATTCCAATTGGCCGCATCAACCTCAGATGCTTCATCAATCAACGCATCCACCGCACGCTCATGGCCAGCCATACGCTTATCCGCAACCTCCTCCATTGTATCCAAATTACCGTACTCACCAGCCTCTACCGCCACCACCTCAGTCGCAATACCAACAATATCCCCCTCAGCAGTATGGCCAGCAACAGCAATATGCAACGCAACAACAGCCTCAGGGCTATTATGCCATGACTCCTGCCAATCCTGTAGGATGTTGCCCTCAGCCAATTGTGCAAGGCCAGGGACCACTACTCACCCCAGACCAGGCAGCACCTCAATCAGGCTCTGGTCAACCGAGCGGGATGTTCACTCGTAATTTGATCGGTAGCCTTTGTGTCAGTGCGTTCAAGTTGACGGACCCAAATTCCGAGCTAGGGATCTGGTTCATTTTACAAGACTTGAGTGTCCGGACCGAAGGGTCATTCCGGTATGGCCCCGTAAAATTTTTATTCAATGGATACTCAATACAACTTCTCGACTTTCAACCCATTCCCTTCATTCAACATATTGCTAACCAGGAGATCCAGTTTGAAGATGAATTTCGTAAATGTTGGTTCACAAAATTCTTCTACTTCGCTTAATACCACTGCCGCACCAGTGCTCGCCTCAATATTTTCGGGCGTGTTCCAAGTCTTCAGTGCCAAAAAATTCCCCGGCGTCATTGAGAGTACTCAGTTAAGCAAATGCTTCGCCACTCAAGGTATTAAGATACCTATAAGAAAAGATGGGCCACGCGGGAACGTTCGTGACAGAGATGAGTACGAGGAGGATAACGAGTGAGCGGGAACTTTCTAATCATTTGCGTTTCTTCCTTTATGGATGTCCTCCTTCGTGGATCGGACTGACCTGCGATTACCCACGGTGTACAGTCCTTTGGACACTTTTCGGATAGTCTTCAGCATGGCTTAGCGATGATAGACCTGAGTTGCAGTTTTCTGGATGCTGTGAGACTGTGTATGGAGCTGTCGTCAATAGTCAGATCTCGACATGATAAACTGGGCGGAAAATTTTGCCAAAAAGGCTATTCCGTTTTATTCCATACAATCTTATGAAACACAGTAAGGTAGTCACGACTGGGTCAAAATAGGGGAAACTTGCCAAGCCCATGTTCCTCTAATTCCGTTAACACCGAGCTCGTACCATTTTGGCAAGCCTCTCTGTCGAACCGAACCTCGAGCTTTGGCTGGTTCTATTTCCCTTGAGGATGCGTACATCATTCTGACCGTATCTCTTGCTTAGCGACACTCCATGTCAAACTTCAAGAGGGCGCCCGTTACGGGCGGAACGCCTAGGAGCGATGTCCTGGCCCCAATTCGCATGGCTGAGATCGTGTGCTCAAAGCCAGTGCTACCAGCAGGTAAGTCTCCCATTTTGTTCTTTATGTGTCGATAAGCTGACCGAGATAGAGATCCTCGCCTCACTTCTCGAATACCTCGCGGTCCCAGACTTGATCCGTTTTGCCAGAGTCTCAAAACGTATGCGCGAGATGGTATACGATGATAGCAGATGGATTCAGCGATTGAGGTTGATGGATTGTTGGGATGAAGGCGAGGCAAGAAGAAGAGCTGATTCTGTCCTACGGAAGGCCTCGGGTATATCGCCAATCGAAGGGGCCAAGAGGACGGGCATAGGCATTGACGGCATGCGTAATGGGGCCACCAACGTCCACCAGACTAGGAGACCTAGCACCACAATCTTCAATGCCGACCCACAATCCACAGTATCAACCGGAAAGTTTGCGAGCTCACGTGAAAGGTATACTGGAGATGGATTCCAAGCCATTGCTCTCTCGCCATTTGATCAAGGAGAGAATCCTCAGTCACAACTTATAGATCCTGCCTCTAGGCTGACAGTCTTCTCGAGGGTGAAATCAGTACGAGGTGGTGCACGTTCTGAGTATGGCAAAATCCACGGAGCTATATCATCCTTCTATGCGGACGCTGTGGACAGGAAAAGCCACACCGACGCCATCGTTTTCCGTACTTACCGGGATCCCGATCAGCAAGCACGTATGCTATCGAACATGCGAAGATTTGCGAAAAGTGATATCTCGCAAGGGTGGCAGTCGAGACAAGGTAAGCTCGATGATCTAGAAGCCGCGTTTGAGACCGCAGTAGCCAAGGAATTCGAGCATGGCCTTATTGATGGGGACATCGATGGTAAGATGCGCAAATATGCGCATGTACTGGTGACTCTCAATGGTGGTGCTAAAGGTCTCGACATGTTCATTACGAGATCCCATCTGCTCAGCGAGAAACAAAGTTTAGGTAACCCCTTGGGGTGTCTCAATACTGGAAGTTTCTCTATGGAACAGTCATTCAAATTTTTCAGCAATGCTTCCACCGAATTCAATGAACAAGTCGCCCTCGTGGATAGAGTTTTCCCGGCTTCAGTCAATGCTGTAATTCCATTATTGCAGCGTGTAGGTCAAGAAGTTATATCAGAGTACCTCGTCACTCTGTTTGACGAGGCTCACCGGACGAACCTTGAGGCCTACTTGAGAGCGGTTTCCTCAACATATAGTCAAAGCCTTAGTTTTGCTCAATCTTTGCGGCCAGGAAGTGATCCAGACGATGCCTTCCCAGCTGCCGTCGATGATATCATCCTCAAGGCTTTTGAGCCACATATTGATCTCTATCTGAAAGAGGAAATGGGGTTTTTCAAGCGTATGTCAGAGAATGAAGTGGGGAACTGGGAGAAACAGCTATCCGAGCAGGATGCGTCTATGCAATCAATGTACATGTCGAACGTCAATCGGCAAGCTGACAAGCGCGATTTCTTGACCTCCTTTAAGAAGGTCGTTATGATGCCTGTCAATGTCCTACCAACATTTCCAATGTCGTCCCCGTTTGGCGGTAAACCCGCAACAGCGAAAGCGCTTGTCAATGGGGAGGCTTTAGAGACTCTCCCTGTGACATCTCAAAATCCTACACGATCTTCAAGTCCTAATCCAGTGAATAGCACGGCACTCAGCATTACTCACGCTTCAACGCCTCTAGCAGAGCCACCAACGACCGAACTAGCCGCGAAAACTGCAATCATGAACTCACGTCTTGAAGGCATCCGATCCTTGTTTAGTATCGAAATTGCTTTACATCTTGTACATGCTGCGAAAGCGAGTATTGAGAGGGCAGCTGCTTTCATCGAGGTTGAAGGCTACTTCGGCCAAGACGCCCGCAAGCAATGCGAGCTGATCTTCGTGCTTCTTCTCCAAATTCTTGGTACTAGGCATGTGAAAGCAGGTTTCGATCAAGCCGTTGAGCACCTCTCGAATTACAATCCGCGAAGCTCGGAAAGCAGCCCAGGACAGAACCGTAGCGTGACGCCACTGGTCACATTCCTGGAGTTGGTGAACGTTGGTGACTTGATTCAGCAGATGCTTGATGTCTTCTATGAGCAAGAACTCATTTCAACAAGGTTGACTGACCGTAATGACTTTCTATCTCCGGCCGTGAAGGAGAAGAAACGATTCGAGCAGATGTTGGATGAGAGAGTAGCCGCGGGCTTGAACAAAGGTATCGAAGTCTTGATGGCAGAAGTGGAATATGTATGTGCTACTACGCAGAAGCCCGAAGACTTCAATCCCGGAGCGAGTAGTGGCGCAAACTCTGAGATTATGGACATTGGACCCAGCGAAACTGCCAAGCAGATCGTCGAGATCGTGTCCAGTCATACCAAGATGTTGGTGGGAAGTACCGATAAGACAATGTTGGACGTCTTCAACCAAGAAGTCGGGCTAAGACTGTTCGCCACGCTGTGCAAGCACCTGAAAAGGCAGAGGATCAGTGTAAACGGATCCATCAAGCTTATTAGGTAAGGGACTACAGTACCTTTCCTTTACGTTTTTGGTCTGAGTTTGCTACCTCTCAGTTTTCATCTACGAATGTTTCAATACATTCAGTTACCAACAGCACACGGACCTCGCAAGAATAATTTGGCGTCACAGCTAACGCTCCTGCCCAGTGACATGTCCCACTACAACAGCTATATCTCGTCGCTCAAGAACGCCTCGCTATCTCAGTATTTTGCTGCACTACGGGAGCTGGCCCAGATTTACCTCGTTGCGCCATCAGACGCCAAGGAACTGGCTACTATAATCGCTGATGGCGATCGCTTCCACGGCATCTTCCGAGCTGAAGAAGTCTACGAGTTTGCGGAGCGAAGAGCTGATTGGTATCTTGTCAAAGCAAAAGTCGAGAGAGCTATGTATGGTGTCGGCTGTATACTTATGTGAGATAGTAGGTGGGTTGTTGCATCATATGTGAGCATTGTTGTCGATAGCTTGAGAAGAGACGACTGGCTCGGTTTCGGTTGAGCGCGAATGGTCAGTTGATTAATTCAATCAACATTCAATCGATCATCATCCTCTTTACTGAGTACAGTAGGTTTGTTTGACGGCTGGCGAGGCTGTGAATATGAAGGTGAGGTAACAAGGGCAGTATAAGGCTAGAATTTCTACCTCAAGGTTCTTCCCATCGACGGACTCTTCACTGACCCTCTTTCTTTATCCTTGTTGCCAGTATTAAAACCATGGATCCTCTGTCTATTAGCGCTAGCATTAGTGCTTTGGTTGCTGCTGCACAACAGGTCGATGTCAGGCTCAATGAGTTGGCCTCGCTCCGTGCAGCTTCAGCCGAGTTCTCGCACTCAACAACGAGCTCTCTGTCCTTCGCCTTGTCTTGAGCTAGGCAGAACCGTTGTTGCTAAAACAGGGTCCAGAAACTATGAGTTCAGAGGGCGAAGATACCCGAACAACCCGAAAGTGACGCTCTAAAGCCGAGTATCGTCCTTGCCAAAGGAAATCCTACAGATTTAGAGTCAGTACCCCAGAATCGTTTGCTGACCCGGATAGGGGCAATGGACAGAGTTGGATGGCTTATGGAGCAAGGCAAGATCAGGAGAGCCTCGAAGGACCCTCGGACAGCCAGGACTGTCAGGCTTGACGTCGCTGAAATGCTAGGTAGGTGCTGCTATATAGTACGCTTTGTTCATTGTTAGTCGGGGGATCTCGTTCATACCATTGTTTGGAACTATCTAATCATTATTCTGAACTAAAAGCAAGCTGTTCAACGTCCTTGAGGCTTTAAGCCAGCATGGTTGCTGCACAACGGGATCATGATGCTAGGTGGAGAGGGTGGAGGCTTCTCTGGTAGCCAATGCCACAAACAGTACAGGGATGAACGTCCAAAGCGCTGCGTCAGCAAGCAAGGTCATGTACCAGCACCAACACAGCGACTCTCCTGGATCACCATTTTAATGGACAGCCCAAGCGCTTTACGTATGCGATTTCCTCGACAACGAGAATCCGACGTGTGTGTAATTGCAACTGCCATACGTGCACAAACGCCCGAAAAGCCTCAATGCATCCTTGGACAAGCGTTTGTTGGTTACGCAGGTCTGCCGGCTTTGGCTCCTTCATGTTCGAACAGCAGGTATCGCCGCGACCCTGATGGATTCTCGCAAATCAACTATTACTTCCCACGGTGGGTTTTTCACCCGTATAGTATTTATAGCGGTGGTGTTTCCAGGGTCCAGTGATAGCGAACGTCGCTATGTGTGTCCTACATACTCGGAACAACTACGAAGGTATATATACATGAGTGCTTTTTGAACATGATATAGATGCCGCTGAACATCAATTGACCCTGGGTCAAGGATCGGTTTCCGATGCAACGGAGGATTCTGGACATTCACCATTACACGTAGGTACGATATCCTATATTTGCAATTCTTGCTAATGTGGAACCAGGATGCTGTAAGCTAAAGCAACGTGGAAGTTATCGAGGTTCTATTTCGAGTGAGATTTGAGCCCTGTCCCGAAAATCGAACACAGGATTAAGGGCTGGAAACCGGGGCCAAGTGCAATACTACTGACTGAAACAAAGAATTCCGTCTGACACAGCATGGACTTATATACAGCTTTCAGGGAACGCCTCAAGCTTCCGACAAACGTATAGCTGAAATGCGCCTACTTCTCCCCTCTCTAGAAACTGCCATGGTTCTGCGATCCCCTTCAGGTAACTGTGTTGCAATTGAATTGTGTACTATGCTGAGACAATTAAGGATCATCGGATTTATTTCTTCGAATTCTACCGTTGAGGTTGGGAAAGCGAGTCACCCCTCCGGATATTCTGCTTGTGTAATCACCTCACAAAGTCGCTTCCTCCTGGCCTGTGGCAGACTACACTATTGAGTATGATGATCTGCTTTTAAATCACTTTGCAATAGACCCTTCTATACCGTCCACGTGTCTCCTCTACATAGCTGCATTTGGAGAGAAGCACGAAAAACTAAGTCAAATGGTAGTCAAGCACCTTCTGGTAAGTGTAGCACACAAGGCTAGCCGTCAGAAGCTGGGGACGCAATTAAGATGCCATTGCTGCTGTTCAGCTTCCGCGTACGAGTGGGCTTCCTAGTGCCCTGAAGGATGGATTGCCGAGAGATCTTGAAAATGTATACCCTCGACTACTCATATCAAAAAGTCAATTTTTAACGGACCGAGCTTGTAGAAACAGAATGCAGCAAGCTGAGCAACGTATACAGCAAATCAAAAAAGTCGGAGCGTCCGAGGACTGTACAAAGCAATTTTGTGTAGAATTCAGAAAAGCTTCCGCTGGAGAATGGGTCTTTTAAGAGGACAAGCCGAAGCAGCACCACTCGCTGAATACATAAGCCTTTCTTACCCAAAAAGGTCCCTTAAGCAACAGATGGAAGAAGGTCGTGTTCTCAAAGGAGCGATCAGATGTTTTCACTGCACAGTAGTAGACTAGCTTTTAGCAACATCGACTTTCATCGTCACATGCAAGATCATCACCAAAGAAGGCCTGCATATACTGTAAGTGAGGCCTGCAGTATCCGCAACAAAACAAACATCTGCACTCAAAGCAGTGGCTGCAGAGAGAGCCTACACCGTCTTCACCATCAATTTAGCCAGCATTAAAGCTCAATTCACCTTTGAGCCATCTAGCAACGATCTCGAAGTAATCATTTCATGTTATACCACCCTCATCAACTAGATTTAGTCTTTTCTGGGCCTCGCAAGTTCATCGACGTCGCAGTGATCTATGCGAAGAGAGTGTTGTTACGATGAAAACGCTGCGAAGTAGATGAGCGTAATAGCTTCGGTAGCAAGTTCAGAGGCTGTTGGGCCTGCCATCCTGTACTGTACGAGTGGATATTGGCTTCCACGCTATGAAGAGATAGCATTAAATTTCATGTCAGGGCATGACTGTGGATACCAATAGGTGTGGTGTTTTGACCAGGCGAGCCAGGGCCTTTCAACCCTAACCTTAAAGACTCCATGGCACCCTCGACGACGTCACAAGGCGACTTTGTTGCTGTCCACAATACTCAGTACCCTTCTGAAGCCTCCTTTGCTACCTACCTTTGACAGTCGAATCGCGCACGATGTGGCCATCTATCTCCACATCGCTGTGCTACCTATATCTCTCTCGGCTTCTCACAGCAGCGTATGCCAGTCCAGTGTCACAAGCGCCATTGACAGGAAGCCTGCTATCCTCCGCCAACAACAACATCTCCGCAGAAGTCTTCGATGATCTTGAGGAACTCTCACGCATAGTCGATATCTCATATTGTGTTGGTTTTACTGGAATACAGAAACCCTTCTTGTGCGCAAGTCGATGCACCGACTTCGAATGGTTTGAGCTTGTCACGGTAACTATTTTCAAACAGACCTCCAACTTAAAGCGATTCGATACTGATCCTCAATGATTTAGACATGGGAGTCTGGCGCTCTACTCTCTGATAGTTGCGGCTATCTCGCCATCGACCACTCATCGCCTCATCCTCGGATCATTCTTGCATTCAGAGGCACATCTTCGCTTGCCAATACCATAGTCGACTTGTCGACCATCCCGCAGGACTATGCTCCATATCCTGGCGACGAAGACGATGAGTCCAATCCCGGTGGATTAGCCGGCATCATACAGGATCCGCGTAAACTCATCTCCAGAGCGGTAGACCCGGAGCAATCGAAGTGCGACGACTGTACTGTCCATGCTGGCTTCATGACTTCTTGGCGGCATACTCGGCCTCACGTATTGCCGCACCTGGAAGAACTTGTAAAGAAGTATTCAAACTACCAGCTGACGCTGGTAGGCCATTCCTTGGGTGGCGCCGTGGCTGCGCTTGCAGGTCTCGATTTTCAGGCTCGAGGTTGGAAGCCGCAGGTCACGACCTTTGGTGAGCCAAGGATTGGAAACAAAAATCTAATGCACTATCTCGATAAAGCGTTCGGATTGAACAAGACCAGTGGAGGGAACGGGATGTATCGCCGCGTGACGCACGTCGATGACCCAGTGCCGCTGCTGCCACTCACCGAATGGGGCTACGACATGCACGCCGGAGAGATCTACATCTCGAAATCAGATCTTTCTCCCGAAATCGCAGATCTCCGTTACTGCGGAGGCGATGCAGACCCTGAGTGCATCGCTGGTGCGGAGGCCATTGCCAAGTCCGACCTGGCGGATATCGAGTCAAGAATGGGCAGCGAAGGCTTGAAAGATTGGTTGGAACAGAATAAAAATTGGCTCTCGGTTCCAGGACGGTTCCGGATCTGGCAGCTTTTCACTGCCCACCGGGATTACTTCTGGCGGTTGGGTTTGTGCTTGCCTAGAGCTGATGGTTGGGAGGAGTAGAGGCTATGATACCATTTGGATAATTCGGGGAACAGGCGCTGGGTCGTTGACCCTCGGCGATCAGGAATCGAGCCACAAGAGATGGATGTTTGCCTAATGAAACGCAACGGCATGGTGGCGTTATATGATGGTATTTTTTCTTCTACGCGTTCGATTATGATTATGAAGCATGGTTCCTTGTATACTAGACTGCTACGATATTGGTTATTCTGGGAGAGGAGTAAATCTCGAGTTGTCTTTGGCCCTTTCGCAAGAGGTATTCAATGGCGGCAAAGTCTTTCTTATCAAGATGTACATTCTTCCTAAACTCGGATCTGAATAAAAAATTTAGAAACATGAGAAGAAGGTGCACAGAAAGATACAAACCTAGCAAACCTCCTAAAATTGTCTTGAACGTCCTAGGGAAATTTAGTATCAAATGGCACGTGCAGCTAAGAATGAAGCAACGTACTGTAGGCTTTTTCCGCGCTTGTCTCAAGCAATTGCGGTACAATGCTAGAACACTCTTTTGTAATCCGGAAAGTCGCATGAGAGTGGCACATCCCAATGAAAGTTCAGTGAGACGACGAAGAGAAAAATCATGAGGCCAAGGGCAATTTGATAGGGCTTAGCGTTGACATGGCTTGGCGTGGAGAGCTTCGACCGCGTAGGCCTTTGATGAAGCCTGTAGAAATTACACTCTTTGACGACACTACAAATCATTCTCACAGCAACCCTTCAACCGGATCTTTGAGCTTTGAAGACCGAAGAATAGAATTTGACTCTGGACTGTCCCGAATCCCAAATTACAGCCTCCATACGGTGTCCGATTCACGAATATGAACCACCTACCCCAGGCCTGGGGTCGTGTTAGTTATGACGACCTCCTCTGCGAGGCTTACACTGACGATACTTATATCCTAGCCTCGAGACGACATTTACGGAGCTTATGATCATTCTTATTTGCAATCAAGTGGCCCCATTACGCACACACAATCCCCAATCGTAACAGGAACGTCAGTCCTTGCGGTAAAGTTCAAAGAAGGGGTTGTGATAGCAGCAGACAACTTAGGTATGCCAGGAGCAAGTGGTTATACTCTATTAATATTATATGCTTACGATTATTTTCAAGCATCGTATGGTTCTCTCGCCCGGTTCACCGACGTCAAACGCCTGCGCTCCTTCAATGGTACATCCGTCATCGGCATCGGTGGCGATGTCTCAGACATGCAATACATCGATCGCCTTCTTAACTCGCTTTCAATCACAGAATCACATAGCTCCGATGGCCACACCCTCTCTGCCGCTAACCTACACACCTACCTCTCCAAAGTCATGTACAAGCGCCGCTCCGATATAAACCCTCTGTGGAATCAAATCCTTGTTGCTGGCCTAGACGGAGATGAGAAACCATTCTTAGCATCAGTGGATCTTCTGGGCACGACTTTCTCGAGTCCAACATTGGCGACAGGCTTTGGGGCGCATTTGGCGCAACCGTTACTGAGGCAGGTTGTAGCAAGTGAGGAGGATGTCCCGTCAATTACGAGGGAAAAGGCGATTGAGGCAGTGAAGGAATGTATGAAGGTGTTGTTCTACAGAGATGCAAGGAGTTTAGACCGGTACTCCATTGCGGTGGTGACCAAGGCTGGAGGCGTCGAGTTGAAGGAAGACGAGCAATTGGAGAACCAGAGCTGGGCGTTTGCGGAAACGATTAGAGGCTACGGGACACAGGTAGCATGAGCATAGGCAGCGAAGGTTTGTAGCAATTTAAGCGTGTTGACAGCATAAGAATTGTTTTCTCTACCACATCTGACCCATATCTCCAATCTGCTTCTCAACCAGTACATCTTCAATCCAGACCCACCCCACTAACCTTTCACCAACCCCAATGGCCTCCCTCAAAGGTCCCGGCGAAGCTCAGATTTACGATGGTACCTCCAATACCCATCCAATCCCCACGCCTTTACCCCCCACTAACCGCCCTCCCCGCAGGCTCCTCCCTCCGCATCGCCATCGTCCACGCCCGCTGGAACACGCCCATAATCTCCTCCCTCGTCTCAGGCGCCCGCAAAGCGCTCCTAGCCTCAGGCGTCAAAGAGCAGAACATAATCACACAGTCCGTCCCCGGCAGCTACGAGCTCCCGCTCGCGGTCCAACAAACCTACTCCGCGTCCCAGAAGGAAGCCGCAGCCAACAACGCCGCGCCCCGCTCCGCGACCGATCTCCTCAGCAGCGCCAGCCTGTCGGATCTCACTGCGCCCATCGCCGACGCCGCGGCCGCGGATTCCACGACGCTCACTCTGTCTCCCCCAGCAGGTGGAGGGAAGCTGGGGAGGAGGGGGAGGGGGAGGCGTTGAAGACGGTGTTTGATGCGGTGATTGCGATCGGCGTGCTGATTAAGGGCGAGACGATGCATTTCGAGTATATCGCCGACGCGGTCTCACATGGGTTGATGCGGGTGCAGTTGGATATTGGGGTGCCGGTTGTGTTTGGGCTTTTGACGGTGTTGAGTGAGGAGCAGGGGAAGGCGAGGGCGGGCATGATTGGGGGATGGGGCATAACCATGGGGAGGACTGGGGGAGTGCCGCTGTAGAGTTGGCGGTTAAGAGGAGGGGATGGGGGGAGGGGAAGGTTGTTTGAGGAGAGGCGTCGGTCTTGTCAAGGTCAGAAGTAGTGGCACCTCGATGGGGCCGTTTCTCCATGCAAATGGGTCATTGTATTTGTCTGCAATAGAAGGGGACAGTTGATGTGCTAGACGCCAGAAAAGTTCTATGAAAGTGAGCCGAACTTCCATCGCTGCATGCCGAATACATATGGTACAGATGGTCAAGGCTCGATAATTATTCTTCCATGGTTTCCGCTTCGCCAGCCGGTGCTTCGTCATCGTCTTCGCCCTCCAATGCCTTTTTCGCCGCTTTCTCTGCTTCCTCGAGGATATCCTTTGGTACTTGCTCGTGTCTCCCTTTCGTAGGACCGTCTCGGTTACTGATCCAAGTCATCTCGAGCTCGAACTCCTTGTCTTTGCTGTCCTCATGCGCAACGTAGATGATCCGGGCTGCTTCCTTCACTCCCTGCTCTAGTGATAAAGTGCCAGCAGCCAGATCTAGCTTCTCGAGCTCTGACTTCGCTGCTTGCCTGCCCTTGCCTGTAGCTGCACCATAGTACCCCTGGTCAAACGTATAATTAGCCTGATGTACACTCAAGGCATGTCCAGAAACATACCCAGTACAACCCGCTTGGCTCGATCATATACAGCCCCGGGCCCCCAGACTTCGTGCCTGGAACTTTCCCTCCACCTCCACTTTTTGGTCCGCTGCCGACCTGGGCGTCGACTTCGAGCTCACCCTCCGAGTCCCATCCCCTACTATGGCTGTGATACCAAAAGGTCGCACATACTGATATAGTGTGTACATCTGAACATAGCTGCCCAGTCGCTCGGCAAGGGATGCCGTGGGTATGGGTGATTTGTAAAGAGATCGCCATGATGAGGCTTCTTCGCGAGCTCGTGAAACAAAGTGACGTCCATCAGGAATAAGACCAGAAAACGCAACGCCGAAATTGCGATCGACGGTCGATATCCTCTTGTTCGCTCCTTTCTTTAACAGCTTGCTCGTTATGATCTTCTCGACGGCTAGGATAACACCATCCTTACACCGTATTCCTATCGAAGTGCCACCATTCTCCACTGCTTTGATTGCGTATTCGACCTAATGGTACATTAAATATTGTAAGGTAGTTTGCTTGGTATTGGCTTACTTGGAAGTTTCGACCGTCTGGGGAGAAGATGGAGTTGGAGAGATCGTATCCTGTACCGATGGATGTCTGATTAAGTCAGGCTTATTCAGTAATTTCAACGGAACGCACAAGGTAACTAACCATTATGAGAGGAAGACCGAAAAGGATTGAGGGTAGGTACGGCGGCTTGAGGCAATGATATCGCTTTTATTCATAAATAAGTACCAGCCTAATGGTCATGTAGTTTTGGATGAAGCTCTCAGGCAGGGGTGATGCGCGTCGCGCTAACCTTACTTTGCTAGCGGTATCACATGTTTGAGATCAAAACTCTCTTCAAGTTGCGCTCCGTAACATGCAATCGGCAACATGTCCGCTTTGGTCACCTACGCGAGTAGCAATGAGGACGAAGAAGGCACGCAGGATGAAGCCGTGGCCTCTGAAGTACGTCACTTGTATGCACAGTCAGTAGGTTATTTCGAAGATCTTCGTGACTAAACGGCTAGATCCTAGGACTTCAAGAATGATGCCAGTTCAACAGGAAACGATGCACCCAAATTTCATAGTAAGGTCGGAATGCTGTAAACCAAGCCTGTTGCTCACCTGATATAGATATTGAAAATACCAACGGGGGCCGCGACACCCTTGGTCAGGATGATACACGATCCGATGCAAATGATCTGAACGGCACCGCTTTAGGGCCAGTAGGCCCACCCGAAGACCAAGATCTTGACGGCGACACCACTTCGGTACCGCAGTCCCCATATTCTGCCATTCGTGCCGCTATACGCAATCTTACCCTGCCTACCACGCCGAACCTTGATATTCCTCCTTCGCCTCCTGGTTCGCCCCCTCCTGGTATGGACAAGAAATTTGAACATTTTCTTGAACTCAAGAAGCAGGGCGTTCATTTCAACCAGAAGCTGGCACAGTCTTCCGCACTGAAGAATCCTAGCTTACTCTACAAGCTTATGGCATCCGCCGGACTAGAAGAAGACGATCAATACAATACCACATTACCGGAGGAAATCTGGAACCCGAAAGGCTTCCCACCTTGGGCTTACAAGGAAGAGCTAGCAAAGAGTCAGCAAGAGGTGACAAAAAAGGCGAAGAGGAGAGATCAAGGTTACAGCGAGAGAGCATCGACTTTGTCGCTGCAGCTAATCCACGGGATTCAACAAGAAGCGGAACGCTTGCGACAACTGTGGGCAACAAGAGCTCGAAAGCTAGCGCTGCCGAGAGGGTCATGGCCGGTTTAGATCGTGAGCGGATGAAGCCAATACAAGCCAATCCCGGGAGCTTGAAGAAGGACATTGAACGGAAATCGAGATTCGACCACGGCCGGCCTGGGGTAGACTCAAGATCTCCGAAACGACGGAAGCGTTCGAGATCCAGATAATAATGTGATCGATCCATTGCTTTTGTGAGAATGTGTTTGGGCCAAAGACTTGTGTATCAAGACTCCACAGTATACTTGGGACGTATGCATGTTCTATGAACCCTTTCTATGGAGTTGGTGCAAGATCTCTTCACCTTGTCTTCTTTATTACCCTCCATACAGATTTGTTCATGAATCTCGGGATCTTATCCGAGATAAATGCCGGCATACATAGCTCCGGCCCGACTGTCCGAATGATGATGCTTCTGACTGAGCTTCAGACGATCTATTCATCTTTGCTCTTGTTGTCTTGCTACCCTCGCGACAATTTCCTTCCATCACTACCAGACCTATATCAAGCTTGGCTTCTCCTCTCTTTCATCAATTGTTGGTAGATTACCATGCCTGCCTTTTCGGTAAGAATTCTCTCGAGCGAGTGAATCAACCTTTTCAATTGGGAAAACCCATAGTCCGGTATACAATTATGAATCATCTGACCTCGTACTTTAGCGCCTCGTCCGCTTCCTAGCCCGGGACGGCAAAACCTACTATGGCGATGCTATCTTACCGTCTGGCGTCTCTGACATCGCCAGGACCAAACAAGCACGGGTCATTAGAGGTGACATCTTCGGAAAGCACGATGTCACAGACCATGTTGCAGTATGGGTCTTCATATCGTGCAAGTTCCAGAGCAAGCCTCTAAACACTGAGTAGGATGTACGGCTACTCCTCGCACCGTTGGCAAGAGACGACGTCAAGACCGTTCGATGCCTCGGACTGAATTACGAACAACACGCCAAAGAGGTTAGCCCTCTCTACATCTGATACATCATCCCAAACTGAGACAATCTGCCGCAGGCCAAGATGCCACTGCCAAAATACCCCGTCCTCTTCTACAAACCCCTCACCTCCCTCACCGGCCCCTCAGACCCCATTCCCGTCCCTGCACCCGCCCTTGAAGCCCCAGGTCTAGACTATGAGTGCGAGCTCGTCGTCGTCATCGGCCGCCAGGCACACAACGTCTCCGCCGCCGACGCCCTGGATTACGTCCTCGGCTACGCCGTCGGCAACGACATCTCGCACCGCGAATGGCAGCTCAAGCGCGGTGGCGGACAGTGGGCGCTCGGCAAGGGCTTCGACGGCTGGGCGCCCTTTGGGCCGGGCATCGTGACCACCGACTTGATTCCCGATCCGCAGAAGTTGCGGATCGGAACGGAGCTGAATGGGGAGACGGTGCAGGATAGCGGGACGGGGGATATGTACTTTGGCGTGAGGGAGACGATCAGTTTCTTGAGTCAGGGCACTACGCTGTTGCCCGGGGATTTGATCTTTACGGGAACGTGAGTGGCATCTTTGAAGTTCTCGGCGCTTTGCGTAGTGAGGTGATGGAGCTGACGAGACTTTTTAGGCCGCAAGGTGTAGGTGCTGGGAGGGATCCTCCGCTGTGGCTCCAGGACGGTGATGTGGTGAAGGTGAGCTTAGAAGGCGTGGGGAGTTGTACGAATACGGTGGAGCATGTCAAGAGTGAGGGGAGTATGTCGAAGTTTTAGAATTGATGACGAAGCAGGCAATCCGATGCGTTTTGTAACTGGTACATGTTTGCCTACCCAATTTCGCCGAAAGATCATTTCGTCTATCAATAAGGAACTCAAGGAACTCGAAGGGTATTCAAGTTTGGATTTGGTAAAGCCGTAAAATCACAAATCGTTGCCGTCCGATGTCTAGGCACGGTGCACTCCAGAGGACGTTAACATATCTCTAGGGCCTTCTACGGTTTGTCATTCGTCTTGTTACAGAGCTAGATAACGGACGATGGTATGCAAAGCAAGGATGGAAGAAACACCGCTGGTCGAAAACTTTCATGGCTGCGCATTCAAATCATTTTGCTATGCTACCGGTCTAGGGTAATCTACCCAATATCATTGGGTGTATCTCTCCTTCGTACAGTTTTCGATCCCCGTGGTTTCCTCATATTCTCACAGCAGACCGATCATTACTGACCTTGACCACCTCTCCATTTCTTCCAAACAAGAAGAATAGTCCTTTGAACATTGACATGGCATTTACTCAACAGTAACAGACTTGGCCAAATTCCGCGGGAAATCCACGTTGAGACCCTCCCCAACCGCAAGCCAGTAAGCGATCAGCTGGAGGGGAATCACGTTCAAGAGACCCTGCAGGCAGTCAACAGTCTTAGGAATCTCGATCTTCTCGGTTTGCGAAGACGGGAATTCTTGGTCGTCCTGGTTGCAGATGACAATGGGTCGACCGCCACGGGCGATGACTAGAAGAATGTGTCATCAGTAAATCTCGATTGTCAAATTGAAGGCGATCAGCTTACCTTGTTGATAGGCATTGAGAGATTTGGCGAAGATGTCATCCCGGGTTAGGATCATAATGATGGGGAGGTCCTCATCCACAAGCGCCAAGACACCATGCTTGAGCTCGCCAGACATGACCGCCTCGCAATGGAGATACGAGATCTCCTTGATTTTGAGTGCACCTGTAATTTCATTAAATTCCTTCGTGGCCTACGTGATCAGGAGCCTTACCTTCCAAAGCAGTTGAGAACTGACTTCCACGTCCCAAAAGCAGAAGACTCTTCTGCCCTTTGAAAGCCTTCTGGCACATTGCCTTGATCGGATCATTCAGCTTCAAGATCTCCTTAAATTGCTCCGAAATATGAGCAAGCCCGTTCATGATATCCTCGCGTCTCTGATGCTTAGATGCACGGTCTTCGCTTAGGGAGAGGGCAAACATCATCATCGCAACAAATTGTGATGTGTAAGCCTTGGTGGACGCAACACCGATCTCGGGTCCGGCGTTGATGTGGACACCGCAGTGAGTCAAAAGCGAGATCGATGAGCCAACTACATTAACGATACCTACAGTCAATGCACCGCGCTCAAGACAATATCTTAGAGCCATAAGCGAGTCTGCGGTCTCACCGGACTGTGAAACGAAAACGCAAGTGTCGTCACGGAATACCGGGGCTTGCCGGTCAAGGAAATCGGAAGCCAGCTCCACTGCGATAGGGATTTCTGTCAGCTCCTCGAAGGCACCGCGGACCGCCATGCATGAATGGTAACTGGTACCGCACGCGATGAAGATCAGCCTTCGGCAGCGACGAATAGTGCTGATGTACTGCTTTAGACCGCCGAGGGTGACCGTCTTGTTGGCGACATCCAAGCGACCTCGCATAGTATTGATGACAGATTCCGGTTGCTCGAAGATCTCTTTCTGCATGAAATGGTCGAATTTACCCTTCATGATTTCCTGGAGTTCCAACTCAAGAGTTTGAATAGCTCGCACGTTCGAGGCGCCGTCGTCTTTGTTCAGGCGATGGATATTGAGAGATCCTTCGTGGATGTGAGCGATATCATCATCCTCAAGGTAGAGTACCTTCTTGGTGTGCTCAACGATAGCCGATGGATCTGAGGAGAGGAAGAATTCGGTTGGAATTGGTGTACCGTCGTCGGATAGGAAGGCTCTTGATTGGGAGCGGTGGAGAAGAGATTTGTCTGGCGGAGCTAGAAGGTTGGCAGAGGCTTTCTTGACTGCGACGTTGTGTGAAGCCGTTTCGGCAGGCAGAGGACGCTCTTCGCTCGCGTATTCTACGTCAACGAAGTCGACTTTCATCTTCCGCTGTGTTCTGACACCGACAACTAAGGGGGAACCTTTGCGGGCGGCTATGACTTCGTGAGGGTAGTGAACTGATTTCAGAAGTAGACCGAAAGCTCCTTGAAGCTCCTTAATGACAGCCTTGGCGAGGGTCAGGAATTCGATATCTGGATGTTCATCGTACAAATACTTTGCAAGTTTGGCGATACACTCGGTGTCCGTCTCAGTCTCAAATTTGAAGCCTTTCCCTTCGAGGAGGACCTTGAGTTCTTTGTAATTTGTGATAATTCCATTGTGAACGACGGAGAATTGCCAGCTTGGATCTGACCTATAGCCTCAAGTTAGTCTCAGGTAGGCTGGGTTATCATGTTGGAATTGGGCCGGGGGTTTTGTTTGCCTTGGGCCTCCCTACCTGTGAGGATGACAGTTGCGTCGTGAAGGTTGACCATGTGTGGCCCATCGCGTGTGTGCAATACCCGCATGCGAATCAAAGACCTTGGTCAAGTCTGGCTTCTCTTCCTCGATGAGCTGCTTGAGTTTGGCAACTTTGCCAACCTCTTTGTATGCAAACACTTCATTCTTTTTGTCCCCGTCGACAGCAAGACCAGCTGAGTCCTGGAAGAGGTTAGCAGTGTTGTGGGGATATCGTACTTGGTTGTTTGTGCGATGGTAAGATCCAATTGACGTTCATAAGCTGAAATCCGATTGGGGCCAGGTGGTATGTTCTCGGGGCCAACTTACATATCCTCTGTATTCCAGTCGAGACAAGCCGTTGACGAGAGTGTCGAGGATGTACTTACGGTCCTTCTCGACCAAATAATTGATGTATCCGAAAATGCCACTGGCAAGAATCAACGAAATGCTTTGCTCAAATCTTTGTCAGATCACCTACCACATGGTTGCTCGGCCTTATCCACTACTGTTCGTAACGAGCGTGAGGAGAGGAATTATCGAGATGATGTAGACTAGCACTGGAAGGTAATGCAAAGTTCTGATAATGGCAAGTCAGCGCTGTGGAGGTAATTGAAAGAGAAGTGGGATTTGTAGACGGTGAATCCAGTTAGGGTGGTTAAGTATGAAGAAAGGACCCTTGTCCGTGAACGGCCAAGGAAGCTGCCCCTTTTTCCGCACTGAAACCCTTACGAACTGGGCTGCTTTACCAGGTCTCGTATCTGACGTCTAAGGATAGCAAGGAGTTAGGAACCACGCCGCGCTCTCCGGGTGCTGGTGCCACGATGTCTCCTACGTAGTTGCCTGCCGTAACACCTTCATCTGAGAGACCGTTTTTCACAAATGTCCCAAAATACACAAGACGCTTAAGCACACTAGCGTGCACTAGCACAAGGCTGCCCCTGCCAAGTGCCAAGCATGCATCAGGGGCAAAAACCGAGGCCCCGCCTCTTACTCCTGTACGGACTCACCGAGTAGTCCTGACAACATCAACATTTAGATCTACTATTCAATGCTGTTTATACGGATTCTTGATACAAAATTAGTCCAGAGCACCTTAGACTAGGATGACCAATATGCAAGAACCCCCATCTCACGGATCCCGCATGCTCCTACTGCTTCAACCCTCTGCAATCAGTTTCAATATTCACTGGAAGACGACGTTATGTTGTGTTCCATTGCCCGAAGAGTGCTTCATGCTCTTGCCGAAAAGGCTCAAAAGCTACCTCACATCTTGTGTTCATGCTGGTTTCATATCGTTCAATAACGGTGGAAATTTGCTTGCAGAGGTCTCAGGTTTGCCAACATCCGAGATGGAGAAGCAGAAGGAAGCAGTGATACAAATCGGCAATGTTAGAGTCGAAAGACTCCAGCAGGCAGAGCGCAGGATTGAACGCGTCACGGTGTCTCGTAAATTGCTGGGAGGATCACATGCTGTAGTCGATTGTGGAATTTTGCAGGGTGATGGGTAATTCACCACCAACTTGTTGCCACGCTATGCATGTCATGGTGGCAGCATGGCCCAAGTAATTATTGGCGCTTGAGCACAGGTCTTGTTCCTGCATACACGACGGCGCCACACTCTTGGAATGTTGTCCACCAGTGGCGATTCTACTTCGGAGTTGGAGGGGTGTACCTATCACTGTATTATTATTTAATTGGAAGCTTGCCCTCTGCGGCTCGGCTCTCCAGTCACTCGCCCACGTCGACACGGAGTATCCCACGGCGCACATCCAAGTTCAGCCCCCCGATGAAAGCTTAGTCACTGCACGATGGATATCAATGGCTAGAAAACGATTGCGTTCACATTGACTAAGCATAGCAAGGCTAGAACCCGGAAGGAGCAAATCTCATTCCCCCGCCTCAGCACATAGCATTTTCAAGTAAGTTCTTTTTAGGTGCTCATTGGCATACTTCTGGCTTGCGATACTCGTACAAAACACTTTATGCTGTCTTACCTTCACAAGGCTGCTTTTCTAAGAGTAGCACAGCGTTTAACAGTCTACAAAACACTATGATGCCTGTCCACCTTATGAAAGAGACATGCTCTACTTACCCACAAGAGGATAACGGCTAAGCCCGAGAAGCACAGCTGACACGCATTGTTCTCTCTAGCAGCTATGTCGCCTACGTTGATTCTTATCCGCCATGCTCAAGCTCTACACAATGTCGAGAATAAGTGACCCTGCAACTGCCTGCCATGGAGACACTGACTTGCATCCCACAAGAGTACAGCATACCAGATCCGCCTCTGTCGGTGCTGGGCTTCAAACAATGCGACGAGCTGGGAGCACAGTTGCAAGGCTTTGATTTGGCACAGAGTGTCGAGCTCATCATTGTGAGCCCGATGCGGCGGACGCTGCAAACAGCTGAAGCAAGTCTACGCTGGTTGATCGATCGCGGGGTTCCAGTCCAGCTACGTGGAGAATGGCAGGGTTGGTATCCTGTTTGTTTTCGCCTTGACGCCTTTCCAATCAATCCGTTTTTCAGACACTATTTCGACTGACTGGGAATTTAGAGAATTCTGACAAACCTTGCGACACTGGGACTTCCACCAGCTTACTATCGCAAGAGTTTCCTGCGCTGGACTTTGGCACCGTTTTCCCGAATACCCCGCAAAAACTGGGAGGTGGGCTTTCTCAGACGCGGCAATCGAACAACGAGCTGAAGATTGTCGAAAGTGGTTGAGGAAGCGGCCAGAAAAGGTCATTGCTGTAGTCTCGCATTCTGGATTTCTTCGCGTGGGTGTGTGCCGCAATTATTTTGAAAACGCGGATTACCGAGTGTTCGACTTCGGAGCTGGCGAAAGCAGCGAACTCATTGAATGGAAGCTGACAAAAGACAAAGGCGGTGGGATGGAGTGGAGTAATAAGCCAGCGCCGCCAAAGCGTTCAATTGAGGAGGAAATCCAGGGACCTAGTGAAGTTGTGGGTGAACGATCGGCCGAATAGCCTGCTGCGCCTTCAGTGTCCAGTGACATCAGCTGGATTAGACTATGTCATTGGATAGCATGCAACACCATGGATGATTTGGGGAAATCATAATTCATGATGGAAGACATATTATGGATGAATGGCATCGGCTGGCTGTGAATGAAAGGCGAAGAAAGAGATCAGAGAAAGAGGAAACAACAAGAGCTTAATGGCCCAGCTGTGCCGGTCCGGTGGCCCCAATAGTCTTAGCGTGCAATTACCGCAGAGTCAACTCTTTGCTGGGCATTCCTGTACATTCACCACATCTATTCAATCCACAACCCTCTATTCTCACCTTCTTGCTCACAATAACCGACTTCCTCATGTGAAAGTCGCTCTTCTACCCACCTCTACTGTTTCGCGCTGTGCTTACAGCTACCGATCCCGGTATTTCACCCTCACCATCCGCATACTGGTCCTTCGCGTTCCAGAAGCGACCCCCTCCAACACCGCGTGCCATAGGGGCAAAGGTGTTGCGATCACAGATCAGTCTCGATACATTTTGCATGAGTGACCCGTCGGTACCCTCGTCATATATTGCTAGGATTGGTGTCAGGATGATGCTGCCCATGCAGGCAAGGTAGTAGCCCCCTAAGCCATGTCGCGCTCTTCCAAGGGCTACGCAGATTTCTTTCCTACTGCTCCTTCAGTGGTTGCGCAGAAGAGATCCAAGGCAGTACAAAGTCGCAAAAGGCCAAGGTCACCTTGTGCCGGCGAAGACTCTGCGGCACATGCATCACTAGCACCAAACGCTTCTTCAGACCGAAAGAATGAGCCAGCTCCCACGGTGAACGCAACGTCTCATGGGTCTTCACGGCTTCTAAATAACGCTTCAGTCTGTGAGGAGACTGACACGGGACCTGGTGATCTTTTGAACGGAGTAGGCTCCGCCAGTTCAACGAGCACATCGTCATCTGTCTTTAGCAATTCTCACCACTCAAGGAGCAGCGCGCCTAAGAATGGCCAAGCCAGTTCAACAAGTGTGACACCTATGACTGTCGTTGATTCCTCACCACCAGATCATGGTCAAGATTCACCCGAGCGAAAGGATATCCTCTATCACCCAAATTCCCGAACCCCACAGAAACCGTCATGTGGGGTTGATACTCCTCAGACGACCAATGCTCTATCTCATGGCCAGAAGCAGGCTCGTCCCGGAAGAGGAGAGGTCAAAGGGGTTAGAATAATTTACGATCCAGACCTTGTACCGTCCAAGGATAGGAAGTACAAGAAGGTGCAATACGAAACTTTCGGAGAACGTGTATGTATCCTTAGTATACGTCATTAATATCACTTAAGGCGTAGAGAAGCTGACAGGATGCTTGTGTAGGACGACGAGCCGCCTCCAGCGGACCCTCGCTTGAGAATTGCACAATACTCAAGAGGAGAAGCTAACAAGCAGAAGACTCGGTTGCGTCCTTCTCCATACACCCTGAAGCAGTATGCGTTTGATGCATCAACAACAATTGCTCTACCTCCACGCAGAATAGTTGTCACAGGGTTTGATCCACTTGCGCCTTTCAGTCAGGTCCAGAACCTGTTTTCTAGCTTTGGAGATATCGCCACCATTAAGAACCAGACGGACCCAAATACTGGTAGCTTCCTAGGCATTTGCCTCATAGAGTATAAGAGCAGTAAATCAGTCCGTGGGGGACCTGCGGCATCGGCTAGCGCAGCAGCTCGAAAAGCCTATTTGGAGTGCAAAGGAGGGCAGCAACGGGTTGGGCTGCGTAAGGTCTTTGCAGAACTTGATAGAGATGGATCCGTTGGACGACGTATCGTTGACCGGGCGGTTGAGAAGCTGCATCCTAAACAAGTGCTAAAGGAAGCTCCGGAGGAGATCCGTCTCAAGATGGACACTGTCGATACCCTGGGCCCTCCCCTTTCGGCGCCTAAAGGCCCTTCTGGCAGATCGTCAATGCGGCCTATTCCCCCACCGCCGCCTCCACCACCACCAGTCGGTCCCCGCTCGAGGCCGCAGCTCGTTGAGGAGAAGCCAATCCTGGACCAGATCAGGCGCATGCCCTACGTCTTTCTGCCACACTCATCTGTCCCTGTTTTAGATACAACGGTTCATCATCTGAAGAACAGAATGAAATCTTATCATTGGAAAGCTATTCGATGCGACAGGACTGGTTACTATATCATCTTCGAGGACTCCATAAAAGGTGAAGAGGAGGCGGTGTTTTGTACTGAGCAGTGTCAAGGTCAGATGATGTTCAATGTGTATGAGATGAGGCTGGAGTGTCAGCGCTATGGTAACCCTGCCTACGAGAGAAGCCCCAGTCCAGAAAGGGTCCAGGCAGAAAAGAAACAGAAGGCATTGCAGGAGAAAATTCGTAAGGAACGTGAGCTGGACATCGAAGAAGAGAAGAAGTCTAGGGCACTAAATCTGGATCCTGTATTAGCTGTTGTTGACTTCCTGCAAAGGGAGCTCCGAGAAAAGCTTGTAGAAGATGTAAAGTCACGTATTGCAGCTGATACTCTATTCAGTTTTCTGGATCCGGATCGACATGCGCAGAAACGGAGGCGATTGAACATTTCTGACCCGCGAGGCAGCAATCAATACAGCCTGCACATCGAACAAACGGACGACACACCGCCAGGAGGTACACCTGATTCTCGCAACGAGGTTTCTGGGAGCGGGCGACAGCCTCTTGCCCAGTCAAGCCTGAACGTCAATGTTCTTCCCAGGATACGGAAAGGGGCGGCGAATAGGAGAGAGAACATTGCTTTCACAGATGAGCGCCGCAAGCAGAGAACGCCAAAGAAAACTCGGATCAGGTCGCTGCATCATCGTCTATACCAGCACCAAGAGGAGCAAGACTCGGATGACGAACGCCGAACCACGTTGACCAGAGATACTGAAGAGCAAGAAAGCAGACCTGTCAGCCGAATGAGCATGGCATCTGGGGACTCTGATGATGAAACCGAGATTGGAACCCCTCGCAAGCTTCGGAATCGTACGAAAGACATCTCCTTGGATCAGATGGATGAGGACGGTACGATTGGAGACGAGACACCTGGTATTTCTGAAACTGGCCCGGAGGTTTCTAGTGAAAAGCTTCTGAAGTCGCTCGAGAACGAGGCAGTCAAGCCATCTGCTACACGGAAAAGGAAGCGGCTTCTTCAGGAGCTGGCTGCAAGGAAAAAGCAGAAGGAAGATGACGAGCTTTTTGGCATTGAAAGGGAAGAGGAACAGCTTCCTCTTCCTCTGACCGCCGTTGACACAGAAACTCCCATTACGGAAATCAAGTTGCCTGGTGATGAGAGCTGTGCCGAACCTACTTCGAAAGAAGCGAGCGAGACACCTGATCGTGATGCCGATGTGGCGGAGAAAAAGGTCACCAAAAAATCCAGAGCCAAACAACCGAAGAAGACGAAGACACAGATCTTCAAGGAGCGTGAAGCTCTCAAGAAGGAGCAAGCCAAGGCTGACTTCGAGGAACTATTAGCGAAAGCACCAGCCAAGGTTGATATTATCGAGCCTGAGCCGATTGTCCAACCGGACCAGCCAGAAGAATCTCAGCCAGGCGAGATTCTTTGGGGTGTTTCAAAGGATTTGCCGCGACGGACTGTCGAGGACGACCCGAATATCGTCCTGGATCTGGATGGATGGCAGCAAATAATTAAAGACGACGAAGATCTCAAGTGCCTAAGACAAGCTCTAACCCATCGGCCTGCTGCTCGTCTTGGAAACATTTCTCTCTGGGCTTGGAAGCAAAAAGAGATCAAGTCGCTAAATCGTGGTGGTGAGCGAGGGATTGTACGAGCAGAAGCACTGATCGAAGGGTATTACGTACCCAACGCCTCTGGTTGTGCTCGGACGGAAGGCATCAAAAAGATTCTGGAATCTGAAAAATCAAAGTACCTCCCTCACCGAATCAAGGTACAAAGAGCTCGTGAAGAGAGGGAGGCTCGGGCCAAAGAAGACCCCAGCACAGCTGCAGCAGAAGCTATCAAGCAGGCGGCTGCAAAGACAACATCTAACTCTCTTTCAAGGTCCAATCGCGCTGAGAACCGACGCCTTGTCGCAGACATTGCTGCCCAACGAGTCCTTGCAGCTTCTACGGGAGAAGGCGACGTTTTCCGTTTCAATCAGCTCAAGAAGAGGAAGAAGCCTGTCAAGTTCGCCCGTTCCGCGATTCACAATTGGGGACTTTACGCCATGGAGAACATTGCTGCGAACGACATGATCATTGAGTATGTTGGAGAAAAGGTCCGTCAACAGGTAGCAGACATGAGGGAGAGGCAGTACTTGAAGAGCGGGATAGGCAGCAGCTACCTTTTCAGGATTGACGAAAACACGGTCATCGACGCTACAAAGCGAGGAGGCATCGCTCGGTTCATCAATCACTGCTGTACCCCCAACTGCACCGCTAAGATCATCAAGGTGGAGGGCAGCAAACGCATCGTCATCTACGCTCTTCGGGACATCGAGCAGAGTAAGTCTTGTTCAAGGATGGCTAAACCGTACACTTTGCTAACGCATTACTAGACGAGGAACTCACGTATGACTATAAATTTGAAAGAGAATGGGACAGCGACGACCGGATACCCTGCCTCTGCGGATCAGAGGGCTGCAAAGGCTTCCTCAATTAAAGTAAATGTTTCCGTTTCCCATACTATGTTGGCATTGCAAAAAAACTGGCGGGCGTTGCATCAATTCATCATTGATTGCATTGCGACGGCGTTTATGATGTTCATGCTCGGGAGGCTGCCGTCATCTATTCTCCACGGTAAAGGCAGGATACGTGGAATATGTCGGACATTTTTGATCTGCAACCTTTTCCCCCGTTGGCCAAAGCTGAGCGCTGCTGCTCGCTGCCGGCTACTCTATGTACATTATCGGGCATCTCTATCCAGATGTCGTCGAAAGGCGCCTCTCGCCGCAACGCTCGATATCAATTAATCGTGAGATTCGAGGGCTTTCTGTTGTATGTCTAATTCGTTCGTCTCCCAGTGCTCGTCGAACTCCCTATCGATGATCCTGATAATTCGTATACGTTGTATCGTGGCTGATCACTACCCTGCAAATCCGAGCGACATGCCAGGACCGTGAGAGTCCTTGACCACAAAGTCTTAACGTGCTGAATCCACGAGGTGGTGATCCCCTCCCTGCCCACAAACCATCCTAGATTCCTCACACTACCCGAAACGACCATTAGCCCCGAATCGAATGAATCCGAACCCCTCCTCCTCCTTCCTCATACCCCAGCCGACTGCCAAAGACAGGAAACAATCCACTCACCAAGATGACTCGGCAGCAAGAAATTCGCTATCCCCTCTTTGATCCTGTATTCATGCCCGCAGTTCCCACACACCAGCTTCCCCTCCCGAACCTCCGTCTCCAGCAGCAGCGTATGTAAATCCCGCAACGTCTTCTCGTCCGCCGTTGCTATCCCAGCAGCAGACGAAGCATCCGCAGAGGAGGCGTCGGTGGGCGGTAAAGTAGGTTCCGGCTTTTCGTCGGGGACGGTGAAACCTAGCTGTTTTTGGTGGGAAGAGCTGTTAGTCAATTTTCAGTCCCATTTTAGAGGGGAGCTGCTTTTGAGAGTTCTTGTGGGTACGTTGGAGGGACTTACTTCGGCGGCGGTCACCCGGACGGCGTCCCAGTCGAGGCGCGGCAGGATGTTGATCAGGAATTGGGGGTTGTAGGCGATGTCGCTTTGCTCGAGCTCGGCGTCTTTGTAGTGGAGCGGGAAGCTGAGCGGGGAGGATTTGCAGGCTTTGACGGCGCAGGTGAGGAAGGAGGTTGTTAGGATCTTCATGTTTGCGGGTGGGAGTGGTGGTGGGGAGAGGCTGGAATTTGGGTGGTGGGGTTTTGGAAGGGTGGATATGAATGAGGTAAGAGTGCCGAAGGGAGTGTGAGGGGGGGGGTTAAGGACGGGCGTTTTATTTCTGATCTTGCATTTTTGCAGAGCTGTCGTAACTGGACGCTTTCCGAGTAGCATAATACCAATCATGGTGAATCTATCTGATGGAAATTGAGTCGCGAAATGCATCTTATGCTTTTGTCAGAAGAAAAGCCTTTCATGTCCTTGAATTAATTGCAAACCATCCTCGAGCACGCTCTTCGACCTCACTCCAAGACCACTAATGCCAAAAAAAATGATCCAATCAACAAGTATATCTTAGATTGTTAATGTCAGACAGCTTCTTCGAAGCGAAGCTTGCATACTTACAGTGCTAGTGCTAGTGCTACTCTTGCGTCGATGTCCACTGCCTCCGGTGCAAGCCTCCGCCATTGGTGCCATTGGCTTCTTGAGGCTCGACTCTGGAGGGTCCTTGGGACGCGACGCTTGGGGCTTCTCGACGCTCGGCTCTAGATGGAGAAAACTCCAGCGCTTGTACTCTCGCCTTCAACTTCGCGTAATCCGCGGCGTGCTTTTCTTCCACCGCCTTAATCTTGGTCCTATTCTCGATTTCTACCTCCCTCGATTGCTGCTGTTTTCGTACTTTCCAATATATGAGTAAGCTCCACAGGAAATTGGTCACCTGCAGTCTGATTAGTATGTTCCAATACGTTCCAAACGGTGTTTCGGACAGAAATAGTACCAGCAACTACTGTCCCCGCAGCAACTATCCAATTAGAGTGAACAATTCTGGGATCTGCCACGCTTGCGTTGGTGATGGTTGTTGCCGCAACTGTGAGGGTGGTGGTGGTGGTGGTAGGGGTAGTTGCTGCCGCCAATATGACCGTTCTTGTGACGAAAGATGCCATCTCTGATGTTGCCGGTAGTTGCTAGTGCGACCACTGTCGTGGTGTCGGACAAGGATCAGGCAGGAGCTCAGGGTCTAGAATTCTGAAGACGCGTAGTCGTTACTGATTGTGGTGGGCTTGCTGAAGCAATCAATCACCCTGGATTGAAGCTCGGGCTTTGAGCGTGACGTCGGAAGAGAGCCAGACGGAAGCTCGAAGTCGAATATTCTGAAAGCTGTCTAGTCGTTGCTGATTGTGGTGAGTTTGCTGCTGCGATCGCTGAATTGAAGGTCGAGTTGAAGCATGGAGTCGAAAGGGGATCAGACAGAAGCTCAGAGGACAAACTTCTCGAGTTATCTAGCCGTTATTGATTGTTGTGAGCAAGGCGGCCGTTGTCGATGGTGAGGTCAAATTGAGGGCCGGAGAAAAGCCCGTGTTCCAAGCTGTGGAAGACGTTTGGCTGTAATTATTTGTGGCCAGCAGAGCAAGAGCGCCCTGTATTCCATTTCACCCGTTCCTGACCATATGGCAGGGGCAACCAGCATTGAAACCTTATGGCCTAGTTTCTACAACAAAATCCAATCTTATTTTCTTGCAAATTCGTTGGCGGCGTGAAGCCTAGAGCATAGCTGTGAGGGAGATATTGATTCTGAAAGCCTGCTCGATAAGGTACAAATACTCATTGGTAAAGATAGAACGTTTATCTCGAGCACAGGTGTTCACCTTACATAGACATCAACCTCATCCAAATCGCTGAGCTCTGTCTCTGAGACCGTAATCTCGGGTTCTAGGCGATCTCCATCAAATACAATGAAGACTTCCCTGTTTTCGGTTCCAGCAGGATTGGCTTTCCTAAAGCCGGCAATCATACGTGCAATTGTGGTCGCCTGAGACAACGTTAGCTAGGAACTCCATGAGGGAAATGTCCCTCTATAAGCTCACCGGTTTAGCAATTAATTTAAAGTCATTAAACCCCTTCGCTTTCAGGATAAGCCTGACCTGATCTTCTGGGGGCTTCTGCTGGACCGGCAGTTCTTCCTCTTCATAGTCTCCGTCTTGCTGTTCCGTTACCTGTCTTCTAGCTTTCTGACACGCCTCGTAGATTTCTTTTGTCATGGCTTCCATGTGTATTTTTCTTTCCTCTTCGGCTAAGATGTCATCCTGCTCTTTTGCCATTACCCTTCCATCTTTGTCAACGGCTATACCCAAGCTTTTACAAGAAGTCACATCGAAAAGACGTTTCCCTCGCCAAGTCAGAAATATGGTGCTTGCCATTTCGTCGGTAAATTGATTATGAGAGCACCAGTGTAGTCTCACATCCTTTAGGCGCTGGGATAGTCTTCGCTTGATGATCAGCGGTGAGGCGTTATCCAAGCGTGAAGTGATTAAAATATGGACTTCTGGGTCTAAAGATGCCGGTGGTGGGGTGGATATATGGGTGGGAAGATGTCTTTGCGATTGACTGTCTCGGTCGATCGAGGGAGGCCGTCTTCTAGTTTCAATCAGTACGTCGTCCTCGAGGCGCTTTCTTCGTGCCTTCTCCCGCGCTTTTCGTGCCAAATCAGCATACTCCTCGTCGGACACGGGAAAGTCATCTTCTTCGGGGGGAGGTGGTTTCCTGGCCTGTGCTACCACTAAAACTTCGTCATCGTCACTGTCTTCCAAGTCAATTATGTCCAGAGGCTGAGTTATAGCTTTTGGGTCGACTTTTTGCCTACAGTCTCATGGTCGGAATGTACAGACAAAGAATCAGATGGTGATTTACTTTTCAGCAGACCATTCATAGAAGTACTGGCTTCTCTATTTCCGGTCGCGAGCTTGAGCGAGCCGTTGGATTTACTGGATGAGCGGCCCTAACATCTTGATCACTAACGCCATAGAGATCATCGTCTTCCTCCTTTGAGACGCGCTGACGTTTTTCCGCCCGCTGTTCTTCTGCTTTTTGGCTTGCTTTCTCTGCCTCTTTCTTCGCAGCTTTGGCTTTTCGTTTTCGCTCTGCCTCAAGGACCGGATCTACACTTGCTGAATTCGACCGGTGGAAAAAGTCTGCTGGACTTGCGAGATTTTGAGGTCTTGACCATGTCGGCTTTTTGAAGAGTGCCCGCTTTGCAGGTGGCTTTGAAGCCTCGTCTGTGAATTCAGTCATTCTCTAAACCGAGAATAGTCTTCCACGCATATCACCCCCAAGGAGATCACCATAACGGTGGGACTACCAGATCTGTGGAAGGGGCGAACTCAACGACGGGAGTGGGAGCGATGTGAAGGAAGTGAAGTTGAACGGACGCGTTTTCGAGGGGATTTAGTGCGGAACTAAGCCGCGGTCTACTCACGTGATGGCAAAGTCCACTTTCGCATCGGAAATTGACTAAAGAAAGGTCTTGAGTCTCCATAAAACAATTAGCAGGGTCTGCTTTGAGACATAATGGAAAACGGTACAAATGCTGAGGGAAGCGATCCAAGTTCCTTCCTACAGGAAATTATAGGAGCACCCGTCACGGTCAAACTCAACTCTGGCGTAGTATACAAAGGTAAAAAGACCCCTTTGTATACTGTAAACATTGCTTAACATCTCGTTTCTTATAGGAGAGCTACAGTCTGTAGATGGCTATATGAACATAGCACTTGAAAAGACCGAGGAATATGTTAATGGACGATTGAGGAGGAACTATGGGGATGCTTTCGTGAGAGGGAACAACGGTAGCAATATCAGATATCACGATTAACTTTCGCCAATGGCTAATCCTAATTCAGTCATGTACATATCAGCAAGCTCGTAACGTGCGGCCGTTCCCGAGCTGTGTGGAAAATTGAATTGAGTATCTAAGCGTTGGCGTTGGTGGCGGCTTGGTATACTCGATGATTGCACTCTCGAGTATACACATAATGCTCTCAACCTCCTTCCTTGAGAGATGCGCCTGGAATCGCTGTCGAGAAAGCCCAGACGGTATGACCGCTATTAAGGTCTCAGCATTTCCAATTTCAGATAACAACTGAGTTGCAAGACATGTCTTGCGGCTTCAAACCAGATCTAGAAATCGGAAAAAAGAATCGAACGACTTACTGCAGTGCTACCTCGCCTTTCTCATTTTTCTGTACGTCCGGACCTTCCAGAGCCTCGAAAACCCCTCTTCTAGTATCCTGTTTAGATATCAGTCATGATCTGATAGACATGGAATGGGAAAACAACCTCCAGTTGCTCGCCTTCCAGCACTGAAATTTGGCTCAGGGAATGGAATCTGTTCCACACCGCTTCGGGTGTCAGCCAGTACGTGAACTTTTCGGACTGTTCTCCCAAAGGCAACGAGAACAGCGGGTCGGCCGATTGGATGCTGAACGGAGTGCTGGAGAGTTGATTTTCAAAGACCTCACGCCATTTCTCGTGTCGAAAGCGAGGCTGCGAATCGTCGAATGACCACATGATGTCTTTCACCTTGGCCTCCCATTGAGTAGAAGGCGCCCAAGACCTCGGCGCATTGTCTGCAACGAAGTTCAGCAAGTCTCATCATAGTTCCGAATCTCTGAACGGACAATCTTCGACGTTCCAAATGAGACCTAAGGAGCCTCCTGAATCCAGTGCCTTGTACATTCCTCTGAGTGCGGCGTCGTTGGCGAACCTAGATTATCTTTAATTCAACAAAGTCCGAGCATCGCCAATGGACTCTCACGTACCAATGAAATGCCTAAAAATGCGAACCAATGCTTAATAACTATATTTGTACAGCTGCGGCTTTATTGACTCGTCCCAGCAGATTCTCAAAGGAAACTCTCCCAAAGGTTGGCACAGCCTGGAAACAGCATGACCCACCTGTGCACAAATGATTGCGTCCGCCCATTGCTCCTCTACGCCCATTTCCTCCGCCCTTCCCTTGCCCACGGTCACATCCCTCAGCTGCTTTCCCACTAGTTCGTCTCTCATACCATCGTGCGGCTCAAGGGCTAAGATCTCGAACCGTTCATTCCTCGCCGCCAAGAGCTCTGTGAACTTCCCTGTACCCGCTCCCAATTCTATGATCCTCGCCCCTTGCACTCCTGAGATTTTGAGTGCGGAGAGAAAAGCGGAGACGGCGGAAGGGGGGTATGAGGGGCGGTGGATGTCATAATTGGAAGCGGACGAAAAGCCAGAGATTACAACTTTGTGGAGCGATGTCATGATGAGTAATACTATACTTTGTCACGAGGTTTGAGGTAATACAGGGTAATCGTAAGTGTACATACCTCAATGGTATTCTTGAAGTATTTTTTGATTTTCTTCTGGGTTTACATATTAGCAGTGCCATTTCGTGATTCAAACGATTAGGGTTCGACAGTTTTGCAAAAGCCTCGAGGATCAAACAGTCTCCTATCTTTGGCATTGTTTTGCTTTCGCTTTATTTATTGATGGATGTATCCAGTAAGGAATCTTCTGTCGAATCGTCGTTCTGAGTCTATAGAGAGGATAGGAATGAAAATAGGGTGTAAGTTGAGTATATACTCCGTCGAGGAAAAATGCATAGGTCATCCAAGCTTCCTAGCCCATAAACCGCGGTGCTATGTACACGGCCAAAGAAGCTCTCAGTCTCATCGTCAGAAAACCGCAACACCAACGCTATGCAGCAACTCTCTAGACCACCGAACGCCGGCCATACTCTAGGCTAGATTACCTGCCATGCCCATAAACAAGGCTTGGACGAAGAGTTGCAACGACCAAAGCCCAACCTTTTTGAAACGCCGCAATTGTGCCTGGTTATCCGTGATGTCTTTTGCAAAAGCTTGGTAGGTCTATATCTTAGTCAGCCGTCATCCCAACGTCAAAGGCGTAAGTTTAATTCACCTCCGCTGAGAGGTCATCCATCAGACCGCTATCGAATATGGTCCAACTCCCATCGAATTCAGTCGCACGTTTAACGACACGGCAGTGAATTGGGATAAACGCTTTTCTGGAGTTGATGTATGCTACAATAGGTCTTATTAGAGCGTTGTTGACGTAAGAAATCTCCCTTGTGAATATGGGCACAGCAGCGCGGACGTCGTTGAGATGAACTCTCAAATCCATAACGAGGAAGCGCTTGTCGTCTTCGGAAGCCATGTTCGACTGTGGATATGCGAGCTCAGGCTCGTTTTCAGTATCATTACTAATGATACTTCGGGCATCGCCCTGTTGCTGTCGTTGGCTGGATGTTACGGTGGCTTCCATACGATCGTAAAAATCAGACATTACTTTTGCGATACTTTCGTCGCTGTCGGCCGGGAAGAGGATATCTGCCACAATGTCTACGTTACCCTGGTGAATCCATGAGAAAGGACCTTCGACGCCGCGGTTGAGATGATCTATACTTAGGCCGTCGATGCGGAGACGACTTTGCTTCTTCCACAAGTTGGCTTCACCAACATCCTGAAGGTGAGGCCCTGCATGGCTGTGTATCTGACGTGGATGAATCGTAAATAGCGACTCATCAAAAGATCCAGATATGTGATTGGCAGACAGGAAATCGTAGAAAAGCCATTGCCTGCGAAGTCGTGGTAGATCGCAAGAATAAACACTCACTGAAAATGGCCGGAAGCCCTGAGGCTGATGCACTGTCACCAGAACATCCTCGAGCTTGAAGGAGTTGATTTCAAAGTCACCCGGGTTGTGCTCGTGCTTGTAGCTTCTCGGATCCACATACACTCCAGTACCATGCACGGACGTCCTGTCAATTACACCACGCACACCTTTAATCTCGACGTTTCGAAGCAACCCTTTACTATTGAACCATTTAGAAAAAGATAGTGTGACGTTGACTGTATCCAGCGATATATCAAATTGGGTGTAATTACTGTCCTCTTCAATGTTAAGAGTTTCATGGTTTGTCGAAGGCTCATTCCCGGAATCTTTTGCTCGCTCTAATGCCGCTGCTGCAGCGGCTGTCGTTGGGGATCCTTTGCTCACCTCCGTCATACCCTGTCCTGGACGCCTCGAAACAAAGACGTTTTTGAATGTAATGACTCCATCACCCCAACTGGGAACGATCGCTGACTCAAACACCACCTTTACACCGGAAGACTTAGTAAGATAGTTGCCTACCCATCTGGCCAAGGTTTCTGGACGAAGTTCAGTAAAAATGAAAGCTGCTGGACAAAAAAATTGGACTGACCTTGAGCGAAAACGGTGTTGACCGCAAGTATGGCGAGTGAGAAGAAAGTTGTAGTGCCCAAGACGATCCATATCACATGGCCCACCAAGACCCAGGAGAAGAAGGCTCCTATCTCGTCTGCGTTGAATGGCCGTGCACTGCGGATAGAGAACCACTTGAATCGAATCTTTAGCCGAGACCAGAACCCCGTGGCAGCTGCAAGAAGCTCCTCTTTATTTGGTCTGTGTATCTGTGGCATATGGGGTAGACGATCCATTAGGTGCTTTTGAGCAGTATTTAAAGCATGTGTTGTACCAGCAGAGTTCGTTCGGGACCCCTTCTGAACATCAGAACGTGACGAATCCACTCCACTATGGCTGTCTCTGTCTCCGTTCTTACATTTTCCTGTTTCTTCCGCTTCATGGTTCGCACGAGATCCTAGACGCCTGACCTGCCAGTAAAAAGTCGTTGGCTGACTTTGAAGCCTAAGGGTTTTCGGCGATCCCAGATCTTATGCTCAAACCCTGGGCGCTCATTTCGTTGCAGCCCGAACCGAGCAGAAAAGGTACTTGATTGCCAAGTATTTACACACAAAGGTCCTTGCGGTGGCTTCCATGGCGTCGTTGGTGGTGCTGAAGATAGAATGGGCAGATTTTGGGATAATCTTCTTGGGTGAGAGACGACACTCCAAGCATTGTAGCGCGATGTATTATGGAAGAATGAACGGCATGGATAAGAGCTCCATAGCGGGGGCCCGATGACGGTAGCACATGAGTTGCCAGAACTGAGCGAAGTGGCGCATAACCTGCGTCGCACATTGTTATTCATCCTCTTCAGACCATGATGGCGGCGGCAAACGGATGGTCTGATGACCTCAGTGTTTGAGGAGCGATGAGGTTAGCAGGCCCGCGACCCAGACAAAAGATGGTTGAAGCTTGCTCGCTTTGATGACTTCACGCTCGGAGAAAAGGTTGATTATCTCCGAAGCGCACATGCAAAAATACAAACTTCCCTAACACTGATTCCTTTGTCCGTCTCGTCTTGCTGCAAAAACGCACACAGCTCACGCGGACGCCATGAATATAGGTGCCGAATCTTGACAAACCCATCCTTCGATATCAGGGAAGCTCTATCTAATAATGCCCGCGCCTACGGCTCTGATCCGACGACCCGAGCAACTCGCAGAAGCTGAAGCATCTCCATTACCAAACGATTGTGAGCCTGTCACCCTCACTGCTGCTATCGAGATGTTTTCTTCTGACAAACGTGTCAGACGATGATGATCTACTCGTCGATGTTACAAGTGTCCCTCCAACAGAGCGACAGCCCTCCCAGCAGCAAGCCGAAGATACGGGAATGCAATTCGATGAAGAAGGCCGACCAAAATTCCCCCCTGCCAAAATTTTTGATGGAATTCACACTGCAGAGACACGAAAAGTTCTAATACCCCCACATCGAATGACGCCTTTAAAAGCGTCATGGCCAAAGATCTACCCTCCACTTGTGGAACATTTGAGATTGCAAGTCCGCATGAACGTCAGGGCCAGAGCGGTTGAATTAAGGACTTCCAAGCACACTACAGATGCTGGCGCTTTGCAAAAAGGCGAAGATTTTGTTAAAGCTTTCAGTCTTGGCTTCGACACTGACGATGCCATCGCACTTCTTCGACTTGATGATCTCTATATTGAGACCTTTGAGATTAAGGATGTGAAAACTTTGAATGGAGAGCATCTTGGGCGTGCTATTGGACGCATCGCTGGGAAAGATGGGAAAACGAAGTTCGCCATTGAAAATGCTAGCCGTACGAGGGTGGTCCTTGCAGACCAAAAGATCCACATTCTGGGCGGGTTCAAAAACATACACATCGCTCGCGAAGCTATAGTTAGTTTGATCTTGGGATCGCCTCCGGTCAGCATATGCTCGTTTCGAGAAGACTAATTGATGCTAATTCGAGGCTTCTAGGGAAAGGTATATGGGAACCTTCGAACAGTCGCGTCACGTATGAAAGAGCGTTTCTAAACTCATCCCGGGACTTGTTGACTTAGCGAGGAGTTGGGGTATGGGAGATCTCCAGTAAGAAGGGCGGCACGGGGGAAAGCAACTCTTGAAACGACTGACGTAGTCTGAAAAGCAATATCGAGCCAACGACTGATCAAAGACAATTGTGATGAATTGCTGACCATTCTTGTTAATAGGCACCTCTGGTTTCACAGACCGAGAACGCCTTGCGTAAATGCTGCCACTGTACTGCAAAGGAAACAGAAGATCCACAAGGTCTGGGCATAAGCTTAATCCTTCTTTAAAGGGTAATAAACCTCTTCTATCCCATCTCTCGTGGCGACAAGCATCTGCAAACCGTCTCCCACTTCAATATGTCGCTCAGTCGCACTAGTGAATGCATCTCTGACAATCTTGACAACCTCATCCTTGGGTAGAAGCTCGGCTTTCCGAGCCTCTAGCTCGTGACCTTCGCCACTTCCAGGAACATACTGATTATTGTTTTTGACCTGGTTATCCAAAAATGGCATGATCAAACTCGCTGCGGCCCCAGCAGCCCTGCAAGATTCCCGCTCATAGGACCCCACTGGGTCGTAGCTGTACAGCGAACCTTTCCCCTCCTCGTCTATGCCCCCCAAGAGAGCGTGCACATAGTATGGAAAGAATCGCTTCTGATAGAGGATGGTCGAGAGTCTCTGTGCGCAAGCTTTGACTGACATGTTCTTGCCATGCTGGTATCTGTACATCTTTACGATGGCGTCCAATCGTTCCTTCAGCGCACGACCATCTGCGGCAAAGCCAACTACTGAGAGTACCATATGAGCGCCCTCGCCTGTTTCGTCATCGCCGCCTATTTTGAAGACTTTAGGTGCGTAGCGGGAGTTAATGTTGTAGCCCGAGGTTGACCTGGTATCTCCAGCCATGATGGTGAAATCGGTTCCGGAGATCCCCAAAGTAGACCCGCCATTATCAGTGTAGCTGCAAGGATTCAGTCGTCTAAGCTCTTGTCGCTGCAGAGTTACTTACGGGTAAAAGCTATGCTCCTTCACGCCTGCTGCTGCTTGGGAGAAGGAATAGCTAGGTCCGGAGGCAAGGATTGGATTTGGATTGAACATTGAAGCAGCCATAATGAATGATTGTGAGCTTCTCCAAGCGCGTATTTATCCGGAGAGTCGTGATGCTTTGGCACAGCTTTGAGATGCGCAATCAAAGCAACCTGATACTCATTGATACCGCACTAACCGTAATAATAGTAATAACCGGAATTACTCCGCCTGGACCTTAGTCGTCAATCCATGAATACTCCCGCCTGACTTCGACGTGATTTTGACGATAATTAATAGCTATGAGCTCTGCGGAGCCAATGTCGCCGTCGGGTGAGAAGCGCTCACGTGCCGAATTCGAAATCAGTGGCAAGGAAGCGACGTCAAAAGCTGATGCCCGTGCAATCGATGCTGAAGGTTTTCCAAATATTTCATCTGTGCACGGGCATAGCTAACGATTTCCATAGAGTCTTCTTCGGATGATGATTTTGGGCCTGCCTTACCTTCAGCCGCCCCTAGGAAGAAGCGAAGAAAACTCCCTTATGAAAAGCTCTATATATCCGCTCTGCCAGCGTCCGCACGATACTCAAAATCGCTCATGCACAAAGATCAGCTGTCTTTCGTCACCTTTACTCCTTCCACGGACTTCCTGATTACAAGCTCGGTAGATGGATTTGTAAAGTTTTGGAAGAAGGCCGTAGTCGGAATTGAATCAGTGAAAGAGTTCAAGGCCCACAATGGCGAAATCAAGAGTGTTAGTGTGAGTAAGGACGGCCGAAGCTTTGCTACCGCAGGACTCGATAAAACTATCAAGATCTTCGACGTAATAACATTTGGTATGAACCTTCGATCTAATGATACGATACCGTGTTGACATTTTCTCCAGATTTACTTGCAATCCTACAATTAGAAGACGTGCCAAAGGCGATATGCTGGGTCCACAGAAGAGGCGCGTCGATACCGATGTTGGCAGTATCTTCAGAAGCCAACAACATCATAAGCATTTATGACGGTAGAGGCGAATCACAATCACCAATACATATGATTCCCAACCTGCACAAAAAACCGGTTGCACATATAGCTTACAACAATGAGTACGATTGTGCTATTTCAGCAGATGAGAATGGTATGATAGAGTACTGGCGGCCCCATGGTACCTATGAGAAGCCGGACGATGTGTTCAAGTATAAAAGCTCAACAGATCTGTTCGAATTCAAGAAAGCCAAATCATTACCAACATCCATCACCATCTCCCCTTCGGATTCACAGTTTGCGACATTTTCTATTCCAGACCGTAAAATAAGGATCTTCGATTTCCCCACAGGAAAGTTATCACGTACATATGATGAGTCCCTGCAAACTATCACCGACATGCAGCAGGCTGGTACAGCGCTACAAAGACTCGACGACGTTGAGTTCGGCCGACGGCTAGCTGTTGAGAGGGAGCTCGAGAATCCTGCGCTGACGAATAAAATCAATGTGATCTTCGACGAATCCAGCAATTTCATCATCTATGGCTCTATCTTGGGGACGAAGGTAATAAACACGTTGACTAATCGTGTGGTCAAGGTTTATGGGAAGGAGGAGCCCTTCCGCTCACTGAATTTGGCTTTGTATCAAGGTCAACCCCAAAAGAAAGGTGTCGTGACTGTGTCAATGGCTGCTTCTGCAAATCCACTATTGCAAGAGGCCGAGGAACGAGATCCAATGCTAGTCTCGACGGGATCCGGCAAAGTCCGTTTTTACATGTTCACCAACGAGCAGGAGATCAGCAAATCAACACGAGACGTTCAAAATGAGAAGCCCAAAAATCTCAATGCGCGCCAACAGATCGAAGTCAAACCCGCCGAGACTGGCTCAGGCGCTATACTCCACACCACATTCGGTGATATTCATATCCGGCTCTTTCCAGAGGCTGCGCCCAAAGCCGTTGAGAATTTCGTCACTCACTCCAAGAACGGATACTATAATAACACCATTTTCCATCGTATCATTCGTAAATTCATGATACAGTGTGGTGACCCGCTTGGTGATGGGACCGGAGGAGAGAGTATCTGGGGTCATGAGTTCGCAGATGAGTTTTCGACGCTAAAGCATGATAAGCCGTACACCGTGAGTATGGCTAATGCAGGTCCAAACACGAACGGTTCTCAGTAAGTCGTGGTTGCGTCCTTTTTAGCACGCGTTAATATTGGCCGCTGATGGTTCTCAGATTCTTCATCACCACAGAAAAAACTCCCTGGCTCGACAAAAAGCACACGATCTTTGGTCGCGCTGTGCAAGGGTTAGATGTGGTGCACAAAATAGAGAACGTAAGGGTAGGAAAGAAAAGCGAAAAGCCTGAAGAAGATATCAAAATCTTGAACATTGAGATTAATTGAGCTTGAAATTAAAAGATTCGAAACCCTTCGGCACCATCTTCCAGCCCTTCCGCCTGACTGTTATACAAGATTGGTAAGTCCATATAACAATTTCAGACTCCGTCGGGTACCACAGGGACTCCTTGTTGACGACGAGTTGGATGATCACGTTCAGCGAGCCTCTCGTGGAAGTTGATAGCCACGAGGCCGTCTTGTCTGACGGGTAAAGCGCAGCATAGCTCACGGCTATCTAACGGTGGCCGTATCGCTTCAAACAATCGTGTGAAGGCTTTGCTCGTTCGCTGCTGAGTATTCTTTGAAGCCTGCGAGGAACTCGCCATAGGCAATGGCTTCGCGCTTGTAATATCTCGTATCGGTGCGACAGTCATGATACAATGGTATTCAGACCCGAAACGTGAATTATCAACTGCCTTTCACGGCCTTCAACTGAGCCTTCAGGTCATTGATCTCGTCTAAATGGCCGCGTTAGCACGCTCACATACCAATACAAATGATCCCTTCATTTTTAAAAGGGACCTACCATTCTTTTTCTCCTTCATCTCATCTGTCTCGAGCTTGACCCACACCCAATACGCGACCTGATATGTGAATACAGCACCTAGGAAGACCTTGGCAATGGGACGGCCGAAGGACTGGTAGAAGCCGATCTATAGCGCTCTTAGCCGAGGTTCGGATAATTGGTCTTTCGTGACTTACATGCGGCGATGTAACTTTACTGGGGGCTTGTTGGGATGAGTAGTGGCGGCGGCGGAGATGCTGGAGGGGGGTCATGCCGCGAGACGGGCAACAGGAGGCGCGGGAACACTCAGTCAGCTGGGCTATGGTTCCATACGTAGATGTTATCCCTGATAATAGCTTTCAAATTATTGAAGATCTTCTCTGAAACCTAAACGAAATGGCTACGTGGCTTGAGGAAGAGAAAACATTCAAATGCGGAGAAGAGAAAATGCCAAGCCCGCCTCTGCTCCAACAAGAAACTCGGCACCCTTGTCCTCTTCGATCTCACAAAATTCCCCCATCCGAAATCTCTCGTCCACCAGTCCGTAAATTTGACAAATCTTCCCAACTCTACATCGAAGCGATACAAGTCGCGACAACCTATCCCGCCTTTACTCAAGCTGACCGTCACAATGGTACCTCCCCCCATCCCCCTTTCCCACCACCAAGCGCCCGATCCAGAACAACATCTCCTCTCTCCCCCCTCGGAATTCCAACACCCACCTAGCTTCTCTCTAGAGCCCCAAGCTAACAGTCATTATCACCAGCCCACTCCGCAAACGCCCCAACAGCGAAAAGCCAACGAGCGCTACGCGCGATCCGAAGCCGCCAAACGGGGCAAGCCCGAAAGCGCGATCAAAAAGAAGGAAAAGTACCAGCCGCCGATAAGTAAAGGGTTGATCGGTACGTCTATGCTGGTCGTAGAGAGATCGAGGGAATGTATTTTGTTGTTGCCAGGGGGGAATAGGGGAGGAAAGGGCTGATGGTTGCGTGTCTCTTAGGTCTGCTTGCTTTCGTCGTCTGCGGTGGCTTGCTCTTCGAGCTGCTGAGATTGTTCTTCTGAGCGGTTGGATGGTGGGACGAGAAGTTCTTGGTGTTGGTGGCTTCTGGTGGGGGTTGCGGGGGCGACGTTGATGGGATCTGGGAGAGTGTATTGCATTGCGCGGCGTCATCATCCCTGGAGATGTGCACTATGTGGAGGTCTCAAATCATCAAACGTCGACAAGTTGGGGGTTAGGATCCTCATTCAGAAGTGTCTTGGTATGACCGATGTGCTCCAGTAAGTAATGCCGATTAATACATATCCACGACACCAAGGATCTCGCCAAAGTAGACAGGTGATGGATTCGAGGCACTATATAGATGGAAGCTGCCAAATGCAGTACAGAAGCCCCTGCAAGCATGCCGCTAAAAGAAAGCTACAAATCAACGTTACCCCTTGAACGGTACCAATAAACGACAGTTCTGCACGGCCTCAGGGAGGAGTATGACATCAAGACCAGCGGATAACGGTCAACCTCGTGGATCATTTGATGGCTCCTCGTCCTCTGCCTCTACACGAACAAGTATTTCTTCAAGAAATCCCTCCAGAAATGCATTGACATCTTCACCCATTCCAACCGGCGCTTCATTGTCCCATTTCTCAATTTCTGCAAAGACGCCAGCAGCCTTCATGACCAGCTTCTTCAGCTTTTCATGAGCATACTGGCGTTTCATAGCTAGATCAGTGATATTACCACCATTTGAAGAGCCCGACTTGTTGCTATGCAACGCTGCCAGGTTTAAATTATACGAACGCCGACGAAGGGCGGCTTCAAGGGCCGGGACGATTACACCGCTGAGCGCTGTGACTTCTGCGTCGGATGAAGAAGTTGGGAAACTCGCGGAGCTGCTGGAGTCAGTGGACATACGATGCCCAGCCGTGTCGGAGGCACCACCGTTTTCACGGTGCTGGATCGAAGGTAACTGTGGTATTTGTTGTTGAGATGGGAGGAAATCTTGGGGTGAGAATGATGGCAACCGCTGCTGCTGATAGGAGGGTGAACATGCTTGTGGTTGTTGTTTTATTTGCGAAACTGGTTGAACCGGTAGGTTCCGCAGAGGTTGATCTCGAGGTTGGCGCTGGAATGGCGGTATCTCCTGCAGCTTCATTGGCATAGCTGAAAGTCTAGACTGTTGATCTGGCCTACCTAAGACTGGAGGCTGAGAGGCTTGGATATTTTCATCCTGAAGATTCCTCGTTCCCTGGCTGGCTCCCAAGTTGAGGAGATTCAAACTACCCGCTAGGGACTCATGCAAATTTCGATCAGTGTCATTTGTTTGTGGACTAGTATCGTGCGTCTGCTGCACGGTCAGAGTACTTCGAGTTGGAGTCTCGACCAAAGCTTTGACTGGCCGCCCCTTGCTGGGAGAAGGGGGTAATGGCACGGAAGCAGCAACTGCTGGTGGTAACAGATTTGAGGCTTGCGCTGATTGCCGCTGAGGAGAGGACATTGGAATTTGTGCTTCGCCAGCAAAGCCAATCTTAACAGTCTCACCACCTGAGACAAGGTGAGGATACCTGCCATTAGCTTCTGTAAGTACCTTTAAGCTTCCCGTTTTCTCTTCCGGGTTGCGACTGTTACTTGCACGGGCATTCGCAGCAGAAGCACCCATAGCTTTGAGTCCTCCACCTCTGCCACCAGCAGGCCTGACCGTTCCAAAGTCCCAAAGGTCTTCATTGATAGGATTATGAGAGCTTGCACGCTGACTGTCGAGGTCATCATCCTCGTCGGAACCAGTATTACCATGCACAGCCTGCCATCGCTCGTATCGCTCTATGAGTTCGGTCAGGTACGTGGTTTTCTTGGCACGTCGAACGAAAGGGTGTCTCAGGAGCTCTTTGGCTGATGGCCTCTCGCGAGGATCACGCCGAAGACAGAGATCCACGAAATCTTTGAAACTTTTGGTGAAGTCACCTTGCAGATTTGGCGGGGCGTTTTTGGGGATCAAAAATAACACTTTCATCGGATGGATATCAGAGTAAGGTGGTTCCCCTTTCGCAAGCTCCAGGGCCGTAATTCCGAGAGACCAGATATCTGCTTTATGATCGTAGCCGGATTGCTTGATGACTTCAGGGGCCATCCAAAACGGCGTGCCTACAAATGTATTCTTTTTGGTCATTGTGGCTGACAATTGGCCAGATACCCCAAAGTCAGCCAGTTTTACCTGACCGTTGGCCCCCAGCAGGATGTTTGCCGCTGTGGAAGTGATGCTCTTAGCGGTCTGAACCTTGTCAACCATGTTTGTGGAAGACATACCTTTAATATCCCGGTGCAATTTCTTGTCGCCATGAAGATACTCAAGACCCAGCAGGAGCTCCCTGATGATAATGGTGATGTAGTCTTCCGTGATTGGCCCAGGTTTCAACAGGTCCGCGCAACTTCCCCCAGAACAGAATTCCATGATGATCCAGAGGTCCGAACCCTTCAAAAAGGAGCCATGATACTGGGTAACATGTGGCGAATGGAGCTCTGAGAGGATTGATATTTCCTGAATAATGTCTTCGACCTCATCCTCAGCATTCTCGACGTCAATGACTTTGATGGCCACTGCCTGTCCCGTACGTTTGTCGACCCTACAAAGCAATCAGCAGTTTTCTATTTGCATGTGTGGTCATCAACGAACCCTTTATAGACTTTCCCAAAGCTCCCACCACCTAAGCCGTACCCTGCATCAGCTGCATACTGGGCAAGCCTTGGCCGCTGAACGTACCAATACAATTCTGTCTAGTATACAAGCTTTCCGGATCTAACCCTCCACCCTTTTCATCTCTAGTTATAGATGCCATAATCTTGATTACTGATAGATTCGGTTCAGCGCTGATTGTGATTCGGAAAGAGTAGCTGTATCAGTCCAGGGCTATAGCTCTTTCTTCAGCGAAGCTACCTATGCTCTGGAGAGGGTACAGAGTGCTGTAGAGAGCGCCTGTGAATGGAAACCCAGGACAATCAATCCAGGCCGAGCGCGAGGAAAATTTGCTGTGGAGGAATCGTCAAATGTAGAAGAGATTTCCCGAGTCTCAAGCTCTGCAGATAGGATCTTCAACGATTTCGATGGCAGCAGGACCAGTGATTCTATACAATTGAGCTGGGTGGGTAAGTAATGAGGAACGAGATCCTTTCACAAATCCCTTACGAAGCGGTACGTGTGAGTGAATAGACTTTCGTAAACATTCCTCCTAGTGATAGTATAGGAGGTTGGAGCAGATGAAGCATGAAGCAGATGAAAGGGGAATCGTCCTAAAGCTGGACCCGGATCAAGAAGTCTTGAGTCAATTGATGAAGGGATGTGTTCGAGTTTATAGCGCCATTAATCTTAGATGGGCGACACAGTCGAGTCCGTAACATGATCGGCTGTCATAGGCAAAGGCAATGGCTAGGAATTACTCTAGTTGTGGTTCTGACACAGATCCTGGAAGAGAAGGTTGAAGCAGCTGCTTTGGTTCGCTGCCGATCAACTGTACCTTGCATGTGAAGCGCTAAGTCTGGCCTTGGCATGCATCTCGGGTCTACCCCTCTCCTCTCCCGGCTTGCCCCCTCAGCCGCTCTCTTATCTCACCACTAAAGGCTGCATTCCAAAGATCCTAAGATTCATTGCTGTACGAGTACAATGTTCGGAGTACATGTTCGACAGCACCTGTATCATACATGCTAAGATACCTAGTGAGGGCGAGTGTGTTTGTCGTAGTGTGATCTTCACTTCTTCCCACACCAGACAAAACATCTCTTCATTAGTATGGAATGCCGTTCGTCAGAAGCTGAAATTGGTCATAGCCTTTGGTGGAATAGCTGCCATAACTCTTCTTCACCAGATCTTTCATAAAGTCTGCAGCTTCCCTTTCGCTTTTGTCCAGAACGAATCTTTGCCGAAGATGGGCAATCGTTTCGGGTTTGAAGCAAGGCAGTCCGCTACCCAGCATGAGAACAACAATGTGACAGAGTTTATCTGTGTGCTGCCGTGACGCAAGAAAGGACTTGACGCAAAGCTCCTCAAACCAACGGTAGGACTGGGAGGTAGTGCTGCCCCCATCACTGCCACCATCTCCGTTGTCAATTTGAATGGTGCGCGTTCAAACCGGACACCGCCCGGCGCAATGTCAAAACAAAAGCCAAAATCAATGTGAAGGATATGGCCAGCGTCGTCGATCATGATGTTGCCGTTGTGTCGATCTTTGAATTGGAGTAAATAGGAAATGACCGAGTATGCTGCCATGCTCTTGACGAAATTATTCCTCGCCTGCTGAAATCGGATAGAATCCTCGGGGCCGTATTTGGATATAAAGTAGTCATACAGCCCATTGACAGCTTCACGGCCCAACATGTCCCTCGATATTGAATTGGGAAGGACGTCGATCACACCGCACCCCGGAGCAGTGGCAGTGACCCGGTAAGGATAAACGTACACGTCCAATCCGACGTTATTGAAAATGCCCCTGAATGCAGCAATCAATTGTAGCGCCAACACATCTTGACGACAATCATCGCCCACTTTGAAGATGGCCGATTGCCAGACCTCATAGGTGCTTTCTCGTGACACCTGCTGATTACGACGATTCTCAATATTCTGGTTCGTCTCTTGCGGCATGCCGTCTGTAGCTTCCATATCACCTCTGTTCTTTTTAATTCGGAACGTTGCCATATATGGGGCCTTTGCATGACTTTGTAGCGGTTTTCCCGATTTGCGATCAATTCCAACGACTGTACCGTCGGGATTGCTGGGTAAGTATACCCCTACTTCCACTTTGATTTTCCTGAGTTCCTCTTCGATTTTCTGCTTCTTTTCCGGCTTACTCTTCTTGATGTATGGCCGAAGCTTGCCAGAGATATCTGTGATTTCGTTGAAGAACGCGAATTCTCGCTCGTAGAAGGCTTTATCGGTCCTAGAGAAGCTGGTAATCATGTTGTTTGTCACTACGTCAAGCGTTGGTTTTAGAGAGTCCTCCTAAAAAAGGTATCAATTGATGTCGTCTCTCAGGAAAAGCGAATAGATACTCACGATACTAGAGTCCTCGTCTTTGTAAGCGTTTGCCGTCATATTCCAAATAATTTGATGTGCAAAAAGCTGGGAGAACTTGGCTGTCTCGATTATGTATCGCTGTACATAGCCAAGGGCGTCGTAACGCAACGCTTGTACAATCTGTGGTACATAGAAGAAGGTTACGTCTACAGGATGGGACTCTAAAGCTCGCATAGCATATTGGAGGATGAATGGATGGTTTCCGTATTCCGGTAGGAAATATGTTACCGCCGTTATTGGGTTGACCGCAGCCCAGTATAGAAGGTACTTTAAATGTCAATGTCTGAAATCAAAGGTCATGATGGAGATTCACCTTAAGCTGCGAGCCAAGATCAAGGGGCAAGGAAGGCCCCACGAGAAGATGAAGGGAATCTGGTTCGCTAATAGCTTTTTCGGGGTAATTGAGCAACAATGCGCGGACATCGCGTTGCAGCTGTACTGACGGAAATCGCGTCTCAAGATGGATAGCTACGCTAGGATGTTCCATCCAAGCGGTTGCAACGAGAGATCCAGATAACTATATAGGTAAGCCTTGTACTGCATAGGAAAAGCGTACGGAGCCCTACTTCCTGCGACGTCTTCCCAGACTGAGAAGCGAACAAATGTCTTCTCTCGTGGTCAAGAGGGTAAAGCCAGACAACTAGTCGCATTTGCTCGTTTTCCAGGAGAGCGTGCAATAGATCCTCTCTAGCTTGCAAGTTCTGCAGGTTACCTTCAGCTTTCGAGCCTACTTGCAAGCTCACACGCAAGGCTTTGTTGACCTCGGCCAACAATTTGGTCTCAGCCTTTATCTGCAATCGGTTACCGCCAAAAGACCACCTGCGGCAATGTCAATCTTTGGAGTAGCAGTAAGGTCGGAGAAGCCGCACCTTGGCTGGTGAGCGAACCACCTTAAACCTGCACTAAGTATTGCATCTTTCAGCTTCCAGCGGGCTACCGTATCTAGATTTACGCTATATCTGAAGACGTTCAGACTGAGTAATACTACCTGAAAGTGGAATTCGCGGGCCAAAGGGTGCCCTGTACTTTGCTGTATTCCTTGAAGTGTAATCGAGATCATGCGGTGGAATATCTTTTGAACTTGAGGGCTGCCAAGGCGAGTTGAATTGAAATGACTATTTAGAAATTGTAATATTCGAAGGTGAGGAGCTATCAAATCATGAGCGGCTTGTTGTTTTCGAGACAAGCCATGCTTGTCCGATGGAGCGAACTCTTCTTTGACGTAAAATGGGTCGGGATGACTGATTCCATTAGCGAAGATTCGCTTCTACGGATGTTACTCACTGAAGCTTATCACTGAAGACGCCGACGCTGTTGTGCACAGTCGCCTCCCAGCTTTGAGCAATCTCCGTTAGTATTCTGGGTTCCATGAAAGGATTCTCATTCATCACCCCCAACCACAAGGCTATACCTAGCTGTATTGACTGTTTCGTGAAGATCGTGAACGGTATTCCTACCAGATGACGCACCACGCCGCATTGGTTCGCTGCTGTTTTGCAAAGAAGCGCAGCTGCTCGTCGTAGAACATCACGAAGATCCACGTCAGATATGACGTCCTTCTGCTCCGTTCTACATGCTAGTCGAGCAAGAGCGTCTTGGTCGGACTCCGTGTAGGACAGGCGAGGAACAGTGCATACACTATTTCGTTCTAGTTCACTTTTAGTTTTCATAGCCTAAACATCAAGGGAATATTTACCTTCTTGTCGATGCCCGATGCTACTTTCCGTGTTGTCTGGCGAAACGTCCGTGTAACGATACCCTTGGCGAGTGCTATACTGGGCGATGAAGTCGGACGCAGTATTAATGTTGCAATCACTGTGGCGATCGATCGCACCTTATCAGCGCTTTAGTCTGATAGTCTGCAGCTTACTCCCATCATTAACGACATTACCTAATTTATGATCTGTGGCAGGGATCGTAGCACCCAATTCTAAAGCAAAACTTCTGCCCAAAGCAACATGGCCGTAAGCGCCATGATCGTCATACTCAGACAAGTAGGTCTAGTCATGGTCAACACAAGCTTCAGACACTCGGTACGGGCTTGAAACCTGTAATAGACCCTTCACATCCAATGGAGCAATATTGATCACTGCCATTACCCATGATTTCGCCCTCTTGTAGAAAGTATTCAAAGTGGCCTTTCTCATGCTGTAGTTGTCTGATAGGTCCACGGAGACATTGCCACGTGCTGATGTATAACTCGACTTCCAATCGTATTCATCAAGCTCACCATCCAGACAACTAGTCCACATGATAGTTAATAATTCAAGGAGAGCAAACAGGGACGATTTTTGACAGAGCGAAGAAGGCATACGACCGATGATTTTATCAGCACATGAAGCGGCTATCTGCTGAACTCTGAACATCCTGTGACAGCAACCAGTGAACATCATCGCCAATTGCTTTGCGGCTTGAGGTGCTGAATTAACGTTGCGATTTCCTCGCAACATGTTATAGAGATAAACATTCATGACTTCATCCGCAATGGCAACCATGCAATTCTCCATTGCACTACCATTTAGGCTTGGATCAAGGAAGTAGGGCAGTATTTGGGAGCATTCACCTGCATCCGCTCGTAATATTTCGACAAGGTAAGCCGCACTTAGAAATACTACCTTAGGATAGCTCAGGCTCCGGATTTCAGTTTCGCATCTCCCAAGGATAGAGATGAGACGAGCTTTTTGCTCCGCTATATGTGGCGGATTCATGCCTCTTCGTAAGACGGTGTTCAGTTCAATCTCACTCTCGAACTGTTCTGTACGATCCTCAGCTACTAGGGGCGGCGAGTGCACAGCAAAAATGCGGAGCTCATTAGCATGCTGTTGGCCAACTCCCGATTTAGTAGATATCCCATGTACGATGATATTGAACCAGGCTTCGCGGTACAGGTGCCTAATCTTCACATCCTGGCAGATATAAGAGTCATCCTTGAGCACAGAGACGAGTATGGCTAGAGGTGGTAGAAGCTCGACGATCTCGCGGGCAGCTAAGTCGACGTCTCCTTGGAGAGTTTTATCATTCTCGTGGACGTCGCCTTTACTCACTACTAACTCGAGGAGATGAGTTAGATAGACCTCAAAAAGAGTAGAAGCAGGCATGAGAGCTTTGGCTAAGTAGAGCCTAGCTTTCGTAACCTGGAGCACAGTGTTAGCGATGGAAGACTGATTCTGTTTGGCAACCGACCGCGCCTAAGAGAGTACTGTTGTTCTGTATAGCTCCTTCGTGACTGATTCTTGCGTAAAGTTTGAGCAAGGAATTCAATTCTGATTGTCCACCAGTTTGCGCTAGCACGGCAGCCTCTGTAATGATGTGGATGTCTACAGAGAGACTAACTTTCCCGAGCTTCTGTAGCAACATTGACTGGGCCAAAGCCGTGATCTTTTCGTCTTGACAGCAGGTCGCGATACTGACGATGGCGCGGACAACGTTACCATAAGCAGCACCGGTTTCGTCGTCACCGCTGATATCAAGAGATATTGCGCTAGCTGACGAATGCTGACTCAAACGCCCGTCCTGCCGGGCATTGACAACTGCGCGATCTGGGATTCCCGAAGTCCCCATCGTCTTGTCACCATTTGAACTAGCGCTCAGAATATTACCCAGTGAATAAAGGCCCGTTATAACAGCATCTGGTGACAAGAGCTTGAATATGTATGCCAAAGTCTGTGCCGCTGTCGTGACCGTGCTGCCTTTAATACCACCTTGAACAATAAACTTGGGTAGTGATCGACTTAGCGACGAAGCCATGGCAGGAAAGAGCTTAGCGATGACAGCCATAGATCTAAGGACCACACTGGCTAGGGTGTCGTCAGCCATCTGAACAGGGTCAGCTAGCGTATCGTCTAACCAAGATATCAGTGTATCAGAGTCAGCAATCTCCTCGCTGGCAACCATGCAATTGAGATATGTGTTTAGGGTGTGGGCTTTTACGGCAAACGCGAGCCGCTGTTGCCATGCCGAGCCTAGCTGGAGATAATCAGCACCGTCTTCAAGGAGACGCATTTCCTCAACGGCGGCATCAGATAGAACTTCGAGAATTGTAGGATCTTGGTTGTGGTAATCAAGGGCTCCAGATCCATTCTGTTGTATTATTAGATCGAACATGTTCTGCTCTCGTAGTTGCTGTGCAGTAGCAATCTGCAGAGCACTGCAGGACACCAGCAGCTTCATATAGCCGCACTGCAATAGCATTGCTCCCAGAGGTCTTCCTGAAGCAGCATATCGTTTGGTCCATAATTTCCACAGCGAAAACCGCTTCGCTCCGATATCTGCTGTTCGGATAGAGGAGAAGACACCCTCGATGGAGACCATGAAGCCTTCAGTCAGTACATGTTGAAGTAAATCAATCAATTTAAGCCTTTCCGAAACGCTATAGAAGTGAATGTGCAGCGATGCAGCCTCCAGAAATCCTAGGAGCGAGACCGTCGTTGTCGCGATACCGAGCCGCTCGCGTACTGGAAGCTCGTCAACTGATATGTCCTGCTGGTAATGCACCACTGGGCCTGCATTGATGGCACGCAGGCAGCTCTGGAGGTATTCATTTGTGCTGCTGAGCGCAATATCATGCAGCGAGGGATGCATAATACCAATCGCTAGAGTTGCACTGGTCAGCTGGTAAGTCAAGGATTCCCATGGCGAGGATTCGATAGACCGAAGGAGAGGGGAGGGCGCCAATGATTGCGCATGTGCCTCTGCTAGATACGGCGATAGCTGGGTAACGAGTCGTTTGGCACTCGCTAGGTCGTCAAGAAAGGGAGCAGTCTTGCTGAGAGCGAGCAAAACATCTAGCTCCGAGGATGTCTAATGTAGATGTCAATATATAATTGACGTGATTGCTGCAACGATGACCAACCATGGGAGTTGACGCCAGATTTGGGAGTTGCGTCTTGGGACCATGGGCAGCACCATTCTGCAGGCTTTTGGCCGGAAGAATAGTGGCGGACAGTCTTTTAATTTCATGTTGGCGCTGCTGAGATTCGGATGAGGCAGTCAGTAGACCAATCTGCTGTAGTGCCTGGCGCCTCAGGTCCTGGGGTGGTCTAATAGTATTGAGGTCAGGCGAATTTGCTCTTCTCTTCTCATGGGTTCACCATCCACTTACCCGTTTAACATGTTGGTATCTCTGCGACACTGCTACGCATTAGATATCCATTCAAAGGTGAAAGCTTTCGAATCGAAGGGTGACAGCGTTATATACCTTACCTTATGAACGTGATCATTCGTTGAGTTCCATGTGAATATGTGGTGATGCGGAGATAGAGGTAAGCTAATGATGTAAAATCCGTATCGCGTACTTATCGGTCTGTCACGCGTCACCAGCCCTACTGCTACCTATCGGCTCATTTTTCACTTTTATGTGATTACATAGTGTCAGGAAAGACCTCCATCGACCTTCTCTCCGAAGCTGATCATCGATCTTTCCTCTAAGCAGATCTTTCCTCGGAAACTCTACAATCAACACGGCAATCTGAAAGTGTAGGAAGCTGACATTGCACTCTTCACTCACTCACTGTCACTATATCGTTGTGTTGTACCACTCCGTGCTCATGTTCTACAATTTGATGCTTGAGCATAGTTAAAATTCATGTTTCAAAGCCGGCTGCTGCTCCTTTCAGTACTGAAATCGTACACCTTGTCTCCCTACCTTGGACATTCGCGGCCATCATGGCTGATGACGCACTTTCACAATTCGCTGCGATCACTGGGACAGCAACCGACAGAGCTCAGCAGTATCTCACGCTGACTGATGGAAATCTGGAGCAAGCGATCGAGCTGTATTATGCCAACGACGGAGCAGAGCTTGAAAGCGCTCCTTCTGCAGCATCTATCCAACCATCACAGCCGCTGCCAATACCAGCATCGTCGACCAGACCGTCCAGATCGAGACAAGGTTACGAGGATAACAGAGGGGTTATTCATGTGGATTCGGAACCAGAGTCGGATTTCTCCGACGATGAGAATCATGAAAGAGCAACGGCGGCATCAGCACGACGCCAACCACATTCTAACTCAGCGCCACAACCACAGGCACAAGCTGCATCCACACCTTCGAGCATCCAGGCTAGACCTGTAGAAGACGATGAAGCTATGGCTAGAAGACTCCAAGAGGAGTTCTATGGTGCGGCGGGTGCGGCCGAGACAACTGATGCCGAAGGTATCCGAGCACCTATAGCACGAACAACTGAGACATTGGTTGGGCCAGGCGCGTACGATTTGGATGACGAAGATGACATACGAGCTGCTGTTTTGGAGCAAATGCGGGCAAGGCAACAACCGAGATCAAGAGGTTCGTTTCCTCGTTCTATTACTGTCGAAACTTACTAACAGTCCAACTAGAACGACCTGGAATCTTTAACCAGACTGCTCCAGGCTCCATATGGACTGACGTTGAAGCTAGCGCTGAGTCCTCTCGGTCAAGGCCTGCAAGAACAAATGCTGGAGCTTCAGGAACGTCCTCTAAGTCGAATATGCTTGCAGAAATGTACCGACCGCCTTTCGAAATCATGTACCGGCAGTCATGGGAGGAAGCTAGGAGGGATGGAAAGGACGGAGAGAAATGGCTACTCGTTAACATCCAAGACCCGTCGATCTTCGACTGTCAAGTGTTAAACCGAGACATCTGGAAGAACCCTGGGATAATGGAGACTGTAAAAGAGAATTTCATCTTCATGCAGTATTCAAAAGATGATCCACGGGGTAGGCAGTACATACAATACTATTTTCCTGGGCGCGATAACACGGATGCCTATCCCCACATCGCCATTCTCGATCCTAGAACAGGCGAACAGCTTAAGGTATGGTCTGGGCTGCCAGCACCAAAAGCCTCAGAGTTTCTCATGCAACTCCACGAATTTCTGGACCGATACAGTCTCAAAGCCACTGCGAAGAATCCCGTAGCAAGGAGGAAACCTGATACCAAAAAGGAAACTCAAGTGGAGAAAATGACGGAGGAGCAAATGTTAGAGATGGCTCTGCAAAACAGCTTGGCGCCGGCTGAGCCATCTAGAAGGGAGAGCGATCCGGATGACCTGACCAGGAGTATAAGCCACCAAACCCCAAGCAATATTAGGCCCTCTCATGGAGATACAAATATGGTGGATGTACAACCTGACACGACCCAAGCAAATGGATCTTCAAATTCCCCGCTGGCTTCGATTTCATCTTCCATGCCGCATACTGAGCCGCCACCGGAGGTCCCAAGTACTCGGATCCAATTCAGGCATCCAAATGGTAGGGTTGTACGCCGTTTTGGACTGTCAGAGCACGTGCGAAGGATATACGAATGGTTAAAAGCCAGTCCGCTAGAAGGGAAGGAAGGGGTTGAGTTCGAGCTGATATGCATGAGCAAAAACCTGATCGATCATCTCGACGACACAATTGAGCAGGCGGGACTGAAGAACAGTTCTGTGATGGTGGAGTTTGTGCAGACTTGATCAGCATACTTGTCCATGCTAAACCAATACGTTCTGCATTTTCAGGAGCGAAGCAAGGTAGCCAAGGTTACTACCTACAATAACACCACCACCCTTAAGGGATGCGCAACGAAAGCCTTACCAGGGCGTAAAGGCACCCTTCGATCGCGAATGGCTTCATTCATGGCTTGAGGTTTATCAATTAATCTACCTCCCAAGTATCAGATTCTTGCAGTCGCTTTTCTACGCTTCCTTGCGTTCCCATTGATAGTGGTTTTCCTGGAAGTTTCCTGCAATCCTTCCTGCTCCGAGCCATCTTCTTCCGAATCCTCATGCGTAGACTCTTGATGCTCGTTCCCTAGAACCTTCCCCTTTGCCTTGGAGTATACCCATATGGGCAGCCTGACCAAAACGGTCTGCCGCCAAGTTGGCCTAGGGATCTCCTCAGGGTCAAGCAAAAACTCTCTCTTGTCTCCGTTTTCGTCCTCCTCTTCAAGGTAAACATTGCCCACAGAATCTACGATTAACATCTTACCGTTCTCCGCTTGAACCTTCTTCTTTGGCCCTTGCGGTCCTGTGCTCTCAACTTCTACACCGCTGAGCGGCGTATTTGTTCCACTACGCTTAGCGGATAGTTTGCTGTTCCTGCCGCCCTTGTCCTTTTCCTTCCTACTTTCCTTCTCCTGCATTCGCTTTTGTCGACGATTCATGGCAGGATTGCCCGCGGCTGTTTCTTCTTCGACTGGCGCAGGCGCAGGGAGGACAGCATCCGGATCGACCCCTGGAATTCCCTTGATGCCAACTTCGTCGCCCCACGCAGCGCGTCGCGCGTGCCGAATATATCTTTCAACAAATTCTCGCTGACGCTTCCAACTCACGTATAAGGCGGCATAATGTGCGCCACCGCCGCCTAGTACAAACAATCCAGCCAGCACTGTTCCTAGACCAGGACGAAAGCGAGCGTAGTAGTAGCCCGTGCCCCGCCACTTTGGGAAACCGTTCTCTAAGAAGAAATCATAGCGCTCGCGTCCTGGCCCTTTCAGAATTTGAGCAATGACACCCAATCTTGCATAGCGCTCACTCGCTTTCTTCACGTGCGCTTGGATCTCGCTTTCCGACGGAGGTTTGGAGACGTGGACGCCAGGCTTTTTCTTGCTGTGGCCAGACTTGGATTTCGGCGTTGGCTGAGCGCGAGAGACGATGAACGACTGCTTCGCTTTGTCCGGATGTATCAAGCGTGATTTTTGCGATACGCTTTGCTGATGTCGTCCTGGGAGGCCGAGGGTTTTACGCCGACGAAATCGTAGAAAGTGGTTTCCGGACCTTCGGCGGCAGCAATCTCGTCCCGAAGCCGGAATATCTCATGATCTGCGGGGGTCCAACTAATGGCTATAGGTAAAAGGAAGGAGAAGACCAGCAAGAAGAGGGGTGCGACTCTCATGGCTCTTTATCACTAGATGTTACGTGTGCAATTGTGCGGCTACAAAATAATTTACCTACTCTAGTAACGGCTTTGGTTAGAATTGGCGGCTGACGGGCCGCAAAACCTGAAGCCTGATGAACCTGGATCACTTGATGAATGAATTAAAATCGAAGGGGTAATGTAACACTGAAGGACTCTGGAACTTTTATTTGCATAGGCCATAGTTCCGTTCTACGATCAAAATGCAATGCTCTATAGGTACCTAGTTTGACGGCATCACTTGGAAGGGGAACGCGTCGTCTACGTGTTCCGGAGACTTCCATTGGCTCAACGAGGGGAACAACCGGATTATTTCACACTAGCATTTCGAGTCAAAGCAACCTTTTCAATTTCTTCCTTCCCTATCTTCGAAAGCTGTCATCATCCAGACATCCACCGAGGAATGGCGGTTTTGCTATTATCAGCACTGCTCGGCCCAGCCGGGACTGCGCTATCTAAGCCACTCTGTCCTTGTCAACTTCCGGCCACACCAAATTCGGTCAGGTACCCGTAAAGCACCTTCAAAAATAATTCTCCGCTTACAGCACTCTCTTCTCAACAATTTTGCCCCTTTCTCACCATCCCAGCAACACAGCATCCTACTCAAGTCGATACGCAACACCGATCTAGCCCCTAAATCAACCGTGTCCTTCACAGATCTCGCTCCCTCGCCCAAAGCGAGATATTAACAAAATATTCCAGAGCAGCTCAGCTACCCTCGCTCTGCGATGGCACGCATCCAGATCCCGCTTGACGCTCTGACGTCCCGACTCAACCTAGGTTCTCGTTTCGAAGGTGTACGTTCCCAATCGATAAGCACACGCTTCGCCAACCTGAAGCCCATTTCCGAATTTCTTGACTTCAAACGACTTTCCAAGCCAGCGAATTTTGGAGAAGTACAGAGTAGGGTCAATTATAATTTAAGCTATTTTTCAAGCAACTACGCTGCGGTAGCTGTCATGTTGGCCATATACAGTTTGCTCACCAATCTTACACTGTTGTTCGATATCATTTTCCTCGGCGTGGGTCTTTTTGGTATCAAGAAACTTGAAGGTCGTGACTTGGAGCTCGGCTTTACTCGCGCTACTACTTCCCAGCTCTATACAGCTTTACTCATAATAACGGTGCCTCTATTTATATGGGCCTCGCCAATATCAACGGCTCTATGGTTGGTTGGTGCAACTGGCGTGACCATATTGGGCCACGCTTCTTTCATGGATAAACCGATTGATACAGCTTTTTCCGAGGAGGCGGTCTAGGTGGTCGGCCGCGAACTCCGTACGACTTGCCCTCATGGGGAAGACCATCAGGGGCTCGGCAGGCGAAGAGGCGCAAAGACCGAGGTGTATATACGCAACAAAAAGAGGAAGCCTTACGTTTCGAGGAAATAGATAGCGATAGTGACGACGGACAAGGGGTTAATGTGGAAAGCTCTTTTGCTAGTGACGAGTTGAGATTCACTGGCGCCGATCTTGGAGCTCACATGCGAACTCGGCAGAGACAGGTCTATGAAGATGATTCGGATACTTCGGACGAGAACTATCCCGTGGTTTCAGAAACTTCGGGAGGGACGATGCAACTGGCATTAAAGGATAAGGAAGACCTCCTTGTTCAGAAGGCGTTGGAGCGCATACGCCGTGCCCAAGCTCTGGGAAAGACCAACGTCAAATTATCACAACCCGAGCTGGATGCTTTGGAAAGGAAGAGGAGAAGAGACCAGTCCAAACGCAGAACATCCGGGGTAAATCTACGGCTTGCTGACAAGCGCCAAAGCAGTGGCACATCTAGCCCAGCACTCAGGGAACAAAAGTCCGGGAACGAAGTTAGGAAAAGCTCTCTACCTCGCCATGACCGAGGGGATGCTTTGAGCGCCAAATATACGGCTGCCCCTCCAGGTCTACTCCTGCCGGGTCAAGACGTATTATCACATGCGCCATTTGGGTATTATCCATCAGCCGACTTTTCAGAGGATCCACGCCCGAATTCGAGTTCACGAATTTCTTCTCCCCTACGTCGTAAAGCTCCAAATGTGCCTCATTATACAAAGCCTCGAGATAAAACCAAGCGCAACTCTTCTGGTATTGGCTCAGCACGACAGTCGCCTCCATCTGACATGTCTGATCCATCACGCCGTCTTCCTGACGATCCAAGTTGGAGTCCCCGTCCTCGTTCGGCGTCTTCCTATCACCCATACGTTACAGATCCGTATCAGTACCAACAGTACTCGCCGTCCGTCCCTCAGATGCCACCTCAACATACACAGAATCGTAGGATTGTGTCAGGCCCACCCGATGTACTTTACCCCGACGTGCAGCGGAGAGCGGCGTACCCAGCTCAACAGCCATATGCTGCGTCTTCCGAGCCTTCGCTGCTCCATAGAGAGTATCGAGGTGGACAGCAAGCGGAGGCTATGGAGAGCGACTATGAAAGTGGAGACTCCGAGGATGATGGCGTGCAAGTCGATGTAGTACCTTATGGTCGGGGTTATGGTGTGCGGGTTGAGCCGCAAAGCCCAATCAATCGACAGAGGAGGGATCAGCGATAGGGTAAGTCCTAGTACAGGATCTCATAGGGTCAGAATAATAGATATAGTAGACTTGCAATTACGCGTTCGATCATCTTTATGTGGATTGCTGATGTCGGATTCCACTACTGATAGTGTATTGGCTCATTCAATTCTCGTGCATCATGTTTCCCTTTGTAGAGCACTGCTACGGTATTTGACTCAGGAATCCCCTGCCATGGCATGTTCGATGCCCTTCAATCCGTCTTGAATTTTGCTTGGCTCACGCTTGAGTGCTTCTCTAGAACATCATGGATGTTTTCCCGATTACTGGCAATTATGTGTTGCTTGTATACGGCTTGAGTGGCCTTGCCTACGGCGGTCTTCGGTTCAACCAGACATTCTCCAGCACAAATGGGTCATGAGGCCGCTCTCTCAAAGACGTTGCCTTTGGGTTTCTGTTCAGACCTTGTGTTGCTGGTAGAGGCGCCATTCATCATGCGATATCATTCATAGCTATGAGTAGCACTCAGAGTTGACGAACCTTCCACAGTGCGTTGACGGTGCAAAATTCAATGAGCATCGCTCGGTGCACATCGTCGGGGATTCGTCAACTCTGACCGCTGTTATTATCAATACTATTGTTGAGATTGCCTGGTGTTTGAATTTTTTTCCATGACAGATCATTCCTAGAATGTAATACAGCTTGGAGAACATGTCAGAGAGTCGCAAAGACCACAATAGCAAATCAAAGACAGATCAAGCGTTCAGTCAACAACAAAATTCACAGCAAGAGACTATCATTCTTCCATTAGATATCGTTTCCTCGAACTTCGCTTTGTGACTTCATCTTAAGAAATTGCACTTTTAGACCCAGCGAGTGTCGAGACGAGTCGACGACGAAGGTCCTCATCAACACCCACCTTCTCAATCAAATATTTGTTGATGCCACCATACTTTTCCTCAATCTCCGTAACCACTGCCTTTACAAACCCAGCGGGACACTCAGCAAATTCGGCTTCCAGACCTCCCTTCCGAAGCTCCCCTATCCTCTCCTCCAGCTCCACTTGGAGCTCCCTTTCGCTAGCCTGGTAATCAGCCTCGATAGCCGAAATAGGGACCTCCAGCATGAGTAACAGAAGTAGCACGACTAGGCCGGTTCTATCTTTCCCCTGCGTACAATGAATCATCACGGGATATCCCTCCTCGTCAGCAAGCAAGCGGAAGATTGACAAAATCTCCGCCGTGCTGGTGGCGAGAGTGTCGAATGCAAGACCTGTCAAACCTCGGGGTTGCATGACCTCGGCGCCAATGATTGCAATTGCCTCTACACGGTACCCGAATGCCATTAGGGAAAGAAGTTTGATGAGACTCGTGTATTTGAGTCGTTTGAGGAGAGCACGCTGTTAGTGATGCTGAAGTCAGTGGTTGCGCGCCCAGATCACCGTTCAAGATGTAGCAAAGACCCTCCTTCATAAGACCTCCTCGATCATGCCATGAGGGTTGACAGGCAAGGAGAGGCAGAAAGTCATGGGAGAATAACCTACCTCAAAAGCTGATCCATTAAGAGACACGTAGTTGTAGTCTATACCAACGATCTCGGTAGTGTAGATTGACGAATTTGACAAGCCGTGCTTTTTCTCCTTTTGCACATGCTCTGTCCTATATTCAGTGACTTGGTCAGTAAAGGTGAAATGTTGACAAGAGGGAAAAGGCCATACTTTGAACGTAGATCAATGATACTGCGGATTTTGTACTGATTTAGTAGAGGATCGATATCGAGAGTTGACACTTCATCGGGCTTTTCCAGTCAGCCTCTAGTACGTAGTAGGCCATCTTTACTCGACTACCTGCCCTGGCGCTGCGGTAAAGTTTGCCCTCACGGAGGGTACTGTGTAAATTGTAAGCTTCTTGTCCCAATAACATTGGCTTTACTATTGTCTTAGGAGAGACTTGCATCTTGCTTTGAAGGCGATTTACCGTTCGACCAACATCTCTGAAATTGAGAAGGCTCTTGAAGGGACTGGGCTCGACGATATCGATATCTTGTTGAGAAGCCATTACGGAGAGAGAACAGTTTTGTAATTTGTTCCCTTTATTCTCGAAGAAAAGTGTCAAGGAAAACGGTGAAATAGTAGTACACTTTAAAAGAACTCTACTCTATAACACTGAGGGTGTCTTGAAACCCCAAAGATACGTTCCGTGGGAGCATGCTTTCATAGAGCAGAACCAACAATCATAGTGGAAGATGACAGAAAATACTTGAAGATCAGTGACTAGATAGAACGCTAGATCTGGTTCAAACATCAGAACGGAGCAGGGATATTCATTCCTACTATGGATGGTAATGGGGTTCTGTGGCAGTGTGTAGGATCGCAGTCACTTTATTGTGATGGGTAGCAGATCTAGCTCGAGCATCGCTCGACATGCAATGATAATAAGATTTTCAGCGCAGGAAGAAATTAATAAATGCTGGTTCAGTAGGATTGTGAGGCGAGCACAAGATCGCGCAAACCAGACTGCGCCGTTGACGTCAAACTGCACTTGAAGCGACAGACCCTTCGTTGGCGACTTCACCCATGAATATGATGCACCTCTCTTTCTGATACGTCCACATTCCTTTGTGTCCACTGTGTTCCAGGAAAGTCAACAGACTGTGACTACCATCTTTAGAGTCCACAGCACTCGCAAGAGCGCAGCCGCGGGGTAGAGTGCGAATAATGGCTTCAAGCAAGCCACAGAAGCTTGAGGATCAAGGTAGAGACATCTGGCAGATGTGTACAATCGGTTGAACAACTCGACTGATATGTGAAAGCTGCCACTGCTGCGCTGTACGTCACACGAGGCCAGCAGAAGAAGTCCAAAGCCCCGAACAATTATCCTCTCGACGCGGACAACAAACTGTCCTCAGCAAGTAAGTAGCCATTGAAACCCATGGTCCAGACGCTTGTTTATCTCATCTCGCAGGTGCTGCTACGTCCCTTAAACATGCAGAGCCACACGATCTCCCGGCATATCCCACTCTGGGCATCCCAAACATCCAATCTTCAGCTGGAGCGGCAGCCAGCCTTGCCAACGCTAATCACAGAGACTTTGAGCACTGGCACCCCGAAGCCTCAGGGCCTGCGAGTAAGGCTGCAATGCTCGCAAAAGATTATAAACCCGCCCCACTATGGCATCCAGAATTGAGCGCCGCCGGCTCCAAAGCTGCACTCCTTGCTCAGAAGGATGGAGGCCATGTGGAAGTCTGGAGACCGGAAACTACTGATGCGGGCAACTCTGCGGCAGGTCAAGCTATGAGAAAGAAAGGGCTGAGTCCAAGTGTGGATTATGGGGTTACTCAGGAAGGAGAAAAGAAGGCTTTGCTTGCAGCCACGGGCGCAATAGCTGGCAGTAGAAAAAGATCAGGCTCATCTCCTATTGTAAGAGGTCAGTATCCCGACTCGGAGAATGCCGCGACAAACGCACTCGGAGCTGCCAACATCGCCAACCGACAGTCGAAGCGAGCGCCGCAAGCGTCACCTCTACCTACAGCACCACCGTTAGACGCCAAGAGGATCCATGACGCAGCGGTCACCAATTTATCTAGAGAGATGTATACATCTCATCCACCAGTTGCTCCAGAAGTCGAGGAGAAGAACAGGCAGGCAGGCCTGCGTGCTGCAGCAGTATCGATGGCGAAGCAGATGTATGCCGTTCAGCAGAAAGCTATTGACCAAGCAGCTACAAGTCAGAGGTCAGATAGCCATTACGCTGCGACGAGCGTTCACAATCGGCCTGGCTCGGTTGCTTCTAGCGAGGAGTCGCACCCAGGAGTCGGACAGTATGTGAACCTTCAGGAAGCTGCGCAAAAGTTGGCAGCTGAACGACTCGCCAAGCTAAACGACGAACACGCTGCCTATAGAAGCTATTATGGGGCTACCACTTCGAAAGGGCAGTCAAGGCTTTCGATACGAGGTCGTCAGCGAAGGCGCGCTTCCAGTGGGGGTCTCGAGCACAATAGTGACGATGAACGCTCCAAACAGATCCGGTCCGAAATGTCATCTTTCCAAGATAGATTGGCACAAGTCGACGCGAAGAAGCGTCAATCAGATAGGGAGGCTCTCATGGCAGCCGCTCAGAGGAACGTCAGAGCAAGTATGCATGGGATGGATGAACGGGTATTCTCAGAAACCGGGAAAGCATCCCCAGCTATGATGGAGGAGTGGGAGGCAAAAGCGAAACTCAAGGCAGAAGCTGAAAGCAAATCGAGAATGACGAACCATGGTAAAGTGAATATAGGTGGAGGGAAATATCTGGACCAGTCCGAAGTTGATGCGATTGCTACCGCCAGAGTGCAGCCTACGATTGATCAGATCACCGCGAAAGCCGAGGAGCACAGAGCTAGAGATGAGCGCATACGTGCCGAGCGTGAGGAGCGCGAACGGCTTGCTGCTGACAAGATTGCGGACCAGAAGCTGCGTGACCAGATGACCAAAGGAGAATGGAAGCGCTTTAGAGGTATTCGATTGATTCTACTGTTACGTGAGCGCTTGCTGACAGAGCGTAGATGAAGAAAAGCGGGAGGCGAAGGCAAAGAAGGAAGAGGAGAAAGCCAAGAAGGCTGAGCAGAAACGCATGAGGCAAGAAGACCACGGGTCAGCAGATGTTGTGGATGTCGAGGGAGCTGAATCTGGAGTTGATTCGGAGCCACCAGCCCTTGATCCAATTCCAAAGGTTGGCCCTATTTCTGTAGATGAGGCAGTAATCGAAGCAGATACTACGCAAGATAAAGCCACTCCGGGACCTATTCCAGCAGTCGACCCAACGCCTATCTCCCCAACTACCGAGGAACCCATGACTTCTAATAAATCAGTGGAAACAGCGGAAGACGTGCCTGGCCAGTCTCCATCTCTGAATGCCGAGATGATAGCCCAGCGTGTTTTTTCAGCCTCTGTTGTTGATGAGCCAACATACGGAGGGCTGATGTCACCTACAGTACCGACTACAACAGAAACGGCAACAGGTGCTGAAGGGAAATCAGCAGAACCAGACGCCATTGCTCCAGCTGCCACCCAGTCTTCCTCAGACTCACCTGCCAAGCACGGTGAACCTGTTGCAAGCCGCATTGCGCCTTCTATCCCCGTAGCTTCAACGGCAAAAGCTGCTCCAGAGCCCCCATCAACCAAGACTACCGTGACGGCCGGTACATCTTCAGCAGCAACGTCCAAAACCGCTCCTAAAGAGAAAGACGGCAAATCCGAAGGCAAGGTGTCATCCTGGCTCAAGACCAAATTCGCTCGCCGCTCTAGCAAACCTGCAAAACCCGAAATCAGCGAGCCCTCCCCAGCCGAACCTCTTTCTGAGAAGGGCTTCATCGGCGGCGCCACCCTTACCGGAGCAAGCAACAATAGCGTTAACCGCAGCGCAACCGCCGACTCGGAGCGCGAAGTCGCCATGGCTAAATCCGAGGGCGCTACCGCTGCTGCTGCTCCGGTCAGTGGCAACATTATTGATGTAGCAGCCGATGACGATCATTACGAGGTTTCCCCGGCCGGCAAACCACGACGCAGCCTCTCCTCCTCCTCTATCTCTTCGCTCTCCAGCGATGAGGATATTGACGACGTGCGTGGCCGGAATAGACTTCCGCGGGAGCCAGCCCCTATGACGCACAACCTTAAGGGCACTCTCAGGGGTCAGCCACTGCAGTGCGCTGCGGCTGCTGAGGGACCAGAAGGCGTCGCGAGCGTGCCTGCTGCTACTGGGACGGGAAGGAATCTTGGGCGGGAGAGCACAGAGGTGGAGGAAGAAGAGGAGTTCGAGGAGGCGAGGGATACTTTTGATAGTGAGGCGCTGCCGCCGCCGAGGAGCGTGGGGGAGGGAGCTGCGGGGAGGGGAAACGACAGTCCCGCTAGGGATAGTAAGTTCCATGAGGTTTTGTAAGCTGCACAATGCCCCGTGTGGTGGATGGGACGTGCAATCCCGGACGCAGATAGGGATCGATGCTGTTTCTGCTTGTAAAGTGCGTTTTCTTGTTTGTTTTGTTGCCAATCAATATCTCAATTTTCTCTGATGTGGATTTGCAGCAATATGTATCTTACTTTCTTTAGCTATTGACCGTATCAACTGGTAATAAATGGTAGATCAACGGATACGAGCGGTCTTTGCCACGGAGATGACATGCAAAATTAACTGATATATATCAAGGCCGATAGCGCATCGAGGTCAAGGCTAATCATGATGCTCAAAGCTTCTTACTCAGGGGTTGGATGTCTATGTGTAGTTGGGCTTTGGTAAGAAGTGAGGCGTCCGCATTTCGATATCAGTGGTTAGTAACATCTCATCTCCTTTGCGGACGGTTTCATAGGTAAGCCTCGGTGCGACGTAGTCAGACTGCCTCATCTTTACCATGAATTTCGCTTGAATAACAAAATCAGCATAAGAATAAGCATTAGGACTACTTCTGGGCGGTCGCGGTCGTAGGATCGCCAGTCATTCGGTGCATCATCAGACCAGCGGTGTCCTCCCCATCATCGGCCGCGACGACCCGATTAACGCCTGCAATGAATTCTCATCCTGATCAAACCGGATCAAAAGTTCCGCGATTGCTCTACTTTATCATGGCCTCGCCCCGCATGCTCAACGGCCACCCCATTACCTGTGCGTGGATACCCAGCACTACCGTTCGTAAAACTGGTGAGGGTGCTTGTCATCGTGCTAGTAGCGTGTTCAGTAGCTGGGAGCACGGGCTGCGCCACGGCTGCTGGACCTTGTGCTTCATATTGCCCCCTGTAGTCGGCATAATTTGTGCCATTATGATCGTCAGCCCCATCGTAATGGCCCATTTCCAAATTCGAGACTTGTTGTTTGGCATGCCATGCAGGAAGAAGGTCGACAAAATAGGTGAGGACGTAGCAGGTGAAGATCAGAGCTATAACCCATTCAAAGATCGCTGCGACATTCTGGTGCTTGGTAAAAGTCGTTACCGCGAAGACAACGCCTAGGGCGACTTTGGGATTTCAGATTCGTGTCAGCAGATTGTAGCTCCAGAGCCAAGAGGCCAAAAACCACAAAAGCATAGTTATGGCAGCGAACCTTCGACAAGAATAAAAGCAAGTTTGACCCAGAACGATACTCTTAAGACGCGGTGCTGCCTGAAGTGAACGCCTAACCGTTGATATTCGGCGCATACGAAAATGGCGCTGATGACATATCCACCCCTGGTAGCAATCTTAGCATTTTTTACTCCTAAAGTGCTCAAAGCCACCCACATGAATAGCAGCAAGAATCCATCGTGAAGACGCGGGTGATGGACCGTATCAAATATGGAGAGCAGAATTAAACCACATGTGCCCACTACCGCGAATACAACTTGCCTTTGTCAGTTTGGGCTTAAATCGCATAGAAGAACTTGACCAACTTACTTGACAGGGTGGAGAGAGCTTTCTCGGTCGTGTTAAGGTTCTTCGCTAATCGCCCTGTATGCCGCAAATACCTCTCCGATGCGAAAGCCAGGTCTAGAAATATGGTGGTTACACATGCTCCGGCGATGAAGAGCGGTTTAAGACCTTGAGCGCCGACATCTGGACCTGTTTAGTGCTGTATGTGATGACAAAGCTGAAGATAGAAGACCTGAGATATAACTTCGGAGAGTTAGGTACAGGTCTATCGTCAACTTCGCAGGTTACATACGCTATCCTTTGATTGGGCCCCATCGAAGAGTAATGTGGACTGAGACGGTGTGAGTGCGCCAGGTTCTCCGTCCCTTGGCAGCAATTGAGCGCTTACGATCCCTCCAATTCCCATACGATGAACATGGCTAGCAGCATGCCTAGATAAAATCAATAATAAGAAAAGAATTCTAGTTGTAGGGAGTGTGGCGCATACCGAGCCATGTAAAAGCACTGATTAAGGGTAATATCCAAAAAAAGGCATATTTGAGGGCCATGGTGACTGGGTACGAAGCGAGTGGTCGCGTGCTCAGGTTTCCAAGGTGAAGATTTTGGAGAGAGTGCCCCTCAAACAAATCCCGAGCGATTTGGGAGCGGGTAGGTGTGCAGCCAGGTGAAGGTCAGGAACAGTCATGGTTGAGATTATTGGGCTTCAATACAAATGCAAGATGAGACAAACCGAGTGACATCACGTAAAATATCCACACTCGCCACATCCCCTCCGCATCCAATTAGTGAAATTTAGCGTGTTTATTTCGCGATCTCCCCTCCCCACCTGCAACCACCATTTACTCCATCAATAATACGTCTAGTCTGGCCATTGCGACGTTGTTTGAATCGTCTGAATCGAGTCTATTTTATCATATAAGCAACATGTCATTTGTTGAGTCAACATCTGAGCTAATCATCGTGCAAAAGAAAAAAAAAACACGCGTCGATGCAAACGCTTTCATTTCGAAATCGAAAAAACGATTTTTCATTGTATTGAAACAGCAAAAAATCATTCAAACGTTTGAATTTGATTATACATTTTTTATTACATTTATTTATCGATCATTTCAATTGAATCACGTTTGTATGACGTTTTGAAAATTCGTTCAATTGTTTTTGTTTTTTTTTACAATCAATATTCGATTTATTGTTTTATCACATCAATCAAACGATTTATATCAAGAAAATCAATTGAAATGCATTCATTATGATGAAATTACGTCAATGAATTGTTATACGCATTTTTATGATTCAGCATTGTGCAAAAAATTCAACAATTCAATCATTTTGATTTCAAAAAAATGTTAACAATTTATTATTCAATCGCGATCGATATCAAATCATTGAACGTCATTTGAACGTTGAATTTAATCAACAAATGTCATATAACAATGTATCATGATTTTGAAAAATCGAAAACGCTTTGAACGTTTTCAAATTTCAATTATATTCGTTCATTCGTTTTGAAAATCATTTTGCAATTGACGAATTCGCAATCGAATTTTATCATGAATCGTGCTTGAATAAACGTATTATTGATTAACTAGACGAAAACAATAAGTTTGCAAAAACAAATAAATACAAAATATTGAAATTGCAAACAATATGCGACGTCAAATTTCAAATCACGTTAATTTCAACGTAAAATTAAAACATAATTCGTTGTTCGATCATATATCATATCAATTATTTATTTGTCAAATTTATCTGTCAGACATGTTCGTAACATTATTTTTTTTTTCGCGAACGTCGTTTCGACGATTCGTTGTTGCTTCGAAATTGAAAAATTTGTTGAAAATTTTGTTGATTGATTTGAATGTTTGCAAAATTCAAAAATTTCACGATTATCATTTTTCATTTTCAAATGTTTCGTTATTGTTTCAAAATTCGATAAAATTTGACAACAATTTTTGAAAATGTTTTTGACACGATTCAGTTTTTCATACGACATAAATTTTGATTGTAAATAACATCGAAACGATAACGAAAACTAGAAATTGCGAAAACGTTACGAAAATGAAATCGAAATGAATGTATTGAATTCGAAATTTTCAAATTTTAATCGAATGTAATTTCGATTAATGTCAGCATGACGATTTTTTTTCGAAAACGACGACGATTCGCTGAAAAATTTGATTCGTTGACGATGTTTTGAAATATTGAAATTAACGTTTTAAACGATTTTGAATTTGCAATCGTGAAATAAATACGATGAAAATCGTTCATCATGTCGCGAACATTATCAAATTTTTCGTTGTCAACATAATATCATATTCGATCATGCGATCAATTCGATCAATTGACACGATATTGAAAACGATTGTAATAATATCGAAATTTCAAAATAACGTTCATTTCTCATTCGGAATTTTCGTTGATTATAACAAAATCAAAAAATTTATTGATTTGATTTTCGAATGAATCACGAAAATTTTTGCGCAAAAATCAACAATGAAACATATCGTAAATATGCATAATTTCAAACAATTCGAGTCGATATGAATTGCTTATTCGTTGTAATATTTTGTAAAAATTTAATTTTTTGTCATCGAATTTGTCAAACGATTTGATCGTTTTGATGTTTTGTCGATTGAAAAAAACAAAAATTTTTTCGACGTATTTTACGATTTTTCGATGTTTGTTGATTTGAATTGTCATAAATTTTTGAATCATTTTTGCATGATTTCGTACGTAATTGAAAATATTTTGCATCGTGTCGATAATATTTTTTGTTTTGACGATCAAAAATCGTTTTTTCGTTGTAACATACGAAATAAAATTTGATGAAAAATTCATACGAAAATGAAAATCTTTATTGATAAAAAATGAAAATAATTTTGTTGTTACAAATATTGCGTTGTTGTTTGCAAATTCGATCATGAACAATCAAACGTTTCAATCGTTTTGTATGTAATTGCAAAATTATCGCAATTTTTTTTCGATATTTTGATTGATTTTTTCGATTTATTCATCGATTTCTGAATGAAAAACGATGAAAAATTTACATTTGATGTCGAAAATTCGACAAAATGTTTGTCAAACGAACGATATGAATTGAAAATTTCGATCAAACGTTATCGAAAAAAATAATTCATGTGTACGAAATACGTAATTGATGAATATTTTAATCGTGATTTCAACATTGATATTTTCGTCGTCGACGATACAAAACACGTAATGACGTTTTTTGTTAAATTTGTCAATTATCGTGCATATGACATTATGATCGTGAACGTCGAACAATTCGATAATAAAATTCATTAATATGTCGATTCAACGTTGCAAAAATATGATCAAAAAAATAAATAAATCGTTTTTGCGATTTTTGAAAATTTTCGTGCGTTAACATTCATAACAATTACGTACGTATCGACGAATCGTTTTGCGCATGTTAAATCAATAATAATCGCGACGTATAAAATTTTTCATGCGATTAAAATTTGAATGTTTCGAAACAAAAAATTCATAAATTTTTTTGAAAAAATCAACGAATAAAAAAACATCAACGAACATTCAAAATCGATTTTTTCGATACAAAACGTCGTTTTTTTCAATGCAATTTCGTAAATCAATTTCATTCATTGAAAGAAAATTTTATTCGATAATTTCACAATAAATCGTGCAATCATCGTCAATTTTGTTGACAACAAAAATTCGTTCATAAATAAATTCGTCAATTTTCATCGCGTGAATTTCGAATCGTTTCGAAATAAACAATATTTGTTTTCGATATTGATGTCGTTCGTCAATATCGTTTTTTGATCGTGAATCAAACATACGAATCAAAACATTTGTTTTAACATTTTGAATTTCGAATTGAAATTGAATGACAATATTGAATTTCGAAAAAATTTCTGTTCAACGAATTTGACGAAAAATTAATTTTTTTGACGTCATGAAAATTTTCAAATTTTTGTGATCGATGAAAATTTTGATCGATTTTTCAATGTTTTCAAATTCAAAACGTTAATGTTTTAAACAACGAATAATAATCAGCAATTTTTTGTTATAAATTTCGTAATTGCATTCGATTGAAATCATGTTGCAATTATAAAAAACAACGAAATGCAAAATTTTTTCGTCGTCGTATTGAAATAGTATTTTCGCATTGACGTTATCAAAAAAATCAATTTTCAAAATGATTTGTTTGATTCGATCGTAATGTCGTAATATGAAAATTTCGATCATCGTTTTTTTGAAAAAATTAAAATTTTTTTCGATTTCAACAATTCATTCGAAATTCATAAACTTTTTGATCATTCGAATGAAAATTCGAATTTTTTTCGAAAAATCACGAATGAATCGTCTGTAAAAATTGACGAAATTCACGAAAATTTGCATTTTTTTCAAATTTGTAAAACGTTTTCAATTGACAATGATTTTTATTTTTTTCGAATTCATGCGAAAATCATTCATCGATAATATGACGCTCAAAAAAATTATTTTTTTTTGAAAAATTCGCATTTCTCAATATTCATTTGTAATTTGATTTTTTTGAATTTTTTCAACATTTTACGAACGTGAACAATGTGTTTTTTTTTGAATTTGTTGTAAATGAAAATATCATTTAAATAAATTTAACAAAAATCGTTCAAAAAATTGAACAACAAATCGTTTATGTAATGTTGTCAATTCGCGAATTCGTTGATCAATTCGAAAAATAATATTCGATATTTGTACGATTTCATGAAAATAACGAATGTGATAAATTTTTTATTTTTTTTATTCATTCGAAATTTGTTAAAAATCAATATGATATTCAACTTAATCAAATATTTACATTTTTGCATTTTAATTAGAATTTTTCGATCAGAAAAATGAAATATCGATTGCGTTTCGTGATGTGATTAAATCGTCGATAATTCACACACAAACATAATTAATCATTTGATTTGATTGCAAATAAAACGAACGAAACGTATGTTGTTTGATTGAATACGATGAAATTTTTTTGAAAATTATTTTTCAAATATTTTTTGAATTTTTGAAATTTGAATTCGAATAAAAAATATATTCGATTTCGAAACAACGTATTGTTATCGTTTAAAAATTCGATTTTGTGATCGTAAATTCGATACGACGACAATTTAATTGTTTTTTGAAAATCGAATATTTTTGACAAATATTTGAATCATTTCGATATTTTTTTCATTATACGTTCAAAAATCGATTTGATTTGTTCGTGTTTCAAAATTTTTTTGATCATGACGACAATTTTCAACGATTCAAAATTTGTTCGCAATGTTTTGAATACGAAATCGATTTGATTGATCGTAATGAAAAAATCATTGCATTTTTTGTTTTCGATTTTTGAAATCGATGAAAAAAAAAAAAATCGCATCAATTATCGCGATATTCATCGAATCGTCTGAATTCAATTTCGAAAATGAAAAAATTTCGAATTGTTGTTTTTTGATTTTACAACGTTTGTTGCGTTGTTTTTTCAAATTTTTTTTTTGACGAATGTCGCTTTCGTAATCGCTGTGATATCAATTTTTGAATGATTTAATTCAACGACGAACGATTCGTCATTTTGATCGATTTTCGAATGAATAAAACAATTGAAACATTTTGAATCGAATACGTTTGATTCGTTTTGTACATAAAACGTTGAAAAATTAAATTGCGAACGAAATAAAATCGTATATCGAAATTTTATTGCAATAATACGTCGAGAAGAATGTTCGACTGATTTCGACGTTCGAAATCGATTTCGAGTCGTTTAATCAAATAATCAAAATCATTGTTTTTCATTGTTTCAAATTAACAAGAATTCGTCAAAAACAAATTTCAAACGATTGAAATTTGTTTTAAATCGTTCATTGTCGATTCAAAATTTACATCTAAAACATTTGATTGTTTTAAAATGTTTCAAAATTCATCAAATTATTTTCGTATTTTCAATAATTCTGTCGATTGAACGTTTTTATGTTTTTTTCATGTTGTTTCGTGCGCGTTATGCATCATTTTGTATTTTCGTTTTTTTGATGATTTTTTCATTCATGTCATTTTTTTCGTTTTGAATATTCATATCGTTTTTTTTTTCATTTTGAATATTCATATCATTTTTTTTATTTGAATATTCATATCGTTTTTTATTTATTTGAATATTCATAACGTCATTTCGATTTTTGAATCATTGACAATTTGTATTGTTTTTGTAATATCAAATTTCGTTTATTCTTTTCATTTCGCGCACGTTTTGAATTTTTTGTTTTACGATGATCGTTAACGCAATTTTTATCATTGTATTTATTGATTCGTGTTAAATTATCAATCAAATTTTGATTGATTGTTTTTATCAAACACGAAATGCAAAATTTGTATTCAATATATATTAAATCGTTTTCATCATCACATTATTTCGCATCGTTATTGATTTTTCGAGATGTTTTTTATAATTCATTTGCAATTTTTTTTTCATTGAATTGTAATTTTCATTCGTTTTGATAAATCAGAATTTTCGATGCAAAATATATTCAAATATTTTTTCGTTTTGTACATTCATTTTTTTACATCATGTTTGTCAATTCAAATTGTACGTGAACGTTCATTTTTGATTGTTTTGTTGTTCAATAAAATGATAAATTTCATTTTTTTCGACGATTCGATTTCAGAATTTGCGTTTTTTATATTTTGTTATTTATGATTGAACAATAAATACATTGACATCGCATGTGTGAATTCGATTTATCAATTTTTCGACACGTTTTTCAATTTTTTCGTTTTCGTATTGAATTCGTTTTTTTATTTCGCGTTGTTTTTTTTGTTTTCAATGAATCGACATTTGAATTTTCGACAATTAATGTCACGCGATCATTGTTTGTAAAAAATTTGAAAACGAAACGATATTTTGAAATCGTGTCAAATTTTTTTTTCAAAAAACATGATATGATTTTGTTGTAATTGACATTAACATTTCGATTGACGATTTTATCGATTAAATTCGAATTATTGATATCAATTTGACAATTGTTGAACGTAAAAATTCGTGAAACAATTTTTTTGTTATTTCGCAAAATTTTGATTGTTTCGATCGAATAATCACATTTTAATAAAACGATTTTTGATATTTTGTTGTTTTTTGCGTTGATTGTAATTCGATTTTTAATTTTGTTTTGAAAATATTTGCAAATTTCGTTTTGAATTTGAAAATTTAAATTTTTTCATGTTAATATGTAAAATTCGTAATTGTTTATTGCATATCAATATTTTAAAAAATCGAAACGACGTGTATTATATTTTTCATTGTTAAATTTTCGAATGTCATGTTTGTTCTTTTATTATTCGTCGACAATTTTCTAATCGCATGATGTATAATTGTGATTACAAAAAATATCATAACAAAACGAAATTTATTGAATATGTTTTTGATATACATTTGAAAATCGAAATCATTTTTGAAATTTTTGAAAAATAAATCGTAAATCGCGATAATTATAATGTCGATTGTAAATGATATAAATTACACAAACATTTGTAAATTTGTATTATGATTGTTGACACGCAATTATTTATTTTCGATTCAAAATTTTCATAATTAAAACGAATGAAAACATGATTGTGTAACAATTTCGCAATCAATTGATAAAAATTGACAATGATTTCGAATTTATAATACGAAATCATTATGTTTTTGATTTTGTAAATTGCATTAAATCGAAAAATATCGATTGAATCGTACATTTGTGTTGACGTTAATGTATTTGCATATATTCGACGTAAATGATTTTACGATTCGCGTTTCGAAATTTTGCGATACATTCATGATTTTCGAATGTCGTTTTATGTTGCGTTCAAACATTCGTTTGTATTTTTGTTACATTTTCAAAATAAAATCGTTGATCGCATCGAAATTATGTTTTGTTCAAACGTTTAATTTGATTTTGATACATTCATTGAATATTAATGTTTAAAAATAAAAAAAATTCGTTTCATCAAATATGCATGTTTATCATTAAAAAAAATGTTTTATTTTTTCGTCGTTTGATGATTTTTCAATATTATCGTATGATCGAAATTTCGTTCGAACATTCATGTGACAAATAATTTTGTCGAAAAAAATGTCGATTCATATCACGTCGATATTTTCGATTGTTCGTTTTTGATAAAAAAATAAATTCGTTTGATTTGTTTCGATTTGATGACGATTGTTTTTTCACGATCGATATAAAAATGTTTGAAATATTGATTGATATCGAAATTTTAAATTGTAAATGATTTAATACATTGTTTGATATTTTTTGAATAATGTGATTTACAACAATAATCAAACGTCGTTTTGATGTGATATTCATGTTTTTTTTTTCGAATTTTTATTGTTGTTGTCGTTTTTTGTATCGATTTCGTCGTTCGATATATTTTTGAAATTATTCGAAATAATTTTGCGTTTTTTGAATGATTTTTGTACATTTTTTTTTTTGTTGTATTGTTTAAATGTATTTTATTATATGCGTGTAAATGATCAATTTGTTTTTGAATCAACAACATCATTTGATTAAACAATTTATTTCGTGAACAATTAATTGCAACATTGATCATCGCAAAAAAAACAATTTCGAATATCGATTGTGAATGTTGTCGATAAAATTTCGCATTGTCGATTTTCGCGTTTTTGAATCGATTTATTTTGTTCGAAATCATTGAATTGATCAATCGAAAAAATCGTGAATCGAAATCATTATGTTGAATTTTGATATAAAAACACAAAAATTGAAATGTAAATTTGTTACAATCAACGCGACATCAAATATATATCAAAAATAAAAAAAAAAAAAAAAACGATGTAATTTAACGCGAAATGTTTTTGATTGTGATTGACGAAATTGATTGAACAAAATTTTTGTCGTCGATTAAAACAACGATTATTTGTTTTGATTGTTAAATTATTTTGTCGTTTAACGTGTTTCGCGAAAATTTATATTTATTTAATTTTTAACGTGTTTTTGTCATGTATACGAACGTGTCGTTTATTTTTCGTTTGATTGTTTGTATTTTGCAAAATTGCGATATCGAAATCGATTGAATTATTAACACAATTTCAAATGTATTAAATTATCGTTAATTTCAAACATGATTTTTTTTGTTGTTAAAATGATCGATTATAACGATCAACAACGACAAAAAAAATGAAACATTGTTTTTTGTTATATTGATATTCATATTTTTAACAAAATTTTTCGTCAAATTTCGAATTTAAATATTCGAATGAACGATAAATGAAACAACATCAATAATATTTGTCGCAATCGTTGTTTTTCATGATTTGTATTTTACGATGTTTTTCGAAATATTCAAAATTGAAAACACAATTGCGAAAATTAACGAATCGTCACAAATATTTGATCGCGTTAATTCAAAATTTTCGCAACACGATTGTTGTCGATGCTAATTTGAAATTCGAAATATAACAAAATATTCGAAATAAAATCAAATCAACGAACGTGATATTTCGATCGCATTTGAATCGATTTGAACGTTTATGAACAATTTTCGATCGTGTTCAATGATTTCAACAACAATTAAATGATGTTAAAAATGAATATCGAAAATGTTTGAATACAATTTATGAATCGTGCAATCGCGAAAATTTTTTGCATTCGAATACGATATTCGAAATTTTCACAATTGACGTAATTGTAAAAAATTATATATTGTTTGACATCGAATCAGATTGCATTAAATTCAATTCGTTTTCAATCATATTTTCAATTTTTGTCAATTTTTTTGATTTTGTTTGAATATATTTCGTGTTGCAATTTTCGTTTTCGATTTTTAAAAATCGAAAAAAACGAAATAAATCGTGAAAAATGTGTGAACAAAAAAAAAAAACTGAAAAACGAATTGAAAAATGATTTGAATACGAATAATAAATTGAAAATGAAAAATGAATTAAAAACGAAAAATGAAAAAAAAAATGAAAAAAGAATTGAAAACGAAAAAAATGAAAAAAAAAAATCGTTGTCGTTGCGACGATTCGCACAAAAATGCTGAAATTGATGCATTTGATATTTTGAATCGAATTAATCGCAAAATATCGATTTTTTGAAAAATTATGCGTCGATTTTTTTTACAATTGAATACGTTAAATTTTAATACAAATCATTAAATTAACATGTTTTTTTTTATTTGCATTGATGATTTATTTTGATTTGATTTAATAAAAAATTGCAAATAACGAAATTCATAAAAATACATTTCGAAAATCGCGATTTTTCAAAAACGAAAAAAATCGCATCGTTGATTTTTGACATTTTTCAATTTATATAATTCACAATGTATGAATTTCGATTCAAAATTCATATTCACATTTTTTTCAATATTTGCACAAACATATCAAATTTCAAATGTTTCATCGTGATTTTATCGATGAAAATAATTGAAATAATTATGTTTTTTGATCGACACATCTCGTTATAACAATTTTTTTTTTTTAAAAAAAAATGTGACAATATCGAAAACGAAATTGAATGTTTGAAATTTTATGATAAAATTGATATTGCACGATTTTTTTGATGATATCAAATTTGCGCGTTTTCGTTTGCAATTGTTGTTAATTTTTTGAATTCAATGAAACAAACATGTTTTTTTTTCATGTTGAATCGACATTGTCGAATATTGTAAAATATTGATTTTTGATTGTGATAAAAATCGATTGCAATTTTTTTTTGATATTAACATGATTAAATTTGTCATTCAATATTTCATTTCGAATCAATTTTTTTTTCAAAAAAACGTAAATTATTTTGTACGTTTTTTCGTTTATTTTTAAATCGATACGAATGCGATCATTTGTTCAATAATTCACGTTCAATTTTTTTCAAATTTTTTCACGAAAAACATTGTGAATAATTATTGTGTTCGATATTTTCGACATGTAATTCGCGCACGTACGAATACGTCGAACACGTATTTCAAAATAATTGATATATGAATTTGCGAATGATGTTGTATCAAAACGTCAAATTAAATTTTGTGTAACAATGCGATAAACTTTTTTTCGAAATTGAAATGTTAATTCATTCATTTAACGATTAAATGAAAATCGATAAATATGAAAATGATATGCAATGATGTTCATGCAATTGTCAAAAAAAATCAAATGAATTCGATCAAACGCGATCAATCGCGTTCGATTGAATTAATTTCAACTTAATTGTTTCAATTAATCAAATTTTCGAATTTTACGAATTTTGAAAAAAAAATTCATATTGAAATATGAATTGTCAAAATTTCATTTTTATATTTTTTTCGAAAAATACGAAAAATTTCATATTTCGTACGATAACATTTCGCAATCAAAATTCGTTTCGTTGTTTGATTCATTTTTTCAAAATTCGATATCGAATTTGTCAAATTGATTTTTTCAATTGCAAAATATTTTAAACAATCAACGCAATTCGCGATCGAATAATTCATATTATTTTTCAAAAAATTTTCAAAAATTTATTAATTTATTGATTTTCGAGCGCGTTTTTTTTGTGTCAACACATCTGTTAATTATTTTCGTAAATTTGATGAAAATTCAAATTTCACAATCAAAATTGACATGAAATTTCGAACAAAAATCAAAAATTTACATTAATTTTTCGATCACGAGCAAGAAAAAAATGTTATTGCAAAATTTAAAAAAGATGATCAAAATTTTCGAAATTCAAAACAATTTTTTTATTTCAATTCGCATCGTGTTTTACGATTTTGTAATTCGTTAAATTAATAACGAATTTCGAAATTCAAATCAACAAAACATGAAACAATTCGAAATTGACAAAAAAAATCTGAAAACTAAATACGATTTCAAAGTTTTTCGTAATTCGAAATTTTTTCTTAATGAAATTGTTAATTTCAATAACGATTCGTTGTTTTAATAAAATCGTTCGATGAATATTTATAATACACGTTACAATGATTCGATTACGCAATAAAAAAAAATTTTTGACACACGTGTTTGTGTAATTCGAATAATTTTTTTTACAAAGATGATTTAATCAACGATCGCATGATAATCATAATATTTTCAACGATAATTTGAAATGAAAAAAAATATTGAACGTTTAATGAAAAACAATGAAAATGACGTGCAATCGAACGTTTACATTGTCGCGCACGAGATTTTCGACAAATAATCGAAACAAAAATTCGTATTGAAAAAATTTTTTGATTGATATTTAATCACAAATATTTGATCAATTGAAATGCAATCATTCATTCGTTCGAATTCATGCAATTATTCATTCATTCGAATTCATATAATCATTTATTCATTCGAATTTATGTAATCATTTATTCATTCGAATTCATGTGATCATTTATTCATTCGAATTCATGTGATCATTTATTCATTCGAATTCATGTGATCATTTATTCGTTTGATTTCATGCGATTATTCATGAATATATTTTCATGCAATCATTCATTCATTTGAATTCATGTAATTGTTTTTTTTATTTTAATCGATTTTTTTTTGAATCAATGTTTCATAATGTTTGATTTTTGATTTCAATTATTCGTTCATTCGAATTCATGCAATCATTCGTTCAATTGAATTATTATTGATTTTATTTCATGAATCAAAAAATTTCAATTTAAAAATTGCGTTACATGAATGCATCAAATTTCGAAATTCGTTCGTGATTTTATTTTCAAATCGCATTTTTAAATGAACGTATGTATATTTATATATTAATTAAATTTTCAATTAAAAATTTTATCAAATTAAAACATTCGCAAAATAAACATTGTTGTATTCAATTATATCAAAATTTATGTGATTTTGTTGAAATTTTTCAACGATATCATGAAATAATCGTTGACGTTATGATAAAAAAATTGATTTGAAATTTTTTAAATGTTAATTTCAACAAACGATGTTATCAATCGATTAATAACAATTTGCTCGATTGAACAAACGCAAAAATTATTAACGTTATTTTCAATTCATATTTCAAAAAATTGAAATTGAGTTTCAATTTTGTTGACGAAATCGAAAATAATCATGAAATAAATGATTCGCAATCATTCAATTCGTTAAAACGTCGTCGTTCGCATTTGTCGTTTACATTTCTCAATAAACGTCGCAATGTGTTTCACGATCAAAATTCTGATGTAATAATCAATAATCACTATTTCATTTTTCGTAAAATAAATTTTTTTTCAATTTGTATTGAAAAGTTTATTAACGTTGAATTCAATAATTTTTTTGAATGAATCGTTATTTTCAGTTTTTGCGCATGATCGACAAATTTTCAATCGATTAATCAAATCGAAAATACATTTGATCACGAGTAATTTCACGTCACGAATTGATTTGAATGACGACGTTTTATTCAAACAATTTTTTCGAAATTGACACAATTTTGTATATATATATATTTTTTTTCGCGTTATCAAATACGTAATTTTATATTTTCAATGATTATTTCAATCGAAAACGATATCATTTCTGTGAACAAATTATCGCTATGTTATGATACAGATGTTTGTAATGTAAAAAAAATGAATTGACTAGCTAAAAGAGACTGCTGACTAAATATTACACGTGTCAAGACATTATGATTTCGAGACAATCATCTAGTCATCTAATTAACTATGTCAATATGTCAATGTCATAACAAATGCACAACAACAAAAAAAAGCTCAATGCTTTCACTGACACATTTAGTTTATACATATAATCATGTTTTGATCAACATATTACACATCAATCATTTATTCGCGTCTAGTTTTTCGAAATTTATTTTTAAAACGATTTTTATCGCGTTTTTCGCGTTCTTCAGCAATCTGAATAACGAAATGTTTCAAATCGTAAACGTCGACGAGATTCTTGAACGTATCGAGAACATGCAAAAAATATCATACGTTGTGTTTCGAATCGTAACTTTTTCACTTGATTAAATAGTTGATTCGATCAATAAAAATGATACGTCGATTCAATAAGCGTTCAATTTCGTAAAGCGAAACTTGTTCTGTTAAAATAGTAGATTGTTTTTTTTGAATTGATAATAAATTTCTATCGACACTTCTATCGTAAAAATCTGAATTCGACGTAGCTGATTCTAACTGAGCAATTGATACAACAAAATGTATTTTCATGACAAAAAGTAATTGTAATTTGAAAACGAAATTGTCGATTTTTTCGATGATAAAAAAATTTCACGCGTTGCTTCGTTAGCTTGTGATTAAATAAATCGAATATAATGTAATCATGATGTAAACGCAAATACATTTTATCGTCAATTTTGAATTTCATTGTTTTGTGAATTTCATCGTAACGAATTTTGCTAAGAGCGTTCGCGAATGTCATAGCAATTTCGACATTTTCGCGCTTGATTTGACGCAGCTGATTATAATTTTCAAAAAATAAATTTGTTAACATGCTTAGCGTATCATTGATTTTGAATTCGTAAATCAACTCGTTCGAAAAATATCCGATAATAGCGTGCACAACGTTGTTGTTTTCGACTTGAAAAAATGACAGTACATCGATTCATTCGTCATCGAAATGCGCAATGACGTGAAAACGTAATGCAATTTCGATGATTTGATTGATTCGTTTCGATTGATCATCTGTTTGCGAATGATAAATTGTGAACGTGAAAATAATTGTTTTAAATTTATTGAACACAACTTGTCAAAAATTCGACATGAATTTGTTATTTCTATTTGATACGATAACATGCGAAATATTTCAATCGTGCTTCAACGAGAATTACAATAATTGCATTAATTCAGTTTGCTGCGATTCAGATGTCGTGTTTCGAAATCAATAAAAATTTTTTCGAAAATTTGCACGTAATAGTAAATAATACGTTCATGTCACGACTAAGCGATAATTTCACGATGAAATTCATAGCTATAATGTGAAAAAATATAGTTGATGACATTATGAAAATGAATTCGTCGTAAATAAAATGACGTTTGATTTGATTAATTTGACATTCTGAACAATGAATTATGTAGATTTTGAAATGCTTAATCATTGAGTGTACGTAAATAAAATTACGTAATTTATCGTACGTGCGCATGAAATTTTCATGATGTGTAAAATCGTGAATTTGTCGAAACATTTCAGTTTTCATGACAACGAATATGCACAAACGTTTTGAATCGAGATCAGAAATGTAATACAGTAATTCATTTTTGTATCGAAAGCGTACATCACGCGAATCAGAAAACTCGTAAATCTCGAATGTAATGACGACAACAAATGTAAATGCGCTCGTAACAGTAATTTCGATTGTAATTGATGTAATCGATGTAATTACAGCATTAAATCGTATCATAATAAATATTTTGAATCAATGTTCATCATTCTGATATGCTTGCTTGAGTCGAATTTTGAAATCATTCGACATTTTCACTAAAATTACATGATGAAAATACAATGACGTTTTCAAAATTAAATCGATTTGCGTGAGCTTTAAAGCGTGTTCATACAATGATTCAAATACGTCGATTTTGTCAATAACAGATACGTCAATTTGCAATCTAGACAAAATATCTGACATTACATTAGTTTTGTCAACTTTGTGTTTAACGAACAAATTAAAGTCGAATAAATATTGCGAAGTTCGCATCAAGCGTAAATTTAGTTTATCATTATTAGAAATAGTGAGAGTGATTTGTCGACTAATAGATACAACGACAAAATGATCAGTGTAAATGATAATTGAAAATATTTCAATTGATTTTATCATATGCTTGATTTTACGAACTATTCACACAATATCGATTATTTTCAATTTTGTTGATCAATAATTCTTTTCGACGTCGTTTAAACATCGATTAAAAAACATAATTGATTGAATTGCTGTACGCGAATATGTAACATCGCTGAATGAATCATTTAGCACATGATAAACAATTGTCGCGAAATTTCATTGTTTGAATGCATTCAAATCAATGTAAAGTCGACGTTTTTTGTCAAAATGAATCAAAAAAATTGAAAAAGCGAATGCAATCTGTAAATTTCGAAAGACGACACGCTTTTCGTGCGTAAAATCGTACAATTGTGTCTTAATTGTTTGTCGTTTTCGAGCAAAATCATTGACTGTAACGCTTTTAATCAGTGTGATTTTACGCTTTTGTAATGATTGTACACGTTGTGCGTAACGAAATATTGACGAACGTAATCGATCAATTAAATTCATGAAAATTTCTAAATCGCGAAAACTAAAAAAAAAGCGCAATGAAATGATAGCGACTATTTTTTCAACAATAATGAACATGTTTAAACTATCAATTTTTTGATTTAGCAATGTGACAAATGAATAAACTAAAAAGAATTTTGTAACAGCTAAATTAATGCGTTTAATTCGAAACATTTGAAAAAAAATACGCAAATGATTCAAATGTTTTTGCAAAATTTTGAAATGAACTATAATATCATTCACGTATGTTTTAGCGAATTGTTTGTACGAACGTAATAGTTTGTTCGTTTGACGTTGCACGTAAAAAAACGAGTTTTTGTAATTCATAAACGTTACATTGAACTTTTTCTGTTCACGATGCGTCATTATAGTGAACTTGTGACGATTTTTGCGTTGCACGTTGAATTGATGAAATCAATTCACAACATCAATGATAAAAATGTAAGACGAATCGACGATTTCGACTATAATATCAGATTGCAATGATAACGAATAATTGTCATTTTCGATGATATCATTCAAATTTCTAATGTTTATTATCACACGTCTTTTTTGATCAGTTGGCGTGTCACGTCAAACAACGAAAACTGAATAGCTGAACGCGATAGACTGAATCGTTCAATGCAATTTATTTTGTTGATGTAATTTGTCGAAAATAACGTCGATAAAATTGCGATTTTTGATTTTTAAAAAATACATCTTGTTAAATTTAGACACGACGTTAATTTTGAAATTGATAAACATTTATTCATTCTCAAATATGTCGACGATAAAATCAGAATTTCGAAATATGTTTTGATAACTATTCATCAAATTAACTAGTTCGAACATTTTCGCTTCATAAACAGTAACGTCGTTAGATAGAACGTGCTTCAAACTAGAATCAATTTGTGATACGATAGACACAATAAATTGAGTTTCTGATGCGAACGATGCGACAAAATCGTTTATCGATGCTATCGATTCATGCGACGATATAACGAATGAAATAATATTTAAGATAGCGTATGTTGCGACAAGAATAACGAAATTGACGACTAATTGCTTTTTTCATGAGCGTTCGTTCATTCAATCACTAGCTGTTTTGTACGATTTTTTTGACATGATCAGATAACAATCAACTTGATTGTATTCAGTAATCATATTTAGTCGTGCACGTTTCGCAAGCATAATAGACTGAAAAATAGCGTTACGCACGAACATTTTGAATAAATTGCTATTCACAATGTGCGCATACACATCGTCATCGTAATTTAAATCGTATTGACAATGAAATTCAAACAAAAAGTCTTTATCGTCAAGAAGAAAGTCATGATACGTAACGAATATTTTCGCAAAATCATCAGACTGTAAAATGTATGTTTGACGAGAACGAATTGTACGTTTGACGTGCGACGTAACTCGATTAAACACGTCAATTGATACACGAAAGTTTTCACATTTAACTATAGTAAAACGGCGTTTTTCCGAATTTATCTTGATGTTTTGTGAATAGATAACGTCGTTAGCGAACAGCATGTTAATTGCAAAATCGTCAATAAAATGCATTTTTGTTTCAATGACGTCAATAATTGTTTGTTTTGATTTAAGTAAATCATCAAACGACATGTTAACAAACATATATTCGTTTGATTTGACGATTTTGTTTTTTACATCACGCACAGATATAAGCGAAACTAACTTTTGCACAAATACATTAAATAGTAATTGTGTGAAAAACTTGCGATCAGTCATAATAACAAAACAGTCAATATCGATGCATATCTTAATATTTTCAATGTTGTTATTTAATTTAACAGTAGTCTGATCGTACTGATATTCGCGAAAAGCATAATTAGAATTAAATTCGTCAAAACGTACGATTGACTGAATAACGCGACGCGTATATGAAAACTCGTAAGTTTTTTTGTGAAAAGTTTTTGCGTTTGAGTCCTTTTGAAAAATCGAAACAGTAAATGACAATTTAATCACAGATATTGCATAATCAATTTGTTCAAAAATATCGAATCAGCATGCATTACGTAAATGCTTGAATAACTGATTTTTGAAGATGAAAGTGCTACTACAGTGATTACAGTTATGTGCAGCAGTGCTGACTTCGACGAATGCAAAAAAATTGACATTTTGTGCAGTTTCGACATTTTGACTGTAATCATCGAATAAATCGAATTGATTATCGTAAACGAGCACGTTATCGTCGATATCGCTATATTCAATTAATCAGTAAACGTCGTTAATTTCATCGATGTAATTATTTTCGTTTATTTCGTCAAACACGTTAGTTTGATAAATTGTTTGAAAACGTTGAGCGTATTCATCGTAATCGTTTCGTTGATTATTGTTGAGCGATTTAAAAAATTGTCGTGATGACATAAATTGCTGTTGATTCGAATTTGACGCGTTGACGTTTGCTGAATCGACTGTAATTTGAAATCGATTCGACGACGTAAATAAATTGCGAACGTTTGAATATTGATTTTGATTTGAGTAATCGATTTGATAATCAACTGACTTGTAATTTTGATATTCGACGATTTGCTGATAATCAATTTGCTGATAATTCTGACGAAATTGCTGAAAAAATTGATTTTGATAAACATTATTCGAATAGCGAGACTGAAAAAACTGTCGCTGAAACGACTGAAATTGAAACGATTGTCGCTGAAATTGCGATTGACGATTGTTATTATATTGATCGAATTGTTGAGAACGAGCATTCTGTCTAAATAGTTGATTACGACTATTCTGAATATTGATATTGTTGCGTAATTTAGCAATTTTAACTCATTAATCGTGCTTGAACTCGTTCATATCGTTAAACATTTCGTTGATAATAATATTATTCTTGAAATGACGTAACGTATCAGTTCGTACATCAATGTCGATGTCATTGTAAATAAAATCGAACTGATTTAATACGCTGATCATATCAGCATTTTTAATTAGTCGAATGATTTTTTGAGCGTATTCACGTGATTCACGTTGTGTTGTTGCGTTTCGAAAAATGTAACGCTATTGCATTAAATTATTCATAATCACATTAATAGATTGTTTAAATTTATCGTGCAGCAAATTAATTCATTCAAACAATTTTTTTTGATCAATCATAATCATTTTAGTCATTCGACGTTTCGCGTCAAATAATTCATCTGTTCATCATTTCAACGCAATATTCTTTAAACTAAGTCACAAGTTGTTTTTTATTAATTGTTCGTCTCGCGTAAAAATCATTTTTTTTGTTCGTACGATGAACAGATGTACATCGCGAAAATATGTATTTTTCTCAGTGTTAACGATAGAATTAATTTCATTAGTCAGTGATTTGTCATCGTAATATGAGTCGAAAAAGTCAAAATCAGTCGAATTTCATTTAGTGTTGCTGTCAATATTGTCATTTTGATCGAATGATTCGAAAAAATCAAACGAATCAAATGATTCAACGTTATCGTCATCGTCATTACGTTCACGAGATATAATCTGAATAGTTTTTCGTACAATGATTGCAATAGTACGTTGCTGTTTCACAATGAAATCGATCATATTTCGTGCTGACTGTAACTGTGATTCAATAGATTCGTGATGAATAATTTCGTCAACAAACGTAGCACTAGTAACACGTCGAGAAAATGAATTGATTATCGACGAGTAATTTGATGTTTGTGATGAAATCGAGTTTAAATCGAAACGAATTGAAACGTTTTCAGTGTTAATTATCGATTTGTTTCGACGTGATATTCGTGAAATTCGTGCAAACGAATTCTGTAATTTTTGTGACAATTCAAACTTAAATGATGTGTTTGAATTATGCGAAAATGTCACAGAACTGCTAATCGAGAAATGTTGTCGTGACGTTTTAGTCAATTTTCTGAAATATTTCGAATCACGATAAACTGTAATGACGTTGCAAAAGTTTCGAACGATTTTAACAAACATTCGAAACTGTTTTCAGTTCGAAAATCAATCAGTAAATTTTTTGAAATCGAATCTAAATCGAAAAGATTGAAATCGTAAATCAATAAATTTAGCTGAATTGAATACAATGTTTAAAACAATAATTTCAATTTTCGATGTTTCGAGCGATCACGATACATTGACAAAAATTTTGAAATCGTACAGTCGAAACGCTCTGTTGACTATATTCGATTTTACTGAAAAAAATGTCAGTTTGAAAAATTGATATCGAAATGAACGAAATACAAACAAGAAAAATGTACGATAATCAGCAAATTGAAATAAACGAATGTGATACAGTAAATAACGAGCGATAAAATTGCGAATGAAATGAAAATTGAAAAAAAAATAAAATAAAAAGAAAAAGTGTTTTGAACGATTTATTTCAACATCATTTGTGTTACACTGTTGAATGAAAAAAATGCGAAATTTTCTGATCAATAGTCGAAAAATACACATTCGAAGTGACGAATTGCTGACGTAAACTTCACAAAACAAAAAAATATTCAATTGATGAATAGTCATTCACTTTTTGAATTGTTTGAGTGAAATAAATTAAATTGTTAATACTGTTGACGACGACGACGATGTTAATTAATCAATGCAAACAGTAATTCGTAAATCACTTAAATTAGATATTCGTAATCAGATTGCAATTCGAAATCGATTGTAAAAAAATTGTTACGAAACGTTGACTGATCGAATGTGTCAAATCGTCTGTTGTTGATTTTGATGTTGATATTTCAACAAACGAATGTTATGTTAAAAAAACATCTGATCAATCTGTTAGCAATCGAATGATGCAAACAAAATCTGATGATGTTATCATATGTTATGATACAAATGTTTGTAATATAAAAAAAATGAATTGACTAACTAAAAAAAACTGCTGATTAAATATTACACGTGTCAAAACATTATGATTTCGAAACAATCATCTAGTCATTTAATTAATTATGTCAATATGTCAATGTCATAACACGCAATTTTCACAAATCAATCATTCGTTCAAAAAATTCCGAATCATTTCGAACATTTTTGTTCAAAACACAAAATGAAAACAACACATTCAAACAATATGATGTCGCGACAATTAAATTGTTAATAATAATTCGTATCACGCAAAAACACGTCAAAATAATTGTTTTCACGATTTTTTTTTTTTTTACATATTTTCAACGATAAAATTATCGACGTTTGTTGCTTTCATTTAGCAAAAAATTCGTTTGATTGATTGCATGTTTTTTTTTTTTTTTCACGTTGATCGCGAATGTTTTTTCATTTTGTTTTGTCAATTGTTGTGATTAATTTGAATTTCGATTCACGAATCGATTTTTGATCAATTTCAATTTTTTTTTTTCATTGTGAATTTCGTTTTTTTTTTTTTTATCGAATATCAAATGTTTGTTTTTTTTTGCTTTAATACATTTCGACAATATTCAATTGTGAAAATTTCATTTTGATTTACACGATAAATAATTTTTTCATTGTTTTTTTCGTTATTTTTTCGTCATTTCGAAAACATCGTTTTTTATAATTTGACAATCAATTTTTATCGTTTATATTTATTTGATCGCGATCAAATCAATTGACGACGTATTTAATTTCATTAAATTTTCATTTTTTCGATTGTTTTAACATTACATTATTGATCAATCAATCATCATGCGAATTTCACAAACGCATTAAGAAAAACGTGTTCGAAAAAACATTATTTTGAATATGAAAATCGCATATAAATATGAATTTGAATTTAACTAATTAAATAAATAAAAAATTTAAATGACATATATTAAGATTATAAATATATATTTTTTTTTTTTTTTTTTTTTTTTTTTTTTTTTTTTTTTTTTTTTTTTTTTGAGTTTTATGTCTTGTCAAATTCTTTCGAAAAAAACAATTTTCAAGAAATTTCTGATTTTTATGATCGAGAAATTTTTTGAAACGATAAAAACGATTTTGAAACATATAATCAAAAAAATGTTTCGATTTATTGACAATGATCATGACGAAACAAAACGCAAAAAAACGTTAAATCAAACGATTCGAAATGAAATTCGAAAAACGAAAAAAACAAAATTGAATAAAATCAAAATGTTCGCGATAAAAACAATTTCGAATAAAAACAATGAACGAATAAATAAATATATGTTTGTCGCGTATTCGTTTTTGCAAAAATCGAACAACGATATTTTTTTTCAATTTCAAAACGAAAAAAAAAAAAAAAAAAAATTTTAAAATGATTTTCATGAACGAATTCATAAAATACAATTGCATCGACGTGCATTGCAAAAACAAAATGATCGATTATTGTTGTTAATGAATGTTTTATAAAAAATGCAATTCGTGTTAAATACAATTCATTCGATGAAATTTTGAAATTTGAATCGTAATATTTCGAAATCGTTGTTTTTTGATGACGAAAAAAAAAACACAAAAACGAATGAAAATGCGATGAAAAAAACAAAAATACAAAAATGCAAAAAAAAAAAAAAATCATCAAAACGAAAAAACATACGACGAAAAAAACAGAATTGCATGAAAAAAAAAATACAAAAACGAATAAAAATGCGACGAAAAAAACAAAAATGCAAAAAAAACAAAATATCAAAACGAATGAACATGCGACGAAAAAAATAACAATGTTAAAAAAAAAACAATGAAATTGCAAAAATCGAATTTAACATTGATCGTTTTTTAATAAATTATCAATTCAATTTTTCTGAATTCAAAAAAAAATTCTGCAATGTTGAAAAATGATTCGAAATTTTTTCAAATTCATTCACATTTGTTAGATTGTTCATTTTCATTATCGAAAATTTGATTTTTTCTGTTTGAAATGCAAATTTCATCGTTCAGTTGAAATTTTCAAACGAACGAAAAATTTTTACATTCGAATTTTACGAACAAATCATTTTTTATCGTTTCAAAATTTTTGAAACGATGAAAACACAAAACAATATTGTTATTGACATTTATGAAAACAAACATTAAAATTCGATCAAAAACATTATCATCGAACAATATTTTTTGAAAAAATACAATGTTCATCATTTGAATTCATGCAATCATTCATTCATTCATTCATTTTTGAATTTATGCAATCATTCATTTATTTGAATTCATGCAATCATTCATTCATTTTTGAATTTGTAAAATTATTCATTCATTTGAATTCATGCAATCATTTATTCATTTTTGAATTCATGCAATCATTCATTTATTTGAATTCATGCAATCATTTATTCATTTTTGAATTCATGCAATCATTTATTCATTTTTGAATTTATGTAATCATTCATTCATTTAAATTCATGCAATTATTCATTCATTTTTGAATTCATGCAATCATATTGTATTGATGTGTTCAACAATTATCGTTGTCGACGAAACACATTTCGTCAATCGAAAACAAAAAATGAAAAAAATCACGAAAAAAATTAACGAAAAACGTGTTTATTCGAATAAAAAATTAAATTAAATTTGAAATGAAACAAAAAAATTTGATCATTAACGTGTTCGATTCGATTTAATTCATTTCATTTAACGTTCGTATCGTTTAACGTTAAAAATGATTTGTTGTTTTTTTGAAACATTTGCATCATTAACGTGTTTTGACGTATCGTGATGATTCGCAAACTTCGTTATTTTGTTATAAAAACGATCACATGTTTCAAATGTTTTGATTTTTAAAAAATATCAATCAATTCACAATTTCATTACAATTCACAATTTCATTAATATTTTTATTTTCAATTTTCGTGTTGTGACAATTTTTTGATTCAATTTCAATGTTTTTTTTGAAATTTTTGATCGTGAAATTTTTCGATGTTTTTTTCAAAATATATTCGATGTTTGACGCGAAATTTATCGACATATCGATTATCAACGATTTCATCAATTTTGCGAATTTGTCGACAAACGAACGATATTCAATGTCAATTCGAAATGAATGATTCGTCGACAATGATTTTTTTGTCAATCATTTTTTTTTAATTTTTGTGTGAACGTTTTTTCGAAATCGATCGAATTGCGAATTCGAATACAAATTTTGATTGATCGATACAAATGTCAAACAATTTTTTTTTATTTTTCAATATTATTCATGAATCAATTGTCAATGACGACGAAAAAAAAAATTTGTATTTCGATATTTTTCATCGAATTCAAATCGTCAATGTTATGAAAAAAATGAAAATCAAATGTCGCGACAATTTTTGAACGATGGAAATTCGTATCAACAAATTGAAACAAAAATTGAAAAAAAACGTGAACAAATTCGAAAATGACATCAACGAACGATCGTTGTTCAAACAAATTCGAATCACATTTTTTTCGTGATTACAATTCGTGACAACACGTCGATCGATTCGAATGATATTGTTATGAATACAATTGTTATGAAAAAATAAATGTGATAAAAAATATTAAAAATTTTTTCGATAAATAATTTTTTTTGTGATAATTTTTTGTTGTTTTTTGACATTAAATATTTGAATCAATCATACACAACGACAAATCATTGAATCGCGAATTTGTTTTGAATAAAACGATAATTGCAATATTTTTTTGTGAACGCAATTTTGTGATGTCACGATTAACGACAAAATGAAAACAAATTGAAATAAATATTTAATTGCGACATTTTTATTCAATTGAAAATAATGCAATTGAACGAAAAAAATTCATGCTGTTTATGATGTTTATCGTTCAAATAATATTATTGTAATTATCGTTATTTCAATTATCGTTCATCATTGAATAATTGATTTCAATTGAATGTCAGATTTTCGTTTTTCAAATTTTTCATTTTTTTCGTTTTCGTTTTTATCGAAAATTTCTCGACGAAAATCATGATAAATTTTTGATTTTTTTTTTTCAATTATTTCAATTTCGAATTAACAAATGAAAATGTGATATTGTCGAAATTGTTTTTACATTGATAAAAACAATCGCGTTTTTTCAATTTATTCGCGCAAATGTCAAACAACATCAATATCGATCGCAAATAACGAAATCATAAAAAAATATTCATTTGTAAATTCACGTTTTCGTAAAAAAAATTATCAAAATAAACAAACAAACAAAAAAAACATATTGAAAATCGATGTTGATCGTTTCGACAATATCGAATCGATAATCAACGATACAAATTTTGACAATTTTATCGAAAAAAAAATTAAAAATTTTGTCGAAAATTCGATTATCAAAATCATAATTTATGAAAATATAATCGATATCAAAATCGAAAAATCATTGAAAATTGATTATAATTCAAAAAACAAAAATTTATCAATCGAAAATGAATCACATTATTTTTTCGAATCATTTTGCGCATATATATTTGTTAAATAATTCAACGATAATAAATGCATTAAAAAAACGATAAATCAATTTTATATCGACGAAAAATTGAAATTTATGTGAAAACACGCACATTTAAAAAATGATATCAATTGATGAAATATGTTGAACACGTTGAACAACGACATACACAACGATAAATGAATGAAAAAAAAAATTTGTGATGAAATCGAAAATTGAAAATGTTTCGATCAATCGATATTCATTGTATTATCGCGATTGTATCAAAATATTGAAATTTTTCATGAAACACGAATTTTTTGCGAATAATTTAATATATGCATTTATTCGAAAATACGAAATTACGACGTCGAACGAAACACACGTGATTAACGACGATGTTCGAATATAAACAAAAATGCACACGACAAATTGATGATGACGCGTGCAAAAAAAATTGTTTGTCGAAACGACAATAATATCGATCAAATTGATGAATAATCAATTCAAATTGAACGTTATAAATGACGTGTCACAATTATGATCAATATATATGATTATAACGAATTTGAACGATGCGATCATAAAACAACGTTTTCGATCAAACGTCATTTTATTGAATTTAATTTCGATATTTGTTGACGAAAACAATATAAAAACGAAATTTTATCATAAATTTATAAAAATCATGTTATGTCGTAAATTAACAATTTTTTGCGAAATTGATAATAAATTGATCATTGTTATTATATCAACATTGAAACAATATGCGATTTTCGAAATTTCGATACGATACGCAAACGACAAATTTAAAAAATATTATTCAATTTTAATGAATGTATCGATCGATTATTCGAAACAAACATTAATCACGAACGTCAAGAACAAGTTTCATTGTTCGATTTGCATGACATCAAACAAAAAGTTTGAGAATTTACATTCACATGAATATTGATTTATGCGTAATCATCAAATTAACAAAAATCAAATCAAAAAGCAACGACAAAAAAAATGAAAAAAAAATAATTAAAATCGTCATGAATACATCAAATCGATCAATAATTTCGTTTGAAAACATCATTTGTTCAATATGCATCAAAAAATGTTTTCAAATTTTTTACATCAAATGATAAAAAAAATGACAAATTTGTATGTAAAAAATTGAATATTTCAAATTTCAAACGTCATGACGAAAATATTCAAAAAAAAAACGCAAACGAAAAAAAAAATTGATTTGAATTCAAATCGAAACAACGAAACAATTGAATCAAACATGAACGCGTGTTTCATCATACAAAAATTTTATTATTTGAAAAATTTATAATGATACAAAAAAATGACAAAAAAAAAAATTCAAAAACAATATGCGTCAAATGATATTTGTTATAATTTTTTTTTAAAAAAACACAATTCGAAATATTGTTTTGCATTAAAATGATAATCAATATAACAATGATAATTCAATATCATTCGCATATCGAAACAATTATGAATTACATACAACATTATTTGAATGTTTTTAACATTGTCAAAAAAACATTGCGTTTTTTTCAGAAAAAACAATTTTTCAATATTTTTGAAATGCACAGTTTAATTCATTATTCGCATTTCATTCGAAAATACGATGTTTTGACAAATTTTAACATCGAAATTGAAAAAGCGATTCACTCGAATCATTTGAAAATTTTGTGAAAATTGTTCAACAAACGAAAAAATTACGAAAAACAAATGTTACAAAACAATACACGTCGAACAAACGTTTTGATTGTCGATAATTACGATTTATAAAAACAAAATTGTGCAAACGATTATGTCGAAATTCAAAAAATTAATTTAATGAATAAATCGAAAAATAAACGACAAACAAAAATGACAAAATGCAAAAACATGAAACAATCAAAATGAATAATTGATAAAAACGAACAAAAAATCATCAAACGATTGAAATGTAATTCACGAAATTAATGTTACGCGTCAACAACAACGATTCAAATTCAAATTTCATGTTTATTAAAAATTTTAACGTTGTTTATTCGTAAAAAAAAAAAAACAAAATTGTTTCGAATCGTATCAAAAATTCAATTACAACAAAAAAAATGTTTCGTGAATAAAACATTATTTTGTTCAAATGCATGAAAAATTGACAACATGATTTAAATTAAATATTAACGATCATGACATGAATCGTTTAACGATTCATACATGTCGAACGATTTTCAATTGACAAAAACGCGAAAAACGACGATGTGATTACGTGTGAATTCAAAAATGAAAATCAAAAACGATCGACAAAAAAACAATCGACGTTTTTGAAAAAAAAAAAATTGATCAATTACAATTTATATTAATCGTGAAAAATTTGAAAAATGTAATACAAAAAAATTCGTCAAAAAATACATTGAAATATTGATCGATTTATTATTTATTACGAAAACAAAAATGTCATTGATGATATACACGATATAATAAAAATAAAAAAACGTTTCGTGTTCGACACATTCAAAAAATCGAATGTAAAATTTCATCGTTTTTACAACATTTCGAACATTGTGCGTATTATTCATGTTGTATCAAACATTGAAAAAATGTCAAACGTGAAATATATTAATTTTTTTTTTGAATGAAAAAATTATCAAAAATTTCACGATTCAAATTTTTTTCAAAACGATGTTCGAACAATCAAAAAAATACGATCGAAAATCGTCAAAAACATCAAAAATCAAATATTATGAAACGTTGATTCAAAAAAAAATCATTTAAAATAAAATGAATGATTACATAAATTCAAATGAATGAATGATTGCATGAATTCGAATGAATAAATGATTACATGAATTCAAATGAATGAAAATTGCATGAATTCGAATAAATAAATAATTGCATGAATTCAAATGAATGAAAAATTGCATGAATTCGAATGAATAAATGATTGCATAATTCAAATGAATAAAAAATTGCATGAATTCGAATGAATAAATGATTACATGAATTCAAATGAATGAAAAATTGCATGAATTCGTACGAATGAATGATTGCATGAATTCAAATGAATGAATGATTAATGATAAATTTGTGAATTGATTAATTTGTAATTTTAACACAAAAAAATGTGTTCGCGAATCAAATTCAAAAAAATTTTGATATTGAAATGAATTCATATTTTAAAAACGAAATGAATTTACACGCGTTATTACACATTAAATCAAAAAAATTAATTCGAACGAATACGCGTGCAAAATTTATTTCGACAATTGTCGAACACGCGATCGTTCATTTCATTTTTCATTCATTTTCAATCAAAATGTCGATCGATTGAAATAAATCAATCAATCAATGAATTGAAAAAATATTGATCGAAATTTTGAATATTTTTTCAATTTTTTTTAAAAAAATAATTGATTACATCAAAATTTCAACTGTAATTTAACGACGAAAAAATAAATCGCGATAAAAACATAAACAAATAACGAAATTTTTTATTTCAAAAACAAAATGACATGTAATTTAACGACGAAAAATTGCAAATCGCGACAAAAACATAAACAAATAACGATTTACGTCAACATTTTCAACACGTATGAAATAAAATTTTCGTAAAAAAAAAATGATTCAAATTTCAAAAATTTCGATTCGATAATTTTTTATAATTTTTTTTAATTTTTCGATTTTAACGAATATATTTTTATAAAACGCGAAAAAAAAAATTTCAAATCGTCGACAAAAACGCGATTTACGTCAACGTTTTCAACACGTATGAAATAAAATTTTCGTAAAAACAAAATGACATTCGATAATTTTTTATGATTTTCATTCGATTCGTCGTAAAACGCGAAAAAACAAAATGCGTCGTTTGTTTCAAAATCAAAAAAAATTCAATTTTCGTTATTTGTTTTCATACAATCAACATCAAAAACGTTTGCAAAATCATTTTTATTTTTTTTGCACGATCAATTCAATAACGAATCGTCGTTTCGATTTTCGATAATTTTTGCATCAAAATCGACGTTTATTCAATTCATTGACAAATCGCGATTTCGATTTTCGACAATTTTTACATCAAAACGAACATTTAATCGATTCAATTTCGAATCGTCGTTTCGATTTGCGACAATTTTCACATTGTTGAAATTATCAACGATTTTCATTTCGAAAATCGTATTTTTAATATTTTTTCACGATAAAATTGATGAAACAAATGTCGACGTCGAATATATTTTTATCGATAAATTAACAAACAACGCGTCAAATGTGATTTTCAACAATGTGTCGATTTTCATTAAATACATCATTTTGATCGAAATGCGTAAAATATTTGTTGAACGAAAATTGAACGAAAATTGTCAATTTTTTTTTTTTGTCGCGTTTGAATTTTTGATCGCGTTTAAATTTCAACGTTCAATTATTATCGATTCGAATTTACGAAAAAATATACGATGAACGTGCAATTTCGATCGTATTTAATTCGTTGTTTTTTCAAATTAATAATTATTGTATTTCATTTTTGTTCAATTCACATTTATTCACATAATCAATTAACATCAATCATTGTTATTTCGAACATGTTCGTTGTTTTTGAACATGTTAATAATCGTTTATTTTTTTTTTCATTCGTTTTTTCAACGTCGTTCATCAAACGAAATTTTATTGATGCAACAACAAATTTTATATTTTTGAAAAAACACAAATCAAAAATTGAAAATTCATTGATCGCAAAATTTGATCAAAATTTGCGTTCGTCAATTTCAAAACGAAATCGAAATCATCATGTTGACACGAACGAAAATTATAACAATAAATCACAAATCATTTCAAAAAATTTGCGTTCGTCAAATCGAAAACGAAATCGATATCGTAATGTTGTCACGAATTCAAAAAATGATTTTGTGTCACAATTCATTTCAAATGTTTTTTCGAATAATGACAATTTCGAATCAATTTCGTTTGACGTCGATATCGAATCAAAATTTCATTTCATGTCGACAAAAATTCAAAACGCGCATGCATCAAAATCAATCGACAAAACGAATGCAAATGACGAAAATGATGAAAAATCAAACGAAAAAAACGATAAAAAACGATAATAAATAAATATGTTTACAACGACAAACAATATGTATACACGATTTGTTGATCACGAAATTTAAATTCAATCAAAAAATTTTAATGAAAAATTGCGAACACGACGAATTGTGAACGCAAATCGTTCGATTTGTTAAATACAATTCAAACAATATTCGAAACAATTCGTGTATTAAAATATCAAAATTCAAAAAAATTTTTATCAATATCAATGTTTGACGATGTTCACGATATTGCGATTCATGTTAAATAAACAAAAAAACGAAATCATCAATGCGAAAAAATTCGAAATGAAAAAAATTTGTTTGTATTTTATTTGATGATTTTTTTCATTCAATTGACATCGTCGAAATTCAAATCGTAAAAACATTAATCATGTTTTTCACGTACAAAAACATGATCGCAAATCAAAACGATGTTCAAAAAAAATGACGTCAATCGTTGAAAAAAAATCGTTATCGTGATTCAAAAAGCGAAAATCATTGCATAAAAAAAAAATTTGTGACACACATGCATGTGTAATTTTATTAATTCGTTTTATAATTGCAAATTCGTGAATGAATCAATATTGATTATCGTGTTTTCGACAATGATTTTGAATTGAAAAAAAAAACATTGAAAAATTTATCGATGAAAATGCAAAAAACAAACAATCGAATGTTTTTATAATCGTTCATGAAATTTATGATAAAAATGTCGTCAAAATTTCGAAATAAAAACAAAAATTGATCGATATTCGATCATCAATATTTATTCAATTGAACGAAAATGAACGTCTCGACTCAAACGCGTCATTAATTTGACATGAAAAATTTCAAAAATATGTTTTGAATGCGTCAATCAAAAACGATTACGTTCGCGAATATTTTCAATCGAATTCATCGAAATTCATGATAATCACAACAATTTTTTCATATAATACACACGTGCAAATTCATTTGATATTCAACGAACACGAATATTATATCGAAACGAAATTGAATAAATCGAACATCGTCAAAAATATTTTATTAATGTGTTCGATCATAACGATCGTGAATGAAACGCATTTCGTGCGCGATAAAAACGTCGATCATTACGATTTAATTAAAAAAATTCAACAAAATTGTAATTACAACGTGAAAATCGCATTTTTGATCGAAATTTCGTTCGACAAACGATTTTTCGATAATTTTGCAATGTTTAAAATTATGCAATATGACGCGAAATGAATTAAAAAAAATTGACGACATTAAATGAAAACGTTATGATTCAATTTGACAACGCGTACATGAAATTCGAAAAACAAATAAAAAAAAAATTTCGTCGTACAAACAAATTCGTCAAAAAATCGATGATTTGTTTCAAAATTTCAACGATATTTTGTCAAAAATGATGATACGACATACATTCGAATTATCGTGATTCGACAAAAATATCAAAAAATCGTTGTCACATTTAAACATCGATGTAAATATGATTTTTTTTTCGAAATTTTCGTCATTGTTGAATAAATTTGATGAAATTATCAAAAATCAAATACAAATCGCAAAATCAACATTTCGAAAATTTGTTGATTCGACAATAATCAACAAAAAACGTATTTTATTTATGACAAAATTATATCGAATAATATTCAATTTTTCGTTCATGTTGAAATTTTGAAACGATTCGATCAATTTGCAATATCAAATGACATTCGCGAACATGAAAAACTGAATTAAAAATGACGAAATGAATTCGAAATGTTCGTTATATTTTTATATTCAAGAAATATTCGTCATCAATTTTAAACTAAATTACATAAATCGAATATTAAATGTCTATGAGATGCTATGCAATGATATGATACTATTACATAATTACACGAAAATATCGAAGTGAAAAGCAAATACATGAAAATTCGACAAAACATATGTAAAAAATTTGATCATAAACGAATTTCGATTTTGTCATTCGATGTGATAAAATAAAAATGTTAATTTTAATTACTAATCAAATGTTGATTTCAGATGTTGAAATCGATACACGTTCGTCACATTATTTTTCGTTTTTTTTCAGTTTCGTTTCGAAACGATCAATTGAGTTTTTTTTTTATCGATGAACGTTTCATGAAATTTCGTTGATTTGTTGAATGACGTTCAAGCGAATGATCGTTAAAACAAAAAAAATCAACAAAAATGCGAAAACAATGAAAAAAATCAACGTCGTTTCGACGATCATTAATAAACAATTGAAAATTTTGTTGAGAATTTTGTTGATCAATTTGTATGCATTCGAGTTTCAAATTTTTTCATTATTTTGCATTTTTCGATTTTTTCAACGTTTTGTTACAATTCATAATTTTGTAAAATCGAACAACAATTTCTGAAAATGTTTTTGACACGATTCAGTTTTTCATGCGTCGTAAATTTTGATTGTAAACAACGCAAAAAAAATAATATCGAAACAAAAAATTGAAAAAATGATCATTAAAAATTCATACAAAAATGAAAATTTAAACGAATTTGAAATTGACGTGATGTTTTTTGATCGATTACAAATATCAAAATCGTTTCAATTTTTTTTCGAAACGATTAATTTATCGTTTTTTTTTCTTTTATTGATCGACAAAATACGTGATTTCGATGATTTGTTTTTAAATACGTTGAATTTATAACGAACGCGACAATCATGAAAAAATACAAAAATTTGAAATGAAAACGACGAAAACGACGAAAAAGATTTTTTGAAATCGATACGACTTTGATATTTGCGAAAATTTTTGAATATCGAAAATATTTGACATTTAATATAATGAAACGATCGTTTTTTCAAAACATCGAAATTTTCGAAAAAGTTTACGTTTGTATCGAGATGTGAAAAAATTATTAAAACAATTGAAACATGCATGCGATATTCATCAATGACTAATACAAATACAAAATAAAAAAAATGAAAACGTTTTCAGATTTCAATTCGAAATCTGATTGCGAAACACGAATCATGATTTTTGCGAACAAATGATATGATAAATCATTTGAAAATATTTGAAATTCGAAATTCGTGAAACAAATTGATCGAGAAAAGAAAATTGCTTAACGTTTTGAATTTTTGATCAAGATAACGATTCGCTTTTATCAGATTTTCGATGTGAATAAAAATATTTGTGTTTTGATAACGAATGCAAATTTATACGAAATACTTAAAATCGAAATTATTGTTGTTGATAAAAAAATTGATTTGCAATTCATTCGCGAAAAATGCAAACGATGACGTAAATGATGAAATAAATAAACGATCGAAAATTTGCTTTTCTAAAATTTAATACGTAATTTAGAATGTAAAAAATCGAAAATTCGAATTTTTGAATGTAATGAAATCATTAATGCAAACGTTTGAGTTTTTGTATAAACGTTGAATTTTTGTAACATCAAATCGATTACATGATGAAACGAGCAATTTTATCATGTTAATAAAATTATCGCAACAACGATTAACGCATTGATATTTCTGCATATGCGAAAATTGATATATACATTGCATTCAATAAAACATCAACGTAATGAATTTTTTGAAAAATAATCAATTCATACAATTTTTCGCAAATAGCTTCGACGACAATAAGCAAACAATTGAAAATTTTCGAAAATTTCAAATCGATTATATCATGAAACGAACAATTTTATCATTTTAATAAAATCAACGTAACAACGATTAACGCATCGATATTTGAACGCATGCGATAATCGATGTGTACGATTCATTTAATAAAACGTGTATGTAATAAATTTTTTGAAAAATAAATAGTTTTTGCGAGTTTTATAGATAATTTCGATGAGATAATAAAGCATTAATGTAAACGTTTATTTTTCGTCTTTTTTCAGTTTCGTTTCGAAACGACAAATTCATTATTTTTATTGAATGACACGATCAATGATCGAAACGATTTGTTCGTAAACGTTAATGCAATTCATTTTTGTAGTTGAAAAATAGATCGAAAAAAATGCGAAAACAAAAAAAAAATCGAAAAAAAACGAAAAAATATGAAAATGAAAAAAGAAATTTCGACAAAAAATTTCAAATTGATGCAGAAAATATCAAACATTTTGTATAATAAATTGATCGATTTTTCAAACAAGATTTCGTTGAAAACGATGCGAACTGATTTCGCAAACATGTGTTGATTTAAACTTTTCGATTTTGAATTTTTTGAATTTTGATTAATCGACGATTTTTGATTGATTGTAAATTTGAAATAAACGATGATTCGCATTCGATTTGAAAATGTTTGAAAAAAAACATTGTTTCGATTTTGAAATAAATTCGTTTTTTTGAATTTTTCATCGAATATTTCGAACAAATTTTCGATAATGAAATGAAATTTTTCGAAAATGCGAAACGAAATTGACGAACGTCGAAATTTTGCGAAAAAAAACGACGATTGTAATCGAATTGTTTTAAATCAAATGATTTAAACTTTTCAATTTTTCATGAAATTTGCGAAAAAATTCATGATCAAATAAAAATTTTGAATATGAAATTTTTGATGATTTCGAACAAAAATTCGAAAAAATGAAAACGAAAAAATAAATGAACAATTGATTGATAGTTTTTTTTTTCGATTTTGATGAGATTTTATGTGTCGCAATCGAGAAATTCGAACATTTCGATAATAAAAATTGCGAAATTATTTTCGTCGAAAATATCTGATTTCGTGATATTGCGAAAAAAATAAATAATTTTTGCGAAACAAACGAAACAAACGAACAAATAAATGTTGATTTTTTTTTTATTTTACACGTGAATTCTGATGCGAAAATTTTGAAATTCAAATTTTGAACAGATTTTCGAACATGATGTTCGCGAATATGCTCGTGAAATTTGTTATTGAAATTGAAATTTTGCTTGCAACGTTTGCAAATCGAAATTTTTCGAACATCGACGATTCGTGAAATTAATGCATTTTTCGTCGATTTCGATGCAGAATTGAATACACGTAATTGAAAATTCGAATATTTTGACGAAACAAATTGCAAAAATGTTTCTGAATTTGATGTCAAATTTTTTGACGTTGTGAAAATCAATGATTCAAACGAAAAAATCGAACAAATGTCAGTTGATTTTCTCTCGAATTCGCATAACGACTTGAGTGTAAAAATCGTGAAAAACGAGTTTTTGACAAATTTCAGAATTTTGTGTTCGCTGATGTGTTCGAAATTTTTTTTATTGAAATCAAAATTTTGTTCGCATTGTTTGTATTTCGTTCGAATGCGTGCGATTTTTTGAATCGATAAGTTTTTCATCGTTTCTGATATAGTTACGAACGTATTTAACGAAAAATTTAAACGAAATGTTTTCAATCTAGCAAACAAATAAACAGTTCGAATTCGAAATTTTGCTTTTTTTTTGAAATAAATTTCGAAAATTTCGCAATTGACGCAATTGCTGATTTTTTTGCGATTTTGACAAAATTTGATCGTATCGATCAAAAAAAAATTAATTTGATGAAATGTTTTTGAACATCGATTTTTACAATCGTTTTGAATCGAATTTTGTGACGAAACAATAAAACATTTTGAAATGATTTTTTTTTCATTCGAATAAATACGATTTCGAATGTGAAAAAAAATGAAAATTCGAAAATTAATGAAAATTGTTTCGAAAAACATTGCAAATTCGATTATTTGTTTTTGTGATTTGCAATCAACAAACGTTTTTAACGAAATCAAAAAAAATTGATAATTGTTGATTTTTTCATCGTTTCGCATATTAAATTGAATTTCATTGATCGAAAATTACGAATTTTTGACGATTTCAAAATTTCATGATTGAAATATGTTCATATAATTCGTTGTTGAAGTTGAAATTTTGCTTGCAAAGTTTGCAAATTATTCGAAAATTTGTGATTTCAAAATTTGATGAAATTTCGATCGATTTTGATATAATTTCGAATGTATTTAATTGAAAATTCGAATTTTTTGAAACACGTCGTAATCAAACTTTTTTGAAAACGCGTTCGTTAAAATTTTAACGAAACGTTTCAACGAAATAAATTCAAATTGAGTTTTGAATCATTCAGATGCGAAATCACACAAACATTTCGACAATAAATTCAGCAAATTTGATTTGCGATATTGATGTCGACATTGTTGAAAATTTTGCAGAAAATTCGCGATTACATTGTACAATTCAAATTTTGATTCATTACATGTTGTTGAATCGAAAATATCGATATTTTGAAACGTTGAAATTGATTTGACAATCTGTTTTGTTTTCGAAATTTTCTTGAATTCGACTGATTTTTTTTTTGAAATTTCAAACGTGATTTTCAATTTTCGTTGTTTTTGCGAAATAAACGATTTTAATGAAATGAAAATTGATTGTATCGTTACAAACTCGTCAAAAAAAATGTTTTTGTAAAAATTATATCGAAATCATTTAATGAAATAAATTTCGATTGATCGTCGAATCATGTATTGACAATGTCATAAAAAATTGTTTTCATTTTATTCAACAAATTTGATTCGCAAAATAAATGCAAGCATTATTGAAAATATTGAAAAAAATTTGCGATTTCGCAAAATATTTTCTTTTTTAAATCAAAATAAGAATATTTCGAATTGAAAATGTTTAAATTTTTGAATATTGAAATCATTTGAATAATCGAAAAAAAACGTTGATTTGCTGAATAATTGAATGTAATTTTGAAAAATTTTCAAACACAATGAATAAATTCAATATCAAATGTTGATGCAAAATTTCGTCAAAAAATTTTTGTCGTTTTCGGCGAAATGTTATTGAATTCAATTTTGTGACGAAAAAAACGAAATTTTTTCGTTATTGAAACAAATATGATCGAACAATGTTTTCAAAAAAAACGAATAATTTCAATATTGAGTTTTTGTCAAAATATTGAACGAAAATATGAAAAATTTGAAAAATTGATTTGAAATTTGAATTCGAAATGTTATCAATTTCATCACGAATTACGAAAAGTCAAATCAATTTGCTAAACAAACAAATGTAAATTTTGAAAATTTTCAAAAATCAAAATGATTCATGTATTGATATGAGATTGTCAATATTGAAAATTTTGTCGAAAAATTGACTGATTTTCGAATTCGATTATTTGAAGAAATTTGAAAATTTTTAGACGAAATATTGAGTTGATCGAATGAATAAAAAAAAACGATCGATTCGCTAAAAATTTAATAAAAATTTTGAAAAATTTTCGAAACAAATAAATGATTCGAATTCGATCGAAAAATGAAATTTCAATCGAAAATTTTTGATGTAATGATTAGATTTCTGAAATCGTAATTTTCGATGTGAAATTTTGAAAAATTGATATTGAATTCATCGCAAAAATTGAAAAAAAAAATCGTTTTATTAAAATCAACAATCACGTTTTCGAATTGTTTTTCAAACAAAATGAATGATTGCAATACTGAATACTGATGAAAATTTGAATGATTTTTTGATTCGATATTGAAATTATCATCGAAACAAAAAAAAATCGTTTTATTATGATCAATAAATATTTGTTCGAATTGATTTTCGAACAAAAATGATGATTCGAATAATGATGTCGAAAATTTGATTGTTAATCGAATAACGAAATTTCTGATTCGACTTTTATTCAGATATTTTTTGTATGATGTTTTTTGATAATCTAAATTTGATTTGATGATTTTCTGAATTTCAAACACGAATGTTTCGTCAGAAATGATAAAAATTGTTGTTGTTTGTGAATCGAAATTATCGCGTAAATTCGTTTGTTTTGAACGTTTTTTAAATCAAAACAAACGAATTTATTATGTTTCGTTTTTTTCAATTCACAACGAGTCTATTATGTTTCGTTGTTTTTATCGTTCGAATGATCAAACGATACGAATTTTTATGTTTTTTTTCGTCATTGAATTTTGACAGAAAGTTTTGTTTATTTAATGTTCGCGTATTTTATAACGAACATGAATGATTGACTTCGATATAATGTGAAAACGTGTTATTTATAATATGATACTATTACATAATTACACGAAAATATCGAAATTGAAAAAAAATTCACAATTTGCAATTTCAACAAAACATATGTAAAAAAATTTGAAAAAACGAATTTCGATTTTGTCAATGATGTGATAAGATAAAAATGTTAATTCTAATGATTGATCAGATGTTGATTTCAGATGTTGAAATCGATGCACGTTCGTCACAATGTCTGAAATGACAAAAAAAATGAAAAATTACTGATGCTGAATGAATTTATTGTTGTTGTGTTTTTCGTTGTTTTGATACGTTTGTTTTTGATAATCGTACAAATCATATTTATTGTTAACATAATTACAGTATGTCAATCAACATTTCAAAAAAAAATTTGTTGTTTTTTTTCATTCAAAAATTTCGAACAAAAAACGAATTTTTATTAAACGCGATTTTCAACGTTACGTGAATTCATATAAAATTTCAAAAATATTGAAATTTTCAAAACACGATCGTGATGCATTGATTTCAACATTTCGTTTGATAAAAACAAATATAATTTTGACGCAAACGAACAAATACATATTGATAAAATTACAACATATATCGTTTGCGAAAAAGCAAAAAAAATATCGCGTGTTACGCGTGATTCAAAAAAATTTGTTAAATTCGTTAAATTCGTTTGTTCGACGATTAAAATCGAAATTGTTATTGTCAACACGTCGAAATTGAGACAATATTTCGTCACGACAACGATGAAAACAAAAAATGATAACGAAAAAACAAAAAATGATGACGAAAAAACAAAAAATAATAACGAAAAAACAAAAAATAACGAAAATAACAATATGATAAATGTTTGAAATATTATATTTATTGCATTCAATTTCAATAAAAACACGTGATTCGTATGAATTAACATGAATTCAAATAAATGAATGATTGCATGAAATCAAAAAAATTCGAATAAATAAATAATTTCGCATGAATTCGAATGAATGAATAATTGCATAAATTCGAATGAATGAATAAAAACATGAATTTGAATGAATGAATTATTACATGAATTTAAATGAATGAATAAATGCATGAATTCGAATAAACGAATTATTACATGAATTCGAATGAATGAATGTTCACATATGAATGAATTTTATTTTTATGAATTAATTTCATTTCATTTTAATATCGTTTTTTGTCAATCGTGTTTGAATTTTTATTAAATATAAACATTGCATTTTTTTTATCACAATCATGATATCAATCGAAATACAATATGAAAATGAACGTCAACATCAATTTAGTTTACAAAAATCACGAATATTTTTATCACAAATCGACGAAAACATGATAATCGAACACATTATTACGATCGCGACATCAACAAATTTTCGATGTTATTACAATACATACGTTGTAACATTTTGACGTATCGTAAAATTTTATGCGATATTTTTTCGAACGCAAATGAACAAAAATATGTCGCAATGATTCAAAATCATATGAAATTCAAATTTTTTAATTTATTTTTATGTAATCAACATCGAAAAAAAACTTAAAATCGTTTTTAATTTTTTTGTTTATTCAATTCAATATCAAATTATCGTTTCGATTTTTGACAATTTTCACATCGAAAACAATGTTTATTTTGTTCAATATCGAATCGTCGTTTCGATTTTCGACAATTTTCACATCGAAAACAATATTTATTCAGTTCAATGTCGAATCGTTGTTTCGATTTTCGACAATTTTTATTTCGTTCGAATTTTCGACGATTTTTATATCGAAAACAATATTTTTGATTTTTTTTCGCGATGAAACAAATAAAATTAATATCGACGCAAAAAACATATCGATCGTCAAATTAACAATTGATGCGTCAAATGTAATTTTCAACAATACGTTTGTTTTTATTCGATACATTTTTTTGATTAAATTGCGTCAAATATTTGTTCAACGAAAATTGAACGAAAATTGTCAATTATTTTTTTGTCGCGTTTGAATTTTTTGTCGCGTTTGAATTTTAACATTCAATTATCATCGATTCGAAATCACGAAAAAATACATAATAAATTTTTTACGTTTATCGCATTCGATTTATCGTTTTTTCAAATTAATATTTTTTGTATTTCGTTTTTTTTCAATTCACATTTATTCACATAATCAATTAGTTTCGATTATCGATATTTCGAACATGTTCGCTGTTTTTAAAAATTAATAACGATTTATTTTTTTTATTCGTTTTTTCAACGTCGTTTATCGAACGAAAATTTGTCGAAATAACAACAAATTTTCTATCAATAAAAAAATAAAAAATAAAAATAAAAAATTAAAAATTGCAAAAATTAATCAAAATTTACGTTCGTTAAAATCAAAATCAAATCGATATTGTATTATTATCAACGACGATAACGATGACGATTCGACGCAAATTATTTCGATTGTTGTTTTTCAAAACAAAAATAATGATATATTCGATTTCAAATTTTTTCAACATGTTAATTGAAATTTAAAACGCGTTTGCATGAATGACAATCGACGAAACGAAATCACAATTCGAAAATGAAAAAAAAAATGATACGATCGATGAAAACAATGACGACGCGTTAATGAATCGATATGTTTACAACGACAAACAACATATATACACGATTTGTTGATCACGAAATCTAAATTTGATCAAAATGAATTGATGACGAGTTGTGAACATAACGAATTGTGAAAATCGATTACTAATTTCGTCAAATATTTGTCGAAAAACAATCGAAATAATTCATGCATCGAAATATTTGAATTCAACAAAAATTAAAACAATATCAATGTTTGACAATGTTTACAATGCGATTATTCATGATGAATAAAAAAAAACGATGTTATCAATGCAAAAAAATCGAATATGAACAAAATTTGTTTTTATTTTATTTGATGATTTTTTTTTCATTCAATTGACATTATTTGAATTCAAATTGTCGAACAATTTGTCATGTTTTTTGATTACAAAAATATGATCGCAAACTATACAAAAATGCAAAAAAAATGAAATGATTTATCGACAAATCGTCGTTATCGTGATAAAAATGACAAAAATCATCGTGCAATAAAAAAAAATTATGACACGTTTGTTTGTGTGATTTCAAATATTTTTTTTAAAAATACGATTTCGTCGATGAATTCATGTCGATCATAATATTTTCGCAATGACATTAAATTGAAAAAAAAAAAACATTGAACAGTTTATCGAAAAAAAAAGAAAACGACAAACGTTCGAATTTTTACATAATCGTTCACAAAATTTACGACGAGAATTCAAACAAAATGTCGAATTGAAAAAAAATCACTGATTGATATTCGAACACAAATATTTAACAAATTGAAAACAAATGAAAAATTCGATTCGAATGCGTCGTTAATATAAAACGAAAAATTCAACAATTATGTTTTAAAAACGCAAAACAAAAAAAAATATTTTCGCGATCGTTTTCAAACAAAATCATTCAAATTCATGATTATTATTACAAAATTATCGTATGACGAACATGTGCAAATTCATTTGCTGTTTAAAAAATACGAATAATATTCAAATTTGAAACAGTATAAATCGAATCAAAATAAAAATATTTTTTGAATGTGTTCGACGATATCAATTGTCGACAAAACGTATTTCGTGCGACAAAAACATGTCGATCAATTCGATATAATAAATCGAATTCAACAAAATTGTAATCATATCGTCAAAATAAAAAATTTACATTTTCAATTATTTTCGAAACGTCGTTTTAGTCGTCGTTCAAACGATGAACAAAATTTATCATTTTTTCGCATGATAAATCATTTTCACAAAATGAATATCAAAAACGTATGTATTAAATCAAATTAAAAAAATTTGAAATGTTCGTCAATTATGAAAATTGTTATAATCAAATTCGACAACGTTTATATCAACATCGAAAAACAAATCAAAAAAAAATTTTCGTCGTACAAACACAATCGTCAATTGATCGATAATTTGTTCGAAAATTTCAACGATATTTTATCAAAAATTATAATTCGACATATTTTCGAATTATTATGATTTGACAAACACATTAAACAATTTTTGTCACATACGAATATGAATGTGAATGTGAAATTTTTATCGAAATTTTCGTCATTGTTGAATCAATTTAATGAAATTATCAAACATTAATTACAAATCGTCGAATTAACGTTTCGAAAATTTGCGAATCAATTAATAATCAATAAAAAACGAATTTTGTCAATGACGAGACTATATCGAATAACATTCAATTTTTCATTTATGTTGAAATTTTGAAACAATTCGATCAATATTCAATATCAAATGATATTTATCGACATGAAAAAATGAATCAAAAATGACAAAATGAATTCAAATTGTTCATTGAATTTTCGTTTTGAAATAATTTTAATCATTAATTTTAAATCAAATTATATCGATCGCGATATGAATGTTTGAAACAAAAAACAAAATAACAAAATGTTAATGTGAATGACGTTTGTCATCGTTGCGCGTTTTGTCGCATTGATACGTTTATTGTTAATAACGAAATCAATTGTGTATATTATTAACATAATTATAATATATCAATTGACATATCATTGAGAAAATCGTCGTACTTTTTCATTTTGAAATTTCAAACAAAAAACGAGTCACGATTAAACGTGATTTTCAATGTTATGTAAATTCATTCGATTTTACAAAATTGTTCAAATATTTTCAACACGATCACGATATTATTTCATCAATTTTTCGTCTTTTGAATATTGATATGACATTAACACAATTCGACAAATATAATTTCATGATGTCACAACATATGTCGTTTGCGAAAACGCAAAAAAATATCGCGTATTGCGCGTGACATAATAACAATTTATTGAATTCGTCAAATTTGTTTGCAATTAATTAAAAATTGAAAACATTGTTATTGATACAAATAAACGATGTCATTATTTTTTCATGACAATAATAAGAATGATACTGAATAAAACGAATAAAAAATGCAAAAATGATATGAAATGAAATGAATGTTTCGATAAATTCATATATGTTCAATTCGTAATATTTACAATACAAAAATGCAAAAATCAAATATCGTTTTTCGATAAAATATATCATTGCATCAATTTTATGCGCTCGAAATCGATTAAAATTTTTTGATGATATGTTTTGCGAACATGAAATCGACTCAAATATTATGTAAAATGATCAAAAAAATTAGAAATTGATTTCAAGCGTTTCAAACGTTTTGATCAAAATCGATTCGACTTCGAATCGATAAACAGTGAAACACTTTTTCGACGTATGTTTCGCGTTATTTGTTTTCGATAAAAAAGCATCGCGACGTCAATTAAATACGTTTTATCGACGATTTGAATCAAGAATTTTCAAACGTCGAATTTGCATTGTTTTGATGAATATATTGTCATGATAATTACATTTAAACGATTTGAAAATCAATTTATCGTAAATTATATTCAGAATAATTTCATGTTTGTTCATTTACGATTTTTCTAAAATTATCGAATGATTGTTCAAATCGATGATAAACAAAAAAACTGTTAATTCGAAATGCAAATCAATTGTCAATTTGAAATAAATGACATAAATTATTAAAAAAATCTGACGATCGTCGAATTCGATAATGAATTTCGATTTTAATAAAAATACGAAATTCATGTTCAACATGTTGCATACAAATTGCGCAATTTTTTTATCAATGAAAACATAATCAATTGCATCAATATTTATTAAAATTTTTAATTTATGTTTATTATCGTTAAATGACAACGTACAATTGATGATTAAAAATCGTTTGACAAAAAAATCAAACAATTCGTCATGATAAATAAAAAAAAATTTTAAACATTCATCAATCGCGTTTTTGATGTGAATTATCAATTTTTCGAATTAAATTCGTTCGATTCGCTGATCATATTCATGTAAAACATTTGCATTTTGTGTTAATGACGTTTTTGATATTTGTGAACGTTCGAACATTTTTTTCATACGTGATCGATTTCATCACATGTGAAACATTTGTTCGTGACGATTAATTTGTCGATCATCGAATCACGAATTTTGATTTCAACGTTAAAATGAAAATAAATTGTAAATTTCACGAAAAAAATCGAAATGACAAGTTTCGTAAAAAACATCGAAATCGAAACGACAAAAATTGATTTGAATTGAAACAATTCAAAACGTTGTTAACGTGTCGCGATTTTTTTTTTTCGAAAATTTAATTGTCGATTGTATATTTGTTGCAAAATGATTCGAATTTTATCGAACGTGATAAATTCACGTGAATATACATTCATCGTTTTTTTCAAATTTCAGAAAATTTTGTTCATCAATTTTTCGATTTTGATGATTTCGTTATAATCAATTGAATTGCTAAAACGAAAAAAAATAAAATAAAATAATTGAAAATTTTGAATATTCATGATCAATGTTCGAAATTGATTACGCATATTGCGTTTGAAATCAAAATTTTCGTAAATAATGTTCAAAAATTTCAACATTATATGTCAAATTTTGAAATGATTCATATCAATATTACGAATCGATTGTATGTGATTATCGACATCATTTTCAATTCAATCAATCACAATAATGATTGCAATTATGTTCGTGTCGTAATGATCAACGTTGATCGTCATTTTATCGTGTATTTTTGTTTTTCAAACACGTCAAATGAATTTTATTTCATCGATGAATTTAAAAAAATTTGAATATACTTTGAAACGTCGTTTGTTTTTTTGAAAAAAATTAATTACGTTGATTTTATCGTCGTTTTTTTCATCGTCAACGTCAAATTTTCGTGCACGATCGCGAATTTTGATCAACAAAACGTCGTGATTTTTTTCAAAAAATGTAATTTTTTTTGCTTGATCAAAAATAAATTACGTTGTTTTTCGTATTCGTTTTTCAAAATATTCAATTTTCGACGAATTTCATTTAATTTGACATTCGTATTGATCAATTCGTCACGATCGACGTTGACAATATTGTACAAATTCTGATATTGAATCAAAACGTTCAAATAATTGTCACGATCGATACGTAATCGATCAAATTTCTTTAAAAAATCGACGATTTTATGATTGATTCATCATTTCAATTGATCGATGATAACGATATTCAAAAAATAAATGATTTCGTCATTTTTCATTTTTATGAATTCGATCGTTGATACAAATCGACGACGTTTGAATTGATCAGCGAAATTTTCGTCAAAAAAATTGTCGTTAATTTTATGCAACATACGATTCACATTGACGCGTAACGTTTTGAAACGTTGTTTCATCGAAATAAAAAATTCGAAAAAAGTTGTTTCGTGATGACTTCGAATCATAATTGAAAATGAAAAATTGAAAATGATAAAAAAAAAATTTAATCGTGTCAATTTTCGTTTTTTATCGTCGATTGCGTGAAAATTCGACTTGTTATTTCACGATTTTCGTCAAATGTTTCGTCAAAAAAATTTTTTGATCGTTTGTTTGATCAGCAGAATTTTTCGTCGTTTGTTTCGTCAAAAAAATTTAATCGATTTGAAATTTTATTTTTGAACGCTCGCGTATCACGACGAGCGATAAAAATTGAAAATTTATTGTAATATCATGAGTCGTGTTTGAATAGACGTATTATTGACTAATTAGACGAAAACAATAAATTTGCAAAAACAAATAAATACAAAATGTTGAAATTGCAAACAATGTGCGACGTCAAATTTCAAATCACGTTAATTTCAACGTAAAATTAAAACATAGTTCGTTGTTCGATCACATATCATATCAATTATTTATTTGTCAAATCTATCTGTCAGACATGCTCGTAACAAATTTCACGATTGTATGAATAACAAATTTCGTTTATCACACAAATCAGCGAAAAAAAATTTCGTTTTATACGTTTTGATCAATGATAAAAACATTTTACACGATTTCATGATGTGAAAATCTCGCGATAATTTCGAATATCACAAAAACGATATCACGATCGATATATTTTCAAAAACGATTCGAAAACGTAAAAAAAACATTATTGAAATCATTGCTATGAAAATTAATTTCTTATTTACGAAAAAAACAATATATATTTTTTGCGAACGAATTACACGCAATTTACGTTATCATCATTTCGTTTGTTTTATCGACAATTTTTTTACGAATTTTCATTTCGTCAAAATTTTTTGATTTTCAATGTTGATATCTGTGACATCGTACGAAACAATGCAATAATATATCACGAAAATTGAAAAAAATAACTGTTGCATCGAAATCACAATTGAAATTAAAACAATGAATACATCGAATTGTGAATAAATTGATCAATTGTTTCGTGTGAAAAGATTTCGAACGAAATCACGTGATTTCATTTGTTATTATTGCATATATTTCACAAGCAAACAAGCAAACATCACGAAAAATTCGATTCACGATCGATATGTTTTTTCGTGACGATTTCAATAAAATCGTCGTTAAACAATTCATTATTGTAATGCAATACAATTTTCATATGAATTATGTGAATCGTGCAAATCAATTTCGAAATGAATTGACGATATTACGATTTGAACAATTCAAATGAACGAAACGAATGATCGAATACATGATGAATTCGATCAATACGAATGCATACATCGTTTGAAATCATTATCAATCACAAACGAATTTTGATCATCGAAATCGACGTGTATTTATTCAAAAATTGATTGATGAATTTTTACGAAATTCAAATATCATACATCGATCGTCAAAGTGTGTCAAATCGACGTATTGTAGATGAAATGATTGTTCGATCAATTTTCACACGAAATTTCGAAAACGTCAAACATTCAATTTCAAAAATATTAATATACAGCATCGTTCGAATCGTAAAACGTTTGATTATTGTATGACATGTAAAATGAATTTATGCGTGTCATCTGAATGTTTCAAGATTTATCATGATTCGAAAAAATGATCATACGAATGCTTTGATCAATAAAGAAATTTGAAAACGTTTCGAAACATTTGAAAATGATTTAGTGATTTCAAACGAATTTCGAATGTAATCATATTTCAATTATTGAATGTTTATATATTATCGAACTTTTTCACTGAATTATACACATATACACGTAAATTTGATGAAGTAATGATGATTGAAATGAAAAAAGAAAAATCGCGTGAAAACACGCTAAATTTCACTAATTGGATGCGGAGGGGATCAAACGACGGTAACTCGGCTCGTTCGGCTCGCTCGGGTAAGCACTCTAATACCGCTCGGCTACGGAGAGTAGGTCCGAGACTAGGAAGCCGGTCGAGCCAGTCTACGGAGACCCACACCATTAGTTCTGTCACCGGTGGGTTAGGGTTGAGTAAGATTCTGCACCCAAATAACGCGCCAGACCCTAACCCTTCTGACAGAACTTATGGTGTGGGTCTCCGTACGCGTATACCCATATACATGTACGTAAGTACGCCTTGTTACCCTATGCCCTGATACAGCAACAGATCTGCGAGTACCCGACTTGGGACGGAATAAGAATATAATGGTTTTTTCAAGTCACCTTCATATGCATCGTGCCGAGAACGGCTACGCGTCTTGTCACAATGAGTATATTAGTGGTGATGCGTGAGAGGGCAACATGTATCACATCAGATTCTGAAATAGTACATAGCCTGTGCTCCTCAATGATCTCTACCTTGGGATATTGAATTGAATATGACACCTTCATTATTGTAATGCCAGCTCGTCGATGCAAGGTAGGCTTCTTGAGCGCTAATAAAGCAAGCAGTGAGCCAAGCGTTCTGTGTGACCCCCTGGTGATCCCCAACTTCCATTTTAAACGTAAAAAGTTTCGACGGGATGTAGGAGTATGAGAGATCGATGTTATCGCAGCAATCCTGGGAGCAAACGATGGCTCATTCCACACAGTCGGTTCTGTTTCTTCCTCACTCAGCTCTGACCCTTTCTGCTTGCCTCTCTTCGGCCGCCGTTGCCCTGAGATATCTGCCAACTTCGCCCTCGGCTTCTGTTGAAACCTGTCCGTTTGATTGAGGTCTGTGCCGGAACAGGCACTCCCAAACGTCTTCCTTACTCACATTCTCACCGCCTCCAGGCCCTTTGGTGAAGAGCTGAGACAGTGATGCCTCCTGAAGCTCGGTCGTATTGGCAAGGTCGATCTGCCTCTCCAGCGCTTCCGCCTCTTTTGCCTTACCTTTTCCTTCCCCTTGGGAAAGAGCAATGTGTGCCATCCGGCGGTCAACTGATATCTCATAAATTGATTTCTCCACAGTTTGCTCTATCAGATACATCCAAACCTAAACCATGCCCGTCAGCTTAGCTTTAAGTACAACTATCGCTTTCAGAGCGCCAAGGGCATGGCATTACCGTGGTTGGGTTGTGTTGTCCAATCCGGTGCACTCGGGCAATCGCCTGTAATTCAATTGCTGTATTGATCAGTGGTTCACAAAGAAAAACATGCGTGGCATTGACTAAGTTAAGCCCGGACGCTTGCGCTTTGGCGTGAAGGAAAAAGCACTCCATCTGCAATCGGTCAGTTCCCATGTATCGCAGATGGCAGGGAACTCACGCCGGGATCCTCTTTGAACTTTCTGACCCCATTCGGTTTGTCAAAACTTGAAAAGGCGATCTTGAAGTGTGCAAAAGCTCGACCAAGGACATTTAAGAAATCTTTATATTGAGAGAAAATGACCGATTTGGCGCCTGGATCATTCTGCCGGATCCACAACAGGTGTCTACACAGAAAGTCGATCTTGGTTCCGAAGCTTCTAGAGACACCAAAGCCAATGTCAGCGTTCAAGACACGGTCACACATCTACATGCAAGCCTAAAGGGTGTGAGCTCTTGTGACGTATTGGGAGACTGAGGTGCGGTATGCTGAGGGTCAAGGGAAATAACGGACTTCGCTTCCATGCAAGCCTTAGGGAAGACATTGCTAGCTTTTCATAGGCCCTGGAGTCGAGCGCTTGAAAATGGATAGATTAGTTCAGTTCCACATACCCGTCTAAATCAATGTTCTTGATCTGATCCAGAGCCGTACGGGTGATGCCTGAGTAGATCGTAGCGGGCACATCACGCTCTGATGAAACCAAATCTTTGCATCTCGATGGCATTTCTTGCACGGTAAGCTCCTGTGATTTGTATCTAGGAATCGTTAGCTGCTCTCTTTCAGAGGCATTGGTTCTAAGTCCACTGACGATATCTGGTGGAAATCGCTGCGCAGTAGATGTTTCTTGCAGGTAGGACAATTTTTGTGACTCTGCCACCATAGCTTGATGCATTCTAAGCAGTAAGAGTGGCCACATGAAGTCAATACGCCTCTTTCAAATTGTTCCCGGCAGATGATGCACTGACGTGTCTCGGTCGATGCACTCTCGTTTCTAAGGTGTAGCAGATAACGGCCCCGGGCCTTGAACGTGGCGATCCGATTCCGTGCTTGAACCTCCTCATTCTCCATGTTCGCTAGAAGCTTTCTGAATCCTTCTGCATTCAAGTCCTCCTCAAAAGGAGCCACCGTGTCGGAAATGTGCTGGAGCTGCCTGTAGTACCCTAAACGAGAATCGACAGTCTGTTTGAACATCTCCAATTCGACATCAAGTCGTGCCACGATCTTTGTTTGTACATTTGAAATATTGTGCATTGCCTCGATTAAGGACTTGATCAGCTGGAGTTCGGTGCCAGCGCGATTGTTTCCTCTCTCCAACTGCCAGCGAAAGGTAGTCTTCAGCTCACGCAGCTCGCTAACGATGCTTCTGACAGAGCCGGTTCCTTCGTCAGGTAACAGACGCTGTCTAACGAATAGTAGCTTCTTCATGAGCTCTGGAGAATGCCCCTCACCTCTGTTTGCCTGGTCCAGAGCAGTTTTCATTTCAAGCTTGATGCGTTCATTCGTTTGGCCCGTCATGATATCGTGACGATCCGACACAATTGCTCGAAAGGCGTCCATGTATACATAAATTTCGTCCTGTTGCCTTGTCGATATCTCGTACTCGTCACCCTGCAATTCGCTGTCCTCTTTATCCACGAGACTTAGCAAGACCAAATCGGCCAATTTTGTCCTCCATGCCACAAGCTGCTTAGCTTGGCTATTCATTATTGTGAGTAACGCGTCGATCTTGGCCAACATATTGCGGGATTCGATACCCCCGACGTCCTCGACAATCTCAATATTCGGCAGCTCAACTAAATGGCCATTAGATACTGCCTCGCGAACTCTGTTCATGTGCAAATCTGCCTTCTTCTGCGCGTCCACTAGTAGTTCCTGACGTAAACTTTTGGCATGTTCATATGTGGATTCTTCGGCTTTCTCAAGTTCCTGATAAGCGTGAGAGCCCGGCTTTGTGAGATCTTCGTTGCATTTAATCTGATAGTAGGCATTTGCAATGAAAAATGTACACATGTGTTGAACCTCAAGAGCAGAACGTAGGCGGTGCCGACACAATCCAACCCGAGTATTTGCTGCATGATCTGAGTCATGGTCCTCAGCTGGTGTACCAGGTGGCATTTCGCGCAATGTGCTCAACTCCTGGCTTAATTGTTGTCTGCAGTCATCTACTATGACTTTCGCCTCCTCAAGAGTTTCCTGCCATAGTGACAGCGCGTCTTGTGTCCGCTTCATATGCTCGAGGACTTGACCCCTTCGAGCTCTTGAGAGCAAGAAGGAACGTTCCTCGGTGCGATTTGCAGTATCGTTTTGATCAGTCATAACGACGAGAACCTCCGCTACAGTTCGTAGTGGCCCTTTGCTACTACCGAGAGCTTTGCGGTTTGATGCGCCCACTTCCGGATGTAGACAGGTTTGCCGTAGCCTACTAAGCCAATTTCTCATACGGTCGATAGTGACTGGTGAATCGGGGATCGAGTCATCTTTCAGAGGTGCGCCGTTAGGATCATACTGCAATTCGCGACACATTTCTTCGAACATGGTCGAATAATGCTGTTCCTCAACTTGTGAAAAGGGCACGTTAATGACCACACGCTATCGATGAGAAGTCAGCAGCTGCAACAGATTTCCGGAGATTTCAAACGAAGTGCTCTCTGTTCAAGTCTTTTTGAAGGAGAAGGAAGTGAACTGTAATTGTACTTAGGCTTACAGTTTGAGGAGGAAGCAGGATCTCGTCCTTTATCTGATCTTTCGTGTGGCGTAAAGCAATGTCCTCAAAGATTTGCCAGAAGACATCCCTGTGGTGGACTACAAGCCGATCCCACAGCGTCGTGGATAAGTAGAAAGGCTGGTAGCGCAGGAATATTAGAAGTCCATACAGATCTTTTGCATCCTTCTTGACGGGAGTTCCGGAGATTGCCCAGGCGTTCTGTCTAGGGATCATTTGAGCAACTTTTGCTGCGTTACTAACGCCATTCTCGACCATCTGTGCTTCATCAAGTACTACCCGCCACCAGTCTATCTTAGTCAAAGGTGACTGTTTTCGTTCGTAACGTTTTCGTTCACGTAGGTTACGATCAGGCTACAGAAGATTTATGAATATCAGCTTGTGATTAGCAATGAGTGAGTCAATGGAAGACTTTGCCAACGCGAAGACAAATGTATACTTGGAACGAAGCATATCTTGAGCTTTGTACCTATACCTTGGCTTCGAGTTGCGTCCAGCTGGGAAATAATGCTTACCTGAGTTCCCGCAGCATAATGGATTTCTCGTCCCAGAACGTTGTAGGTGGTGAGGACAATGTCTATTTCAAAACGCATCAATCAGTATTGCTTCGGCTAAGGCTAGCTAGGTGTAGCCAAATTCCGGGGTGACATTGCTCTTGAATGCATTGGCCACATCTAATCGATTTTCAAGACGCAAATGGTTATCTAGACACTACGCACCTTGTTCAAGGAGTCGGGCCATCCGCTGTTCATCATCGAGGCCTTTGGGATCAGTCCGTATACCTTCATAAGTCGAAACTTTCAGGTGCGGAGCAATCACTCTAATTTCATTTTTCCATTGCTCCAAAATCGCAGGCGGCGTAATTATCAGGGTTGCTGAAGACGACACGGTTGACTCGACCGTTGCAGAGAAATCTGGAAAGCTAGCCAGTCCTTTCCTGTGTGAGCTTATCAATGCAATCATTTCCACCGTCTTGCCCAACCCCATTTCCTCTGCCAGGATACCCCCTCTAAGCTCCGAAGTGGTCCGCTTGAGCAAGTTGCGATCTGTAGTTACAACTCCCAAACAGTGACTAATAAAACAATCTGTTCCATCTGCGTCCTCCGTGCGGAAGAACCCATGAGGTAGTTTGCTTTTAGGTTCGATAGGAGTGCATTTGATAAAATCGGCTCCAGCTATGTTTACCTATCAATAGATCTGGAATCAGCTTCAACAATCTAGTACAACAGTCAAGGAGAGAAGCGCGCCTCCAACCAAAATTGCTCGTGGAAACACGTTATATGAATTACGAGAGGATTGATCTACAAAGAGATGTCCCTAGAAGACCTACCCCTTCTCTCCACAGCAGCCACTGGAGAGCACGTTTTTGAAACGGATAGAGCTGACACTGCAACTTTTCCAGCGAAGATGTAGCTGACTGAGAGTCGAACGGGGTATTATCTGCGCTAGGCGTGTGAACATGCTCGTAAAAGTCCATTGGCTTCCAGTCCTCGTAGATTTTTGCTGAGCTTAACCTCACACACCGGTCGAAGATATGCTTTCTATCAAAAGGTAGTCCATCCAAAAGATCTTTGGCATCCTTGATCAAGATTTTGCAGCATAGCCGGAACATAGAATCGCAAGCGTCATCGACCGAGTCAGGCAGTATCGAAAGGGAACATACGCCTCGCATGCTCTTTCGATTCTTCGCTCTGGAAAGGCTGACCACTTGCTGCAATATATCAAGCGCCCTTGGATCAGTTCTTTTGAACTTGATTTCGAGAAGTGTGTCGCCTTCCAGAGTCAGCAAATAAGTCCGGAAAGTTCCATCGGTAGTATTCTCTTCAAGTGACCCTAGTAATACTTGTAAAGTTCCCTCCGCCGTTTCCACGGTGTGGGACAAGGCATGTTGAGACTGAGGTGACGGAGAGACCTTTGGCGAATCAGCTATCAGAAGCCTCTGCAGACTGTACTGAACCATGCCACGAACAATGTCTATATCCACACGAGCCAGAGTCAGATAGTTTTCTGTATGACTCTCAACTTCCTGTACACTTCTTCTCCGGCGACGCGGTAATTTAACGCTCGGTCTCAGATGATCCACGTCAATACTTGAGCTTGCCTTGCTGACCTTTCGCCTCTTGGTGGGCCGTGAAGGCACATCATATTCTGTGTCAGACTGGGAGGGCGCATCGAGAAGAGTATTACAGTCTGAGGGTGCGGGCTCTGTAGAGAGGTCAACGGAATATGGACTGGCAAATCATGGGAAAGGGAATATTACCTTGCGTATGCACCGAAATGTGATAACGGAACATAATGCTGGGCGTTGACGGCAGACCCGAGATGATGGGAATAAGAGAGGAGCAAGCTGCAAGATGCTGAAGAATCGAAGCAATGCGGCAATGCAGGCACCAAGATCTAATCGATATCGATAAGATCCGCAATCATTATGTAATCTTCAGCCCATCTTCGGATTGGCCAATGAGCGTCAGGCCACGGCAAGTGAGCAGGCCGGCACTAGTGTCCAAATTTTGTTCCCATATTTTCCCCCTTGGCCCTTGGTGGCTGCGATGCGAGCTGGCGAAGGTCGCTGGTAGAGTCGCCTCTCTGTCGCAGCAGTCTCTCAAGTGCTTGCCTGTCATTTCAGATCATGGGTCTCCTTGCAGTGCTGGTCGGCTCGGTGCATGAGCAACTCTCTAAGAGCTCGTTCGGGGTCATCATAGGCGCTGGCTTCTTTTCTTTCTGCGTTTTAGCCATCATACTTAATGTTCTTCATCAGTTAGTCTTCAGAAATCCCCATGAGCCGCCGTTGGTATTCAATTGGGTGCCTTTCTTCGGAAATACCATTGTGTATGGCATTGACCCGTATAAGTTCTTCTTTGCCTGTCGGCAAAAGGTAGGCGAGGCCAAAGGGAAAGCTACAATGGCAGGCTGACGAAGCAGTAGTATGGTGATGTGTTCACTTTTATCCTGCTGGGGAAAAGGACAACGGTATGCTTGGGAACGAAGGGAAATGAATTCATCTTGAATGGAAAATTAAAAGACGCCAATGCCGAGGAAATCTACAGTCCTCTCACCACGCCCGTCTTCGGTACAGGCGTTGTGTACGATTGTCCGAACTCAAAGTTAATGGAGCAAAAGAAGGTGTGCTATGACTGCTAAAGATAGGGCCAGGCTTGTTGTTGACATTGGCAATAGTTTGTTAAATTCGGCTTGACTACAGAAGCCCTTCGATCATACGTTCCCCTAATCGCACAGGAGGTTGTCGACTTCACCTCTCGATGCCCATCATTTCAAGGCGCAAGAGGCACGGTCAATATTACAGCCTGTATGGCAGAATTGACTTTATATACTGCTTCACGCTCCCTTCAGGGCAAGGAGGTGAGGGAAAAGTTCGATGCCAGCTTCGCAGATTTATACCATGACCTTGACATGGGGTTCGCTCCGATCAACTTTATGTTACCCTGGGCCCCTCTTCCTCACAATAGGAAGCGAGACTACGCTCAACGTAAAATGGCGCAGACTTATACCGAGATTGTCAAAGCACGTCGTGATGCTGGTGGCGAGAAGAATTCCGAGGATATGATCTGGAATTTAATGTCCTGCGTATACAAGAACGGCAATCCAATACCAGATGTCGAGATCGCGCACATGATGATCGCTCTTCTAATGGCAGGGCAACACTCTTCTTCCTCTACCTCAGCATGGATTCTCCTGCGTCTAGCTACCCGACCTGATATCCTCGAGGAGCTCTATCAAGAACAGGTTTCGGTGCTAGGCGCTGATCTACCATCCTTGACCTTTGATGCTCTACAACGACTCCCGCTAAATTCACAAGTTGTAAGGGAGACACTACGTATGCACGCGCCAATCCACAGCATTATGAGGAAAGTGAAGCAGCCATTGGCGATTCCCGGGACTTCGTACACCATCCCAGATTCGCATGTGCTCCTCGCTGCCCCTGGCGTGACTTCGAATACGGATGAATTCTTCCCCAATAGTGCGGAATGGGAGCCACATCGGTGGGATGCTGGGTCCGGTCAAGCTACTATGAATGAAGAAGATGATGAAAAGATCGACTACGGTTATGGCTTGGTGACTAAAGGGGCAAGCAGCCCATATCTACCATTTGGAGCAGGGAGGCATCGGTGCATTGGTGAGGCTTTTGCATACGTACAGCTCGGCACGGTCACCGCGATGATGGTTCGACGATTCAAACTTCGTAACATGGAGGGAGTAAAAGGTGTGGTGGGGACGGACTACTCGAGTCTGTTCTCTCGACCTTTGTCGCCGGCTGTAGTCCTGTGGGAACGTCGACAGCAGGAGAATGATGGAAAGGGCTGTGTATATAAGGAGCCATTGGAGCAGTCATAGAAAGGACCCTAATACTAATTATTCGCTTCAAGCTTCTCCAAAAAAAAATTCGGAAACGGCTGTGTTCACAGCGGACGGTTTTGAGCTCAGCAAGTTCGCTTTGCATTCTAATGTGCTATTGTCTAACTGCGTTCTTAAGGTCGATGACTGATAGGCACATATCCGGGGCAGCCGCAACGCTATGCAGCATCTCGGCTGGTAACCGCACATGCACACTACTATCCCTAAAGCTGAAAAAGCTCGGTTCCTCAGCGTGCTAGAGTAAGGATATCTAAGCCTAGATCCTATGGCTGGCTCTTACAGCTCTCAAAGCTCTTACAGCTCTCACACCTCTCAGAGCACTGATATGACGCCTGCTTATTCGGCCTGTTGCTGCATATGATTGGGCTGTTGATGGTTATGGAGTCAGCAATCCCATCATCGCTTAAGCGTTGACTTACAGAGTACACGCCACTTGAGCCGACCACTCATACGACACGTCTCGTTCTATGTAGAGAAAACCTTGGAAACTAGGGCAATGGTCTGGAAAGACGTACCAAATTCCAATCATTGTAGTCCAAGTGGACAAACGCCCGATCAACGCTAGGTACTGATTCTAATCGCGATTTTGGAGTCAGCACTATCATTCACGAATACGATTGGGGTTGCAAGTTTAATCTCCTAGCAATCTGCAACAGGTCTTCTAGCCTCGAAAAACATCTGAAAGGGAACTGCGGCTGTAAATAGACATACCCAGAACGTACTGCAAGCTTTCTCCCAGATCGTGACTATCTCTCAACGACATATTCTCATCCAGCACAATGTCCACCTCGACGTTCAGTTTATCGCCCGCATGATATGCCTGCAAGCCTTGGATCTTGCGGATTGTACTAGCGAAGCGCATTGTCAGGTATAGCAGGATCTGATCAAGGGTCCATGTCAGCAGTCAATTAACCAATTAGGAAAGCACTTGTAGCAAGCACCGGGAAGATTAGCGGGGCAAAAAAGGCACCAAGATGTACGGTGACCTTAGAGTGGATAGACGTGATGTAGAGAAAATCAGGAACGCTGACATTTCGATCTTGCGAAGAGGCAGCAGCACCTGTCAGGTGACGAATATGGACTGCAGTAGTACGTGACCAGTTCACAATAACATAAACTGATAACAACAAGCCTCCAAGAGCGTCGAGCCACCAGATATTGAAGAATGAGCCTATCATGGGGAAGATAACTGATTCTTGTTTAGCCACGCCATTGTACACACTCGAGGCAGCAGGGTAGAGGGTGTACGGTGCAGAACAAGCATTCCAGTTGTCGACATCCTGTGATAGCGGGTTCTGCCCAAGAAAAGTGGAAATAACGTACTACTAAATATGCTGAAGACGACGTCAGTCATTGCGTCCTGTGCCAAAGCCTGGACGCTGGAATTCTTGATCAACCGGCACCAAACCCAGCAGCCAAGCTTGATAAATACTGTACTGGTCACTGTCAACATGATCGGGTCAGTAATGTAAATCGAGCAATCTATGGAACGATAAGACGCGTTCCGTGGTGTCAGTTTCAATGGTAGACAGACCCTGCAGGTCAGAGAATTGCAAAGTTGATCAGGCAAGAATCAGACTTTGGAGTCACATACTGATAATAATAGAGGGCAGTCCGAGAGTAACAATGGAGGGGTCCGTACTTCCCGTCAAGCGATTGAAACACTCCAAAGCCACCTGGAAGAACGACGTTATCATGATGACGGAAAATACCAGAACACCAATGGGTTCGAGCTTGCGCCGGCCAACTGGGTAAGCATAATGATCACGCCGAGATATCAGTTTGGTAGTCGTCCAGACTATAGCTGTAGAGAGAAAATCGAGAACCGCATCCACTAGTGAGGCAAGGATCGAGAGGGAAGACGTTAAGAAAGCGACGACCTAGACAGCCTTTGGGTCAGCCGATCAAGACATCGTTTTTCTACCGACTGGGTGAAAGGCTGCGGTTTTGGTGTTGTATAGGTTCTCGATTTTAGGTAAACTCATGAGGGAGGGAAAAGCGCATTGAATGTTGTCTCCTTTGTATATCCAAGGGCGGAGTCGCGCCTTAATCAATGACCAGTTTCGAACATATGACCCTCAAACCAGACCCAGGCAATCCATGTGTGGCAACATCAAACCGCATCATTGTGGAATACAGGCGTTGAGGAAAATGCCCTTCATCCCGGGGTATTGCTGGCCATCCAGGCAATAGATAGTCGAACAAAACATAGTAAATAGACTCACGATTTTGCCAATTAATAAGACGGCGTTGGCGGCAAGATTGATGTATATCGCTACTGTTACTATGGGGCTGCCGCTTTCTGCCTCCTCGTCTGCGGCAAGTCCTAAGGCAGTGGGGCCATGACCGTCGCTAAGCAAGGCTGTTTCCTCGTTCGGTACTTTGTACAAGTCTTTAGGCGTTCTTTTGACCTTGACTCGTGTGCTATAGCCGGTTTCTTGAGGCTGATCTAACAGATTGATTGAGCGGTCTGACTCGTCGTACCGGTTTGTGGAATTATTCGCCAAGTGATCTCGCAAATCTACAACCGGATTGATCGGCTGAACGTATTCTTGAATGAGGCTGTGCGGCAATGAGGAGTCTAATAGTCGGTCAATGTAGAGATACGAGCAAATCAAGTAGTTATTACGCTCGTAGTATTGGCGTCTATGCGAATTTTGAGCTTCGAATCTTAGCCTAGGCGGATAGTCTTACATTGGCTTCTTCATGACTTTGAGTTCTTCTTCAGTTTTATAGTACTTCTCCCTTCCAGTTTCACAGATATTAACTATGCTCACACATCCCCGACACGGTGGACAGCCTCCGAGGTCAAAACATACCATTGATATCTTGGGTTATTGTTCCCAATCAATCGCATACTCCTCATCTGTGGTGTCATCAGAGATCCAGAGCCAGTACCCATATTGTTGCGGTTTTCCAACGGATTGTCTCCTCGTGGTGGTCGTCCGGCTTCTCGTGGATCAGCCTGCACATCTACTTCTCTGCCCCTAGTCTGACCTGATAAGGACTCATTTCGGTATGTTGAGCCTCGTCTCCTGTCGAGAAGTGCTCGGGCTTCGCTCAGATTGGCCGCAGACCTGTTGTGCAGCAGCGACGGGAGTTTCTGGCCTCGGGTTGAAACAATGTTGTTGGAAAGTGGAAGGAAGCCTTGCAAACCTTGATGAGATTAAGAATTAGAAGGCTGCGAGTTCACCACATGGTGACAAACAGGAAGGTCCAACACAATCGTACAAAAAAGGTCTTGAAACTTGAGACGGGTGTATTATTCTTCCGGTGTCTTTGTGGTGCCTTTTGCTCATATCACTGACAAAGAGAACGTCGCAAAGGCTTCAATTCTCTTAGAAAATGTGCTTACTGCCAATGCGAACATTTTGAAGAGACACGGGCCGTTCAAGGTCTGCTCTATCCATAGTCCCAGCTGTTTATCGTGCAATGTATTACTTTTGAGGAAATTGCAACCTCGTAGTAACATAAGTATTCCTGAGTTCGCTAGGTGTAAGGGCTCGAGCAAATGACTATGTTATTACTACGATATTAACAGGCCGGTAGGTAAGGAAATCGGCGCCCCCTAAGATAGGTACATAGGTACTCCCTGCTCTTCGCACGCTCTATGTGAGCGTGGATGGAATAGGCCCCGATCAAATACAGTACATGTATCTAACGACTAGTCGGTTACAATACAAATACCGACTCTTGTTGCTATTATTAGGGCTCATCATTCCATTCTTTTCAACCCATTTATGCTCACCTTTCGACGAAAGTCACCAATAGCCGCTTCTAGAGCAGTCCCCTGCCTTATGGGTATACTGTCAGACTCAGATCTCATTGTAGAACAGCCACCTTGAAGCTTGTAATCCAGCTCCCCACATGGCATGTATGTAAACTCCGGAGCATCCTTTTTCCCCACCTTTCTATGTCAGATTTCGGATCAGATAAAGAGGTGTGCGGGCTTCCAGGAGCCGTCTTGTATCTCTCTGCAGATACCTGAACAGGACAATGCTGAATTTTGATCTGGCAGGGTTCAGTGGACCAGGTCAGCCTCACCGCTACAGCTCCAACTCGCCTTCTCGGTACTCGTATTCCTCGCGTCACTCGTCGTCATCCTATTACAAACGCCGACCTCGCGATGGCTACATATCAGGACTCATCCACAAGATCAAACGCATGCTTCGTGAGCTTTACGGCTACGCCCGACGTCACCCTGCAAGAGTAGTCATGCTTCTGTTGCCGTTGATCACAGGCGGGGCCCTTGCAGGAATACTTCGGCAATTTGGAATTAGGTAAGAGAGCCCCTTGCGCCGTTGAATTAGCTTCCAGGTCTTTTGTGAGCGGCGTATGTAGGGTTCTGGGCTTCGTTTCCAGACACGCCCTCGCTCAGCGAGGAAGTTTTACCTCTGAACTAGGATTATTAACGTAAAACAGACTACCAGCTGGCCTGTCAAAGATGATGAGTGGTTTAGGGGGTGGAAGAGGCTATGACGGCGGAAACAACTATAGTAGGCACAGTGAAAGTTATAGCACCATGGGCGGTGTAGGCGGTATACAGAGCATCATGAACGTCGCCAAGATGTTCATGTAAACGAAGGACCCTCGATCATTATTTCCGTACGAGTAGTGAATCTAGGACCGCATACTGTCTATATTCGAAGGAGCTATACCCCATACATCCGGAAGTTTTTGTAGCCGACTAGCTCATCTCCTGGTTTTCGAGGTATCTTCACTAGATATTCGATTCGTGCTTAAGCATGCTTCACCCGTCGAGGTAGAAGAAAAACTAGATATAACATCGGATCGGACAGCAGCTTCGCGGATGCGAGACCGTAGGACCTTGAAAACGAGGATCGTTGCTTCGCAAGTGAGCGCCATGATAACTTCCCGGCGGGTTTGAACCATTTTGTCAAATCATTCAGCACATATAGTAACGCCCACAACGTTAACAGTTTCGAATTTAAGGGAAATGACGCCGTCAACGAATGAGCACGAAGCAGCACTTGCCCCGGACAGAAATGAGTACCGAGACGACACAAACACACGGCAGCCCGACTTGGGAAGGAGATCAGTTCCAAAGTTCCTTTCATATCACATAAAGTCGCTGATTGTTCCAAAGCTGGCTACCATGATTTCATCCTTACTTTATTTTCATCTGGTGCTCAGGTTTGACCGGGGCTAGTGCCGTAGCGTGGAATCAGGAAATGGGAAAGGATGTTAGCTACACTACTACTAAGGGGCGGTCAGATCAGACTGTATTGAGCCCATACACTGCTCGATACGCTCGACATGCTCGATACAGGCATGACCGCTTTTTTGTGTTGAGCGATACGTATCGTGCTGATATATAGGGTTGACGAGATCGCGAGTGTAGAACCCTAAAGTCGATACGTATCGAGGCGATACAGGTGAGTTTCCCTTCTCTTCAGACGATACGCCAGAAGGTATCGGCTCGTTACACTCTGATCTGACCGCCCCTACTATGGACAATTGTTTAATGCGAAATGAAGACACTCCCCTCGATACTTTTTGGGCATCGATTGCGGTTAGCGATTACTGTGGTGAGTGATTTCTTTAAACGTGGAAGAGACGCAGTTAGGTATGACTTGCATGGGTCGGGGCCGCTAGCAGACTGTGTAAAGAGAAGATCTTCACAGCGACAGCTCTTGAGAGACCCAGAGCGGTAGAGATCTACACGGCGAGACTTTAGTGCGGTGGAGCCACGAGATGGTGAGCCAAAAGAAGATTTCATGACCTCGCGACATGCCTGCGACTCTTGGGCCTCTCTGATGGATACCTCACCTTGCAATCCCGTGGTTCTGAGAAGGTATGCAATCGCTTCAATGGAATGGTGCAACTCGTAGACGGCTTATCTAAGCAGCCTTGAGATCTATGTATTCCGAACAGCCACAGGGTCAATCTCCGCATGAGGCTTGGCCACAGTTCGCCATACGAAACTCTGACCGAAGGATGGCGCCGGAAATAGAATAGAGTGCCTGACTCCCTGACTCCCAGGTGGATGAGTGAAATGGGTCCAGTCTACTGGGTCTAGACTCCTGAGAGATCAGCCCTAGGCAAAGAGAAGGCGGGGCGGCAGAGGAGATGCTCTCGAGGAGAACATCGGCGCCACTACTCCAGCCAGATGCCTTCTGAACTTGGATGCCTGCTGGTCCCGTAAGCATTCTAGACATTATCATCATTGCCTTACTCGTCTTCGGTTTTGCCTGCTTCCATCACACAGATCGTGGGAAGTCGTAGGATGGGAAAATCCGTCGATAGCGGTCTAGAACATCTAGAAATCTGGGTAGCTTTAGCTTCGGCTGGTGTGCAAGATCTCCTGCGACTACCACTGCACTTGCAGCACCTTACCATCGCCTGCCGCTAGAACTCCTGTCCTGTTCTCTTTCCGGGCCCTGCTGTAGCCCCTTCCGGTCGTCGTGTAATTGTCCTACAATTTTCGCCTACTAAATCCAACGACTTGCCTGTTCAACCGCATTTTCAAACACATCTCCACCTATCTGACCGAGTAGTTCCCAAACCGCCCGACCCTTTCTCCTCGCCTCTGACTTTGCCCGTTAGTCTCCTAGGTCTACATCAGTCGACAGTCTATATCCGGGTGTCCCGCGACCGAATCGCAACCGAGGAGGATCTACATCATTGTTCACGACTGCCTTTTGGGGCTCGTACGACCAGCAGATGCTCCTTCGGAAAGCTCGTTGAACCGACTTCCCGCCGCTCGATCTACTGCTCGAACCTTTGTTCTGCTGCTTTTCGCTACGACAGCTCACGAACCTATTGCGCAGGAAACAACCTGGACTATCGGCTCTCCACTTGTCTCTTTCTCCCTGTGCGAGTGCCTTGAGGGAGAAGGTCAACCTGGCGCGCCAACATCCCCATGAAAATAAAAGTGCGCAATAGTCTGTCCAGGAATGGAGGACATGGCCGGAGAAGAGGGGCTGGTGGGGATGATGGAGCGAACGTCGCTATGCATGTCGAGCCCAACTCCCGGTGTGGCGGCTCACAACGGCGATGACAGTTTCCTGCCATCAGTCCATCAACACTATACTGTTCAGGAGAATAATGCCGTCGAGAAGCTCGTACGGTTGAAGACCGAACTCAAGGCAGCCTCAACATACGATTTCTGGAGAATATTAATGGAGGGCATGACAAGCATAACGGGCGCTCAATATGGCTTTGTCGCAAAGCGAATTCTAGTCGATGACCAGGATTCCGCTGTGGAGATGCCCTTGATCGGAGAGCCTGGATCATGCTTGATGGGCGTCGCTTTTTACTACAACGACGGTCGGGAGTTCAGAAACCTACACCGAGACTACAAATATCTCGCATACGGGGCCCCATGCCATAACATGAAGCACGACAAGGTCTTCCTCATTCCCAGTGGTCTTCCTCAGTTTGTGACCAACAACCCCAACAAATTCCCGTTCCCGTCCGAGGCCTATCTTGGGATACCGCTGTTCGCGGAAGGGAAGTGCTTTGCTCACTTTGGAATGATGTGGACCATCGAAGGATTGAAGCAGAAGCCCTTGAGTTGGGCCTTGATCGAGATGCTCTTACACACTCTCGAAGATTTGATTATGGAACGCTTGGTAGAGGGTCAAGGCTTTGCCAGGTCTTTGGACGCCAATAGGGGGGCCAAGGTGATCCCGCAAGATGCCATCACAGCGGCTCAATCTTTAAAACCCTATGCAAGAAGTCTGTCTCATGAATTACGAACACCCATGCAAGGTGTCGTAGGGATGTTGGATGTCATGCATGCGACCGTCCAAGAGTCCTTGGAGGGTCAATCAGATGCTGTGGTAGGAGATGTGCTCAAAACACTAAGGGAAAACATCGAAGTCGTGCAAGGTGGGCGTTCTTCATTCTACTCTTTCCAAGAATAGGTGCTAACCCAACTCTCGCCACGTTCAGACAGTTCACGACGAGCCGTTGAGGCGGCAGACAATGTTGTGCATGCGTACGATTTGAACATGCAAATACCAGACACTCCTGTTCAGCAGACGGATGACGATAGTATGGATGCGCAATCCGGAGTTTCGCCCGAAAGGCGGCCGAGTCTACTTCTGGAGAGCAATAGTGTCTTCTTCAGGAAGAATAAAAGACCAAGAACGACTTCTGTGGAGACCACTGCCCCGGCCGCTAAACACCGTGTAGTGCAGTCTACTAACTCCACTCCCCACCGCCAAACAAGGGATGTTTCGCCACATACCGCGTATCTCAGAAGTGCTGTTGAAGAAAGCGACGAGATCGTAGGATCCATGGACGGCGTACTACGAACTGGTAGCACCGCTAGTGGAAATTCACGGCGTACCCCCTCTACTCCTGACCCTGCAATCCCGTTGGGTACCCCTGGACCAGAGTTTGCCACTACCCCTGGATTAAGACATACGATGGTCCGTGAACTACTACATCTCGTTATCAATGAGTCGCTACGAGTCGGCGGTAGGCCCGATTCGGCGGTGGCTGAAGATACCGATGGTGGGGAGCTGATCGAAGTTTGGACCAAAACCGCCAAAGGCGTAGCTTCCTGCAAAATCATCGAATGGTCTGTCGATCCCCGAGTGCCAGAGACGATATTTGGTGAGCAATTTCTTGAGGAGGATATTGAAAGCCGTTGCTAATTGCAATTTGATAGTTGACGAACGAGACCTTGCAAAGCTAGTGTCTTGTGTGTTTCTCAACGCTATAAAATTTACCGAAAAGGGCAAAATATCACTTCATGCTACTCTAAGCTCAAAATCCCGATTCGTGGTTGTCAACGTTGTGGATACTGGTCCTGGCATCCCCCAGGCGTTCCTCCCTTACCTCTTCAAACCTTTCTCAAGAGAGGACGATTCTCTTACTCGTCGAAAAGAAGGCCTTGGCTTAGGCCTCCTAGTCGCCAAAGGTCTAGCACGCAGGATTGGCGGTGATTTAATCTGTGTCCGTTCCGACACTGAAGGACCAAAAAGAGGATCCGAATTTGAGCTTCGAATTCCTATCTCCACTAGCGACACAATTACCAGTAGAGGCAGCACTCCAACTCGCACCTCCACACCTCATGGTCAGCGCACAGCTAACTCACCCATATCGAAGTTACAGGAGCGACAATCGTCTTCTGTCAATCGCCGTCGGACCCCCCATAAGGTTATCTCAACCTCAACAACTAAAACACCGGATCCATCCTTCCCAGCCAAAGCTTCGTCGCCATTTGTGACTCCGTCACCCTCTCGGCGGGAAAGTCCATCTCAGCCGCGAGCGCCGCCCTCACGTCGTCCATCCACTAGGAAGACTCTTACGTTCGATCGTAACCTTGCCAAGAAGTATCCTCTGACCTTCCTTGTAGCAGAAGATAACACGATTAACCGCAAATTACTGATCAACATGCTCTCCAAGCTCGGTTACAGCGGAGTGTACGAGGCGGAGAATGGTGCAGAAGCAGTTCAACAAATGGCAATCGACCGACGAGCCCGCAAGGAAAAGGCAATCGATGTTGTTTTGATGGATCTTTGGATGCCGTCAATGGACGGCTACGAAGCCACCGAAAGGATATATGCCATGGAGAGAGACCGACGAAGCAAGGGTATACCAAACAAGGACGACGATGACAGGGCAAGACGGAAACGAAGCCTAACCGTGTTGGCAGTCAGTGCGGACGTGACGGATACGGCGCTGGAAAGGGCGAGCGAGGTCGGTATGGGAGGGTTCATGACCAAGCCTTACAAACTTATAGATCTCGAGCGTCTGATTCTGGAATATTGCGCCGGAGAGCAAATAGCATGCTGAGGGATGATCTTATCGATGAGAGTTGGACCCGGCCGTATACCCATGATCCTTTGCATCTGTTATCCTTTAAGGGAAGGAGTCCAGGTTAGGCGCAGCATCATCACCGCAACCATTGAGATTTGAGCGTTACGATAGACATGCAGATTACGACATGCACTTCATGAAGCTGATCTATATATACGGTGGCCCGTTCCAAGAGCTGATAGCGATACCCCTTCCATTCCAATATACATACAGATTGACAGAAAGTGCAGAGCTTTCAACCGGTAACCTTCTGTGATTGCGATGTACCTGAATCTCGTCGTATTGGCCCGAATGTCCTGCATGTTGTTATCACTTTACTCAAGGCTGGCATGGTAATTCTATTTTAGTTTCGGCTTGCGTCACAGGCTCACAGCTTCGTTTAATCTACTTACCTTAGTGCCCTCATTAAGGTAGAAAAGTAGCTGCGCTACTGTTCAGCCTCACAAACCCAAGTTTCGATTGTCCTGCAGGTCGTAGTACCAAGCAGGCACCGAGATGATCTCCCCGTCGCACCTTGACCAACTACCACACAATATTAATAATGCTGTAATCCACCGTTCGACTCCATCTCTTCCTCATTCATCATACCCATCCTTAACCCCTCTTCTCTCCTCTTACTATTTGTCACTACGTTTTATGTGCAGTCTGCTGTCGCTGCACAGTTACACAGCAAAACCCGACGATGCGATTCGTTGACGTCCTCCTATATATTTCGAGTCTGGACGATCGCAACATGATCGAGAATGCAGAACCATAACCACGACTCGCAATCCCCAGAATCCCCAAGGTCTGTGCTGCCGCCGCTGAGCAAATACTACTATGGTCCGGCACAGGGGAGAGCATCCCCTCAACGAATCTCCCATGAAGATGGTCCGTTCAGGTTCTCTACCACCGGATCCTTGCGAAGCTAAGAGTGTATAGGATCAGGGCGGGAAAGTACGAGTCCTGCGGCTGCAGCCCCTCCGCTACCACCTCGACATCCTGCCAGCACAGAACCTTTTTCCGCGTCGCAGTGGATGAATCACTTCGCTAGCACGGAACAATTATGGCAGTTACCTGGACCTCCCAAACCGAATTCGTCCCTGAGTCAGATGAGTGCTGCGTATAACCCAAGCACCTATGGTCCAATGCCAGGATATCGCCCGCAACCCAGAGCTGCAGGACCCACTGGACATCAACCGGACAGATCCCATTGGGGAGAAGACCACGGCAAGCGCCAGGGTGGAGGGCCTGAGCAGATACCAAAACCACCTCTGCCAGTAGGTGATCCTCAAAACATCTGTGTTGCGAACGAATGACTTTGTGCTAAATGCTACCTGTCCACCCCAGCCTAGACCATCTGCCGTGGCCCCTGAAGCATCGGCGCAACAAAGCTTCTCGGAGAACAATCCTAGTAATGAATATCTCCCACCTCTAAGTTACGATCCCAGTGTTGCACAATCGACATTTGATCACAACCCTGCAACTCTTCACGGCAGCTCAAATGTTGGAACTTCACCGCTCCCGCCTCATAGACTCCCTCCAGCACCACCTCCAAAGCTACCTCCCGATGACGAGAGCGGGGGAGGTCAAGCTCCAGACGAGATGAAACAACAGTTATTTACATTTCAAACGCATCAACCTCTATCTCTTTCGACTCAAGAGCAAACTCAACACTTGCGACGGTACGATCCAGTAAAAGACCACATAACGTATTCAATTCCATCATCGATATGGCGCCAAGACCAAGCGCCCCACTGCACGGAGCCAGCTCCAAGCCAACCAAACCAGCACAATGAGCCTCAACGAAGTGACTCGTTCTATTGGCAATCCCCTCATTCGTCAGTTCACAGCATAAAGGATGAATCCGATCATATGGATACGGCAACTGCGGCCAAGAATGCTAATGTCCATCGACTGTCAGCTTCCGAATCAGACGGTCAACGCAAAACCAGCGACACAATAGTAACGTCAAGCCTCTTGTCTCACTCGACTTTAGGGACCTATGGCGCTTCAGCACTAGGCTTTGGAGGGCCATCTGATTGGGAGCATTTTGGAGACTACGAAGCAGAAGAGATCGATGATACTGAACTGTATACACGTCCAAAGCCATCCGTCTATCAAATTGCCAAAACTGAGTCTGCGGAGCTGCCTGCTTCCCTGTCTGATGTTGACCTTCATTGCAAAAGCCCCCAAGCAAAAAGTCAATCAGATTCATCTTCGCCAGTATTTGCCAAAGGTTCGGTAAATAACGACCAAAAGGAAAGCCCCATCGAGACAAAGCCGGAAGTGGGAGAAGTCGCAGATCCCATGGAGCATGAGCAGAATCAGGATTCTGATTTCAATGGCGGCACAGCAGCTGAAAATGATGCGCTCTCAACTGAGATTAGATTGACAATACCTACATCAGATGTCCTTGAGGACGATACGTTTGCAACTAGCCTGCACGAGACAATTCAAGCTTGGTCCCGAGCAAGCTCAACGGAGAACGTAAATATCACCAAATCTGCCGAACCAGCAATCGCGCATCCCAAAAACCTAGCCCCTAGTCAAAAACCGAGCGTATATGCCCTTGACCCAGATACTGCTGCTCAGATTGATAGCACGCCCGCTGATTTAGACTCTGGAGCCACTTCAGACGCACAGAAACCATCGGATGACATATCAGGACAACAGCATGATATCGCTGGGATCCAGGATAATGATGCTCTCCTACAACAAGAGTCATTGAACCTGCATTCGACGGTTCAACCCACGATATCTGAAGTGGAGCAGCTCATTGATAGTAAACCGGCATCAACATCTCAAGAAGTATCAGACGGAATCCAAGACTTGTCGCATGCTCAGCCAGCCGTTATCGCAAGCTCTGGGTCATCTGCAAGGCCCAAGGAGAACGACAAGGAGAACGACGACCCTTATGCAGGCTTGGATGCATGGGGCAAGGCCTCCTTGAATCGTTACATTGCGATGCTCCGCGAAGAATCTGAAGCTCTAACTGATAGAGAAAAGCTTAATATTTTCACCGTTTTCACGAGTCGAGAGACACGCCTTCGTGCCGTCCTTTATGGCGCAGAGAGTGAGCCACTTGCTAATCAGGCCACTCCAGCGCAAACGGGATCGATCAAGCGCGCAAGTACTACGGCTTTCAAGCGTGCTTCCAAAGCATTGCCAGCACTTCCAGGAGAAGACAGTCGTCCAGTTCCACTCCAAGCAAATGGCCATGTAAGAAAATCCTCTTTAAAATTATCTGCTGCCACCATTCTAGGTGCTCCCAAGCCGAAGGCAATTGCTCTTCCGGCGCTTGACACAACAAATTCGTCTGTCTCTGAGACGGCTGAAAGCCCATCGAACTCACCCGCGGATGTTAGGTTCAGCCCCGGGGGCAGGCCAATAGTCTCGCGTGCAGTCAATGTAGATAGGATGAGCTACTCGTCTGAGCAGGAGACTTTAGCGATGTTGAAAGGGGACAGGAAATCCACCATCGTGGGTCCGAAAGACCTGCCAGGGCCTTCATCTGCGACACAGGCCCAACAAGGCCAAATTGCGACTGACGATGCCTCTGCGTACAAGCCTTTCAAATACAACGAGGGTCGTTCAGAGGCTCGTAATTATGCTGCAAACCGACAATCTAAGCGCCAGTCACAATTTCGGCCTTATGCGGCAAAGACAATGGATTCTGATGAGTATCGAGACATGTTCCTGGCTGATAGGGCCAACCTTGGCCTAAAGGATGGGGTCACAGCCGCTGAGAATGCCCCACAAGCCGAGATCAATGCCGCGGAAACTGCCAATCCAGATCTACGGCGGTTTGTACGTGCCGATTTCGACCCTCTACTATCCGTCTTACCAGAATCGGGCGAGATACATACGGATGCCAGTCAATTCTTCAACCTAAGACAAGTAGCAGATGCGGTGCCGGATGATTTTAGTTTCATCCATCAAAGCGTTGTGGCCTGGGACGGGAAAGCTCGGAGACAGCGAGAGGTAAACGAGCGCGAAAGACATGCCAGGCAGATGGAGTCAGAGCAGAAGATAGACGCGCTATTCGATGACCATGAAATTGGATATGGTGATATCTCTGAGCTTGAGTCGGGCTTCAAGAGATCCGAAGCTGCGAGAAAAGCCGACGAGGACCGTTCCGAATATAAGACATTCGTGGCTGAGGTTTTCAACGTTGTCTGGGCCCGTTTGCATTATGAAATTGACCAGTTGAATCCGCATTATAATGAACATACGAAGATGCTAAATGACTCCACCGCCGGCAAAGACATGTTCGATCCTTGTGGAAAGCAGTTTGCTCTCGCACCAACAATGGATGCTCTACTTACATTACATCAAAAGCTGGAAATCCGACATCAAAAGGCTTTCGAGGCGGTTTTGGAAAGGGACCGGCGGCTCAAGAAGACTGAGCTTTCTCCTTGGTACAGTCTCGGCAATGTTACGAAAGTAAAACAGTTGGAAAGACAATTCGAAGACGCTGAAAAGAAAGCTATTGTGGAGTATTGTCGACAACGGGATATTCGAGCCAACGACCTCATGGACGTCCTCGATCAGAACACGCTTCGAGGAGTCGGGGCCAATCAAGACTACATGGAAATGGTCATGAAAGCGGTCCGACGCATTGCCTCGGGAAGAGCTTTTGCCTCCCAATCGGATGGTGGTGAACCTGGAGTTGGGCTGGAAGAGGTTACGAAAGCGAAATCGGTGACCAAAGCTCTTGCTACATCCTCGGAACAGATAGTTCAAACCTTCCATGTCGCGGACATGCTGTTGAACGCCGCGGATTATGAGCTTTCGGTCGCGAAAGCCAAGCTCTCGGGTGCGGATCCAATCACATTCCAGACTTTGAAGGAAGAGCGAGCAAAAGAAGATCAGAAGCTCATGAGAGATTTAGAGCATCGTTTAGCCCTGATCCGAGAAGACTCGAGAAGGACCAACGACGAGATTGTCAAACTGCTCTTATTCCTTGGCGTCCAAAGTGGACACGCCGGGGCCTCTTCAGCCGTTTCGCAGGAAGCCGACTTGGGGCACGAGGAGCGCCTACACCGGGCCTTGGCCGACGCGAAAAGGAGAAATGCACTGAAAGAGTCCGGGACAGGGACAGTTCTGTAACGAAGGTGTCCTTGATGAGAAGGGTGATTTACCCACCATACGTACATCTACTCTAATTGACGACGGCCGGGGATAGCAGTCCGGAGGCCAAAGCACTACCCGGATATGACTGTGATGAATTTTGCCTGTAGAGTGTCTCGAGAGTGTATAGATAGACGACAATGTAAGTGATTAGTAATGCTGTTGGATATCGATCATGTTCCGCGATCATAATGTACTTGGCTGTGGGAAGGTACCTCGGTATCCTGGAAGTACAATGTAGGTACATTAACTTGGTAAGGTACCTTAGTAGTCATAGAAGAAGATGCCGTGGTTGGCTCGGAGATGAGAGGCGGGGCCAAGGGTGGCTTGGTCAGCTGCTCAGCCACTCGCCTAACCGCAACCGGAGTAGCCTCTCAGCCTTTCGATCTGACCTTGTACGAGGTCTAGGTAGTACGTACCCTCGTACCTTAGTACTGACAGGAGTAAGGTGGTAGTCCCTGCGCCTGCTTCCCAAGTTCCCAAAGCTGTGAACACCACTAACTTGGGAGCACTACCACTCTACCTCTCACTCACCAACCACCCTGATCCGCTATCCTACCGAGTACACCCATACCTCTACCCTTTCACCCCGCCCCTTCGCCCCTTCTCGAAATCGTCACCCAGTCCAGTTTGGCCAAAGCGCTCACCAAGCCTATCGCCCATTGGTCGGAGTCGCGCCCCGAGGCTGATCATCAACCTACCCAGTCGGACTTGCTCACCACCACGTCTTTCCCCATCCAGATCTCAACAGCAACAACGCTTCCGAGGCTAAAGAGGATTGCCATTTACTTTTGCTTGGATGGGCTCGGACATCTTGATCACTCCATCATGCTCCACGAGACAGATTGCGTTTGAACTGCTGCTATTGCGGATCGTTGGACATCAGGCTTCACTCCTATTGAAAACAATTACCTTCGATCCGTCTTCCAAAGGCCGGCAATCTCGAAGTTTGTCGCATTGAGGTCAGTCCACTCTCGAACAACATCAGCGCATAGCTTGACAAAATGTCTGACTTGACAACTTTCCATCTTTCTTGTATTCGAGCACCGAATGCCGCGCGCTTGGCTTGGGGCGGCGCAACGTTTCGGACAAACGTGCAGAGCTGTCGTATACGGAAATTCCCATATCCGTGTAGCGGAGCGTCAATACCTGCTCTAACATAAGCGATAGAACACAAAACATCTCCGAATCACGAGGCTAACATTGCTGCATAGTGACCCAAAGCCAGATCCCGTGGTTTCGAGCCCCACGACGTACAAATCGCATTCGAAAAGCTATGTAGATGGCTGCCACTTCAACGTCTTACTCATCGCCCGGCGCACCAACTCAAAGCTCGTCATCACCCAAAGCCGATATCTTCCTCAAACCGCAAAGTCCTCGCAAACGCAGACGATCAAGAGAAGACTCACACGAAACTCCGCCTCACCAAACACCGAAGATATCTCCAGTACCATTGTCGCCCAAGACCACCTTTCCTTCGGAACATTCGGTGAAGCCCTTCACTAGGTTTGCGGCATCTGCCGCCGAAAGACGGCAACAAGCTGAACCAGACAAGACATTTGGTCGTCAAATAAGTCCTAACCCCGCAATACAAGCCATCGAGAATCTGCGCGGCACTAACGATCACATGATGAGCAGGGTGCAAGATGCGCCCCATCCTACAACTAGCATTAGCGGACCTGTCGCTGCAGCTGTCGTCACCATGGTATCAGACCCACCGCAAGATGAGAGAGTGATGCGAAGAAGCCCTACGAGTACGATGAGCGTGGGGGCTTCAGACAACTTTGCCATGGCACCAGCCGGCACAAATGGTATATCCGTTGCAAGTCCAGGCCAGATGAGCCAAGGAACAATCAACGATGATCGCAGCGACAATAGCAAAGAGACCGAAACACAAGAAAATGAAGGCAAAGAAGGTTACTCCAATAAAGCAATGACATTCCCAGGCCCCCTGCTTAGCGCACCCACCAGCGACGTGAGGCGGGGAATGAGCCTGCCAGGTTCGGGGTTGAAGAGAGACAATTCGAGATCCCCGTCCACCAAAAAGCATAAATGCCCGTATTGTTCCACTGATTTTACTCGCCACCACAATTTAAAAAGTCATCTTCTGACACACAGCCACGAGAAACCGTATTTCTGCGAAACTTGCGAAGCCCGCTTCCGTCGACTGCATGACCTCAAACGGCATACGAAATTGCATACAGGTGAGCGGCCTCACGTCTGTCCGAAATGCGATCGAAGCTTTGCTCGGGGGGATGCCCTTGCGAGACATGCCAAAGGACAGGGAGGATGTGCTGGCAGAAGATCGAGTATGGGAGGCTTTGGCGATGATGGCAGCCACAGTGACAGACGAGACTCGCATGGCCAAGATGACAATATGCATGGCCTGTTGTACACCGGTCAAGCATCACATGAACCTGAGCTCATGGACGACGATATATCCGGCAATGAGATTGCCGGCCGAAGTTTGCCCAGTATACGGCGACCCGAAGCGTCCGCTGACACCGCTCGCCACACTGGCTCTGAAAGTAGTAGTATATATCAAGCCCGCCCATCAAGTACATATCCTCCGGTCGCGGTTCGACAACCCGGATCTGGTGGTTTGTACCCCCCTGGCTCTGCTGCTGGCGGCGGCGGCGGTGGCGGTGGTGCAAGCGGTCCAAATTCTTCATCTTCTTCGGGGATCCAAACTTCACCTGGACACTATCAAGCACGCGGTGGAGCCAGCATCTCAAACTTCCCAACTGCAGGTCCTCAGGTGTTTTCTCAGGGTGGCATGACAGAAAGCCCGAAGCCTCTGTCACCTGGCGGGACAGCATCTCATCAACTTGGTCATCATGATTCTGGCATACGCCGTGCCAGATCACCGAGCTTGACGCAACAATTCCAGCAACAACAATTCGGTCGGCGGGCTAGTACCATGAACAGTTCTCCGCAACTCGGTTTACCATCCCCGCTTTCCGGCTCCAATCACCCCTCTGCACCTCAACTGCCATCGTTGCCCGGCCTAACGCCGCCAGATGCGCGTTACACATTACCCAGCCAAACTGCTGGTGCAAATCACGCTAGCGGTCAGGTCTCTCCAGGCTTTCACTCGCAACCCCTGTCGCAAAATAACAGCCTTTCCAGCCACGGCACAGGCCCGCACGCCAATAGCGGTGACGGAGGCTCCAATGCCTACACCCACAGCGCGGACCGATTATGGGCCTGTGTTCGCGAACTAGAGATGAAGATTGACCGACTGCAAGAGGAGGTCGGAACGTTGAAGGGACGGCTCGATAAGGCCAATCAGTAAAGAAACACCCAGCATATCTCAGTTTCGTCATGTTCATATTAGCGGCATGACAGCGGGAGTCTGTTAGTAATGCGAAGCCCAGTACACGATAGGGGCTTCCCCCAGCGGAAGGAACAAGCTGGTTGATTATGATGTGAAAAGGTTGGAGGTATTCGGGGCGGCTTGGTGATGACCTGCATGAGCCGGCGTCGAATCATTTCTCAGCATGTACGGCGTTTCGCCAGTTTTTGTTTCACTCACGTGGCTTCCCGTACGGTGGTGGTCGGTCTCAATGGCACCCCCTGAATGAGTTTGTCTTTGGCGATAAGATTTGTCGCTACGATGCTACTCGTGGTGCATGAGGGCTATAGTCTTGGATCTTGGTCGCAGGATATCCGCTATTGAGATCGAAGACATGTACAATATGTAGTATTTTCTTGGCCAAATCATGTCATTTTCTTTGAAGACAAGACACTTGGGGATATCAAATCATGGATGGCTATTTCCCACACATGCAATTGGGTCTACGGATGACAAAAGGCAGCGAACAGCTCTGACGACCGTGGTCAATTGTGGCCTGCTGTTGAAAATGTTCCACGCGAAGACTCCCCAGTGATCCTGTTTTTAAACTTCTGCTGCTACTTTTCCATGAGGAAGCAACACTAGGGAAACAGGTCGTTCAGAATGCATAATCCAGGTGAAGTTATTGCGATTCGGATCAAAAACGATCCAGTGTCCTCCATGTCACGAGACGTGGCCGCACACGGGCTGTTTGACACCACGCCTGGGACCAAAATGGCGGCTTATTGTACACCATGATTGACCAAGGACGGAAAAGCGCAATAGTAGAGCTGGGTTCACATGCCCAGCTGGATACAGTTAAGATGCGAGAGGCACCTCAGACTATACTCCTATGCCATCGCCACAGCTTTGCTCGGTTGACCAGACATGCAGCTGAGTTGAGCTTGGCCAAAGGTCAAGTCATGACAGGCATGCATGCGGATGACTCTTTGGCGGAGCTATAGACCGTTGCTGCTGGGAAAGTGAGAGGTGTAGTCCACAGCAAGTAGCAGGATGCAACATGGGATTTGTATGACTGTGCCGATGAGGGTTGGAAAAGAGGGGGATTGCAGGAGTTGAAGTGGTCGAAGGGGTGAGATGAATGCCTTGCTGTGTAGGAGACTTTAGGAGACGATGGCCCGAACGCTTGGGCCATTCCGTCCAATAGCAGCGCAGGTGCCGGAATGCGGCACGGTGCGGCGTTAGCGCTTTTCGCTTAGCTGAACCCTGTCGCTCATCGCTCATCTTCTTTGTACCCGGTCAATGACGACCGCACCTCCACATCCAAACCTCCAATTGTCTCCTTTCAGTCATATCGATCTTCAGCTCGTCTGCACGCTCGCTGCTACTTCCCGTCATGTGATCCCTCCGCGACTGGCGCTGGAGAACACTAGCCGCTCCGCCGCCTAGAACAATCCCATCGTGAGCCCCAAGCCCAATCACTGTTTCAACTTGACAACCTGCTCGAAGCCACCATCGCGCTTGTGCGAGTGATTCATAGAGTCTAACAGTTAGTAACCGGATGGGTCCGACGTTTTACTGGCTCCTGAAGAACAACGGCCCTTTCGCAGCGGGATAAAGGCCACTTCTGGCTCTGCTCTAACCCTTCCTTTGCCTCTCAGAATACGTAGATAGCATTGTCGCTCTCCAATCATGCCATCACACTGGCCCATAGAGCTTCGGAGACTGTCCGTATACAGGATTAGCATTGCCGACTCACGCATTTCCCGTACATTGCCCGGCGTCTGTCCTAGAAGCGCCGTGGGGCTGAGATGTAGTTGGTATTGCTGTCTTTTAGTCCAGGTCAGGCTTTCTGCCTGATGTCTTTATTACTAGGAATCATACAAGAAGGACCCCGCAAGACGTGAAAGAGATCATAGCTCAAGGTTCTCGAGTCCTGTACCAACAACCAATGTCCATGTCGAATCCATTGTCGAAATTTCAACGCCTTCAGATTGGTGATATGGCGGAGACACGTTCTCAGAGGCAACGTCAGCAGCAGCGAGCAGATGCAACTGCCAGGAGCCGAGGGAGAGGACGGGCGAGAGCTGGCGTTAGCTCACAACCTCCACGCGTTATCTCACCTACCCTCGGTCATTCTGGCATGCAATACTATACCCACAGGTTGTCGCCAGATTCGTCCCGACGAGCCAATGAAGGTCTTGGATCGGACTTTTTTGTGGACCGATTGCGTCGTCATGAAACCGTCGATAGGATGTATTACGCTTTTCAATTGAAAAAACCTGTCAGCGTACGAATTCATGATCCAGCAAATAGTATCAACAGGGTAGAGTGTACATGTGGCGAGCAGACCCCTTGTGTCCATCTTTATGTACGTCTTTTTTCACGTAGTCAATGCTTTACTGATGATCTACAGTGGCTTTTTGACGGCTTAAGAGCAGTGTTCAGGGATCAGACAACAGCCGGGCCGCGCGACATATCCGATGGTGCCATGATCACTGACGAGATTAGCGAGCTGTACAATCTCATAGGGGAGAACATGGTCAATTTACCGAAAAAACTCAATACCACTCGTGGATCGGAATCATCCTCCGATACTGATGAAGACGTAGAAGAAGAGGAAGAAGAAGAAGAGGATGTAGAAGAAGAAGAAGACGCTTCCGTGTCTCCTGAAGCAGAAGTACGAGCGTCTCTGTCAATTGACATGCTCTCGATCTTCGATAGCGAGAAGCTTCCAGACGAATACGCAAGTGAATTGCCAGAGGTATTTGTGAATGCGGCTTTTGAGGATGTTCTAATTCCTGGGAATCTTGCGGCAACCATCTATGGACTCGCTGTTCGCGAAGAAGCGTTCTACATGCATCTTCGCAAATTAATAAATGCAGATGTTTGCGCCGACCATTACCTGCGTAAACAGCGCCGAAGGGCTGAATGGGCGATATGGAAGCTAGATCAGCCATTGGATGATCCCCCAATCAAGGTCTACGAATGCGGCGAAACCCTGCGACAGATCGTGCGAGAGGTGTGCTTAGACCGAGAAGCTAGAACTTTGAAAAGACCACTAGGTTTGCAAACTCTGACCAATGCTGCGGAACTCTTGGTGAACATCCTCGTCGACGTATGCGACCATGATAAAAACATCAATCCGTCTCCAGGGCCTGATGCGAACCTGTACACCTGCTTGATTGGCGAGCCTTCTCCGTCCGAGGAGGGTGACTTCGTTATCGATCAGCTTCGCAAATTCCCGCAGAATGAGTGGAGGCATCTGCTAGAGTCCCTGTCGAATATCGCTGAACACGTTCGCAACAGTGCGTCAGAGGGACGATACCGCTCGGTCAGATACGCCGAAAAGATCGAGGGCATGATGAACGACTACACTAGCTCGGCTTTTGAGCCAAGCTCTTCGTCGCACCGACGACCAACGTCTGATTATAATCGTGAAAGCCAACGGCGTCGATATCACTGAACATACTTGCCCCTGAATCAGAGAGCGTTGAGCAGGTTGCTTTACTGGTTGTTCACTGGGTCCCCGAATCGTCCATTTGCTTGAGGGATGCAGAGATTTTTTACAGTCTGTTGTTCCCTATTTCAGATTCCTTAGGGCGGTCTGTTTTGATACACTCGATATCATGCTGCTGGTGTGGCATTGCCAAGGCTCTTTAGATAGTCTTTTTTCCCAGTGTAGTTAATGGAGAACAACGGGCTGGTCCCATTTCCTCTGCCATTCGCTTCATCCTCAACATCATAGACTCGTTTTTCAGCATTCTCTGAATTTTATCAAAACCAGTCTCTCAGTGGCCTAGACGGAGAAACAACCAAGGATTAAGCCGAAAGGACGGTCAAATCTTTATCCTGGACTCCCTTGTGTCGCAAGACGAAGCAATAGCAGCAAGAACCACTGACAGAGAAAGCTCGCTTTCCAGACTGAAGTGGCTTCATATTTCACAGCATTTACTCGTACCCGGATATGATTGATACGTGTAGCTTACCTCACCCTGTCGAAGTCATGATTGCTCATTTTGATCAATTTCGCTAGTATGTGAGTAATGGTTTCGCAAGTCATAAGGTAACCCTTGCATCGATCACCCTATTGAAGATCAATCACGACACGGCCCTTCAACTTTGCCTCCTTCAGCTCTTGGAACACCTGAGTCCAGATTGGGTCAGTCATACAGCCACCTTTACAATCTAGTTTCGGAATGCTTACATCCGTCAGTTTTTCCATCTTCTCAACCCGGACGTGTGTCTTTACGATCCCTCGAGCGGCAAAATCCATGCACTCTATTGCATCTCGACGATTCCCTACCGCAACGGCAGTAACTAATCGTTGATTTCAGTCAGCCTTTCCACTGGGGATCAAGCGTTGGGCTACAAAGACATGTTTCTCGGGCAGACTGCTCATATGACAGGTCTAATGCTGTGCGGGAGATGAGCAAATGGAAGGCAAAGCTGCGAAAAGACGTACTTGTAGCTTGCTTGAAGATTAATGTCGCAGGGTAGCCCTTGCCGATCGGCTGCGGCTCTCCTTCAGGCAAACCGACACAGACCCTGAGTGATTGTCGGAGTCAGCATTGCCTTCTAGAGAGGTCTGATGGCTTGAGACACGTTGCCATATGAAGAGCAGGGGAAGAAGGCTGCCAAACTAACGTACACAGTACCGCCAAACCTCAAGAAATCCAGCGCTTGAGAGTAGGCCTTGTTGCTCGCGGTACAAACAAGAACGGCACTTGCACCTAGACCGCCGGTCAACTTCAACACTTCTTCGGCGATTGACTGGTCATCGTGTTTGGTAATGTCGATGAAGTGCTCGGCACCACAGTCTTTCGCGAGCTGTTCCTTGGAGCCATCATCGATACCAATGACACGAAGAGCCATGCCTCGGCTGGCTAATTGACATGCGATATGGCCCAATCCTCCGCCAGCACCAGCGATGACTACCCATTGACCTGACTTAGCGCCTGAACGCCGCAGGGCGGCATAGGTAGTTATGCCAGCACAGAGCATTGGTGCTGCGTCCGCAGATTCAAGCTCGTCCGGAATCGGCGTCACATAGCTAGTGACCATTTAGCCGCCTTTTGATTTCTAGATTGTGCCCAAAGAATCACATAAAACATGCGGACTCACTTCGCTGGGCCGATGCAATATTGCTGGAAGGTACCTGGAGTGCCATAACCGCTAATCTTGCATTTGTGGCATAAAGCATCGGCTTCTTCGAGACAAGGAGCTGACGGAGTGATCCGGGTTAGCCTTGCTATAGACCAATCCCATCAAGGCAATGGTTCAAAACACGCCACGATTTCCTTGCTCGATTCGACGAAGGATAATCAACTTACGACAACTCCCGCAGGTGCCTGACACCCTTTGTTTCCTCATTAGTATTGCAATCTCTGATATCCCTGGGGTACGCATTACCACTTGATACCGACACGGTCGCCGATTTTGATTGATGAGTTTTCCGCACCAGGCCCCAACTTTACAACTTTACCAACTCCTTCATGGCCCCCTACCTACGTACATTACAGACTCAGCTATATGCCTAATTAAGGACGATGATCGTCTATTCGAGGGATGTCTCAAAAGGCTGACTTGTTGGGTTACGCCAGAAACAGCAATCAAGGTGAAGGGCTAGGAAGAGACGTGAAGGCTTTCACAGTTGCTTACTTGGCCCGGCTGTGTAGGTTCCGGGAGAGTTTTCCACTAAGGCAGCAGTAGATCAGCCAAGCTTCTCCTCCATGCTAACCTAGAGGTCGCGGAAGGAAAGAGAGTATGTCATCAACGAGGAGGCAGTAAGGGTGATTGGCAGCAATACAGAATTTTCCATGATTCCCAAGTCCGAGTGGCAGACGCCCGAATGCGTGCTGGCATGCTCCTAGTCAGCCAACGTGCAGTAGGCTTGACGGGCATCTCGGTTCGGGCAGGTGTTGCATCGAGTATTGTGAAGCATATGGCAGTCTTACAGATTTATCAACAGCTCGCCTGGCCCCGGCTCAGGCATGTCAAGCATTTCGACCTTGGTAGACACTTTGCCCGGCGCATCGTAGACGCAAGCTTTGTATTGTTTGGGAAGCTCAACCTCGGCCATGGCTTCGAAAAGTCGACTTGAAAGATTGGAATCAGTCTCTATAGAATGGGAAATGTAGCTGCTCTACAAGCAAAGGGTGGAGGAAGGAAGTCGATCAGCATGCAGACGAATCTTCTTCAAGCACATGCGGGGAAGGCGATTGCCTAGCTACTGGGGTACTCGTACTCGTACCTTCAGAGGGTAACTAGAAGAGCACAAGCTGGCGGCAATAACAATGTGATTGGCAATAAATGCCTTTGCCTTGTACGTGCGGGGTTACGGACGAGGGGGTTCTTGAATAAGCGATTTCTGGATAGGCCGCGAGAAACTTATAACAAGTTGTGATAGAGAAGGTATGCATAGTTATAACAATGTTTGATACTTGCGTTGACTCACGTATTGGAACTTCATCCTGTGCGAGCTGGCAGCCTGGCACTCTTTTCATCATCCAGCACTCGTACAAGCGCCCGGGAAGACGCCAAAAGGTTCCCGGTCTCTCGGAGCGCGTCAGGGGAGCGGCCTCGGTTCTTGGCTCACCTGAACCCGTACTGTTCCTGTCAATAATACCTAATGGCGATTGTTTACAAAGATTGGTCTCTGGGACATCTGAACGACACAAGTGTTAGATAATTCGCCGTCGCTAAGTGCGCTTTATGATTACTACCGTAGCAGTTGTTGTGCCGTGTCACTGCTTTGTCAGCCGCGCTGATTGCTGCAACCGTCTGTCTAATATATCGACGTCCGATGACTAACATGCTTTTCCATCTCAGCTTCGGCCAACCAGACATCTGCTCGCTCAATATTTCTCGTTTGGGGCTCGTGTCTACATCTCCTTCATTTTCTATTCGGATGGATGGTCAAGATCGAGCCAGGTCCATTGCCCTGCCTCTTTTCCCCTTGCCTCTCCTTCCCTATCTTCATATCCATAAAAGCCAACAAATTTCCTTTCGTAAAAAAGATCCCACAGTCCCAATCCAGCTTCGTTGACTGAGGTAATGATGGCCCCTACAATAACCCCAGTGTCTTTCGCAGCGACAGCTTTCGATTACTTGATTGCTGGTGGTGGCACTGCCGGCCTCACGCTGGCTGCGAGATTGTCCGAAAATCCACAGACTACGGTTGGTGTCATCGAAGCCGGACTTGACCGAACCGGGGATCCAAACGTCCTGACTCCGGGCTTTGCACCAGTCATGTGGGAGAACCCCGACTATGATTGGATCTTTAAGACCGTACCCCAGAAGCATGGCAATAATAGAATTGTCGGTCACCCCCGTGGAAAGCAGCTTGGTGGATCCAGTGCCATCAATTTCGACTACTGGACCCATGCCTCTAAGCAAGATATTGATCATTGGTGAGCCCCCTTCAGCTTCATAAACGGTACGCTGCTCGTTCATGGAGACTGGATAGAAGTGTCGGGATCCTAGCTCCTAGGACAACCGTCCAAAGGATCCGAATAGTCGTCTCTCTGCTCCACTTAAGGACATACTAACGGGCCAAGGGGCGAGCTTGGCAATTCAGGATGGTCCTGGGAAGCTCTATTGCCTTATTTTCTCATGTCTGAGAAGTACAATCCACCACCAAAAAACGTCACTGAACAGGTCGATACAACCTTCATTGAGCCTTCCGTTCACGGCCTTGAGGGTCCCGTCCAAAATTCTTTCCCCCCTTTCTGTAGGTCCTTCCAGGGCGTTTCGTTCGATTTGCGAATCTACCTTATGGCTGTAAGGCTGTCATGATGAGATGTTATAGCAGAAAGGTCCTGCAACTTGGAGGATATCCGAGAATGGAAATGCTGACGCGGAAACCACGTTTAGATGATAATTTTTACAGGTCTTGGGAACCAACCTACAAAGCCCTTGGCTTAGGCCCGACTGGAGATCCGAAGGCTGGGACTGCGATTGGAGCCTACACAACGTTGCTAACGATAGAGCCCAAGAATGCATCCAGAAGCTACGCCGGGAATGCTTATTATAAGCCGAATGCAGCACGACCCAACCTCCTCGTTTTGACAGGCGCCCTTGTAACAAAAGTCGTTTTCGCCAATTCTAAAAAGCCTCTTGTGGCAATCGGCGTTGAATTTGCATTTGAGGAGCATACATATACTGCTTTCTCTAAGCTTGAGATCATACTCAGCGCTGGTTCGTTCCAGTCACCTCAGCTCTTAGAGCTTTCCGGGGTGGGAGATCCGGGATTGTTGCGATCTTTGGGCGTTGACTTGCTCTATGCGAATCATCACGTTGGTGAGAACCTTCAGGACCATTTATTAGTGTACCTTGGATTCGAAGCTGCGACCGGAGAAGAAACCTTTGAGTCACTGCGCAACGCGTCTTACTTTGCTCAGGCTTTGAGCGATTACACAGCAAGGCACACTGGCCCGCTTGCTTCCGGAACTTGCAACGCTTATGTATCGTTCAGTCAGATCTTGACTGCTTTGAAGAAAGGTTCGCAGCTTTTCGGATTTGTTTGCTTATTTGTAATTGCAATCATTTACCAGCCTACTACTTACGCGAAAATGTCACATCAACAATCAGTAGTCCACGGAAGAAAGCATCAGCTTGGTTTGCAAGTCTAATGTCGAATTGAATAGAAGCGTTGCAAGACAGGCCTATGGCACTACCATCTATTTATTTCAAAGCTATTTACTACTGAGTAGAAAGTATCAAGAACAGCGGTCAACATCACTCAAGAGCTAGCATTGTCAGCTCTCTTAGGATCAAGCATGACCTCGACCAACTCAGTATATTTGAGAAAAGCCTGTTAATGGTGTCTTGTGATTCCCACAATGCAGATACTGACGCGAATACAGGAACTATTTTACCCGAGACTGACAATGCTCAAGTTCCAAAGAAAGCTCAGAAGCACCACGACAAGGCCTACGAGCTCACGCTCCGGAAATTACTAGATCCCCACGAAGCCGCCAGTCAAGAAGTCTACCTCCCTGGTGCGGTTGTACCAGCTCTTGCGGCAAATGCCAGCGCCCTTTTCACACCATCTCCAACGGACTACCCAAACAACTACTTCTCTCTTCTGACCGTCCTGGAACATCCTCTTTCCCGAGGTAGCGTGCATATTACCTCGTCCGATCCCACCGTATACCCAGCCATCGACCCCAATTATCTCTCCCATCCACTAGATCTTTACGTCGTATCACAGGCTACCCTCCATCTGCAGCAGGTAGCGCGCACCCCTCCCCTTTCCACCCACTTGAGGGATAACGGGCAGGTGTTTCAGTCTGGATATTACGAGCTCAACGAGGAAAATGTCGAAGCTTTCGTGAAGAATAGCTTTTCGAGCGAGTATCATCCCATAGGAACCTGCGCTATGGGCCCACAGAAAAAAGGAGGCGTGGTGGATGAGAAGCTCAAGGTGCACGGGACGAAAAATCTTCGTGTTGTGGATGCTAGTATCTTTCCGCTGCAGGTCAGAGGAAATCTGGCGAGCCTGGTACGTCTTTTTGGAGCCTTTTCTCTTCCTTCCCTGGATTTGCTCTAGGAATGCAGTCTAGGCCTTGAATTAGTCTGGCAATGCTGATTCACGATCTCCAATAGGTGTATGCGGTGGCCGAGAGAGCATCGGACTTTATTAAGTCTGATCAGTGAAGTGAAGGGGGTTTCTTTGGACGAAATGGTGGTTTCCATGCAGTGAATGCACTATTACGAGACATATCTCACTGCTCCCCTTTGTACCTCATTCCTTTGGCCCGACAAAAGCTTTGGCCGGCCTGGAAACGTCGCTTTTAGTCTCAGCCCAGTCATGCCGAAATCATGGAGCGCTCTTGACGACCAAGTACCAATACAAGCCTACTTGGCTTCCAACACTTTTCAGCCTCTAAGCAATTGACTGCCGCGTCTCTGAGCGTCCATGCTCATTGATACATTGAAACTTTAGGGTCCCTATAATGTTCTATCTAAATTGTATAGGAATATCATCATCATATATTTCATATTAGCGGTTAATGATGGCCTACCCCCTCCGAGTATCCCGGTTTCTCCAGCGAAGCTTTCGAGGGGAGAGATAACCGACGAGGGGAAGACTGGCAAGATATGGGTCTTTGCTCCGAGACGTTGGAAATCACCAACCGGATCCTGATCAAAAAACTCATCCCCCGAATTGCCCACAACCCGAGCTTCAGCCCTTCTTCGGCTGGCAAGGTGAAATGCACTCTGGTGAGCCCGCCGTGTGATCAAATCGACATATCGGCATCCAACCCCCACGTACAAAGCACGTTGCTTCATGCGATACCTCTCATTGGTCCCAGGTCTCACGTAATTTCCATGTGAGCACGAAGCAGGTATTGGATCGGACAGGTTTGGTGTGCGAAACTTTCCATCTTGCTTTTTAAAAATCAATCTTGCCATCTGTTGGCGTAAGTAAGTAGCAGGATATCACCTTGGAGCGAACTTATCTCTAAACTGGTCTCACCGTCGAACCGTATATTATTGATCGATCGGTTAAGATTTGCCCTTGCCTTCCTTACCTGCGCTACGAACCTTTACCATGAACTCTTCTGCTCCACCAACGCGCCACGCCCCTAGCCCTGTACCGCCTCTCCATCCCAGCTTGCCCAAGACCTCTTGCCTATCGCCATAAAGACTACCTTCCAGGGCGCCAAGCAACGCTACTGCCGTTCTGATAATCACGCCATCACCGTCGAAAACCATAACATCCCAGACCCGTGTGACGATCTCTACTCCTAAGCCTTCCCCGGGACCTAAGAACAGTGTGCGCATCATTGGCTCTAAGATTTCACAAGGTGCCAGACCGAGGCCGGAAGGTGCGGGCTCGAACAAACGATCGTGTAAGCGCGGAAACTTACTCGATAGCAGTGCCAGGGTGAGCGAGTACGCTTTCCCAGTTGCCGCTGGATCACCGATTAGGAAAGCTAGAGGCAGTGGACGATTGAGTAGATTGCACAGGGATAGAAAGACTCGAGAAGGCGAGGTGTAGCTGAGTAGCAGCGTGGCTGCGAGTAGCTGAGGACTGATTAGTAGTACGCGCTGGACTGGATAGCAGAAATCATGGTGAGTGTAAGGATCAAGACGACATTGAACTTACATGGGTTCCGTGACTGTAGCCAACATCGGAGCGATACATGGAATATGCCATCAGAACTTTGGTCAGATCGTCATGCAATGGGTTTCCTACTTGGAACATCTGAAGCTGTGGTAGCGTTGCGTTGACGTCCCGCCGTATAGCACCAAACCATGCACGTTCCTTACACTGCTCGTACTTGCCTCCCTTCGCTATTTGCGCCTCGACGTCCTGAGACTTTTGCAAAGCCCTCGAAAATGTGGCAATCGTGAGCGCAAGGTCATTTCCTATAGCCTTCTCCCAGACCTCAGCTCGTGACCTTGGTGCAATTCCCCGCCACCATAGTTCCCGTGTTCGGGGCTGTGGTTCAAAGGTCATGTCAGTACCATTCTCTGACAGGTAGGAAGAAGAGTGAATGCCAGAAGCTTTGACTCTCTTCAGGGGTCTTGACGAACCTCGTGGATCACATGAGTCCAGTTCGGCAGCACGCTATCGTAAGACAATCAGCATCACGCAGCATCATGGTACCATGATAGCAAATCCAAAGGTGAGAGTACAGTCTTAAAACAATGAAGTTTTGATTAAGGTAAGACGAGATTCATGCAAATTTAAGGGCATTTTAGTGTTTGAGCCGCTTACTGTTCTTCCCAGATTCGCTGAAGGGCATTCTTGGTGTCATCCTTGGCACACTGTGCGTTCGCGACCGTCGCCGCCTTTCGTTTCTCTGGACAGCAAATTGATGTGAGTCCGTTGACCGAGTCATCGCAATATCTGTACAATCATACCAGCTTGTAGGCTCAATTCCATCATGCGTTGATATTCTTTCAAGTGTCTCCTCTCTTCCTTCTGGTTTTTCGGTGGTAGCCAGCTCGGTCTAGTCCTACTTAAGACGCGCTCCTTTTCAATGCTGATCGGCAGAGGATCGATCATCAGATTATTTGTTCTGAGGGGCGGCAAATCGATGCTTGTCTTTGGTCGCTGGAGGTCGATGGAGAAAGGTTCCAGCTTGGATGTTTTGTGGTTGGCCATCGTAGAATCGGCAAAGACCTCAAGTGCTTCGGTCAACTGTTGTGCATCCTCGGAGAGCTCCGACATGGCAATGGTCCAGGACTTCGCACGACTTTTGGGCGGCAAGCTATGGCTACTGGGAGTATCGCTGCGAACACGGTGGGAATAACTTTGCGGAGACTCAGGCATGGCGTTAGCCGCACTTGACTTTGACGGAGCTGGGATACTAGCAAAGGGCGTCTGTAAAGAAGGATGCGTTTCCCGTCTCCGTGATGCCGGACTTTCCGCACGCGTTCTTTCTAACTTAGGACTTAAGGGCGCATTCGTGGTGCTAGTGCTTTCAACAATTGGGATCTCTGCGATAGAGGGACGTGGTGAAAGTGGAACATTCCATAGACTCGCATCATCCGGAAGATCCTCGTCCGTGTCATCGTACTCCTCTTCCAGTTCCTTAGCTGTTTTGCGATTTGGCTGCCATGAACCTCTCCTACTTATACTCGCGATCATTGGTGGAGATACGAGCTGACGTGAATGAGCGAGAGGAGCTGACTGCGGCAAGACGGAAGAGGATGGAGCAGCTGATGGAGAGGGCGAACGCGACCGACTATGATTACTCATAGCTCTCCTAGCCAGTCCTGAAGAGGTCGAGAATTTCCGCGTGGTGATAGTTCCAGCAGGCATGACCAGCGCGTTCGCTGGCCCAAGACCCAAGCCCTTTTTCCCCTGGGCATGGCGATCTTGAGCGATATATCTTCTCCTATCGCCGACCGTGAGATCTCGTAGAGGAGTTGTCAGGACGTCGCCTTTCATTATTGGAGGCACGGATTTGGCAGCGTCATCGCGAGGCCTACCGCGGTGGTCGAGCTGAACCTCTTTCGTAAGACTGATGTCTTCGAAATGATTGGAATCTATCAGATCCGCGTCGGCGCCAGAACACGAGGACGCACGGAAGGAAGAGGACCTCGAATGGGTCAGACCCAGGGAAGATACAGGGACCAGTGGGTTCGATATGGTCATTTCATTGCTGAGTGCGGCTGGATCTATCAACGGGCGGGGAGCCGAACGAGGAGAAGTGGCAGGTGAAGCTTCAGCAAAAGAGGCTTCCAAGGTAGATTGATCTGAGGCACAAGGGAAGACTGTCCCAAGAGAATGTGTAACGTGACCAAAGAAATTGTGTGTATGCAACGAAAAAGCCTCTCCAAAATGTACAGAGTCGTTCCAAATATGTACAGACGGACAATCAGTGTTGCTGATGTCTTGGACGGATGAGGTGAACGACTGCGCCAAGACTTTTAAGTTCGGCTACGGCTTGTTTGGGTTTAGCACGTGCAGCACGTGCAGCAGTGGGAAACGAGCACGTGATAAGTCTTGCTCCTCTCAACTCTGAAAACAGAGCGAGCACGTAGACTGAAGAGACAGACTAAACCTTCTACCTTGTAGACAAACCTCGTTGCGACGAAACCTTCTCGCCGGCGCAGAACCGATGGCTTATTTTCCTTCAGTGCGCATGACAAAGGCTTCCTCTCGAAAGTGCGGGAGCGAAAGCGCATGCTCGCTTTGTTCTAGCAGTTTCAGATACCTATCTGGTGTCGGTTTCGGACTCCATTCAAGGACACATGGCCACTTCGCATGAAATTCAGGGACCCAATGCTTCGCCTTCGTTGGCGGTGATCAGTATGATCCGCTGTGGATCCCAACGTTGTCCGTGTTGATCGTGGGCTTTAGTATCGATACTTTCGGAACTCCCTATTCCCACGGTCTTCTGCTTGACTAAGTCTCAACGCTGCTCTTCGTCCATTCGGTGCGCATCTCTTGCTTTCTCCCTCAAGCCATTCAATCACGCGAACATACCGCGACTGCTTCTGGCCAAGAACACAATGAAATGCTCTCGATGCTAACCTACCGTTTCCGCGCCCTGGTCAGCTCGAGAATTGGTGCAATTAAGGTGAACTATCGAGGAAACCCAGTACAGTCAAGCCAGAAGGAGACATGTTAGAAATGCTTACCAGCGTATTTGGCATCTGTCAATCGCGCATTGGTAGTCGTCACGCTGATTATGCTTGTGTTCGGCTTTAACCAGCAGGTATGCCATATTGATGAGATCGTCAATGGTACCTAGCGTGACAAGGGGAAGAGGCTTGATCAGTTTGTTCATTGCTTAAGGAATAATGCGGTGCACATCGGGGGTGCACGATGCGCTTTGGTAGCCATCGCTGGGTGGCTCAGGTAATCAGGGTTCAACTTACGAATTAGAAGAGTTGCAGAAGGATTGCTATCTTTAGCCATGCACCTTCCATATCTGTAGTATTTCATAGCAGCTTCGAGGAAGTTCTGGTAAATCGTTGAAAGGACGGTGTGCATGGAGTTGAAAGTAGTGTCGAGGAATAATTTATGTGTCTGAATTTTGAAAGCACTGGTAGTTACTATGGTCAGCCACGCACAATAGCAACAGCTAGAGAAACCGTATACTTAAGGGCCTTGGCGTGGAACTTCCTCCCAGGCATCTTACACAGTTCCACAGTCAGTGAATCGGCGATGACTGTATAACGATTTAGCGTGAACTGGCAGTCTGCAGACAAATCGCATTACCGGTCTGTTTCCTCCGTTGCCGGTCCTTTGTGATTTCTAGTGTTTTGGGGTTGATCAGATTTCCACAATAAGGGAATGCGTTTTTCTCCATGGGTATTTGACAACCATTGATGGAATTTTCAAAATTCGCGACGCTTTTGCTTGGATTGACTTGCACGCCGTATTCCTTGACGCCCGCATGCATGATCCCCAGGAATCTTTTCGCATGCTTTTCGTTCGTAGTAATCAGTAGGAAGTCGTCAACGAGTCTGAATAGTATGCTCTGGTCGCTTCGAAGAAAACTTAAATAATCTGTCTCGAAGCTAGCGTAGACGAAGTTGCATAACAAATTGGAGAGGACTGATCCTTGGGGTATGCCTGCTTTCTGTCTGTAGAACTTTTTGCCAATTTTGAGCATATTCTGTTGGGCATGCTCTTCCAGCAACTTTAAAAGCGTATCTTTCCAATAGCTTGAATGTCCCACACTGTCAACGAAGATTGTGTTTCTTTTGCCATTCGCGATGTTTTCTTTGAGAAATTGACGAAAAGGCAGGAAGTCGGCGACGGCTTGTGCTCTAGACACATATCTCCTTGTGCATCTTGCCCGAGAATACGGAGATGCGTTGTCTTTTTGGGCATTGACGGCTCTAATTTCAGCGTGACGACATACATGGTATTCATCCTCTTCCATCAACTGCTTTGCGATTATAACACTGAACCGCTGGGGAAGTGTATCAAAACAGGCTTGAACATCACACTTCGCAAAGTAAAATCGGGCTGGCTGCCCCTTCCCCGTGAATTGATGCCGAAACCCCTTCATTTTGGTGTACATGTCTCCAATTGAAAGCAGCGCCGAGCCAATGCTTTTGGGTTTCAGCTTCTTACTGTAATTAAGAACACTGAAGATGGGCTGTATGACGGAATTGATGCTTCTACCCAAAGTAGACTTCCCATCTTTAAACTTATTGACACGCCGTCGGAGGTTAACAATAGGTCGCATTCCTTTCGCCTTAGGGAGAAGCCTTATATGGCTAAACCCCAAAGTACGTGCACCAAGGGTTTCCAACGCGTTCGCGGTTGGTATTTCTTCCAACATAGACAATTTAATCCTGGTTAAAGCAGGCTCTGCTAACATCCGCCAGGCATCATGGCGGAAGTAAAACAACCTATTACGATGAGTACTGGACTCCGTGACGTGAAAGTTGGAGCGGATCAATGGTATCAGAAGGGAATCGAAGACGTAATATAGAAACTCAAGATAGATCTCTTTGCGCTTCTGCACATCAGAAGCAGCAGTATGACCTACTCTATCTGAGCCCGGAGGTTCCAACCATGTAATCGGCTTTAGCTGATAGATGTAAGCTACGTTCCTGAATACGCTTACTACTTTACCTTGATCCCCTGGAAAACATTATGTAATGAAAGTGTTTCATATTTCCTCAGTCGCACAAATTTGTCGACACTCTTCATCACGATGTTCTTGTTATTCAACCCATGAGTTGAAACCCCCCAGAAGTCCTCTGGTATAAGTTTTGAGAGTGCAGCGCGGCAGAAAGATGAGACGTTCGCATGAGCGGTTGCAAGGCGTGTAAAGTCTGTTTCCGGAAATCTCACTGTATCATCCTCCTTCGTTGAGGCTGGAACATCCTCCTTCCTCAATACTTGTGACTGTGTGCCGATCTGCAAAGACACGTCATTGAGCTCCCTAAAAGCCCCGGGTTTTCTTAACAAATTTATCCTGCAAGGTCAAAAAGGTTCACCCTCGCTTGCCCCACCGGGGCAAAGACTTACTTCGATAGGGCAGTAAAATCTTAGCATTGTGTCATACGAACAGCGAGAATGACGTATCTGTAGCTTTCTCAACAAGACCATTAGGTGTCCTCGAAGCCTTCTAGGAATATGAGTTTGGCGCTTTGTCGCGACACGATTAATTCCGTTGCTGTAGTTCATGGCTTGACGTTCAGCTTCTTTTATTTCCTGTTCGCGTAGTGTATAATCCTTGAACGGCTGGCTTGTTTCGTGAGCATAGACATCGGACGTGAAGACGTTGTGAAGTCCAAATTGTCGTGGAAATATATACTTCATTAAATGCACAAGGTCATCGCTAGCAAAATGGTCTCTGTACCGATTCAGAACGTCTAACACATATCTCAATAGTATATCACGGATAGCTTCTCCACATCGGACTTACGGATGTGACGAAGACCAAAACTCATTCCGCCTTTAGCATTAAATGCAGCGCGTGCGAAGAACATACGGTTACGCACGAAGTATATAGCTGCGGGCTTGCGCGTCGCCTTGAATACAGGCCTCTCTATGCGGCTCGGCTGGGCGTTCTTTGCTAGCTTCTGATCTGAATCCAAGTCTACGATACCCGGTCTTTTGTTGGGTTTTAAATCTGTCAAGGGCGTTCCTACAATGGTTGTAAGCGACATTGTGGTATAGAAAGCCCATAAAAGCGATTGAAGGGTCCGATTCACCACTTAGCTGAAAGTAGTTTTCGTTGTCAGCATCAATCTGAGTGAACAGGCCACACTCCAGGATGAGGTCGAGCATGATGCAGTCGCCTTCCTTGCCAAGAAACCTGAGGAGCTCCTTCCAGGCCGGTCGTTTGAGTTCATTGACATATGTGTTTGGATAATGTGACGTTATCCCAGGAATACTCGTCTGTAGGCAATGTTCTTCACCAGCATTCCTTGGCGGTCTCGCTCGTTGATAGCCATAACAAAGAAGATGGGGCGGCTTAGGGAGATTTGGGTATGTTTTATGGAACAATCGCCAGATAGCAAAATCTATAATCTGCAGACGCGTGAGCTCAATGCTTGCGGAACTCTCAAGCCTCTGGCTAGGTGAGTGGACTCTATGAATTTTTGCACAAGCGGAACCACATCTTTAAATGGACCATGTCGATGGAATAATTAGACGTCTGCGCTTACCTCATTTTGAGACGCCGTACCTTCCTTGATGCTACTCTCACTTGTCGAAAGAGATTGTAGGGAGAAGGCGAAGTAATCATCGTCCAATGCTCTATGTTTGGTGGGTACAGAAGCCTGCTCATGACAGACGAGCGTACTGCTTAGAAGAGAGCCTAGCAAACGATCGCGGTTGGGTTGAGTATCCTGTTGTGTTATTCTGCGTGTACCAACGAGTCCAGAAGAATCGGCTGAATGATTGGCAAGAGCACCTAGCCGTCGCAACCTTGCTTTAGAGGCCGACGTTTGAAGTCTCAACTGCAAGTATTCTTGTAAGGAAGATACATGAGAATAGTAGCAACGCAGAGTCGGATGCTTTGCGTGTCCCGCCGTGGTAGAAGAAGGATGCTCGCTGTTGCCCTTCTTGGAAACTTTGCGAGCCTTCAAGTCTTCATCGTGATGACGCTTTCGTTTGTTACCCATTGAGGCGACTTCTACCACATTGCTGTTCGAGATACTTTATGGTTGTGCTCACTGGGCCCCAATAGTGTTCTATTAATATCAAAACTATATGGCCAAGCTCAAGCTCAACGCGAAAGGGGTTTGTGTTTACGATAAGACAACCGATAAGGGTAGATAAGACGCGTTTGCAAGAGGCTCTCATCTAGCGCGAATCATGATAGTGCGGTAAGGTATGATTCCGGTACGGTGTACGCGTACCTCATAATATGGACGTCGACATTATTAAAGATAGATAATAGTGGTCGTCCGTTACCGGCTCTGTCAAAAAGACTGATGTCGATTTCAAGGTACGACTCGGGGGAAAGTGATGACTACGTACAGCAGAGGAAGACGACCATGGCCACCAAACGGGCTCTGGCCTCCCGCTTTTCTATTGCGTCTCGGAGTACATGTAATAATGACTTTATCAGGTTCCGATGGATGCTCGTGACAAGTTTCTTAGCTCGGTTCAGTCAAGGGCTACTTTTACCTTGGCTCGATCCTGGTACCAGATCCTTAATTGAGCACCCACCGAGCCTTGTGCCTGTTACCAGCTTATCACGGCTAGCTGGAGGGAAAATCTCGAAGTCATGTACAGCTACCTAGGGGATCCTTGTCTGGCTATACTCTATAAGATGCGACACAAGTGATGATGAATTCCTATCACGAAAGGAAGTGGCTGAAGCAGACTCTTATCATTTCGCTCCGTGAGCGCCGTCTGTCCAGGTACTGTACGTTATACTATTGGCATAATGCCTTGGATGCCAAAGACATACCAACTGATAGCCTTGTGTCGAAACAATCTTGGACTCACGTCACCGCTGAATTGATGTGGCTTAAGGTATGCCTATGCGAGTACTAACCATTGCTCGGCTAGCGTTCCAATAGATGCTACTTCAAGCATGTCAACTAGTCGAGCTTTTCGACCAGCTCTTTTAGTTTGGGGACTTCTTCAACGAGCTTTGACCTCTTCATGATCAACGTACTCAACGACAAGAGACTGCCACTTGACAGCAACTCGAGGACCTGCAGGTTTGCTTTGAGCTCTCGGGTGATCCAATTGCGGATTTCAATCGCGACCAAGGAATCAAGGCCATAGATGGTGATCGACCTCGTAGGGTCAATTTCATCGGCGGGAGTCAAAACAACTGCAGCTACTTTCGCAACAAGTGCGTCCTGTATCAGTTGCTGTACCTCCTCAAGACTTGTCGCTTGCGAGACAGCTTGCCTGACCGGTATTGCCGTGGGCTGCGATACGTTTTCTAGATCAAGATCGGCTGGACGGATACGCTCGAATTTCGAGTCGGACATCCAGACGGGCATGGTCGAGTCCTGGCTAATACCGAGCCCCGTAATACAATGATCATTGCAGGAGTCATGGGTCTGGCCCATTATAGCTGCAGCAACCAGCATATGCAGCTCTTCTTTGCCCACGGCGATGTCGCCGAATGTCTCACGAACGAGAGCAGCTTTCTCTTCATTCTCGGCGAGGTACCCGATATTCTTGACAGCCGCCAAATCTATGGCAGTCGCGGGCAGCCCTTGCGAACGACGGTATTGCGCAAATGCGTCGAGGAACGTGTTCGCTGCGGCATAGGCTACCTGACCCCTGTTTCCCACAATGCCGGACGCGGACGAGAAGATGATGAAAAACTCCAGAGCCGTATTTGAAAGGCCATGATGCAAATTCCATGCACCAGCTACCTTTGAACGAATTACCGACTGATACTGTTCGTAGGCGAGGTTTTCGAAGAGAGTATCCTATGACGATCAGCACGTACTTCGTATCTAAAGTGAGCAACCTACGTGGAGAACCATGGCACTATGTATGAGTCCCCGGATGGGTGGCATCTCGGATTTAATGAGCTCGATCAGGGCTGCGACTTCTTCTTTGTCGCCGACATCACATCTGTGAACTACGAGCCTCGCATTGGAAGCTTCCATGTCCTTCATGAGTTTCTCCACCTTCCCATTCGTGCCGCTGCGAGATACTAAGACAACGTGTCGAGCACCCTTACCAACCATCCATTCGGCTAGGCTGCGGCCAATACCACCTGTTCCGCCGATGATTATATATGTGGCCTCAGCATGTAGGAGGCTGGAAGGCAGTTTAGGTGGAGAAGCCTGGTTTCGTCAGGACCACATTCCAGGATTAGATGAGGACGCTGCCAGGAGCCTAGCTTACCTTCACCTTATCATCGATTTCTGGCACAACAACAATTTTCCCTATGCTCTTACCACCCTGCAGCGTACGAATGGCAGACTCTACTTCTGACATCGAGAACGTAGTAAGTGGCGAAACCAACCGCAAACGCCCATTACGGTACAAGTCGAGCACATTATTGAACAATGCTTGCATTAGCTGAGGGCGCTCCGTCGCCACGACTGCGAGATCTACAGAGGCGAACACAATGTTTCGAGCGAACGGCGCCATCATGAGCCTTGAGTTGTCAACTATGTCTCGTTTTCCGATCTCGATGAAGCGGCCGAACGCCGTAAGACATTCAAGAGTTGTGTGAAGTGCGTTGCCAGCCAAAGAATTGAGAACTACGTCGACACCTTTGTTGTTGGTCATTCGCATAATGCCAGCCTTGAAGGACGTATCACGGCTATAGAAAATGTGATCCTCCCGAATGCCGAATTTCTCCATGAGGAATGACTTCTTAGATGCGCTCCCAACAGTCGCAAAGACCTCGGCGCCAACCATCTGTGCAAGTCCAACAGCTGCTTGGCCAACGCCGCCGGCTGCCGCATGGATCAATACTTTTTCATCATGAACAAGCCGGCCGATGTCGAGCAAGGAGTAGTAAGCTGTACAGTATATGAGCGGTAAAGTGGCCGCCACATCAAAAGACATATTATCTGGAACGCACACGGCGCTAGTGGCTTTGCAGTGAATCAAATTGGCAAGACAACCTGGAGAAATAGCACAAACTCGGTCTCCAACGTTAAATCTTGTTGTTTGACTACCCACTGCTGTCACAATGCCACTACACTCCTGACCTAACAATCCTCCCGGCAGTTGGCCCATGGCAATAACGACATCCTTAAAATTGAGGCCGATTGCTTTTACTTCGATTTCGATATCACATGCACCAATTGGATTGCGCAGGGCCCCGGTATCGATGAATTGCAAGGTCTCGAGTGAGCCGGGGTGAGCGATCGAAAGCTTGAGATTCCTGCCACTTTGGAAGAATTTCTGGCTGTGTGCTTGCACAGGAATCACACCGGTGTTCCAACGAACAAAATCACTAAGTGACAAATCGGGTATCAGGCGAGGTACGTAAAGGCTTCCCTGGCGCTCCATGTACTCCATTTCAACGGAATTGCCTACGAACGATCTACGAAAAACCTCAGCAATGGCTTTCGCAGTATTAGTTGGGTCAGACTGATGTAAGTCAAGGTCGAATGTCACAAACTTGAGTGCAGACTCGGATCTTACAGCCCTGGCAAAGCCGCTGATCATGTTTGAGTCTGGGGATGCAGAGCCTTGATAGCCGCGTTGAATGGGCCAGAGGATACCGCTCGCTTTCGCGACGATGTCTTGCAAACTCTGGAACATCGTGGGCGTCATTGCAGCAAGGCAAGGGCGCTCCATCTCTATCAGGACGACGAGTATCTTACCCTTAATGTCTCCGTCGCCAAGGCAACTCAGCGTGGGCTTCTTTGTTGTGTAAGTTTCCACTGCTTCAATGAGAGTCGTCAGGTGGACGTCTCGCACTGTGTCTCGACCGTCAAGTGTTACTATCGAGATGTCTGGAAAAGCTCTTTGTAGAGTTCCGTTAGGTTGGTCAAGTGGAACGAGCTCTGGTGTCTCTGAGCTTGCAGCACCCACAGGCTCCCAATCGAGCTTATAGCAGAGGCCTTTGTTGTATGTTGCAAGATTCTGCATAACCTCTCCTTGAACGGGGGTCATCGTATAACCGTCGATTTTTATAAGAGGTCGCGTAGCGTTTGTTGATTGTGTTGCAAAAAACGAGAAATCGATTGGAACTTTGTCAGATTTACCTTCCGCACCACTGCAATAGACATGGAGAGATGCCCCAGGTGCTTTACTCATGTTGTTCGAGATACTCATGCTTTTGAAAGATGATGGCAGAAACAGATTGCGCAGCGCGATTCGGCCAGCGCCAATGATCGGCCAGACAGCTTGCGTTATCGAATCCAGCGTTGACGGATGGACGACGTAGTCAGATTCGTATTCTTCTGGCATCAAGGACCTGGTGTCCGTGACCTCGACCTCTGTGACGGCATACTTGCCTGAAGCTTGACAACTTCTCATTCCTTGAAAAGTGTCCCCAGCAGCAAAGCCGGTGGCGGCTAGTGTTCTATACAGCTCCGTGATATCTACATGGGTCTTACAAGCTTGCGAATAACGTTCTCGGCTAATTACCAAGGTGGCGGTGTCATGTTGCGTGGCCAGGCTCCCCTCGACCGGATTATCGTGGGAAGATGGTCGAACGGCGATCAAAGCCTGACAATGCTCGAGCCAGCCGGTGCGGCTCGTCCAGGAGGAGACTTGAAAATCCTCCCAAAGTGCAGAAGAGGTTTTGACACCTTCCTTGTGAGGTCTGATTGTCGTTCTTATCTCCACGTCTGTTGTCGGATAGAGGACTAGAGGGTGACTGATGGAGAAATCTTGCAGAACGAAAGTATCATACTTAAGATTGCGCATTGATGCACGCTGTTTTACGGCTTCCAAACCTAGGGCGACATAGCCAGCCAAGGGAAAAACACAGTTGGATTGCACTGAATGGTGCTCCAGCCATGGCAGCTCGCACAACCGGAGGACATTCCTCCATTCAGACTCGGTATTCATAGTCTCGTCGACAAGCGTACCCAGAAGGTCGTGACGGGGCCATCTAGGTAGTCGATAATTCTGAGTTATGCGAGACTCGTGCCAGTACCTCGTGCTATGTTGCCACGAATATGGGTCCATATCTGTCAATACCTCAATGCCTGCATCCCCAAATGGAAAATTCACAGCTTTATAATTCAAAGGGCAGCCGCTCGCGCACAACTTCGCGGCCAACTGGAGGCTTGTCTCCACTGCGTTTTTATTCCTGATGAGGCATGATGCATAGTCGATTAATGATCGATCGTCAAGCTTGCTTTTTATGGTTTGCTTTACTGGGCCCTCGAGTGCAGAATGGGGACCAATCTCAATCAGAAAGTCAATCGGTACGTTTCTTGCGTCTCCGGAAGCTTTGCCGCATAGATTGGCCGTCGCCTCCGAAAACCTCACCGTTGAGATAAGATTGGCAACCCAGTACAGCGGCTGTAGGAGCAGGCTCTCAACTGTTGTACCCGTGACTGTGGAGTAAAAATCGACCTCGGAAACGTCAAGCGGTGTAATATCAGCCAAGAGATCCAGATAGTCTTGCGCGATAAGCTCCATGTGATGAGAATGATACGCCATGTTGACGCGAAGCTTCCTGTTGAAGACGTTTTTTGCCTCAAGAATACCCTGTAGCTCTAAGATTCCGTCTTTGTCGCCAGAAACAGTAAGGCTCGCTGGGCTATTGATCGCCGCCACTACAACCTTGCCTGTTTTCAGGGACTCCAGATACGGTTTGATCTCAATCTCGTCACATCCAACGGCGAGCATTGCACCGTGGAGCTTGGGACACTTTGACTTGAACGCCTTCGTGACTTGGCCTCTGAAGAAAGCAATCTTCATACAAGACTCCAAGGATAGTGCTCCAGCGGCATACGATCCAGCGATCTCGCCGCTAGAGTGTCCGACCACTGCCGCAGGCCGTATGCCCCAAGACTTAAGTAGGTCTACCAAGGCTAATTGGAGTGCAGTGCAAGCGGGCTGGCTGATATAAGCCAGATCCAGGAGCGAGGCGTCCGCGTCCTTCGATAATTCATCTGGTATGGTCAGATTGTCGTCTTCCAGGGGTGGGAGTTACAAGGTACTTGCCGACAAGTGACCATTCTGCCCCAAGACTGGTCAATAGATTTGCTGCTCCGCATATTGTTGACGCGAAGACAGGATATGCAGCCATCAATTCACGACCCATGGCATGCCACTGTGCACCCTGACCGGTAAAAACAAAGGCCACCTTAGGTTGTTTCGAAGCCCGCCTTGGGATTTGATTGTAACTTGTCAAGTTACGTATCAGATCTGCCGCTGTACAAGCAGAAGCAGCGATCCTCCATGGAAAGGAAGAGCGTCGCTCACACAAGGTATATGCAAGCCTTCTCATCAACGAGCCTTCAAAGACTTCTGGTCGTTGCTCTAAGTAGATCTCCAAAACCTTGATTTGGTCTTCTAGAGATTTCCTGTCGTTTGCAGTGAAAACATATAGATGCTGCATCCAAGGTTGAGCGATATTGGGGGCAACTATTGTCTCAACTGTACCTTTCTCCGTTATGATGCTCTTATAGACCTGTCTTGCAGAAACGGCTCTGGGGACTCGAGGCGCCTTTTCTAGTACAACGTGCTAAGGCAAATTAACTGGTGAGCGGTCATGAGCAGGATTCGTACGTACACAATTTGCACCACCAAACCCAAAATTGTTGACACTCACGAACCGTTTGGAGCGAGGCCATGGCCTCTGATCAGCATTCACCTAGATCCAGTCAATCTTTGTATCTCTCACGGATATATGAAACCCTGTCTATTCGATCATCAACTTTTCCCTGGGGTCAAGTGACAAGGAGTAAGGTTTTACTATAGTGAATCCAGACACCTTACCTTAAGATTCCATTGGCGCAACGGTATCGATGGGTTCGGGAGCTGAAAGTCGCAATTTGGGAGTACGAAACCTTTTTCCAAAATAAGGGCAGCTTTGATAATTGAGATTATGCCACTGGCTCCTTCAAGGTGGCCAATATTTGACTTCACTGAGCCTATCAAAAGAGGATGCTGGGGTGACCGCTCATTGCCAAATACCGTATGCAAGGCAGCAGCTTCGATGGGATCACCGACCTAACACACGAATTAGCCAATTATCACTGCCTGCGAGAAGTATTTTACCTTTGTACCAGTTCCATGAGCTTCTACATAGCCAGTGTCTTTCGTGTCCAGGCCAGCTGTACGGTATACAGACCGTATCAAACTTTCCTGGGCTTGCTGATTAGGGGCAGTGATGCCTTCCGTGCGGCCATCTTGGTTGGTGCCACTGTTCAGTATAACGGCTCGAATGGAATTGCGAGCTGCAAGGGCTTCATCCAAGGGCTTGACCACAATGCATCCTACACCTTCCCCGGCCGTAGCCGGACGTCGCTCGGTGATCAAACGAAAAGCATCTACCTTCTGGACCAAAAAGCCTAATGGTGTTGAGTATCTGTCCAGACATCATTGCTCACTGACTGCTTACCTTTGATTAGACATCGATACAAAATTGTCAGGTGATAAGTTCAAATGGACGCCTCCCACGATAGCTTGAGATACCTCGCCACTTCTCAGGCTTTGGCAAGCCATATGTAAAGCAACTAGGCTAGACGAGCACGCGGTATCAACCGTCAAACTTGGGCCCCTCAAGTCAAAACAGTATGAGAGACGGTTTGACAAAATCGAAGGCTGGCAACCTGTCGAGGCGTACATTGGGCTAGTCCGAATGTCTCTGAAGCAATGATGTTCGTAATCTGCCGTTGATCCTCCAACATAGACGCCAGTATTGGTACCTGCAACAGATTGCTTGGTGATGCCGCCGCTCTCCAAGGCTTCGTATGTACATTCAAGAAGCAGACGCTGTTGTGGGTCTAAAGCAACTGCCTCTTGAGCAGTGATGTTGAAGAAGGCGGCGTCGAAAAGTCCGACATCGTCCTCGAGGAAGTGGCCTCCTTTAGCATTGTAAGTACCAAGTCTTCCTGCATCTGGATGATAATAGCTTTCGTGCGTGAATCGATCCGCAGGCATTTCCGACCATCCACTCCGGCCTAATGCACACATTTGCCAAAAATCATCAGTGCTATGGACGCCGCCCGGGAGGCGGCATGCCATGCCTACGATAGCCAGAGGCATAACAGCCGCTTCTCGTCGGGAGTTAACCTCTGCATCCCCAACACGTTCCTTTCGCTCCACTACGCCTCCAGCATTCAGGTTCTTCTTAGATGAGTCGTCATTGCCAGTCCCATTCACCGTGGTCGATTTATTATTAACGTGTGTCATCTTGGTCGGCTTGATGGTGGTGTAGGACTCCAGGGAGTTTCAGGGTCTGAGACGCTTCTTGTACGGAATCGCTATCATAGTTTGCCCCTCTCATATGGTTTTTTAGTATGCAACGGAAGGTCGAATGTGGAATAAGTAACATGGCGTCTGCCGTATTCCAGAAGCTCCAATTTCCCGATTCGGCACCACCTATCTTCGCAAGCTGCATGGAGCAGGATGTATTAGATCATCAGTATTTCAGGAAGCTTATGGTGAGAGCTTGGGCTCCGAAATCAGTGTGATAAGAGCTCGGGCCTTGGGAACCCCGAGGGGGCGTCGGTCTTACTCGTACTTGGACCCGGTCAGATGGTCAAGTGGCTTGTCTTCAAAATTTAGGGTGTCTTGATATGCATATCGACAGATGCATGTGCATATTCTACTGTTTTTAGAGAGAACAAGCTTATATCGCTCTAGACCATATTGGATGGTGGTTCATGGACCACGAACCTGCATGATTCACAGATAGCACATCGTTGCAACCAGCAATCTACCAGCGAGATGATCTCAATTAACATTAACTATGCCTTGCTGTCACAAAATATCTATGGACGAAAGCGGAGAAATCCTTGACTACTCTGGCCTCCCGGGGCACCAAATGACCTTTTCCATGATCAAAGATCCTCGCCTCTTCTTCATCGCATAAGTTGTACAATGCTAGGCAGCCATGAAGAAATGGATCCGAAGCACTGAGTACGTGGATAGTACGAGCGGTAATGATCTGACCACATTGATCGGCTAGTAGGAGGGCCTCACCGTCAGGATCAAGGGGTGGCGCACCCGAAAAGAATATTGCATTTGTGAGCGTATTCTCGATACCTTGTGCTTCACATCTTCGTTGATTGCTGACGAGTAGCGTGGCGGCTACACCTGCGCCCTCCGAGTATCCGAGAACACCATGGAATGGCCCCTCTTCCTCTAAGACTCGATATAATGGATCCAGCATATTGTGTATAGTTTCCGTGGAAGGAACCTCCCCTCCTCGGAAGAGCTCACGCATTGAGTCCTCACTGTTGTCCAATGGCTCAAAAAACCGGAGTCTCTGGAGATCGACATCGAACTCCGAGAACTTGCTATCGAGAACTCATTAGCGAGACTTGGGACCTTTGCGAGTGGCATCGGAATATACTTACAGCTCCTCGAGGAAACGGAGATGCGGAGGGTTACCAAACCATGTTTCGAAGCCCGGAGGTGGGTCAGCCTCATATGCGCCTTGAGTGAAACGAAAGGATAATAAGCCCTCAGACTCAAGGGCCTTGACTATTGGACCTGATTGCATTCATCAGTAGAGTGCCGTGGCCCAGTGTCAAACCCACCAAGCTGCACACGAAGAGTCTGGACAGTCACAGTCAATTGGATGTACGTGCACATAGCTGCGATATAACTCACATCAGCATTGGTGTATGCGCCGGGAAGACATAGGAATTTGAGAGGCATGTCCCGCGTAGATTGAGTGAATGGTGCTGTCGAAGATTACCATCGCACTCTGGAAGTATTGGGGCGGGTGCTGAGACTTATAGCTCTTCCATTTGGAGCAACACTTGATCATGCATGTGGTGATGACGATAGAAGCATCATCAAGAACGCTCAGACGTGCTTGCATATTGTAAGGTGAGATGCAGTGCTGATCCGTGTCGCCAAAATAAATCATATGGTCCAGACTCCAGAGTCACTACCAAAAAGTAGGCTTAAGGGTCCAAGCCTACATTAATTTATCAGGAACGACAAGGGGCGGAAATGTTGAAACCCTGCATATACAGTACCCTGTGCATGTCCATGTGCATATGCATATGCTGGGGCAGTACGTACTACATACGCATCGGTACATGGTGTGGAGTAGTTACAACATGTACTGTATGCTTGTCGGAGAAGGTCCAATTCTATTCATAGCAATTCCAGTTCAACACTCGGATCCTGAGAGATTGGGGTGACTTCCCTGATATCTCAACATCAAGATCACATCGAATAACACTATCTAGGCCCAGTCATGAGAATAGCAAGGGTGGAGGAAGCTCACGAAGTCTGCACAGATACTTCACCATGATCATCCCGTTTCCAAGCCCCAGAACTCTCTCTTTTCAAATGGCTGATCACTTCGTCAAGCGCAATGACGATTATGCCTACACTCACTCGCCCCTGAGAATGGAATGCGGAGCGCGATCCATGTTCTTTGGTCAAGCCTTCATGAGAAAATCTGCACTCAATTCTGTCGGGGGCGACTGGTATCTAAGAATCTGATCTTTTGGCGCCTTTATCGTGCTTCTGCGTTGACAATCTAGGTTCGAGTCTACTCCGTAACATTACTCTGCGCCATTAGGACCGTCCAAATGCAAGAAACTGCATCATACGATCAAGTGATCAACCTAGGGATGGCATTAAGTAGACAGGCGTATCCTGAAGGCTGAAGCGACTGTCTCTGGTCTGAAGCATATCGAAGACATGTTGGCAAGGCGTCTTGATACTTTTGACAGATAGAAGTGGTACTCGACTCTCCGTGATTCGCATGGTCAAAGTCGCAAGAGCACGTTCGCTCAACTTGGACTTTCGATCAACAAGTGGACACAAGCTTTTCTTTCTAGCAAGCATCGAGGTGAATGTTTCTACCATCATTTTCTATCTTTCATCGCAAAGCTTTTCTAGCAAATACGGGCAGCACGAATGACGCGCTATGGATTTCTTTGTTGTAGTACCTGCACAGCTTCTCCTCCTCTTCTACGTCCCAGGAGCGCAATGGTTCCTTTACGTTGCGATCTTTGTCTTTGCAACAGACCAGGAAGCCAATTTGACCTGAAGGATAGGTGGGGATGGTAGTGTAGCAGTACTCAACCCGAGGAAAAATCTCAAGGCACGATTTACGTAACCGCACGATAAGCGGTAGGTGGAGGTATTGGTTCTCAGCTGACGGTCGATGCGTCAGTACTCAATAAAACCCAGATAGCAGATTGTGGAGGCTGCTATGCTGTGGGATGATGCATACCTTGTGTAATAACTATGCCTCCCTCTCTCAAAGCCTCATTCATCAGCTCAAAATAATTCTTCTCAAACAGAGTCTTCGCTGGCCCATTAGGATCTGAGCTATCAGTGATGATGACGTCGAATTCATTCTTGCGATTGCGTAGGAACTCAAATCCATCTTCAATAAACACGCTTGTATCTGGGTGTCGCAGCCCAATGCTCATGGCCGGGAGGTATTTCTTAGAAAGACGGATGACTGCTTCATCAATGTCGCAAAGGACAGCGCTTTCCACTGTCGAATGCTTCATGACCTCGCGCAAAACACCCCCATCCCCTCCCCCAATTACGAGAACCTTCTTCGGATTTGGGTGAGAATTCATAGCCAGGTGAGTGATCATCTCGTGGTACCTGATGATATGATCAGCAAAGAATCTTGATGGATATGCCCAGGTCCAAATACTCACGCGAATTCATCGTTCTCCGTACACTGAATGGCATCGTCAAGAACAAGCACGGTCCCATGATCAGTGGACTCGAAGATGAGAACGTCCTGAAATTTGGACTTTTCGTGATGCAGCACGCTGTTGACTTTGAGGGTCATCGCTTGGCCTGGCCACAGATCACCAATCTCTCGAAACCAGCCATCTGAACGAGACGTCAGCAAGGCATCGAGAGAAAACTTCGCTTCCAGGACACCATGACACAAGACTCTCGCCGATGTGGTAGCGTGGACGACTGACCTTTTATAGTAGGGTGCGTGATTTCCGTCATGTCAGATCAGCTTTGTCAGATCAGTTTGTAGGCGTAGTGAGGAACGAGCGTTTACGGAAACGCTAATGATGTCAGTCGAAAGAAAAATGCCTGCTACGCTGCCTAAATGTACTCGTGTGTCGCCCAGAGATGAGTTCGGGTGCGAGACCTAACCCTATCAGCCATAGATCGCTTGGGCTTGATTTGATTGGCCACAAGCGAGCCGGAGGCTAAACCGATTAGGAGAAGAACTCAAGTAAAGAGGATAATTAGCACAGTGGCAGGAGGTCAGAATCGAGGCCCGATAGGTCTACAATCGAGTGCAATGCTCCTGGTTGTAAGGTGTGTGGATTATGACTATCTAGGAGGATGCTACAGGCGGTTTTGTAGAAGGCCGAATGCCAAGCATATAAGGCTAGTCACGTGCAACTCGCTTATGGGCCAATTACCAGTTTCCTGCTACTCCCCTATAACAGCTCCCTCTCATAGCAAGACGCTGCCCCCAGCGTCATCTCACTAACCATCTCCAACCAGGCAGCATAGATCCCCTAATGCATAGCAATATTGATACCGAAAACCAGGCCGAATAGACCACGTTGTACGCCGAAACAAAGGAGAATCGTGAAACATATATCGGAGAATGCCGAGAATTCATAGAAGTAGGGCTTTACCCTCGCCGCAATTGCATGATACCAGGTATGGCTGTTTGCAGGCCCGAAATGCCGAAATCGTATGCTGGTTCGAAGACCTCGGATTTGCACGTTTCGAAGCCTTGCGCATTGCCGGAGAACGGGGCCATTTTGTATGCGAAAACAGCTGATATCCCAGGTGTATTGACCCTTGTTGATGCGTCCGAGAAAGTGGCCATCCTGTATGCACATCCTGCAATTATCCCAAGATCCTAGCCATTGTTGAATGCCAGAGAACAGGGCAATTTTGTATGCGTATCGTGCAAATATCCCGGCAACGGTTAATACTCCTTGATTCGATATGCTCCATCTCTAGTAATCCTTGATTTTCACCTTCGGTAGCCGCTTATGCTTTGGTTTCGGGGCCAGGTACTCAATAGGGCCTAGATGTGACATCCAGGCAGAGTTCTTCGTAGTATTGACCAAACCAGCGGTCAGGCCAGCGGTCAGGGTGAGTGCATCGGTATCCACAACAATAGCAGTAACAGCATCAACAGTATCATCAACAGCCGATGAGACAGAAGAATCAAGGAAGCAGAAAGACTGCTCCCCCTCATAGAACTCGGTATCCACGGTAGTAGCGACATCCGGAGCAGAGGTACAGGTAGCAATCGAAGAGGTGCGCGAGCCAATAGGATTAGTACAGCAACGACTCCAGCCAAATGAGGGTGTTTCGATATCGGTTGTATAGGTCTGGAAGTCGATATCGATGCTGAGGTCGAAAGCAGGAAGTGCAGGTAGCTCGTAGGGGATATGGGCCGAATCCTTCTCCAATGCCTCTGGATCTTCGGTTTGCTGTGACGACGGGTTTTTCAAAGGTGCACCCATTGCAGTACCAAAATCAAAAGCCTCAATAGCAGGACCATTCATGTCCATGAGATGCTTGAGAGATGGCATATCCATTGCGACCGAGATCTCCAGATCCTCGGGGGATAATGCGGGCGGGTTTTTCAAAAATGCGTCGTACATGGCAGCCAAAGCAAAAACCTCCTGATTCAGGGCCTCCATATCAACAACGCTTTCAGCACATGCTTTATCCGGTGCTTCCACGGCTTCAGTATCCTCCTCGATATGCGGTCCGGGCGGGTTTTTGGAGGGGCCTGCGAGTGTACTAGTAGAATCAAAAACCTCCTTTCCTGCAGCGGCGGCAATCCATTTGCCAGGCCCAGAAGCAAGAACCTCATCGGTTGCCTCGGTATCACTAGAATCCACGGCAGCTGCATTGATCTCCGGTAAATTGCATGGCATTTCCTCCAGAATGGGCGGAGACTCGTCATCAAGGCAGGCTTCGGGTGATGGCTTCTGCAGGCTTGTAGAGGCGATGATCCATTTGGCATATTCTGAAGCAGTAGATCTTGCGGGGATCTCGGTATTCGTGATATCCACAGCTGTACAGGTCTCCGGTACTTCAGACCGTATTTGCTCCAGAAAATGCAGAGACTCGTAGGAATTCTGGGTCCGAGCAACCTCACGATCAACGATATCCTGAAGTTGTTGTTGCAGGGCCACCTGAAGCTTTTTCTGATTTCGCTCCACTTTCTGCCGAAGTTTCCGTTCTGCAGTAGTACAAACATCGAATAGACTCTGCTCCCTCATGGGTCTGCTGGCCATATGCCTTGCTAGCTTCTTGTTGCTGAGGCCGTCGATCCAGTTTCGAATGTCGTTGCGACTGGTTTCGACGAGGACATCCTGAATGCGTTGATAATACTGCTTAATGGTCTCGTCCTGACCTTGTTGCATGTCGATATGGGTCACAACAGGCTGCTCGGCCACAACAGGTTCCTTGACAACAAACTCCTTGACAGCAGGCTTCCCGATTGGATATTTCATGCAAATCAATTTCTTGAATGCCTTCTTGTCATCTTCGTCAGGTAATTCCTTCTGCAAAATCGCCTTGATCTCCTTGTCGCTATCTATCCATTTCTTAGCCTGACCCTCAAAGCAAGCCCATACCGCCTTCAACCATTCGCGAAGAGGAAGCTGTGAAACATTCGGTCGTTCCATATCAAAGAGAACAAGGAAGCGAAGGCCATTCTCGCTGACGCCATCGAAACGAGAGCTGCGCATGATGCGGTTGATGCAGGAACAGTGGATGTAGGAACGACTCCAGCCAAATGAATTGAGCAGACTATCGAAGCCGAATCCTGAAGCAGGATGCCGAAGCCATTGCGACGAGATGAGTTACAGGCCGACTGATTTCCTGACGGAGGTACACGCTCTGCGCGCTAAAATTGTACCATGAATGATGTACCCACGGTCAAGCACCGAGTGTTGGCGTGATCTAGCAATGATAGAAGCGATCGCACGGATATCGATGTCGCTAATAGGTGTACGCTTTGACTGAGTCGTTTCAGAGGCCTAGCCAGCCCAATAACAGCAGTTGTTCGTAACCGCTCTTCCTCACTATCCGTAATGAGGGCCCAAGCAATCGGTATAGGGGTATGCCTGGTGTTTTGCTCCTGAAAGGGCAGAAATGCTGCTGCGAAAGGTACTGCGGAGTTAACAAAACCGCGTATGCCCGAAATCGAGAGCAGAGAGTACAACGTGCTGGCTAAGACTACCCGTCAATTATAAGCCGTATGGAGTTGAAACTTCAGAGTTCAGTAGTTATAGTATAGAGGACTTCGCCGTCCGAAAAGATAGACCTTCCGTAGCCTAGTTGTTGCGTAGTAAAGGAGCTCGATTCTGCTGTCCCTAGGAGGTAAACAGTGGGCGGCCAACGGCGACCCTTACTGCCAGTCGTCCTTCCGAGAATGGGCACCAGTAAAGAGGATAATTAGCACAGTGGCAGGAGGTCAGAATCGAGGCCCGATAGGTCTACAATCGAGTGCAATGCTCCTGGTTGTAAGGTGTGTGGATTATGACTATCTAGGAGGATGCTACAGGCGGTTTTGTAGAAGGCCGAATGCCAAGCATATAAGGCTAGTCACGTGCAACTCGCTTATGGGCCAATTACCAGTTTCTTGTTACTCCCCTGCAACAACTCATCTCTGGGCGACACGGAGTCGTCGTTTTTGCCCTGAGGGAACGCCCATATGCTCCGCATATGCGGCCGAGATCTGGATGTCCAACCCTGGTGGTTACCTAGACACTTCTGGCGGAGCCCGAGTTTCGGCCTGCACTTCATGTAGAGATCATAATCTCGTTTGTATTGTTGTTGAATTCATCAAGCTTGCGAAAACACAGAGGGTTACTAGTGCCCGAATTATTTTTGAGTCTTGACCGCGACGCGGGAAAGCGAAACGGAAGACTTTCCGGAAGCGAGGGCGATCCTGGGAGCAGTCCCGAAGGCTCTTTCAGATACTAGGGGGTTCATTTATCGAACACGGGAGTTCATTTAATGAAGGGTCTTTGTACTGGTAACCATGATTAATCACACTGTGAAAACATCACTGTATTTCGATACGAAGGAGTCTTTGAAAAAAGCGCGTCTTCAAGACATGACATTCGCGCCTCGAAAGAACAATTATCTATATCGATTATTTCAAATTTAGATGCGCCGGCAAAACGTACAAATACATCATCGCAAGTGTAAATCATAGAATTGCTTGATTCTTTTCAACATGTCGATTCGATGTAGTCTTTCAGTCATCATATGCGGCTCTCTCGGATAGATAACCATTTGACAGGGGATGTCTTGATGAAGACACGCGCGGTGGAAAGCAATGGCTTGAGACAAAGGGACTCTTTCATCGCGCTCCGAATGTAGGATCAACACTGGAGTTTTGGTACCCACACCAGGCAACATGCCAGACAGCACTGGCATGTCGGGTCCGTAGGTCATCGGCGTCCATCGTCCACGGGGCACCGCCAGCCATTTCTGCTTCAACCGCCGAGATATCGGAAGACATGACCAACATGTCCCAGTCCGTAATTCCACCTCCGCAAACAGCAGCCTTGAAGAGGAATTCCTGCCGAGTCACAGAGAGATAGCTCAAGAACCCTCCTTGAGACCATCCACCAATCGCTATACGTTCAGGATCGAACAAAGTGCGCTCGATGCCAAACTTGATCATATCAATTATATCGCTGTAATCCTTGGTGCCGACGCTCCCTCTGCCGTAGCTAGCGAATTTCTCGCCTCGAGAACTACTCCCTCGATAATTCGGACACAACACCGCATAGCCCGCTGCTGCAAGCCAAGGTCCCCAGTGAAATACAGGAACATCAAAGGCCATGGTAACTCTGTCAAGTGGTCCTCCATGAGCAATACGATAGTTGGCCATGGCTGCTCAATCGCCCTCTTTGGTTTCAATAGCAGACCATCAAGCGCAGTGTTGTCCCTTGCTTTGGCATAAAGGATTTCGTACTCTGCTATATCGAGGTTTGCAATACCATCGCCGTGTTGCGAGAGCTGACACAAACCCTGGTCTTGGATTGAATAAAGGTCGGTTGGCTTGTTTGGTGAGCCTCGTCCTATCGACAGCACTATCTGACTATTGCCGGCATCCCGGATATCCCAGGTCGTAATAGCGTACGTGTCGCCGTAAATGAGTGACGGCTTGGAGTCGGATATGAAAAGAATCTGGTCCGTAGGGCCTTTCTGGACTTGCACAGCTAGGAAGTCGGCTCCATAGCGCAATTGTTTAGCGCAATCGTCGGCTCCATATGCAAAAGGCGCTAACCCGTGTCCATCCTGTGATACTCTATATATCATGCTCGCAGAGTTGTTCTTGTCTGGGACGACGGCACCGAGGAATTACAGGTGCTCCCCTAACCATGAGAGATGACTTACAGGACCTGGAAAGGTCCATCGATGTGTCTCGATCTTTGATTCTATGAACAGCCGCCCGAAGCTGACTCCATGCTCCACAGCAGGATCTTTGAACTCCGGCGTTCGCTGAGAAGCGTATATGAGCTGATCCGACTTCGCATTCCATACGAATTCATTGACGTGAACGGCTTTCTCAAAGAGTGTCATGATTGTTCTAGTATGCAAATGGGCACATCGCAACCGATTAAAATCCCAATGCGCACCATAGACAATAGCATCGTCCTTCTGCGCACGTTTGGAGTCCTTTGTGGCAGCGTCCTCATCTGGGCTAAGGAATGCTATATGCTGCCCGTTCGGGCTCCATTTGAACATCGTGATTTTTTTCTGATTCTCAGGATCAGTGATTGGACAAGGTAGTGGATTTGAGAAGGGAAGAAGATATATGGCCGAGGAACGTCCTTGATGGGCTCTGTCCGAAACAAACGCAATGCTGGTCCCATCAGGAGACCATTGAGGAATTTCATCATGAAAGTGACCGGAAGTTAATCGCATGGCTGAAAACTCTTTCCCGATTTCAGCTAACCACAGAGCACTTTTCTCGTTATCACCTCTCCTCGAGGCTGGCTTTAGATAGTAGACAATTTGCTTCCCCGATGGAGAAATTTGGACGCCTTCCGGGACCTCCTGATCTGCCAAGGCTTCCGCAGTAAGCACAGCTGGCCGCTCCTCAAAAGCGTTGACTGCTTCTTCGGGGCTGTCGGCATCAACGCCCAATGGCACTGCCCTATTTGTCGGTCTAGCCGTTGGACTACCATTGTTCATGATCTCGTTGCGGTGAAGGTGGGACTGACAACTCTAGCTGTTTAATGTGTTAATGCAACTGTGATCGTGTCGTGAATATCTTAGGACCAACGCTGAACACCACCTTCTCAAGGGATGTATATCTCGAGCAACTGTCAGGCTATCAAGCTAAGTCAAGACAGTCGAGGTCTTGGGGTTGTCCTAGCCGATTCATAAATGGCGCGTGGCCGGCCGCGTGGGAGCTACCACGTATGTGAATAGTGAGGCTTGCTGAACTATGCCTTACTCAGGCGGTCGCACTAGGTAGCATATGCTCCGCTGGCTCCTGTAGGTGCCCAAGGGGCCACATAGATTAGAAGACAACTCATCGCAAGACCATGTCGGGTACGAGTAACCCATAATCCACAAGGGACAAAACGCCATTAGGAATCAAACCTCACAATAATGTGAATCAAGCCGATTCTCAGAATTTCGCAAATGATAAATCACGGCTATATATCTGCATCGATGTTTGCGCACTATGCACGTGTTGCACAACAATCTCAAATTCCCAAACGCGGATATAAGATGCACATGAGGCCTGACGTATCAGAAGGCGTAGCAAAAGGTAAAGGCGATGATAGTAGCCCGTGATGAACTTGATCTATCACTGGTACTTTGCTCGCCCGCGCGCAATCGAGGAACAGGTTCTGGAGATTTTGCAGGAGGAGAAGGTGGGAAGAGTTGCTCCACCCGTCTACGTAAGCCATGTCTTGTGAGACTTTTGAAGAATCCATTATTTTTTCCCAATCTAGTCCTCAGATGCGATACGCAAGACACCCGCAGAGCCCATCACCAACCGCGCCATCGTGTCCAAACATCAACGATTTTGTCTGGCTCCGTTGTATCCGAATCAACAACCAGATACCAACCAAAATTGACTCCAGCAATGCAAGGGTGATTTGGCCAAATGAGTAGCTTTTGACCCACTTCTAACTCTCGTATTTCAGCCTTGGATCCCTCCCAAGTGAAAACCCCGTGCTCCTGACTCAGGCGTCCAACGATCCAGCCTGCTCTGTTCCTCTCAGGTCGTAATGTGGACCATGAGCAGCAGGCCATGGCGAAATAACACCCCAGCCTGGGTACGACTTGCAAGGTTCGCGGCCGAGCACTATTGAACCAGCTGCAATGAGGGCTTCGGGCCTTTCGCTGCGATCTGGATACAGGCTTACGACCTCTACAAGCATCCGCATGCCCAGATCAGAGAAGGAAAGCAGGGATTTGGTTGGGTCCGTTGGAGATACAGATGGCCGGGCTCGTGTGGCAAGTTGTTCCATGTCCAATACCATGTACACGCCCGCATGTAGCTCCACGGTGAAGGATTGGTTGATTTGGTCAATCATGACACGATAACGCTGTGCCCCTTCTGTATTGTCGAAGAGGTTCTGGACAGCAGTGACGGTTGGCGTAGCGCCTAGTGATAAGACAACTTTCTTAGCTACCTTTGGATCCTTGGACTCCTGGGCTCCAGCACATTTCAAGAATTCGATCGCGCCTTCCTGCAGACCTTCGAGCTCAGTAGACATACATTTCAGGGCCTCATCGGGACTGTTCACGCCTTTTGACTGGCCCATATGCGTATAAAGGCCTGCCAAGTACGTTCTGTCGGAAGAAGAGAGGGCGTAAGCGATATCTGCCAACTGCTTCGAGTGAGCAGATACCCCTTCGCGATGGTGTCCAACGTCGATAATGACGAAGACTGGTATCCTGCTTGGCCATATTTGTTCGCTCGTCTGGTCGAGGATTTTGATATGCAAGGGATGGTCGACGGGAAAAAGGCCTATGGTCCCTGGCCCGAGTGTTCGGGATACTGCTGCTAAACGTGTAATTGAAGAGTGCGAGAAGGGTACGCCGTAAAGGACTCTTAATTCTTTACCTTCAGCTTTACATTCTAAGAGCCAGGGTAGGAGACTCTCAATTTCAGAGATGGTTGATGCTGTGAGTTTAACGGATTTGGAGTCTTGACCAACTTGCAGCTTTGTTATTTGGGTGGTCTGCGGCCGGCATTAGTTGCATTATCTGAATTTTATCGGCCGCTGCCTACCTTGTGTGTCTTAACATAAACACGAAAGTCTACGCCGAGCTTGTGCGCCGCTTCAAGCATCAACCTGCAATTTCTTTTAATAACGGCAGAATCGACAATGGCCGCGGGTGCTTGGACGGAATTAATATCCTTGTTAATGAACGCAAGCTTGAGCGCGGCATCAGAGGGCGAAGGGTAGAGAAATGATGCCGTCAGCGTCGACGAAAATGTGTCCGCAATGTTATCCATAGTGTATAACCTCAAGGCTTTTCTAATTATAATAACTGACTAATTTCTGGCACCTCCAAGGACACCAGTTGATCGAGTCGATCTCCCTTTACCGAGTCTGCGCCGTGAAGAGTTAGCTATGGCAAGACTCTTAAGCCCGCTTGGAGTACCTGAAAAATGGTGCGTAGGCTATTAAGCGCTGTTTAACAAAAGTTCCTTCTCATGCTCTAGACTCGTAGTCGACGTCAGTATGGCCGTTGAATCTTCGAAAGAAGGTATTGTTTGCTTACCAGAGATCTCGGCGCGATGTCAGATCAATTGATACCTATGTATGAAGAGGGAAAGATGGGAGTCTATATAGAAACTGACACTTCCACGAATACAACACTTCAGGAGAACATGCTGAGCACTGTTGCACCAAATAATGGGACGCTGCTGTAAGTAAGTAAACAATACAGAAAGCGACGCTAGTCTGTGCTGTGCTCAAACAGTCTAGAGGTACCAGTCATAATGCTAAGGTCAAAGCAGCTTAGAAGGTTCAGCTTAGCTAGCACACAGGCCAAGAAAGCTCCAATTTCTTCAACGCCTTGGACGTCATTCGGTTTCTCTCTTCGTCTCTCCTCATTCCATATCGAGGCCCAAGAGTGCATAAAACTCCCACAGCATTTCTCCGCTTTGACCGCCTTGCTTCGGCTTTTTTCAGCAATCAACATCATGCTATTCACTGTCCTCAGGCTCGTTCAAGTTCTTGGAAAGCTAATATCGCTGAAAGACTTTGTATAATTGTCATATGGAGAAAACAGCTGAGACAAATCATCGGTCATTTGAAGAAGGCCGAAGGAAAGAAGAAGATGAGAAAGCCAATTGCTGTTCGTGCTTGCGACTTTCTGATCTCATCACGTCGCGTATCCAAAGTCCAAGGTAAAGTGACGCAAGAGTCAACAGAGCGCCCGATTATTGCCCGTTTCGTGATGTATGGATTTCGGTGATTGAGCCTCTCTGCTGTTGTTTCATGAGGTCAATTATTTACCGATCGAGAGTAGCGGACGACCTCTAATCCGTGTGGCCGGGGCTCTCCCATTGGTTGAAATTTTTGGCGGGGCTCGTAGCACTAGTGATAGAACACTTCCGCGAAAACTTGAATGTATTTGTTGACGAAAAGAAGTGCGAAAATGATCGAGCAACGAAACGCTAAAATCGACAAAATTAAATTCTATTAACATAACAAAGAAATATTGATAAAACATTATGTAAAATATGCAATTTATATATATTATCATTTTTTACGAGCATTTTATAAAGCAATTCTTGAAATCATTATATTATATTATTTCGTACGTTTTCAAAATATGTTAATGAATGTTACAAACATGTTTGAAAATTTGAATTGTGTTACGAACATGTTTGAAATCTTGATTGGAAATTTATCTTATTAGCGAAAATTCTTATAAAAATTAGCGTGATCTAGACTTGACGCACAATGTATTTCAGACATTTCGATTTTTCGTGTACAGATTTGCTTTCTAAATCAAATATTCTCGTTTTGCTATTTGTTTATTTTCTAGTCAGACACGATTTCTGATATTATATTTGATTTTTATCGTGACGAACGATAAAAATTTCACATTCGCAAACGATTTGCGAATAAAAACAAAATCGATTAATTTGCGACGATAACGTTTTCAACGCAATTTTTTTCAATTAGCAATGACGATAATTCACTGTAAGAAAATATACGACTGAGTGATCAAATGATTACAAACAAACGCATGTTTACGAAACGATAATGAATCATCGTGATAACATTGTGAATAATGATAAAATTGAATCGTGAAAACGAAAAAAAATGAAAATTTTCGAAATGTTATATTTTATCGATCAAAACGTTAAATTCGATCAAATTAACGTGTTTGACGATTTTAATAACATACATGACAATTGTTTTTTTTTTTTTTTTGATTTTCAAAATCGAATCGTCGATGTTTTTTTTGCGTATAATTCATTCGATTTTTCAATTTTTTCGTTTAAAAAAACTCGTGAAAATAATTTTTTATTTGACGTCAATTTTTGTTTGCGCGATTTTCAATTAAAATTTATTTGTAAATTCAATGTTGATGTTCGCGATCATACGATAATTTTTTTATTAATCGTAATATTATTATTTGCAATATCACGATATTCATAATATACGACACGAATATGTTCAAATCAATATTTGCTCGAATTATCAATACATTGTTATTTTTGTTGAACAAACGAAAACAAACGTTTTTGCGACGTTTGTTTTTCGCGAATTCAATTTTTTTGAACGTAATTTTTGATTTTCGAGCACGTTTTGTTTTTTGATATTGAAATAAACGATTTAAATCAATTTTTGTATAATTCAAATAATTTAACAATAAAACGTCAAATCAAAATTTTTTGATTTCAAAAATAATCGTTCAAATCGATTTTTGAACAATGTTTTTTTGCTTTTTGTTTCGTTTTTTTTGTTTTAATGACGATTTTTTCACGTTTTATTCGTGTCATTTGATTTTACGCGTGATAATTTATTCGTGTCAAAATAAAACATAAATTTCAATTTGATTTTTATTTGTTATCGTTCAAATAATTTAATGATAAAACGCAAAAATGAACATTTTTTTATTTTTGAAATTGTCGTTCGAATCGACGTTTGAACATTGTTTTTTTATTTTTTTATTTTTCGATTTGTATTTTGATAACGATTTTTTTGCGTCATTTCAAATATAAATAGATTTGTTTTGATTTTCATTCATTTTTATTTTTACATGATTTATTTTCATTATTAATGACAAATGTTCATTGTAATTCAAATGATAAAATGTTTATTGTAATTCATGAATCGATGACGTGACGACGATTTTATTCATTATTACGTTTTCAATGTGAAATGAAAAAAATTAATTTTCAATCGTTCGAATCGACATTAATTTGTCGTCGTTGAACAAACGTTTTGTCGCGTTCGTTGTATGATTTTTTTTTCGTTTCATTTGCGATTCATCGCGTTTGTCGTTTGTTTTGATAAATGTGTTGAACATTTGATTAACGTTTTGACGCGTATACAAAAATTCATTACGATCATTTTTTCATTTTTTTTGAATATTATTTTGAAACAATTTGATAAAAATGTTTTTCGCGTTTAAATTGTGTTTTGTTGACGTTAACAATTTGTACAATATCAAAATTGTCAACAATAAATTTATTGTTTTTTTTTATTGTCATTATTGAAACACGTAATGATTTCGTGTGACGTCAAAATCAAAACTGTGAATTTGATTTAATTTCGTGATTTTGTGTATTAATTTTTGTAATTTTTTAAACGTGTTGTGAACACGTTTCGTGTAAAATGTTGTATGAAATGCGTCAAACGCAAATTTAACGATGTTAAACATGAAATATGTATTTTGTATTTTCAATTGATCGCGTTGATTTGCGCAATGTTTTCAATCGTTTTACGACGACAAATGTTTTACGTGCGTGTCGATTCGCAAATTTTGTACGTTAATTTTTTTTAAATATGTTCGTCGAATTCAACAATATTTGACGATTTTGACAATTGCGATAAAACACAAACGCGACAATTTGATATTCAATTTGCAATTGCGTTTGAAAAATACGATTGTGAAAATTCAATAACATTTTACATAACAAAAAAAAATCAAATCAACATCGTTTTATTGAAAATTTGTTGTTACGTTTGAAATTTCGATTCGTCGATATCAATCAAATTTTACGTTTTATGATCGATTCGTTTCGCGTCAATGAAAATTTTTCAATTATGCGTTTCGCGAATTTTTCGAATGAAAAAAAAATGAAAATCAAATTTCGATTGATGTTAAAATTATTAATTTCGACGACGATAACGTTGAATAAACGTGATAATCGTTTTTGAACATTAATTTTATCAAAATCGAACAAATCGTAATTGTTATGTCATGTCAAAATCGTCAAGCACGTTAATCTGATCGAATTTAACGTCTTGATCGATAAAATATAACATTTCGAAAATTTTCATTTTTTTTCGTTTTCACGATTTAATTTTATCATTATTTACAATATCATCACGATGATTTATTATTGTTTCGTAAACATTACGTTTGTTTGTAATCATTTGATCATTTAATCGTATATTTTTTTACAATTTTGAATCGTTTAAATTTTCGTGAATGATTGTTCGATCAAATGATATCATTTAAAATTTCGAAAATATTTGTTGTCATTGCGTTCGTAATTCGAAACAATATCGTCATTTCGTTTCAACAATTATTATTCGACAACACGATCGTGAAATCGTTTTAATTTGAAATCGATCAATGAAACGAATTGATTTCAATTTATGAAAATTTATCAAACGACGAACGCATTGTTGTTGTTTTTCGCGTGTTGTTTCGACATATTATCGTCGTTTCAACGAACGTCGACGATTTCGAATTCGATAATCAAATTAATTACGCACAATTGCGAACAATTTAAGCGATAATTGAAAAAAAAAACGAAAAATAAACGTGAATATAAATTGTTTTTGAAAAAAATCAAACATTTCGATATCGTTTCATTTCGAAAAAAAAAATTAATTCAATTCGCGTTGTTGAAAAAAAACGAAAACGTTCACAAACGTTTTTCAATAACGAAAACGACGATGACAATGACGACAACGAAAAATTTCGTAATAAATTCGTTTTTAAACGTTCGCGTTTTCGACGAATTATCGAATTCAAATTCAAAAATTTATTCATTTACAACGTCAAAAATATTAAAAATTTCAATCGTGAATTCGAAACGTCGTGTGATTTTTCGATACAAATTTTAATTATTTTTTCAAACGTCGTATCAAAATCGATTGAACGCAACAATTTTTTGATACGATTTCAATCGAATTATGAAAATCGCATGAAAAATCAATCAATATCGAAAAAATTGATGAGAACGTGATCGTATTTTTCGAAATTTTTTCATAACAATGTCGAATTTTTTGAAATTCGTCGTTTTGACGTGAATCAAAAATACAATAATATTAAACAAAAAAATGATAAATGAATTCGTAACGCATTTCGAATTATTAAAAACAAAATTGAATATCATCGAAAATATTAAACGAAACAAGTTTTTTTACGATTTAAACGATATTTTACGAAAAATTATCATATTCGATGCAATTTCGTCGACGATTCGTCAAAAAATTTTGATCAAAATCGTTAATGCGAAACAATCGTCATTTTATCAAAATTTTCAAAACGTTTTCGATTTTCGCAAATTTTTTCGTTCGAAAATCGTGAACGTCAAAAAAACAAAAATTTCGTCAAAAATGATTTTTTTGCGCAATTTGATAAAACGAAAAATCAATTTAACAAAAACAAAAAAACGACGTCGATTCGTCGACGAAAAAAAATCGAAATTGTTACAATTGCGATAAATCGAAACATAAAAAAATATTGTTTTTATTCAAAAAAAAAACAATCGTCGACGTCAATGCGATTCGCAAAAATAAAAACAAAATATTTTCAAAATTTATCGAAATCAAAAACGATTCGAAAGATTGAAAAAATTTATTACAATAATTGTCGTTGTCGTGACGAATTCACACAAAATTCAATCAAATGATATATTCATTCGCGTTAACGTCAATATTTTTGAAAAATAACAATCGCAAATAAATTTCATGAATTCGATTATTGATATAAATTGCATTTCGAAATCGTTGACGAAAAAATAAAATTTGCAAAATATCGACGAAACGTTCATGAAAATGAATAATTTCGATGTCGAAAACAAATTTTTCATTAATACGTATTAAATGAAAATGAATGTTCGTAATGACAAAAATAAATTTTTCATTTCAATACAAAAATTTTATTCGTTTCAAAATTTGATATATTTTTTGATAATGAATTTTTCATAAATGATGAAAAACAATTCACACGTACATTGATTTACGATAACGTGACGTTACACAATCAAAAAAAATCGATTGAAATTAAACATTTTCGAAAATTTCACGACAATGTTGAACGATAATATTATTTCAATGTACGCGTTGATATACATTATACGAAAAAATAACGAAACGTCGATCGAAATTTCGAACGAATTGTAAATATTCGAAAATGTATTTTTTTAAATTAACGATCACGTTTTTTCGCACGACAAACACGATTATGTTATTAATTTAATGTCGAACAAATTTTCGTTTTTCGAATTTTTGTACAATATATTTTAAAAAAATTAAAAATTTTTCAAAAATATATTTGCGAAAATTTTGCGTTGAATCGTATCAAACATTCGATTGTCGATATTGATACGTCGATATTGTTTATTTTCAAAAAATGAAAATTTAAAATTTTGCGTAAATTACAGAAATTTGAATGCGATTACGATTAAAACAAAATTTTATTATCGTTAATTGATGAAATATTGAATCGTTTAATGAACGTCGTGTATTTTATCAAATTAAATTTAAAAAACGCGTATTATCGTATAAAAATCAAAACGAATAATGAATGAAAAATCGTATTTCGAATACGATACGATTTTTTCGAATATATCGTGATGTTTTTCGATTTTATTAACGTGTCGACAATTTTTCAATCGTTTATAAACAAAATGTTTGCAAAATTGATAAACAAATTGTATATATTATTTTTAAACGACATTTTGATTTATTTTCGAACAAAAAAAAAAAAATTGACGTTACGTAAAAACGATATTTAAACGTTTTCGAAAATTCATTTTTTCGTCAATTTGATCAAATGTCGATTTATGTAAAAATTTATCGAATTTTTAAAATATATTATCAATAACAAAAAAATATTTATGAAACATGAAAAAAATAAATTCGATTAAATCATGATCGATTTTTGACAATTTCAAAAAATTGCAAATTTTTTTGAAATTCGCAAATTTTATCGAAAATTATCGTAAAATACGCGAAAATGTCATGTTCATTTTTCGAATTATTAAAAAATAACAAAAACGAAAAACAAATCGACGAATTCATTTGAAACGACGAAATAATGAAAAATTTTCAAAAAATTCATTTGTATGTTTATCGAAACGTTTATGTTAATACATTTCGATTTTAACAATCGAAACAATGATTGAAATCGATGTTTTAAAATTCGTTATCGCAAAATGATTTTGCAATTGATAAAAAATTTCGATATCGAAAATCAAACGTAATGACATTTCGTCGTTTTTATTCAAAAAAATAATATTTATCGAAATCAAATATTGAACGCACGATCAAAAATTGTTTATTATCGTAAAATTTTTCAAACAATAACGTCGTTATTTAAAAAATAATCAATTTACGATTATCGTAATGTCGAATCATAATAATTTGAAATATTTTATATTTATCACGTTTTTGAATCAACGACAAATCAAATGAATTTTATTGTTAAATAAATATGATTTCGAAATCAAATACAAAAATAAAAATTTTAATTCGACAAACGAATCATTTCGACGTTCAAATTACGAAAACGAAAACGAAAACGATAATATTTGTTTATTCATATTGCAAAACAAATTTCGAAATATCGCAATTGCGAATATCGCGTTTTCAACGAAATCGAAACAATGCGAAAAAAATTTTGACGAAAAATTTTTTAAAAAAAATTTTCAAAACGAAATTGTCGCGATATCGCAAACAATACGTCGAAAAAAAATTGTTAAAACGTGTGACAAAAAAAATTCGTACGAAAATTCATTTCAAAAAATTTTCAATAAAATTGAAAAATTGCAAATGTTCGATAATAAATACGTAAAACGTCGCGCGTTCATACGAAACGACAAAAAATTTAAAAATTGAACGTTAAATTCGAACAATATTTTACGATATTGATATGTTGTATATGTATCAAATGAAACAAATTTAAAAATCGAAATTTTGCGACGTTTGTAAAATGTCATGCATTGATATGATATTAATACATAATTACGCACGAAAATATCGAAGTGAAAAGCAAATACATGAAAATTTGCAAAAACATATGTAAAAATTTGATCATAAACGAATTTCGATTTTGTCATTCGATGTGATAAAATAAAAATGTTAATTTTGTCAATGTTGAATTCGATACACGTTCGTCACATTACTTTTCGTTTTTTTTTCAATTTCGTTTCGAAACGACTAATAAATTTTTGATGAGCATTTTGTGCGATTTAAATGCGTTTGTGAAATGACGTTTAATTGAATAATCGTTGAAACAAAAAAATATGTAAATGTAAAATTTTGCGAAGTGAATTTCGTTTGCGAAATGAATTCGTCGAAAATTCGTTCAAAAATCAAATCGATTATGTCGTAAACAAACAATTTCGTCATGTTAATAAAATCAATGTCGCAACGATTAACGCGTTAATATTTGCGCATATACGACAATTGATATATACGTTTTATTCAGCAAAATGTGTATGTAATAAACTTTTTTGAAAAATAATTTGTTTCTAAAAATTTAACAGATAATTTCGTCGATCATTAATAAGCAATTAAAAATTTTGTTGAAAATTTTGACGAAAATCACGAATATTGATTCGTTTGTATGAAGGGATTCGAATTTCAAATCTTTTCGATATTTTGTTATTTTTTTTTCGCAATTGAATAAAATCGAAAGCAACAATTTCTGAAAATGTTTTTGACACGATTCAGTTTTTCATGCGTCGTAAATTCTGACTGTAAATAACAAAATTGTAACGTCGAAACAGAAAATTGTGAAAAATCATAAAAAATGAATGTATCGCGAGTTTGATTTGACGTGATGTTTTTGATTGATTACAAACATCAAAATTATTTCAACTTCGTTTCGAAAAAAATTAATTTATTGTTTTTTTTTTTTTTCATCGATCGACAAAATACGTGATCTTGATAATTTGTTCGTAAATATACGAAATCCTAACGAACGCGACAATCATGAAATCGTACAAAAATTTGAAATGAAAACGACGAAAACGACGAAATTTTTTTGCAAATTATGCGATTTTGTATGTGCGAAAATCGTTTAAACAATTGAAACATGCATCGAGGATTCATTAACAAGATTAATACAAATACAAAATAGAAAAATGAAAACGTTTTCGAATTCATGTTCGAAATTTGACAACGAAACATGAATCAGAATATTCCTTAAATGACATGATAAATCATTTGAAAATATTTGACATTCGAAAATTTCAGAAACAAATTGATCGAAACGAAAAAATTGTTCAATGTTTTGAATTTCTGATCAAAATAGCGATTCGTTTTTATCAAATTTTCGATGTGAATAAAAATATTTGTATTTTGATGACGAATGTAAATTTATGCGAAATATTTGAAATCGAAATCGTTTCAGTTGATAAAAATGCTGATTTACAATCAATTCATAAAAAATGCAAACGATAACGTAAATAATGAAATAAACAAACGATCGAGAATTTGCTTTTTCAAAATCTAATACGTAATTTAGAATGTAAAAGATTGAAAATTCGAATTTTTGAATGTAATGAAAACATTAATGTAAACGTTGAATTTTGCAATTTCAAATCATTATACGATTAACGAACAATTTCGTCATGTTAATAAAATCAACGCAACAACGATTAACGCATCGATATTTACGCATATGCGATAATTGATGTGACATTGCATTCAACAAAACGTGTATGCGATAAATCTTTTTGAAAATGTTTCGCATTAATGTAAACGTTTTATTTTTTTCGTTTTTTTTCAATTTCGTTTCGAAACGACAAATTCATTATTTTATTGAATAACACGATTAATGATCGAAACGATTTGTTCGTAAACGTTAATGCAATTCATTTTTTGTAATTGAAACGATCGAAACGAATACGAAAACAAGAAAAAAATCGAAAAAAAAAAATCGAAAAAAAAAAATATGAAAATAAAAAAGAAATTTCGACAAAAAATTTCAAATTGATGCAAAAAACATTCGATATTTTGTATGATAAATTGATCAGTTTTTCAAACAAATTTTGATTGAAAACAGCGCGAATTGGTTCAGCAACATGTGTTGATTCAAATTTTTCGATTTTGAATTTTTTTGAATTTTGATTAATCGACGATTTTGAATGATTGTAAATTTGAAATAAATCGTCATTTCAACCTGTTTTGAGCGCCCTCGAAAAAAAAACGTTATTTTAATTTGAAAACAGATTTTTTTTTGAATTTCTCACTCGAAGCATTTCGAACAAATTTTCGATCATGAAATGAAGATTTTTTTTGAAAAAAATTGAACCACAGCGGCTCGATCACATTGACAAAAATCAAAATTTTGCGAAAAACGCACAACGATTTTGATGTTATTGCAAACAAAATGATATAAATTTTTCAACAAACATGCTGGACCCAAATCGATTCGGTGGATCAAATAAAAATTTTGAATGTGAAATTTTTGATGTTTTCGAACTGATATATACGATAAAATAAATGAAAAAATGAATGAACAATTGACGATTGCGTTTTCATCGATTTTGAATTGATTTTGTGTATGATGCAATCGAGAAATTCGAACGCGTCGATCACGATGACTGATTCGAAAATTGTTGAAAATCAAAATTTTGATTTTTTAATGTTGCAAAAAAAATAAATGATTTTTGCGAAATAAACGAAACAAACGAACAAATGTCTGTTGATTTTTCAATAATTTTGTATGTGAATTTTGATGTGAATTTTCGAAAATTCAAATTCTTGACCGAGTATTTTCGAACATAATGTTCGCGTATATGCTTGTGAAATTTGTTATTGAAATTGAATATTTTGTTGCAATGTCGACATATTGTTGATTTTTCGTTGATTTCGATTTGATTTCGAATATCGCAATCGAAAAATTCAAACAAATTGATGAAAATGATCGATTAATAATTTTTCAATTTCTATTTGTTTTGAATTTTTGTTTTTGTTGATAATGACAAACGAATTGTTGTTTTTAATCGATAACGTAATGTTTTATCAAACGAATGAAATTCGAAATAATGTTTTTGAATTGACAAAATATTAATTCGACATTTGTAACCTTTTGAAAATTGAAAAAATAAATAAATAAATGATATTTGCGAAACAAACGAAACAGACGAACAAATAACAATTGAATTTTTTTGTTTTCCATATTGATTTGACTGTATCGATTGAAAAAATGAACAAAATTCTGAAAATTTTCAAACAGGAGCAATTTTTTTGAAATTCTGATTCGATCGTTTGAAAAGATGATGATTTCGACAAATAAATAAATATTAAATTGACGAGTTTTAAATCCCGACTTTGATTCCTGGGCGTCATCTGATGTATTAAATGAAAAATGCGAGATTTTCGATAAAATGACTGTTTCGAAAATCATGTTGATTCAGATATTTCTTTAATGTTGAAGGAATTTGCAATTTTGATAAATCAAAAACGTTGAATAAATGCATTTTTTTGTCGATTCGAATATGTATTCAAATGTAAAAAACCAAAAATTTGAACATTTTGATGAAATGACTGATTCCGAAAATTGATGCAAATTCAAGAAGATATGATTAAATGTTGCAAATTTTCGAACAAACAGGCCATTCTGATATTCTGATTACGAATGCGTTGAAAATGAAATCTCAAAACGAAAAACATTGAATTGAATCGTTTTTAAATCGATTGTATAGCCGCAACATTGATTGTCGCAGCCGAGTGCAACTACGAGACTCGTTGATAAAATAATCGTTTCGACAATTATTCGATTTCGATATTGAGCACTGGCGGACTTAAACGCGCTGACGTAAAGCAGATTTCTATAACTATTAATTCTACGATAACCTTCCTGACGTATCAAAAAACGTGAAATTTAATAAATTTCAATTATTAAACCAACATCGGAGTTCAAGTACTGTAAATTAAAACTAATCCGGGGAAATTGGCAGAAAAAGAAAGAACAATCTATTTATATTCGTATTTGACGTAATAATTATGACGCTTTGATTAACGGCACTGATTATCGATATCAATTCGTACGTTTTTACCCCGGAGCGATATAGATCCAATTACATTTGAATTACATTAAATTTATTAATATCAACATTTGCGTTACGCAAACGCGTATTCAGAATTAACGCATGACTTAGTTGTTCGATAACGCGAAGCCGTCGGGCAAGGTCTTTTTTTCTTAATGGAGTTGATTTTCGAGGCTGCATTGAAAAAACAATATCCTGTATCGCGAGACCGACTTGTAAATGTCTTGATCGTAAAGTTTCAAAAAATCCTCAGGGAAATCACGGAACCCCTGCCTCGGGGCATCCAGGTTTTCAAACGATATCATGGAGGACCTTATACGTCGTGATCGTTTGTTGAAACATGCGTTAAGGCGGTTCAGATACGTTTTGAAAATTGCCATGGATGCCAATCGTAAAGCATGTTTTCAGCTTACTTACCCCTGGCCATCCTTGCAATTGGACCGACATATCAATGATTTTGTCACCACCGCTTGCCTGACGCCCACGGTCAAATTCAATTTTATCGAAACGTCGACAGGCTTTTTGTTGATAAACATGAAATTTCGTCGATTGCCACAAACGTGACGATAATTTACCAGTTGTTCTCCATGGCCAAATCTTTTTGTTAGCATTTTTTTTTTTTTTTCATTATTTTTTACCTCTCGATTCTTTTCGTCGCAAGATCGAGGCCCCAACGTTTGCATATCGTTTGTTTATGTATTCTGCCGAATTCGAAAATTTATTTACTTCCACCGCTTTCCACCTGTGGAAAAATGGGCGTAAACCGAAAGAGCCAATCAGGGCCGAAAGACAGTTGCGGCAAATAACATGTTATAATTTGCGAAAATTTCGCATGTATGGCGTGTGGTTGCCCATGGTGCGTTAGCGAGTTTGCAGACAATTTGCGAACAACGCAGCATTCAACAACGCGATTCCATTCTTCATCAATAAAGGCTTCCACCCGATGCGACGACGTTAACAGACCCTACCTCGATTTCGAAAATAAATGAGCGGCTTCTGGCCGCTGGCGCAGAGGAATTAACGGCACAATGCAAAATCGTTGGCTCGAAAAACGAAAAAGACCATTGTTGATTTGAAACAATGAAGCGTATGACAGCCCGATTAGCCAACAAGCACTGAAAGGCGTAGAGCGTGCCGAGGGACGACTCGATTTCGACCGACGAAACATCAAGACGGCCAGGCAAATTTTTGATTTGCAGAATGAAACTGAGAAAAAAAAAAACGAAAAACGATGGGCGAAAAAATAAAAAATTGAAAAAAAAACCAGAATCTACGATGTTTTCACTGTTGGCTCCTGCGCAATTGACCCCGATAAGCAAAGGAAAACATTTTTACCTTTCGTTCTGTCATAGTCAATACAAAAACCCTCATTCAAAAATGATGACGATATCCTTGAGTTTCGAAAAAATTTTTTGCGACTCCAGTATCGTGCCAAATGAATTTGGCCGATGGACCGAACATGGTATTTTGAGACAACGGAGAGTTTTCATAATGCCCGCGACGTGGTTTCGAACGACTTCCATTTCGCACTCACCCCACGGTATGCAGATAAAGAACCGATTTCTTTTTGTTTATAATTTTTTTGTTTGACGTTTGACGTTTGTTTATTTTTTTTGTTCGTAATTATATGTTGATGTTGAACCGCCATGCTGGCATTATCGTTTTAAATTCGGTAAAACCTGGAAAAATCGGATTCAGTTGGCACTCACCTCGATTCCACTCCCGCAACGTCCCGCAGCCCCTAGTCTCCGTTACCGCCTCGGTGTTACTTCTACAGCCAGGGCTTACGTCGCATGGAGGGCTGAACTGTGCCAGAAACACCTCCAGAGGCTGCTGCTTGAGTCTTACCGAGCTTTGGGCTAATAACGGAGCACCTGGAGGTGAAAGATGGTGATCGTGGAACTTGGATCCTGCAGGCACCCAAACCAGTCAGCAAGGTCCTCAACAAGGTCCTCCAACCTCGGAGTAACAACGGACCAAGCACGGGACGACGTCGCGGAGGGGGGATAGTGTTACGAGCATGCCTTGGCAGGTCTGGCAGGTAGGTAGTTGGTATGGTATGTGGTCGGGCAGCGGCTATGCCCTAATTCTCTACGTTTGCGTATCGATTTTATTTTTCACACGAAAAAATTCAACAAATTTGTCGACATTTTTTTTTGTTAAAACGTCGTTGTTTAAAATTTTTGATATTGAGCATTACTAAATCATTCACATTGAATTTCTTTGATTCGTGATTTTGATTGTAATATTTCGTTTGATTTGCGACAACGAATTTTAAACGTTTTATCAACGTTTTTTTATTTCATTTTAAATCGTTTTTTCTTTTGCAATGAATCAAAATTTTTTTTTTGAATGAAATCGTTTGTCGATCGCATAATAAATTTCTGAATGATAATCATACATTCGAAAAAAACGAAACATTTTAACAAAGTTTGCCTAACGTTAAAAATAAACAAATTCAATCATTGAAAATATATTTGTTCAAATTCGTTGCTTTCGCGTCGACGAATGTACGCAAATACGTTTCAAAAATTTAATTTTGACACGCTCGATCAATCGTTCGTTTGAAAATGAAAAACAATGTTTAATCGTCGTTTAATGCGTAACGTGATAACACATCGAAAATCAAAAACATTCGTGAAAACAAAATTTTGTCATCATTATATCATTCGAAACGTCAAATCGAAAAACAATTTTTTTATAAAAAATTTTCGCGCGCAACGACATCATTTTCAGATCGTAATCGAAATGTATTTGATTTTTTTCGATTCAACGATTTATTTTCATTAAAATCGAATCATAAACGACATCGCGACGTTTGTTAAAAACAAATCGATGTTAAAAACTTGATAATTTTTTTTTCAAAAATATTCTTAAACAAATAAAATTTGAATTTTTCATAAAATTTATGTCGATAAATTTGATACGTATGTCGTATGTCGAAATTTTGACATAAATAACGAATTTGTTTCGCGCAAACGAATCAATAAATTTTTTCAATTAAATTCACAATTTTATCAACATCAAAAATTTTGTCAAAAAATCATCGTGATTTTGTTTATGAACTTTTTTTTTATTGTTGCGATTTTCAAATACATAAAAACGATTTTTTTTGAATTTAAAAAATTTTCGAAATTTCATTTTTCAATAAAATTTGTTTTTTTCGACGACGAAATTTACGTCGTTTTGTTTTTTCAACAAATTTTCGTTTTTATCATAATTACGAAATTTTTTGATCAAAATTTTTTGATTTCTGCGATTTTTCGAAAATTTCGAAAATCGAAAACGTTTTGAAAATTTTTGATAAATGACGATTGTATTCAATCATTGACGATTTTGATCAAATTTTTTTGACGAATTCGTCGTTTGTTTTTGCATCGAATATGATAATTTTTGAATAACTGAATATCGTTGCGATATTCGAAGCAAAATTTTGTTCGTTTGATGTTTTTTTTTTGACGATAACGTTCAATTTTGTTTATAACGATTCGAAATGCGTTGCGAATAACGTTCGTCGTTTTTGACATTTGAACGTTTCGATAATCAAAACGTCGAATTGAAAAAAATTCGACATTGTTTGAAAAATTTCGAAATCATAAACAATTAATTTAAAAATTCATTTGATTTGTTTGAATTAATTTTTTTTGTTTCATAAATTTTTTAAATTATTGCGATCAAATCACATTTTCATCGCGTGCGCAACGTTTTCGAAATAATGTCGTCATTGTTGAAAAATCATAATTATAATTAGTAATTTCTGATCATGAATTTCGTAATTCATTTTCGTCGATATCATTTTTCGCGATCAAAACGCGATCGAACGTCAATGATTTTGTTCATCAAATTGATTAAAAATATTTGAAATTTCGAAATTCGAAACATCGATTTTCATTTTGATTTTCGACAAAATCATAATAATTAAAAATGAAAATCGACGTAAAATATCGCGCAATCGACGAAACGTCAATTTCGATTTTCTTTTCAAACAAAAAATTCAGATTTTTTGTTTTGTTTACTGTTTTTCAATAAATCAATAAATGATGCAATTAACTTTGAATAATCATGAATAAAACGACGATAATAATTAACGAATTTTAAAAATATTTGTAATTCGCGATAACTTTTAAATCGCGATCATTTTTCAATGATTCGAATTCTTTTTGAATTCATTTGTACACTTTCAATGAACACAATGAAATTTAAAAATTCAATTTGATCGATGACAAATTCGCATTTTTTTAAATTGACATACAGTTCATATTGTTTCAATCGCTAAAACACAAAACGCACATGTCGTCAATGTTGCGCTGAATCGTTATTATATATCAAAATATCGTTCAAATAAATCACACAAATGACGTCGACAAATTTTCGCAAAATTTTATTGATATAAATTTGAAAAATTGTCGAGACATCGATTAATTCAAAAAACATGATTTGATATTCGAAATGTTCGTATCGCGTGCGAAACGTCGTTTTTTATTCGTCGTTTTGCTTGATGCGAATTCGATGATAAACATTTTTCAAATCGATTTTGATAAATTTTTTAACATCATTAAAACGATTCAAAATTTTCGTGATTAAAAATAATGAATGACGATTTTTGATTGTCATCGCATTTAAATTTCGATAATTCACACAAAAACGAAAATTTTCATTTTTTTTTGATACAAAAAGTATCGACGCGTCAACGAAAAAAATTGAATGTTTAATTCATTTTTTGATCAAAACATTTTCGATGTAACGTCGAAATTTCGTTAATTCATTTTGTGATAAATTATACAACGACATAAACGACGATTTTTCGTTTTTTTTCAAATCAATAACATGATCATTTTTATTTAATTCGAATAAAATATTTGTTTTGATGTCGTCAAATTGACTTTTAAATTCTTTAATTGTTCTGACATTTTCGTAACTTTTTAAACTTTTGTTTTTCGATTTGCTTTTCGATTTTCGCGACACATCAACGCTGAATATTCGCTTCGTGATTTTTTAAATTCTTTGCAAATTGTTTAAACGTATCAATTTGAAATTTTTTGGAATTTAATTTTGAAACGTCAAATTGCTTTTCGTCGAATTTATTAATATGTTCATCGACAATCAACAT